>CM077092.1:87402076-88002076 GCA_039513925.1 Platanthera zijinensis
TCATTACAAATACACAACCTCTACTTGATGTCCTATATGAGGAATCAAGGAATATTTTAAATGAGGCCAGAGTTCTACCGATGTTTAGTATTCCCATGATTCCACAAAATTTACCCCTTTTGTATATTCTTGTCCGCATTTATAATCGTAAGAAACAGGCATTCCTGCTTGCGAATGTCTACGTCTCCCTCACTGTTTATGAGACTGTGATGATTTTGGGGTTACCGAATATGGGTGTTGAATTCCCTTTCGTACGAAGGCTTTTTGCACGTTGTGCTCAAAAAAACATGATTGAAGAACTAAATGGTTTGGTAAATTAAGAGTGGTCCCCTACTTTGGAAAATAGGCGAGTCGACCTACTTGTTCGTAATATGTTGGCCGTCTTCTTATTCCCACAGATGGGATTGAAAATTCCCAAATCTGTGTTGGCAATCGAAGGTCTTGAAATGTTTATGAAGTACAATTGGCCCTTCGCCATCCACAAACACTTGCATGCTCAGATAGCGGACTTGAATGCCAAGAGCGTTCTCCGGGACCCAGGGGAGAATTTGGGTTATTTCGAAGGTTGCTCGGTAGTTCTTCTGGTAAGTGAGGTAGTGCTCATTATGTAAATTTATAAATTAAAGGCATCTTACATCCCAATTTTGTAGGTGTGGATCTATGAGCACATAAATCTACAACCTGTCGTCGACTTCATTGCACGACCCCGGATCTATCGATGGTCTTCAAAGTTAAGTTATAGCTCGAAGGTCTGTTTTAATCTCCCTCGTACTCTGCATCTTCCGGATCAGGTTTGTCATCTCCTTCATTTCAGTTGCAATGAAAGATTTATTGGTTGTGCAATATTCCAAATAGTTATGTTTGCACTAGGTCAAAACAAAATTCACACATATATTATTGGAAGATAATGCGCTACTCGGGGTGGAAGACAAAGATTCAGACTTTGAACCAATCAAAAATAAATTAGAAAAGGTAGAATCTTTTCTAGTAACCATAATTTATAATCAATGTATTTTATATGATCTATCATGCTATGTAGGTGCGAAAGAGAAAAAAAGTTTTTCAATTTAATATTGATGAAGGTGAGCGAAAAGAGGAGGAAAGGGTAGAGAGGAGAAGTAGGAGACAGAAAGAGAGAAAATTTTTAAGAAGGGTTAAGTGTGAGAAAGAGGAGTTTTTGAGGGTGGAGAAGGGCTTGAGAGGTATGAAAGACCGTGTCATGTCTGTCATACAAATTCTTAGCAAGGAGGTCCGTTCTCTAACGGATTTGTGTATGTCTTTGTTTGGACAACCAAGTGACAGAACCCAAAGGGCTCCAGCTCCTTCCCCCAATCCATTTCCTGAACCTTCTGGCATAAATCCCACTCCAGTTTCTACAGTCGAGGTGACGCTTGTTGACACCACCCCACCTGATGGAGACGATGGCCCACAACATTTCAAGGACGGCGATGGCATGCTTGCGGGCGACCATGCGGAGCGTCGGCATAATAGCCGTCCAGAACGCAAACCCATATATTATTAATTAATAATAATTATTAATAAATTATTATTAATTAATAAGTCATTTCTATGTTTGGTATTTTTATGTCGCAAAGTTATTTTCATTTCATGTATGATGGGTGCTTATAACCATCATTTGTTATTTTTATTTCATGTTCTTTATTTTTGTAATTGTTATGTCATGATGGGTCCAAATAGCCATCATGAGTGGTTTAATTTTCTAAGGTGGAGATTGAGTGGTGTAGCCTATATATAGGCATGTATGTTTCATATTTTAGTTAGTGAATGAATGAAAAATTAAAACCCTTACTTTGAGAAGTTTCCCTCCTCCCTCTCTTGGCAAATTTCGGCCTCCCTTGGTTCTCCCCCTCTCTTGGCCGCCGGCCACCCTTTCTTCCCCCCCCTCTTCCTCCTCTCCTTCTAGCAACCCGAGCCCCTTTCTCCTTGCAACTTCTAGATCGGCCACCATCCCCCCTCCACTTCATAACCTCGGCCACCCACCACCTTGCCAAAACCGACCACCACCTTCCATATTTAGCCCTCAAAACCTACCATATTTGCTCTCTCTTTCCATATATATATATATTTATTGCCAAATAGAAGATCTCTTCGTGGGAATTTCCAACTCCGGCGTGACGCGACGAAGGCGGATGAGTTTCTCTCCAACCGGCGTGACTCCGGCGGAGCCTTTGAAGAAGCGATTCAAGTAGAGTGAAATCGGAATCACCCATTCCGATTGGGTAACAAAACTTTTCTACCGTTGCGTGTTTTCTATCCTTAGATTAATTCGTGTGGTGGATTTTCTTGGCGTTAATTTTGATAGCATTGAAAATATCGTGGATAACTTTCATCGTTTTGTGTCTTTTTCTTGATTGATCTAATTTTCGTAAAGGGGTTTGGCGAGCCCTCGTTTTTCTTTTGTTGGGAGAGATCTACCTTTTCCGGATCGTATTTTATTCGGTAGATCTCTTTTGGTACAACACCGCTCGATCAGATCGTGTAGGTCCCTTTAGCCGGAAAGAACATTGGTTTATAGCACTTGTTCGATCTCTATCGGTTTGGCTACCCGTACGCTAGTATAAAATTGATAAAATTTATTACGTGGTGCCGCGTAGATCGATTGTGCGAGTGTAGAATTTTGTTCGTAGAGAGCTAGTCGTGCGCGTCCGTAATTATATTTCTGTCCAAAGGTGTACGCCTACATCGAATTGGTATCAGAGGGAGGTTGTTGTCGATTTCCTAATCGGCACCATCCTTCTATTTTTAGGTAGGCTAAAGAAAATATAAATTTCAAATTTTAAAATTTAAATTTTAAATTTCAAATTTCAAAATTCAAATTTCAAAATTTCAAATTTCAAATTTCAAATTTCAAATTTCAAATTTCAAATTTCAAATTTCAAAATTTAAAATTCAAATTTAAAATTTAAAATTTAAAATTTCAAATTTCCAATTTAAAATTTCAAAATTCGAAATTCAAAAATTCAAAATTTCAAAATTCAAATTTCCAATTTAAAATTCCAAATTTCAAATTTATCTCAAAATAAAAAATAAAAAATAATATTATTTTTCATTAAGTCATTATTTTTATTAAGTTATTTTAAAATTTAATAGTTGGTATGCCAATAACGGTTTATATTTTTATTTTTTCAGCAAAATTCAGAAAAAAAATTAATTAATAATCTCCATATTTTTGCCAGCAAGAATATTGAAAAAAAATATATATTATTTTTAAATATTAGCGGGAACAAATCTATCTTTGAAAATTAATCAGGATCAGACTATATTTCTTTGTATTTGTGCACTTACTCCGCGTAGTCAATCCCCATTTTCCCGTTGAAAATTAAAACAAAAAAATGGCCTACGATGTTCACATTTCCCGAATGAAGTCATTAGGTTCCGTCATGAACGTTAGAAAGCCTTTCCATTGTCCGGTAGTGGAAGAGATTAAGGGGTTGATTGGCCAACTAAAGGCTAATCAAGTTGTACCGCACTCATCTAGGCATGTTAGAGTTCCAGCTCCGACCTATGATGGGCTAGGTGGAACGCAAGAGTTTTTATGCTGGGTGAAGGCTATGGAGCATTATTTTGAGAGATATCAGATTGTGGACCCCCACAGGATCCCCGTCGCGAGACTTCAATTATTTAGTCGAGCCCAGACCTTCTGACTCAATGAGGAGAGTCGTTTTGGGACATCCCTCGAAGAGTCACCTGTAGGTTGGAATATTATGAAGAATCTATTAACATATGAGTATTACCCTCCCCACTGTCGTTCTCAGTCATCTGAAAATCTGAGTGAAATGCCAGCTATGATTATGCCTACACCGTACCAGTACGACACCCCGTACTCCCGTGCTAGGACGTCACATAAGTTTACTTCTCCCCGCCAGGGCACTAGACCCCAACTTTATTATGAGAGAGTTCCTATCCTCATGGGTAGTAAGGCGATCAAGACACGTGAGACTAGTGAAACGACTAGGTTTGGTACTATCGATCATTTTATTCTGACTACGCCCATAGTCTTCTTAGAGTCGCCCCCTGAGCTGTCAGATCTAGTTATTGACTCCCCTGATGAGTCTGAGGCTGATTCTACGATTGCGCCCTTCACCAAGGATGAGGCTATTATCACTGACGAGTGTAGCGACGTTGAGGAGATTGGTTACCCTAGTGACCTGGATGAGGATTCCACCACCGAGGAATCATCTCCACTCCCCGTCGATGACATTTTGGAGCCTACGGTTACTCCTGCTGAGATTACACCTGAGTCGGTAGGCATTTTACCTGATGATGAGAGTTTACTTAGTAGTGACACAGGAGATGATCTGTTCGAACTCGAGCTGGTTCCTCTTAGACCGAGATATTTTGAGGACTGTTCTGATGATCCTGATATATTGGACGTTCCGACTGATTGGGAAGACTTACAATTAGTGAGCGAGTTATGCTTGGATGATTTTAGTGCTATGTGCCCGAACGATATTTCTTTGATGCAAACACCTTTATCTGACGTTCCTAATTTAAAGCTTCCGTTGGGCTCAATTTTACCCTTGTATGAGACCATAATTGATTCTAAATTAAATAACTTGGATAGTGTGTCAGAAGAACTTATAAGCAAGGAAGTTGCATTATTGGACGACTTTTTGGATTGGACCCCGGGTTTGATTTTACCGACTCGTCCCCCTGACCCGTTGATTCGACGTACTGATCATTTAGGACATGAGTGTGGTACGATTGATTTCAGGAGTTCTACAGTGCCCCTTGAGTTCATTCTGCCAGTAGCCCCAGATGAGGTCCGTTAGTGCCTCCAGCTCACGTATTATTGTTGCCGACCTATGACCCGACGACTGATTCTGATTTACATGATATATCTAATGAATTGGTAGACATGTTGGACGAATTTTCTTTAAGGGCGAATCCATTATTTGAATTTTCATATGACTTTAATGGCTTGCAACCGGGTGATCTTTCTTGGACGTTTAACCCGTGTTTCGACATTGAGAATGACATAGCCCCTCCTTTAGACATGTCCCCTTTGACGGCCTATTACCCTACGAGTCCATCGTTGGTCACACCCTCGGATGTTTTAGATTTTATTTCTATGGCGACTATTTCCTTTGTCCTAATTTTATCCTCCATGAATTTTAAAGAAAATCATTTATCGAATTATACGTTTAGGATAGGGCCGCTTATAGTGCCTCCTGATGAGATTCCCTCGGCGCCACCAGATTTAGTTCCGTTGGTGCCGCCTTATGTCGTTCTGTTTCCACCGAATGCACTAAGTACGTTTGCGCATGATGATGCTCGCAATGAATTTTATTTACGTAAGCACTTTAGTGAAGCGCTGTCCACGTCACAAAATCCTTATCAATTTCTTGCTAGCTTACATAAAAGGGCGTCTTACGGTATAATTGGCGATTTTGTTTTGGTGCTTCTCGTCCCTGAACGGTTGCTTTCGGGCACTATAGAAAGTTGGCGAGTTGGCGAGCTACACCTTTTGCGGACATTAATGATATTAGGAGAACACGCATTTCTTTTGAGGTTTTCCACTGATTAGGGTAATACCCCTATTTTTAATGTTTCTAATTTAACGCTGCATGTTTCTCCACCACTTGAATTATCTGCCTGTCCGTTTGGTTCCACTTCATTCTCTTATGCTTTGGGTAGTGAGTTTGTTCTTGGATCGCTCTCTTCTCCGGTCTTCACTGGAGGTACGTTGGTAATTGATGTTGAAACTTTTCTTCCTTTATTGCCTAATGCTTTTCCAAGGGTCCCCAGGACCAACATTTTGCATGACAGGATACTCCAGGTTAAAGTGCTCTCTTATCCAAGTGGTGTTGTTCGCTGCTACGTGTCTCTTGTGGATGATGCTCTCCTGCACTGGTATTCTAAGACCAACTCATCGGTGATGAGTACTTTTGAGCGGGGGAGGATTGATGGAGACGACGGCCCACAACATTTCAAGGACGGTGATGGCATGCTTGCGGACGACCATGCGGAGCATCGGCATAATAGCCGTCCAGAACGCAAACCCATATATTATTAATTAATAATAATAATTATTAATAAATTATTATTAATTAATAAGTCATTTCTATGTTTGGTATTTTTATGTCGCAAAGTTATTTTCATTTCATGTATGATGGGTGCTTATAACCATCATTTGTTATTTTTATTTCATGTTCTTTATTTTTGTAATTGTTATGTCATGATGGGTCCAAATAGCCATCATGAGTGGTTTAATTTTCTAAGGTGGAGATTGAGTGGTGTAGCCTATATATAGGCATGTATGTTTCATATTTTAGTTAGTGAATGAATGAAAAATTAAAACCCTTACTTTGAGAAGTTTCCCTCCTCCCTCTCTTGGCAAATTTCGGCCTCCCTTGGTTCTCCCCCTCTCTTGGCCGCCGGCCACCCTTTCTTCCCCCCCCCTCTTCCTCCTCTCCTTCTAGCAACCCGAGCCCCTTCCTCCTTGCAACTTCTAGATCGGCCACCATCCCCCCTCCACTTCATAACCTCGGCCACCCACCACCTTGCCAAAACCGACCACCACCTTCCATATTTAGCCCTCAAAACCTACCATATTTGCTCTCTCTTTCCATATATATATATTTATTGCCAAATAGAAGATCTCTTCGTGGGAATTTCCAACTCCGGCGTGACGCGACGAAGGCGGATGAGTTTCTCTCCAACCGGCGTGACTCCGGCGGAGCCTTTGAAGAAGCGATTCAAGTAGAGTGAAATCGGAATCACCCATTCCAATTGGGTAACAAAACTTTTCTACCGTTGCGTGTTTTCTATCCTTAGATTAATTCGTGTGGTGGATTTTCTTGGCGTTAATTTTGATAGCATTGAAAATATCGTGGATAACTTTCATCGTTTTGTGTCTTTTTCTTGATTGATCTAATTTTCGTAAAGGGGTTTGGCGAGCCCTCATTTTTCTTTTGTTGGGAGAGATCTACCTTTTCCGGATCGTGTTTTATTCGGTAGATCTCTTTTGGTACAACACCGCTCGATCGGATCGTGTAGGTCCCTTTAGCCGGAAAGAACATTGGTTTATAGCACTTGTTCGATCCCTATCGGTTTGGCTACCCGTACGCTAGTATAAAATTGATAAAATTAATTACGTGGTGCCGCGTAGATCGATTGTGCGAGTGTAGAATTTGGTTCGTAGAGAGCTAGTCGTGCGCGTCCGTAATTATATTTCGGTCCAAAGGTGTACGCCTACATCACCACCATCCACGAAGAAACTTTATAAGAAAAAGGAGCAAGGCAACCCCAAAAAAGTCAAATTGAAGTTTGAAGAGTCGTACCCCGGTAAAGCACAAATAATGGCGAGACAATGCAAGATTATTGAGTTCGTACTGACACGATTTATAGGAAGGTACATCTTCATGCTTTGTCAAAGTGGATTTACTGTCTTTCTTTGCACAGTTACCCAAGTGTACCAATTTTCTTTATCTTTATCTCAGCAATCAAAAAATTTTTCAAAGTGGAAATGTACATATTACGAGAACATTATTGGACGACCTACTGGGTGTGGGTTGGTTATCAGATGTCCATCTGAATGCCTATGCACTCTTGCTATCTGCTAGGAGAAAGAGATCACCGGAAAAATTAAGAAGTTTTTTATACGTCTCGCCTGATCATGTTGTAAGTAGATTTATCTAGAGTTAAAAATTAGCATATTTAAAGAAATCACTAATATAGGTGGATGTACAGTACTATAAAATGAGCAAGGTAAACAATTGTGAAACATTTGTCAGCCATATAAGCGAAGAGAATGTGTCCAAAGCGGATTTTATACTAATGTCGGTACACGTCCCAAATCATTGGTATCTTCTAGTATGTGATCTCAAGCATTGTGTGTGGAATTTTTATGACTCGATGCCGCGCGGCCGACATCAAGCATCACTTCTAGGATTGGTGTGTTTTGTATTTATAACTAATTTATTGTTTGTATACTTTATTGTTTTGTATTAAATATATGTCGTATGTTTCACACAGATTCGGTCATTTAATGATGACTGTCGAGCAGCCTTGTCGTCCAACAAATTGGATTGGAAGATCGAAGATGTACATGGAATTCTGAAGCAGGCCAATGGGATTGACTACGAGATGTTCGTGCTGAAGTACATGGAGACCGTACTTTCACCAAAGGAGGTGTCTTGGGCCATGACAAAGGGTTGACATTCTGATATGCCACGTTATCGTGCTGAGAGACCCGCTGAAATACAAAGGATTTTTCATGATTTAGTTTTGGAAAACATTGACAATTTGGAGACATAAAACATTATCGTATTGTAATATTATTTCACTCATCGACATTATCCGATATTTTATTATTTTGACCCTTCACTTGTATTGGGAAAACTATACCTTAGTCATTAAAAAAAGTTCTCAAAAAGGCTTGAATACATCGGGCACGCTAGAAAAGTTAAAAGACAAATTAACAAAATAGTCTTCATTTGAATCGGTGCATGTCAGCGTGGTAGGTGGCGAAGCTGGCTGCTTTTGCGTTGTGCTGGAAAAAAATTCAAAATCTTTAAAGTTTGGTGGATCATCTTGAATGATCTTGTTAGCTTTGCCCCTTGCTTTTTTCTCTGTCAAACAATTAAATATACATATTAACTTATAATTATAATGAAATAAATACTCTATTAATTGAAAAAGATCAAATTACTTGGTTGTCTATTTCCTTGCTTCCAATGGTCTTTCATGCGTGCATTTGAAGCACCCTTTGGTCTTTTCTTTGGCGGATTGTTTACCTCAGCCTTTTGTTCCTCATTATAATAAATACATCCTTTTTTCTGGTGCTCGTCATTGTCCACCAATACATCTATTTCTTTGGACATTGCATTCATTTTGCTTATAACATGCTCCTTAGCTTGTTTGCAATTTTCAACGCGCTGTACAAGATCATAGCTGAATCGCATTACCTGGTTTCTAAATAAACGGTTGGAGTTGGATTCAGCCATGGTGGGTGTGTCTGCAAGGTAAATACCCTTTTTGGCCTTCATAGTAAATCTTTTTAGCACATAAAAATTCAATATTTGTTTTAGACTTCTTAAGTTAAAGATCCTTAGGATATGCCGACATAAAATACCTTTGGTCTCGAACCCACGACACAAGCATTGTGTTTCATTTGGGACAGAGTTAAATGTAACAAACCATCTTTTATCAACATCAACTGCATTGTTTTGGGTTGTAATGTATAGTACGTTTCGATCATCATATCTATTTCCATCGACAACATCAACTCCTACTACGCCATCCATGAAGTTTTTTTTCAAATATTGCAAACATTTTCCGAGTATATTGCATATAAATGTTCTTAAGTAGGTTAGACAAGCTATATCGTACACTAATAGCGCCGTGCTTGCATTTGAAATCCTAGTCGTGCTCATTACGCCGCCATGATGATACAAGTTTCTCCATTCCGTAAAAACACTCAACAAGTGAACTTGTGCCTTTCGAACATCCATGCAAACAATTATTGGCTGACTCACTTCTTTGAGTGGATAAAATTCCTAAGTCTAATACATTTTTGTTAAATGCGGTAGACCACCTCCTCTTAATACTATGAATATCCCTCAGCCATTTGTTCTCTTGTAAGCTTCTTCTCATTAGCATTTCGTTCCAATACCTATTGAACTCCTCTTCACCATCACACTTGCTCATGCAATTATAGAAAAATCCTCGCATACTTCTATCATGATTGAAGCTAGGAACCTTTGAGGGTGCCTTCTTGCATATGCGCCACTGACAAAGCCGATGGCGACTAGATATCAACACTCATTCAATAACGACAGCCATTGCTTGATCTTGGTTCGTGAAAATTGTAATTGGTTGTTTGCCACCCACGCTATTCAAAAAGGCCTCGAACAACCAACAAAATGATTTGATAGTCTCATCTGCGATAAAAGCACCCCCAACAAACACATTTTTCTTGTAATGGTTAACGACAATAAATGGTGTGCATGCTAGATTGTACTTGTTTAGTCTATACGTGGTGTCAAATATTAGCATGTCTCCGAAGCAGTTGTAGTTTATCTTGCTGTGCCCATCCATCAAAAAAAACCCTATCAATCTGCTTAATTCATCTGTCTGTACTTCATAGGAAAACATGTTTTCCACCAACCAGTTTTTTTGAAGTATAGTTACCAAGCTAGAGGCATCACCGCTTTCTATTTAAGCTTTTCGTTCCCTCTAAACGTAATTGAAGGCATCCGTTTTGGAGAATCCGATGTTTTCAGGACCACCGGCTTCAGTAGATAGAAAGTTATACGTATCCACTGCTCTAATGCCCGATGAAGTCATAATTCTCATAAGGCTGCCTTGCATTTCAGAAATAGTACGGCGAGATCTCAACAAATGGCCTCATTCTCAGTTGTCATAGGATGATTATGCTCCTCAACAAACTTCGTTACTGTCCATTTTTTTTCGTCCTTATCAGCTTGGAAATTAATGCAAGCCAGGCATCCTGTGCGGGAATCCAACTTGCGGTACATTAAGGGTGATTTCTAGGTATCCTTGAGACCGGCTTTTGCGCAGGAGAACTCTTGTTTTATAACTATCCTTGTATGCGTCCAGCATGTTAAATGTTATTTACGTACGCTGCATCCTTTTTTATGAGCATAATCACAATATATTTTGTAGGCCTCTTCATCTGAGTGGACGATGGGAAAGACAACTGGCTCTATCTTCACCTGCGGCCAAAAAAAAGTTGTCAAAAATCTAGTTTGAAAATTAGTTTATTTATAATACTAGATAAAGGTTGAATAAAATCCAGTCTGAAAATTAAGTGACATTTCAAACTGTAAAATAAAACCCATAAAATCCAGTCAGAAAAGTAGTGAAAACATACAGTGGAATCCAGTTCTCAATGAAGTTTAAACATACAGTGGTAAATTCAATTTATCGATATTGTTAGTTTAATGAACTCTTACTGTTTCGGTAGTGGTCGGGAGATTTGAGGTGGCCATGTTCAAGTGATAAGGATAGGGTTCCAGTAAATATAGGCTTCTAGAGTATCAACAGGGCAAGAAAATTTTTGTAAGCAAAGAAGAACCTGACCTTTGGGTAGCTGGCGAAGGTCTAAAAAGTAGTTAAAACATACTTCTGGGTTTGATTGTCAGTTCTTCTGCTCCTTGGCCGTCTCCGGCAGATACATTCTGGGTAGGGTTTTCCGAAGTGGGCACTAGAGGGGAAGGAGAAGTGTTGAGGAGGAAGAACATCCAGAAGCGGGCCAGGCGGCGACTTTTCTTTGGCAAAAGCGGGAAAGGGGAGGAGGAAGAACAGCCAGCAACGTCTCTCTTATCTTCACCGGATGCGGGAAAGGGGAAGAAGAACAAGCGGTAGCGGCGTCTCCCTTGTCTTTGGCAGAAGCGGGAAAGGGTAAAAACATGATAAAAGCAAAGGGCCTAACCTATTTAAAGACGCAAGGTTTTTCCTGCGTTTAACCCAAGGAAAATTTTTCCTTGCAGAAGTATGCGATTTGCTCGATCAGTAAGAGAATGACTACTAAAGGTGATTAATAAAACCTTGTGAGCAAGAAGAAATTTAAAAGAGTTGCATATGAGGAGGAAAGCCAATGCCATATGCTGTATTATTATATATGTGAACTAACAAACATTAAAAATATCCTTCTTTTGAGTTTTGATAAAAACAAAGCCATATGGCAATAAAGTGAGGTTACAATGAATTATTTCAACTGACACCGACGAGGCACCGGTCAGCGGCCAAATGCCACCGGCGGGCGCAAATCCTGGAAGGAAAATCCTTCCAGGTCCACGGTGTCATGCTTCAACCGTGAGCCTTAGATCTCCACGTGCGGGGCCTCCCCACCCCACCAATAGGAAGGAAGCTCCGGTCATCACTCAAAGTGTAATCGCCCGGGATGGAGCTTTAGCAAGGTGCTGACCGGCGACATACCGGCGCCGCCAGTGACAATGGATCTGGATGGAGAATACTTCCAGATCCATGGTGGTTGCATGTATGCAGCCACCGTGAAGCTACAGTGCGGGCAATCCAGTGGACGGCCGGAGCACCGGTTGCTCCGGCCACCACCTCCGATGGCCTTATCCAGGTTGGGTGCCCCGGCAGACGTTGGTCGGCGGTGGTCCGTCGTCATTGCCGCCGGCGATCTGCTCCGAAAGAAAATAAAAAAACATAGTATTAATAAATAAGGGCTCACGGTGGCTGCATGCATGCAGCCACCGTGAGGCCATGTGGGTGGCATCATGGCCATCCAAAGCACCGATTGCTCCGGTCACTACCCCCAGCAAACTCGCCCGGGATGGGTGCTCCGACAGGGATTCGACCGGCGGCCGTACTCCGCAGCCGGCTGCTACCTGGAGAAAAACATCTCCAGGTCTACAGTGGCTGTAATGCCATCGTGAAACAGGAGGCAGGGGGATTACGGGCTGCCCCACCTCGGCTAGTGGAGGCTTTGGCTCCGGACATTACCCTCAATGAGAGTACCCTGGGGAGGGCCTCTGGTGGGGTGACTTTCGGCGGCCGGCCGCGGCCGAAAAATTTTAACAGAAAAATTTTCATCATTTTATATATTTATATTTTGTTTTGATCGGAAAGAAGAGACCACCGGAGCGGTTTCTATCGAACCTCTTCGCCTCAAGGGCCTTTAGGAAGGGTTGTAGGGTATTGAATCCACAATTACTAAGATTTGTACAAGTCACCCTTAAAATAATATCAATTAAGTGGTTTTTATGCCTTGCTTTAGTTATGTGTTTGTAGGACTATATTGCCAAGTGAAGACCAATGTCAGTCTACAATGGGTCATCAAACACATGACCATACTTTGTAATCCCTCATTGTGTGATCCATGGTGTTGACCCATGTGTAACCTCTCTATTGGGATACACTTCATATTACAAGCACTTGGACTGATTGGACATAGAACTGTTGGTGACCCTCTTTGAAGAAAAGAATTTTAATGAAGAAAAATTCTCTAAGTCATTTACTCGAGTAGATGTATTTATACTCGAGTAAGTGAAATGGTACTTGAGTATTTGAATTATTATACTCGAGTAACAAGTTTCACCTCTCAGAATTTTTCTAAGTTCAATACTCGAGTAGTCAGTTTTTACACTCGAGTAGTTAAGTCATTTGTCTCGAGTAACAGTAGTCAGGGACTCGTGTTGATTCTTTCCTCTCGAGTAGTTAAATTCCTATACTCGAGTAGTCTATATACTACTTGAGTAGTTCAGAGTCCATACTCGAGTAATTCTTTTCTCTCTATCTCAGAAAACTTTCTAAGTACTTTACTTGAGTAGGCCTTTCCATATACTCGAGTAGTTCTTAACCTCTCGAGTAGCTCAGTTCATATACTCGACTATGTTTTCTCATACTCGAGTAAACCAGTTCCAGTACTTGAGTATCTAGTTTTCTTTTCTCAGATATTTCTCTAAGTATCTTACTCGAGTACATCTTCATTCACTCGAGTAGTTGAATTCTTATACTCGAGTAATCCGTCTTATACTCGAGTAGTCCAATTCATTGACTCGTGTAATCAGCCTAGCACACGAGTATATCTTTAATCTACTCGAGTATCTGCTCCTCAATTCTGGATATTTTTCTATGTAAATACTCGAGTAGTCTCTTTCTCCCTTACTCGAGAAATGACTTCAGATACTCGAGTAGGTATATGATGACTCGAGTATATCTGTCATTTTTAAAAAAAATTTCTCTAAGTCTAGATTTGACGGGATTTTCAAATCCATTGACGTGATTGGTCCACGTGTACATCATTATGAATAAAAATGACTGTTAGGGGATATCTTATAAATAGGTCTTGTCAAGACCGATCAACCCTAATACTATTCAAGCCATCAGATTATTGTAAAGAATTCTGAATCTCGTTTCTCTCTCCAAAACGAAAGCTGCCGCCGCCGACGATCTTCTTCGCACCAGGGCTAGAGTTTTTGACTTTAAGATTCAGATCAAGTTTGATTTCCAGATCGAGATATTCTATTCGTTCTTCATCATCTCTTTCTCCGATCTGGTGAAGTAAAGAGAATTTTCAGATCTATTTTTGTCGAGACATCTTCTTCAATTTTTCTGATAAAGCCTCAACGTCTACAAGAAGAAGATCCAGGAAAATGGTTTCAAGATTTGAAGATTACTATTTGTATTTTTATTTCTCTCTACTTATTTCTTGTAGGAGAATTATCTCCGAGTTATAGGAAGTTTTACGTTCCGAGTGTAGATCCGTTTGGATCGAGTTTGTAGGAAAGTTGTCCTGAGACGTAGGATTGGTTTTTCAATCCGAGATAGTGGAGTAGCCGAGTCTAGTGGTTTGCTAGATCGGTGAGGGAAAGTGGACGTACCCAAGGTTCGGGAAACACTATAAATCTTTTGTCATCTGTAAATGCTTGATTGATCTGTGTGCCTAGTCGCTAAATTTTTATTCCGTAAAAAAAGCACAACTCACCTATTCACCCCCCTCTAGGTGATTTAGGTAGACAACTGAACTTTTTCAAATTGTATCAGAGGGAGGTTCATCGCTAAAAGGTTAACACCTTGATCGGATCCATCCCTAGTTGTCATTTGAGATCATCCAAGCATGAACAAGACTAAAGATTTTTCCAAGCTTCCAGTATGCTCAAAGAACAACTTTCTCATGTGGAAAGAAAGAATTAAGTTTTTTATGGAAGCTGTGGATCCCAGGATCTTCATGATTGTTGAAGAAGGTCCTCACATTCCTATGACTACCTCCACTATAGATCCAACAAGGCAAATCCTAAAGAAATTGATGGATCTGGATAAAGACGAGATTGCACTTGTCTCCTTGGACAAGAAAGCTAAAAATATAATAGCAAGTGCAGTTGATGACTCAATGATGCAGAACCTGATCCACTTCCAGTCTACTAAGGAGATGTGGCAGTCCCTCGTCACCTTGATGGAAGGTACAGAAGAAGTAAGGGATGACAGAAGATCCCTTTTGAATTAGAAATATGAAGCCTTCCGACAAGGGCACAAAGATACCATTGATGACACATTTGAGAACTTTTTCAAGATAGTCAACGGCCTAAGAGTGTATGGCCGGGTCTTCACTAATGGGGAGCTAAATGAAAAGTTCCTGAGATCCCTAACCAAGGAATGGTATAATAAGGTTTGTGTTATCCAGGAGTTTGGAAAGCTAGCTGAGACAGATCCTCAGAATATCTTCGGAAAGCTAATGTCATATGAGCTTCAACTCAACTCAAGGAAAGCTAAAGAAGATAAGAGAAGGTCTGCATCCAAGGAGAAGTCTGTTGCTCTAAAGGCAAACACCTCAAGGAAGTCAAAGGCTACCTCTCCTGCCCCAGCATAAGAAGAAAGTGAATAGGAATCATCTGAGTCAAGCACTTCAGGCTCAGAGCTATCTGAAGGAGAATTCTCTCTACTCTCACGACAGTTCAAGAAATTCTTGAATAAGAAGAAGCAATGGAAAGGCAAGGATGCCTCCTATAGAAGATCACGACATGATGGTGATCGTCACAGAAAAGGCTCAAGCAGCCATGATAGGTAAGGTTCTAAACCGAACAAACACATTTCGACTGACATCGTTTGTTACTGTTGTAATAATCCTGGTCATGTCATCGCTTATTTCCCCCACAAGAAGAAGTAGGGTGGAAAGAGAGAAGAAAAGAAGTCCTCATACAATAAGAAGAGGACAGAGAAGAGCCTGATAGCCAAGAAGGAAAAAACTCTTAGTGACTCTGACTCATCTGAGTCGAGTGAAGAAGAAGAAGCCTACTTTGTGCTTATGGATCAATTAGATGATGAACAAGAGCACTAGTTCATTGGGAAGGTAAACTCTCACACTCCTCTTTCTGAATCTTAAGTCTCCGAGCATGATCATGAGGACAGCTCCTCTAACGATGAGTCTGAACTCATGGCCCAGTATAAGGAGTTGATCAAGGCATACGACAAATGTCTAAAGGTCGTGAAAACTGAGGAAAAAGAGATTAAGTCTCTAAAGGCCATAGAAATCTCTCTGAGAGCGGAAGTCGTTAAGATGGACTCACTCAGAGAAGACTTAGATACTGCAGTTGATGAGCTCAACAAGGATATCAAGCACATTGATCTGAAGGATGAAATCATCAAGGGGTTGGAAGACTTACTATAACCCGAAAAAAAACTTGTTGAAAGTTTCTCTAAGCCCAAGGTAGTTCTTCCTCTTGTTGCTGAGTTCTCTGCTCAGGCCAAGGGTGCTAGGCTAGGCCATATAGAAGCTCCTAGTAAATATTTTAGGAGGAATAAGGCTCAGAGAAGGAATAAGGCCGCCAAGAAGGCCTTGTTCAATGCAAAGGGGAAGGCCCCTCAAGAACAGACTATCTTTAAGAAAGTCATATTTCCAACTAATGAGTTTGATCTTGACTCATCCTACGACCACTTGACTAGGCCTACTTATGTAGAGCCAAAGTCTCGTTACTAAGGATGGACTCGCCCCAGAAACTTTGGTGAGAGTGTCATTAAGGAACCTTTTGAAGAAGTCATTCTTCAAGACTATGGTACTTATGATCATGGTCATAACTTCAAGAAAGAACCAAAGGTAAAACCCATTGTGGAAAAGCCTGTGAAGGAGAAGAAATCATGTGATTGCCATCATCATGAAGCCTCCTCCTCCAAGACTGCAACCCCTACTGGACAACTATCCCAGAAGGTCAAGCAGGAGTACCTAAGGCAAAGATAAAATAAGATTGACTGCTGGTACTGCGGTAGAATTGGTCATTTTGCCATCGATTGTTGGTTCAATCTAAGAAATGTTGCAACTCCTCAGGTTGGCAACATGAGAATGACCACTCATAATGCTAATCCTTGTAGTGGGAGTGTTCTAACCCAAGACCAAGGACCCAAACATGTTTGGGTTCCTAAGGCAAACTGATTATGATTGCAGGGATGTCTAAAGGCCATCAAAACGCCTATCTGGTAATTGGACAGTGGATGCTCTCGGCACATGATCGGGACTAGAAGCCTACTTCAGAACTACTCCAGTCTTGAACGGAACAAAGGTCATCTTTAGAGGTTTAGACTGAGGAATCACTAAAGTCTACGGTATGATCACTAATGGTAGTGTATCCTTTTCGGATGTAGCTTATGTTGAGGGATTGGAACACAATCTCATAAGCATAAGCCAACTATGCCATAAAGGATACATAGTTGAATTCCATGCTGACAAGTGCTTGATAAAGTCTGTTAATAATATGGAAACGATTCTATCAGGCACTCGAAGCATAAATATATTCTGTTTAAATTTCTTTTGTATAGACTCTTTTACACCAGTGTGCTTTTTAGCAAAAGATAGTGCGTCTCTTAGTGACCAATGGCACAAGAGATTAGCACATATTAATTTTAAAACTATTAATAAATTATTTTCTCTGAACTTCGTATGTGATACCCCGAATGTAAAGTGTGCTAAGGACAGACCTTGTCATGCTTGTGTAAAAGGAAAGCAAACAAGGGCTACTTTTAAAAGCATAATAGGCAAAGACTCCAATAGGTGTTTACACCTACTTCATATGGACTTATTCGGTCCACTGCAAGTTAGAAGTTTGGGAGGTAAGGAGTATACTTTGGTTATTGTTGATGATTACTCGTGCTTTGCGTGGGTTTTCTTTCTGAAATACAAGTCATATACCTTCGATATCTTTACAAATTTTGTCAAGCAAGTCCTGAATGAATACAACTATTCCGTAGTAAAAATAAGAAGTGACAATGGAACAGAGTTCAAGTCTGGGGCCATAACAGAATGTTTTGAAAGCTTAGGTATCTTTCATGAGTTTTCATATCCTCGTACTCCACAGCAAAATAGGGTAGCTAAGAGAAGGAACAGAACACTCATAGAGGCCTGCAGGACTATGTTGAGTGATGCCTCACTACCGGAGTATTTCTGGCATGAAGCCATCAACAATGCATCCCACGTGCAAAATCGAGCACTCATAAACAAGAATCATGATAAGACACCTTACGAACTTTTAAAAGGTAGGAAACCCACAATCTCATATCTTAGAATTTTTTTGCTGAAAATGCTTCGTGCTAGACAATGGTAAGTATCACACTACCAAGTTTAGCGAAAAGAGTTTTGAAGGTATTTTTGTAGGATATAGTAGCCATAGTAAGGCATATAGTGTTTTAAATAGAAAATCTCTGGTTGTAGAAAAATCAATACATGTTGTATTTGTTGAGACGAGCTTGCTGCAGAGCAACTCTTCTAGTGTGTTCATTGAAGATGCAGGTACAAAGTTAAAAGAAGTTAGCTTGGATGAACCGACTGAAAGTAAAGGTGAACAGTTCATCAAGATCACCACTCCAACCCCTATTGGAGAGATAGATGATCAAGATGGAGAAATCATCCAAGTTGATGAAGTCACTCCAGTGATTGAAGACGTTCCATATGTAAGTACTCTAGAGCTCAGACATCTGAAGGATCACCCCATGTACCAAATCATAGGAGATCCCCGGGATGGTGTCAGAACTCGTAGAGGTAAAACTAATGAGAATTTATACTTAAGCTTTCTCTCTCAGGTTGAACCAAAGAAGTTTGGGAAGCAAACTCGGATGCATGATGGATCATGGCTATGGAAGAAGAACTGAATCAGTTCAAGCGCTGCAAAGTATGGATACTTGTTCCAAGACCCAAATGCAAGAATATCATTGGAATGAAGTGGGTCTACATGAACAAGATGGACGAAGATGGAACAATCATAAAGAACAAAGCCAGACTCGTAGCCAAAGGATATCGCCAAGAAGAAGGAATCTACTTCAACCAAACATATGCTCCGGTGGCAAGACTGGAGGCAATAAGGTTATTCCTAGCATATGCTGCATAAAAGGGCTTCACCGTCTATCAGATGAACGTGAAGTCCGCCTTCCTTAATGGAGACATAAAGGAAGAAGTATATGTGGAACAACCTTCAGGTTTTGTTGACTCTAACTTTCCCGATTATGTTTACTTATTGCAAAAAGCTTTATACAGTCTGAAACAAGCTTCTCGAGCTTGGTATGAGAAGCTTTCTAGCTTTCTTCTTGAGAACAGGTTCACAAGGGGAAAGATAGATAAGATATTATTTCTTAGTGAAATAAATGACAAGATTTTGCTAATACAATTCTATGTCGACGACATCATTTTTGTCTCTACTGACGACAACCTCTGCAAGAAGTTTTCTAAACTTATTCAAGGGAAGTTTGAAATGAGCAGTATGGGAGAGCTGAAGTATTTCTAGGGATTCAGGTGAAACAATCCGAAGATGGAATTTTCATCTCCCAGACTAAGTTCACCAAAGAGCTAATTAAGAGATTCGGAATAGAGAACACAACCTCTATGAGGACTCCAATGGGTTCAGCTATGTCCCTGGACAAGGATGAGAAAGGGAAACCTTTTGATTAAACCAAGTATAGAAGCATAATTGGATCCTTGCTCTACCTTACAGCCAGTAGACCTGACATAATGTTTTCAACAAGTGTTTGTGCTAGATTTCAGGTGAACTCTATGGAATCTCACTACACTGCTGCAAAGCTGATTTTGAGATATCTTAAAGGCACACCAAATCTTGGCTTATGATACACAAGAAGTAATGACAGTGAACTAATTGGTTTTTCAGATGCAGATTTTACAGGTAGAAAAGACGACGGGAAAAGCACTTTCGGTACTTGCCAATTCCTTAGAAGGAGGCTTATTTCCTGGAGTAGTAAGAAGAAGAACTATGTTGCAATCTCAACAACTGAGTCAGAGTATATCTCTGTAGGAAGGTTCTGTGCACAGCTGTTATAGATAAAGAATCAATTTGTAGACTACAACATGAAGTTTTAGAACATTCCATTGTTTTGCGACTCCTCCAGCGCAATATCAATAGACAACAACCTAGTCTCACACAGCCGGACAAAGCACATAGAGTTGCGATAACACTTCATTCGGGAGCATGTGGAGAATGGAGATATAGATCTACAATATGTCTCTATAGACAAGCAGATTGCAGATATTTTCATGAAGCTGCTGGACGAGACCAAGTCTCGTTCTTCAAAATAGAACTTGGTATGCTCAACAAAGAAGATTAGAGATGGTAGACTCATACAAAGGCTCAGAGATGAAGAAATTAGTGAAAAGTTGGATTTTCCCAAAAATCTAAGTCCATGACTTGAGTAAGACAAGACCTACTCGAGTACCTAATGTCATACTCGAGTACTTCCAAGACTTACTCGAGTACTCCATATACATACTCGAGTACTTCCCGTCACTCGAGTACATATAAATCCAGGTGATTTATTTCAAATTTCTTTACTCGCAAACCCCCAGGTATGTAATTGAAATTTTATTCCTTAATTATAAATAAATTAGGGTTATATATATCGAAATATTTGGATTTCATCTCTACACAAATAAAAATTCTCTCGTGCAGCCGCAGTCTCTTTGTCTTCCGCAAACAGTTGTAGAGCATTTGTCTTCCCCGCTCTAGTTTCTCAAGAATTTCTGGATGATGGCTCCTCCATCTAAGATTGGCATTGGTTCTGAACTTGTTCCAGCCGGTATTGCAGATATTTCAAATGATTTCCGCAATCTCCTAATTCTTTTCGAAACCGCCAGACTAAACTTCATTCTTCAATAACCGTGCAAAATCCTATTCCCAGAAGTAGAGGAATTCTTCAAGAATGCCAAAGTGAAGATAAATGGCAAGGTTATCAAGTCCAAAGTGCAAGGTATTAAGATAAAGCTGGATAAAACCTCTGTCATAACACTTCTTCGCATGCCCGTCGTCGACGAAGAAGACAACCTAGGTCCGAAAGAGTCGGACCGAACTTGATTATTCTGTGGTGTATGTCCTGAATCCATTTCTTTCAGAAGGTCAGATTTTAATCAAGATGGGAAATTCCTGGTTGATGTCATTGCAAAGATTCTCTTCAACAAAACCTAGTCTATCAGAGATATTTCTTATAATATGTTTGACATAATGCAAGCAATATCTGCCGGAAGAAGTTTCAGTTTGGAATGTTTATTCTAGACAAGATTAAGGAAAGCATCAAAGCCCCCAACTTTGCTCGGATTTTCTCCCTTCTCCTCCTTGAGATAAATCCAGGAATTTTTAATTTCTCCAAAGGTACAGTTCTACATCATATGAAGAAAGTATAAATTTCATCTATTCAAAGATGGGAGCTGAAGCTCCAGAATCCAGTTCAAGCTGCCAGAGCCCCTGATCAGCCAGCTCCCAAGGAAATTTTTTCTTATGATGACAGGAATCCATCTCCCTCTCTACATCAAGATGCTGACACTTTTGGTGCAGCTGTTGAGGGGGATCCTACCTCATCAAGTCTTCATGATAAGTCACCCACTCCTCCTGCTTCTCCTGAACAGCAACAGCACAATAACCAGACCCCATCTACAGCTACCTCCATTCCTCTATCTCCATCAGAAGAACTTCCATCAGATACTCAGGTCCAATAAATCCTCCTCTCAACATCTGATGATATAAATAAGATGATTGAAGAGCTTAGATCAGATGAGCCACTGCTCCAAGAAGACAAAGTTGAAGACCCTGCTGCAGTTTAAGTTATAGAAAATTCTCCCGCTGAGTCATCCTCTCCCAAGTAACCCCCTACTCCAACTCCAGAGAAAGTTGCTGAAACTGTTCTAATTTCAGATGAGACTCCTCTCTCTCCAGAGCCTGCTGATGCTCCTATGAGAATTTTAAATTTCCCTCTTCCCACTTTCCATGGTGAGGAAGAAGAAAATTTAGTCATCACTACTAAAGCACTCAACTAAGTAATTGTTGAAGAAATCCCTCCTTGGGTTGCCCCTCCTCCTCCAGCCAGTGTAACAGCTTCTGCTCCTGCTTCTACTTCTTCATCTGCCTCAGGCGCACTCTCTTCTTAAGAATTACTCAGCAAAATTGAGCAAATGCTCCTAGACCAAAGAAATTACTTTGCTGCCTCTCTAAAGTAAGTGTAAGATAAAGTCTCTACTCTTGAACAAGAGATGAGTAGAGGATTTGCAGAAATTCAGCATAATACAGATCAGTTAAAATATCTCTTTAAGATTGGTGGAAAAGCACTAGACCACACTATCACTAGTGTTGGTGAAGTGATGAATCAGTCCTTAACTTTGGCAAACAATCAGATAGAGTTGGAAATGAAAGCTCAAGAACATTTTATGAAAGTATGTGAAGAGGTTGGCACATTCAAAACTGATACTATAGATCAGCTATGTATAGAATTCAGAAAGGGGGAGAACCTTGTGAAAGAACAGGTAACAAAATATGATACCTCCATCAGAACTCTCTGGGATGAAAGAATGAAAGAAATCAACAAAGATGTTTTAGCTCAAATTCAGTCAGTCAAGTTTCACACCTATGACACTGCTGTATGGGTTCATAATCAGATTTTTCCAGACTTCCAAGCAGACCCAAATATCATTCCTCATAATCTGAATCCTCTTGTTGAAGATCAGCCAGTCCAGATGTCTGCTCAGATTCCCACCTTCTCTCCCAGGCCTGAAGGGGAAGGTGGCCCTCCTCCTGACTCCTATTCCCAAGTATAGGAAGATGATATTCCTAAAGATCTACCTGAAATTCAGATTCCCAAGAAAAAGGAAGTATGGAGAGGGACCTTCTGCCAAGAGATCCTTTCCTAATCCAGAGGTAGAGAGAAGGAAGGCCCAAGAGTTTGGTGAAATTTGGAGCCCTACTTCAAAATCATTGATCCTTGACACTTTGAAGCTAGTGATGGACTTCAATGAAGACAGGCATAAGCACCACAGTTCAACAGAATGGGAGTTACATGAGAAGTCCCTGACCAAGTGAAAAATCTATGATAGAGAATATCGGAGGAAAAATCCCAATGCTCATCCCAGACCTCCCAAGTATTACCCAAAGCCCTTCTGCTATCAGAGAAGACAGCAAGAAAAACCTGATAAACAACAACAACACTCTCAGCAGCATCAGAGCAATTGATAGACACTTTCTTTTGGATGAGAAATGATTTGTTGTAGAAAAGAAACCTGAAACATTTCTGATTATATATAATCTTAATTTTGTTGATCATTTCTTTATTCAGTAGTTTACAGCTTACTGCATTTTAATTTATGCTTAATATTTTGATATCTGCTCTTTCTATTTTTGTATAAGTCACCTTAGTGTACATGGTTCTGACTTCTAGAAATAGGGGGAGATTGTTGGGTATTGCATCCATAATTACTCAGATTTGTACAATGTCACCCTTGAACTAAGATGAATTAAGTTATATTTGATACCTTGCTTTAGTTATGTGTTTGCAAGACTATATTGCCAAGTGTAGACCAATGTTAGTCTACAATGGGTCATCAAACACAGGACCATATAATGTAATCCCTCATTGTGTGATCAATGATGTTGACCTATGTGTAGCCTCTCTATTGGGATGCACTTCATATTACAAGCACTTGGACTGATTGGACATAGAAGTGTTGGCGACCCTCTTTGAAGAAAAGAATTTTAAAGAAGAAAAATTCTCTAAGTCATCTACTCGAGTAGATGTATTTATACACGAGTAAGTGAAATGGTACTCGAGTAGTTGAATTCTTATACTCGAGTCACAAGTTTCTCCTCTCAAAATTTTTCTAAGTTAAATACTCGAGGAGTCAGTTTTTATACTCGAGTAGTTAAGTCATTTGTCTCGAGTAAACGTAGTTAGGGACTCGTGTAGATTCTTTCCTCTCGAGTAGTAAAATTCCTATACTCGAGTAGTCTATATACTACTCGAGTAGTTCAGAGTCCATACTCGAGTAATTCTTTTCTCTCTATCTCAGAAAACTTTCTAGGTACTTTACTCGAGTAGGCCTTTCCATATACTCGAGTAGTTTTTTACCTCTCGAGTAGCTCAGTTCATATACTCGAGTATGTTTTCTCACACTCGAGTAGACCAGTTCCAGTACTCGAGTATCTAGTTTTCTTTTCACAGATATTTCTGTAAGTATCTTACTCGAGTACATCTTCATTCACTCGAGTAGTTGAATTCTTATACTCGAGTAATACGTCTTATACTCGAGTAGTCCAATTCGTTGACTCGTGTTATCAGCCTAGCACTCAAGTATATCTTTAATCTACTCAAGTATCTGCCCCTCAATTCTTGATATTTTTCTAAGTAAATAATCGAGTAGTCTCTTTCTCCTTTACTCGCGTAATGAATTCAAGTACTCGAATAGGTATATGATGACTCGAGTATATCAGTCAGTTTTTCATAAATTTTCTCTAAGTCAAGATTTGACGGGATTTTCAAAACCTTTGATTTGATTTGTCCACGTGTACATCATTAAGAATAATTATGACCGTTAGGGAATATCTTATAGACAGGTCTTGTAAAAACCGATCAACCCTAATGCTATTCAAGTTGTCAGATTATTCTAAAGAATTCTGAATCTCATTTCTCTCTCCAAAACGAAAGCCGCCACCGCCGACGATCTTCTTCGCGCCAGGGCTAGGGTTTTTGACTTCAAGATTCAGATCAAGTTTGATTTCTAGATCGAGATATTATGTTCGTTCTTCATCATCTCTTTCTCCGATTTAGTGAAGTCAAGAGAAGTTTTAGGATCTTGTTTTGCCAAGAAATCTTCTTCAATTTTTCTGATAAAACCTCAACGTCTACAAGAAGAATATCTAGGCAAATCGTTTCAAGATTTGAAGATTAATGATCGTATTTTTATTTCTCTCAACTTATTTCTTGTAGGAGAATTATCTCTGAGTTGTAGGAAGTTTTACCTTCCGAGTATAGATCCGTTTGGATCGAGTTTGTAGGAACGTTATTCCGAGACGTAGGATTGGTTTTTCAATCTGAGATAATGGAGTAGCCGAGTCTAGTGGTTTGCTAGATCGGTGAGGGAAAGTGGATATACCCAAGGTTGGGGAACCACTAAAAATCTTTTGTCATCTGTGAATGCTTGATTGATCTGTGTGCCGCTAAATTTTTATTCCGCAAAAAGACGCACAACTCACCTATTCACCCCCTTTAGGTGATTTAGGAAGACAACTAAACTTTTTCAAGGGTCGTGGGGACTCTTCCACCCCTTCACACTCCCCATGCGAGGCCGAAACCCGCAACGGTGATGGAGGTCGTGGGGGTGGTCCGAAGCCTTTCATTGCCGGGAATGTCGTGTCCGGTGATCGTAAATGGAAAGGATCGACGGAAAATGGATCTAAGGGCAGAGAGGAGTCGGAGGAACTTACATTCGTGCCATTTAGGCGAGGGGATCGACGAGCGGCCATGGCGGAGGAGTTCGCCGGAGAGCATGGAGGAGGCTTGTCGTGTGGCTGGTTGTGTTGTTCTCCTCTTTGTTTCGGGGCTCTATGATGGGAGAAAAACAAAACCCTAACCACAAAGGTGTTTATATTGGGAGTGTTTGTCATTTGGTGTGTTGGAGAGTTTTAATGAGGAGTTAAGACCCTCCTTGATGGTTCCGCCCCTCCCCTTTTTTCCAGCGATGATGCCGGCTTTCCAGCCTTCCCAAAGCCTTTAGAATAGAGGATATTAATTACCAACCCCCCTCATTAAGAGGGGGAGTTATTATGGGGGTTTAATATGTTAATAGAGGCTTAATTTCGGATTTAATAATTTAATTAAATTTATTTTAAGCTTAAAATTTTATGATAGACATTGGAATTCCTAAAATAATTTTAGAATTTATTTCAAAATTTTTGAATGTATTTTCATATTTTTATTTATTTATTTGGTGTTTTCTACATAATAAAATTTAAAAATAAATTATTTATATTTAAATAATAGATTTTAATCACCACATCTCTTTCAAATATGTTTAGGGTGCTATGATTAAAATTTGAGAGAACAATAATATTATTTGTTATTTTATCTTCAACCTCCAATATTCTTAATAAATTAATTACTCAAATAATTAATTAATTTTTAAAAGGTTAATTAATTTTTTATTGGCCCATAATGCTCCAATTATTCTTAGTGAGTCTTGATAAAATTCTCGAGTTGATAAGAGTGCACTTGTCACGATTCTCATTATGTTATCATTTATGTGGTATGGTGTGCGTTTAGGCGAACGAAAGTGTTTTTATTCAAGTCGTTCAACCTGGTATCAAGAAGAGGCAATTCAACTAGTTTATAGTATTAACATACTACTCGTGTGTCTATTGGTCTAGTGAGGGCTAATGAGTCCATTACGCAATATAAGGGTCCAATATTTATTTTTGTCACAAAAGACCCGAGTGACCCGGAAGATGGAGAAAGTAAATTATTGGGTTACTAATTCCCAATAGGTTATCATCCTACTATTTGGATGACAACCCAGCCCACAAAACCTTAGCAGGTCAAATGACACGAGGGGGTCTAGACAATCGAAATTGGGATATTACAAAGCACTCCCAGTTCCCTGGCCAGACGCAGCCCTGCAATCACTGTCGTGTACTCGGCCTAATTGTTAGTAATAAAAAAATGAACAACTATTGTTTGCTCTATCTTTGTTCCTTGGGGGCTTTCCAAGATCACCCCCACCCACAAGGAATGCTTACCTGAGGCACCATCCATCATTACTTTCCATGGAACCGGGCGAGTGAGTTCTGCCCCCGCCACTATTAACCCCAGAATCCGCAACATGTTCAGCAGGACATCCTCCTCCTCTTTCGGCGGACTCGGTTTTGGCAGTCTGCTCATATCGTCAAGGTCGTGCAGAATCCAAGGCTCCTAAGCAGCGGAGTCATTTCCCAGGCCGCCCAGGTCACATAGCCGGATTTCTAGTTCTCTTTTAGCTGCAGACTCGAGCATCCAGTCTGCCCTGTCCATCCAGCCTCAGTTGATCAGCTTCCAAATCATCCGCAAACTCTTCAAGCGGACTCAAGGGTAAGTCTGCATAGGTCACGGACCTTCAGCCAGGATCGCGCCCTACAGCCAAATGGAAGCTCCAGTCGCGAGCCCAGTCCGCCCCTCTTGCGCGGACTGCTTATCTTTTCTTTTTTGATTCCCGTCACTGCTACCCGGTTCTCCTGTACCCCGGGCAGCCGGCTATTTTGGCACTTCCCGTTTGGTCAGGCCCCCAAACCTATAAATAGGGGGAAGCGGTGCACCCAACGCACACTGACTGTCACAACCCGCATTTTCTCCGAATTAAAGAATTATCAGAGTATGAGAAAACGCGTGTCATGATGCCACGTCAAGCAGGGGATAACTGCTGACGCTCAGGCAAAACCAACTACTACTCTTTATGAAAGAAATTTATGAGTTTAATGATTAGAAAATTAGTTATACTTTAGAGGCCGTATCCCTCGGCTCGGTGGATCACCTAGTCCACAGTTAAAAACTATACTTAAGCGCTGCGGAAAAATATTTTATTCAGGTTTGACATCCTAAGAAGAGCATAAGAGGCCTAAGAGGACCACTTATGCTATGCAAGACTCTACATTTAATTTATATTATATATAGGAAAATGATCTTTATACGCTGCTTGGGAAATAGTGACTTACTTTTATAAATCATGCTGATCATGCAATATATTTACAATAATAAATGTAGTTTTAAAATAATTAGCAACCTAGCATAAATCCACCCTAGAGCAAGTAGACTATCCCCAAAAAATGGTAGCAGCAAAAGTAATATATCTAGTACAAAGGTAAAAACTACCAGTGGGCGCCAACAACCTGACACGAACCCACTGGCAAATATGTATGTCTGTAAGAAAAGTATAGAAAAACTACCTCACTAACAAAGCAACAGGATCTCCAAAGTCCAAGAGACCAACAGCAACACCACCGCAACCTAGCCACCAAACCGGCTACTGCTCAGAACCTGAGGCATTCAAAAGAAGAAAGAATACCTCAGCAAGCAAAACAAGGAAAAAAAACTGCAAGGAAGTGTCAACCAGGGGATAAATAAAAGAGGAAAACACACAGCAGTAAAAGTCACAACTGCCCAAGGCAAGACAATAAGAAATGCACTACGTGCAAGGAAACAGCACCAACCCTGTTAACCCGGAATCCGCGACTAGTTCTCTAGGTTTTCAAGTCCGGGCGGCTTGTGCTTTCTAGCTGCCATTCTCAGCAAACCGGCTTGTTGTCAGATGAGCCAGGCGGCCTCTACGTCAAACCGCCGCCAGTTCCAGTCCAGCCATCATCTAAGGGTCGGCCTGTCCTTGTCCAAGCTGCGCGACCTATGTCCTAGGTCGCCGTCAGAGGAGGTCCAGTCCAGCCCGCCTAGAGGCCGAGTCCTGCAGCTTGGCAGAAGAAGATCGCCAGGCCGCGCGGCCTGTCTCTTGGCTTTTCTTCTTCTTCTCGATTCCCGTCACCGCTGCCTGATTCTCTTGTACCTCGGGCAGCCGATAATTTTAGCCCTGCCCGTTTGGGCTGGCCCCCAAGCCTATAAATAGGGGGCGGCAGCACACCCAAAGCATGCTGACTGGAGTCCAAGAGCTCGATTGTTGTGAGCTGCGGTCTCTAGTTTAGTGCCTTGCGGCCTGCTGTCCGGCCGGTTTCTTTTCTCTTCTCCTTCTCCTTGTAGTTTTCTCCAAGTGTAACCATTTCATCTTTCTTATAAAAGGAAAGCCCGCCGCAGGAGAGGCATTCAGGCCGCGGCGGGCGAACTCTGGTGTTGCCGCTGGTAGCGGCCATCTGTCTCTTTTTTCTATCCGGTCTTATCCGCCATTCCTAGCCGCTAGTAACCGACTGACCAACAGTCCTTCCCCCTTCCTTTCCCCAGTGCTCGAATAGTTAGCTGGAGGTGCATTTTCGTGCATCAATAGTTAACACGCGGCCTTCAGATCTCGGTTAGCCGGTGAAATCCGCGGCTAGATATTGTCAGACCGCTCGGCCGCTAGTGCTTAGCGGTTAGTCGAGCAAGCAGCGGCAAGGGTCGTTAACCTGTTTAGTAACCACTGGCCATTCTATCCGCTCGGTCAGACTGTAACTGTCTGGCGGTCTCAAAGTTCGTGTTGGTTGTTATCTATCATTTGCAATGAATCTCCCGAGGAATTACAGAAATTTCTTATCATCTATGCGGGATTCCTTAACGAGGCAAGATGGTTCTCATCCCGAGAATATAGCTAAGGATGCATTTCAGGCTGGCATGAAGCAGACACCTCTCTACAGAGAAGAAGAAGTTTCTTTTCCGTTCGTTGATCAAATTCGCTGGGATACTGTTGCTGATGATTTTAGAGAGCCTCGCTTGCCACGTTATTCTGGGATTAGTGATCCAGTTTCACATCTACAAGCATTTGAAGCGGCTGCTTCTCTAAAATCCATGTCAGATGGAATCAAATGCAAGCTTTTTCTAATGACCTTTGACGGTCTTGCTCAGGAATGGTTTCATGGTTTACCTTCTCGGTCCATCACTTGCTTTGGTGATTTTCAAAAATAGTTCCTTTTGAGATTTGATAATTTCAGGAAGCAGAATAGAAACCCTGTAGCTCTCTTCCAAATCAAGCAGGAAGTTGATGAGTCTACCGCTCATTTCGTTGATCGGTTTCAAAAGGAAATGCTCGATATCGTTAACATTCCTCCAGAATTTTACAAATATGCCTTGATAAGCGGACTTCGAGAAGGTCCTCTCAAATTTAAAGTTAGCAAAAAGGAGCCAAAGACCTATGGAGATCTTATTAAAACAGCTAATCAGTTCATAATGGGTGAAGCAGTAAATGCCAACTATATATCCTTCTTAAATAAAATGGCTAAGGAATATCAGAAAGATTCTTATCATCAACAGCCCGGTTCTTCCCGAAATGCTTCAGAACCTCCGCAACAGGATAAATCATCAGAGTGTATAGAAGCTTGCCCTATCATGTCTTTTGATCCTAAAACACTCAAGTATGAAAGGTACTCGGACAGATATGTCAAGTTCAAAATTTCTATGGAAGATCTTCTGCCAATTCTTGCTAGTATGAAAGAATTTTAAAAGCCTCGACGTATGAAATCAAAGATTGAACATCGACATAAAGAACTTTTTTGTAAATATCATAAGGATATTGGTCACAACACAGAAGATTGTCGGGCTCTCCGGAAACTAGCAGATCAATTTGCAAGGGAAAGGAAATTACAAGACTATGTTGTCCTATGATCTTCCAGCACATTTTCCACTGATAAAGCCGATGTTGCAAATGAAGATTCTGTTGTTAAATAGTGGAAGTGTTAGAAGCGGTAGTATCTTGTTTGTCCTTCTTTTACATATTTCGTTTATCTCCCATGTGTTCGGAGTTTCTTGCATTTGCTTCTTTTCTTTTGATAATGACAGTTGTAATAGATATAAAAACAACTCAGTCCTCACTAGCATCCAGCTTCACAAATATCTCTCAACGATCATCGACAATTGGGTTCAATCAGGCTTCAAGCCCATATCCTTTTACTAAGCTTTCCTCTAGAAATAAGCATTCATATGCCCTCTAAATTCTGCTTCTTAGCTTTACACTTAACATTGACATACGTATGTGGACATTTACTTATAACAAAAATAATATTACTTTTTTGGCCCTCCACATCCCGCACGACATCAGTCGCAGATGTGTAGTGGAAATCCCGCACGACATCAGTCGCAGATGTAAACCCCGCTCGAATCATTCGCAGATGAGTTGAAATGAGATCTTCTTTAGAAGAGTAATGATTCTCAGTTTATGTTGTAAGACAGTGCAGTGAGAGTTTTCTTTATCTTTTCAACCTGCAAGTTGCAGTGATAGATAAATTATGGTTTTCATATATGATTATCGATATGCTGGTCAGTTCATAGACCTCGCAATTATCCGTTCCAGCTTACCCACCGTCTCACGGTCTTACAGCCTAGCCGATTTATATTGCACAGTCCGCAGACCGCGCGGCTATATATTTCGGTTTATTCTATTTGGTTATGAAATCTCTCACGGATTATTATTAATATATTCTGGAATTCGGCCGACTTGATCCTGTCAACTAATTCTAGTCCGCCGGCTTATGGTATTCATTCAAATCAATTTGCGGCTTACTATGTAGAGAAGTCGCAATATGTTTAACGCTCTCGTTCAGTAGTTTCCCTATTGGAAGCGAGTTTCGTATTAAAGTTCGGACAGGCCTATCAGGGCTCAACTACATTAATCGTGGGGCTTCGTGTTAAATATGAACCTTCAACAGTTGAACTGCCTTATCTTCTTGGCGAATAATCTCCTGACCGCCCGACTTATTGCTCTATATACGCTCAAGGGTGATCGGATTGTAATAAATTCGCAGACGACTAATATGACTGGTTACCGGTATTCTACTCGAGTTTAACCGGAGCAAAAGGTAGTTGTTATTCGGTGGAGTCATCGATGAGAGTTCTTAAGCCGGAAACGAGTAAGAAAGATTAAGCCGCATAAACAAATAAGTAAGTAAAATCATAATAGATTCTCACAAAAGGTAAAATATTTTCATTTCTAATATCAAGTATAAAAGGTAGACCGCGCGGTTTACAAAATCTTACCGGCGGTCTCAAAAAATGTAAAAACTATTACAAGTAATCTATCCTAGCTATTCGGCTTCAGTCTTTTGGACGCAGGAGTGCCAGAGTCCGGTTCACCGTCGATGTCGATCTCAGAAGGCGAGTAGTCACCGCTGTCAGACAAGGATGAACGCGAACTGCCAGTGCCCCTGGTCTCTGACCCAGCGGCATCAACCCGTGCGGTCTCAGACGCTTGACCGCCGGTTCCTGAAGAAGCGGTCTCGCTCCCGCTTCCTTCGCTGTGCTCCTCTTCATCTTCTGCCTTGCCCTCGCCCTCTCCATCGACCTTCTCCTTGCCCTTCAGAGCTCGGTAAACTGCGGACACCCTTTTCTTCAAGGGTGGATACAGGTCGGTGCAGGTGAAGTCGGTGAATCCCGGGGCGAGGCCGCCGCGATCTCGAAGGCGTTTCAGCGCTCCGTCGATCCCTTGGACAAGTTGCGGAAAGACCGCATCCTGAAAGGCCGAGTTGGCCGGATCATACATTTTCTGCAAAGGAAGGAAGAAGGTCAGTCCGAGCGGCTTGTTAAATGAGGTCGCATAAATCAGGTAATATCTTACCGCATTGAGCTCCTTCAAGCGTGAGTTTTCTTCCTCCTTTTCGGCGATTTGCCGCTTCAGGTCGCCTTCACTTGCGACTAACCGCCTATGGGCCAGGCCCATATAGTGGTTAGCCACGAAGCTTCTCACGCCGACCTACGCGACAAACCGCGAGAAGTCCTCTGCTGGTATCTTTTTCAGCGCTTTTAGGTTGCGCCTACCATACAAAGCCGTGCCAGCCGCGGAGGCATGGCGGCTTATCGTTTCCTTCCCCCAGTTAGGGAGGGCGGTGGAAACTTGGACTGATTCGCCGTCGGCACTCCACTGCATGGTGGGGTTGCCGCGGAGATCCTTCAAGCGGCTGCCCATACTATGCAGCGTGAAGTCGCTCGAGGAGTCCGATGCTCCTTCCTCTTCAGCCCGCTCCGGCCTGGCCCTCTTGGCCCTTTTCTCCCGCTGTGTAAGGGTTAGGCAGCCAGGAGTTAGCGGCTTGTTCAGCGGGACCGCGATGGCAGCTGCAAGGCAAAGTTAACAAGTCAGTTGGTAAGCCGCGCGGCTAGTGGAGCAGTTCGGCTGGCTGATACTTACTGTCCTGCGCATGGACATCCTCCAAAGTCGGGAGCAGTGGGAGGTAGTGGGTGACGTCAAGCCGCTCGCCCTTGAAGAAGTTGAAGATCCCCTTCTCCACACCGTCCAGTCAACCGCTTCCAAAAGCGGCTTCGTCCCGAACTTGCGGATGGACCGGCAAGAGTCCGAGTTGACCCTCAAAGATCAGGTATCTTTCTGACCAATTCGAGATTTTGTTCGCCAGGTTGACGACCTTTAGCCCCCGGCAGCTAAAGTACAGATGCCCTCAGAAGATCTTTGTCCCAGAGTCCGGAATAGACCGGACCGAAAAGCATTCTCTGAACAGCTTCATTGAGAAGCGAACTCTCTCCGACCTGAGGTAGGAGATGAAGCTGTAAATCGCCGCAATAGAGTTCGGCGGCAGCTGTCCTGGAACTACTCTGTAGTGGTCAAAGACCGCAATGGCTTCCATTAGCACAGGGAAGCCGAAGCCGCAGTCAAAGTGATCGATTGGCATAGCAATCTGGTTGGCTGCGGAGGTGTTAATCCGCTCGTGAGGAAGCGGAAGCCGCGCGAGCAGCGGGCTGTCTTTCATATGCTTCTCTGCAAAGCTGTCGAGCTCGGCTTGGGTAAGCCGGCCTTCTTTGTGGTCCGCCGAATGGAAAGCAGAAGCCGCGTCGGTCCTGACGGCAGAAGCTTTGTCAGACCGCATCGACTTTGCTTTAGCTCGCATCCTGATCTTTCGTGCCGAAGTCTCCGGGATCATCTCAATTTATAGATTTCCTATGCAGCTACAGTAGTGGTTGTCAAATCGCAGTTAGATATCAGGCCGCACGGCTCAACCTGCAAGGTAAACTATTCTAACCGCATTCTAGTTCGGCAGTTCGAGCGACTAAAATTCCAGTACTCGGCAAAATTTCCAAAGAAGAAAAGACAGCGACTAGGAAGTATTCAAACCGCACAAAGCCACAAGCGATTCGCACTAATATACAAACAGATAACAACAATAGTTCACAACAATCAAACTGTCCGGCATCACGAGTTGATGCTTATTACAAAGCCAAATTAAAGTTCTCATAATTATCTCTCTCCACTCTCTGGAGCCTCTCGCCCAACCCGCGCGACTTAGTCGCCGGCCTGTACCAGTTGGACATACACTTGACTGACAAGGTTGTGGATAGAGTGCAGAGTCCGATGAACTCGCGAGGTATCACGTTCTACGCGGGCAAATGGAACCAGCGGTAGAACGCGATCTCCCGGGTCGCCAGAAGCAGCGACCTGCCTAACCGCCGCGACTACTGGTGAGTCCGAAGTCTCTCCGGAAGCCGGGCGATTTGGTAGTTGCTGCTATTCAGCAGTAATCCCAGCAGGTCGCAAGCCTCTGCCGGCCTCCTCTGGTCGTTACTTATCCCTTTCCTCGTCAAGTCGAGCGGTGTCCGCCCTTTCCCTCTCAATCCGGCCGAGCATCAGCACTAAAGCCTGCAGGTTAAGTTTCTCTGTCTTCTCCTGCTCCAGGTGGGCCAGCGCCTCCAGTGTTCTTTGCTCAGCGACCTCAAGCGCAGTCCGCATCGTTGTCTTCTCCTCCTCCCAGCTAGCCAGGGACTCCTGCATCCTTTTGTCAGCGGCCTCCAACGCAGTCCGCTTTGCCATTTTCTCCATGTCCGCGCTGGCCAGTGCCTCCTGCACCCTTTTGTTAGCGGTCTCCTGCGTAATCCGCATCGTCGTTCTCTCCAACTCCAAGCTGAACAGGGCCTCCTGCGTCCTTTTCTCAGCGGCCTCCACCTCAGACCGCATCGTTCCTCTCTCCAGCTCCAAGTCTTCCAGCACTTCCTTTGTTCTCTTTTCAGCGGCCTCCAGCATAAACCGTTGATCTTCTTCTTGAAGTCGCCACTCTTCTTCCCTGGCTCGAAGGGCCTCGGCATGCTCCCTTATCCTAGCCTGCAAGGCAGCGACTTCACACTAGAATTCGGCTGTCCTTTTATCGCGGATATTGGGAGGTAGCGGTGGTATCAGTGGAAGTAGGCAGGTGGTCAGATCGCCCGGCTTGATGGCAGTTTCAGGTGCACCTGCAGCGAACAAACAAGCGGTTAGATTCAGTAACATGACTGGCATATTTTAAAAGATCTCGTTAAAACGAGACCGCAGCCCGTGGTTATCTCTCCTTCGAAAGCCGCAGTATCAAATCTAGTCGCTGGTCGCCTAAACCTTTCGGAGTCTATTCGCTTCAGCTTTTCTTTCCATAGCCGCGCGGTCTCTTTTGCTTTGCTTTCCAGTTGTGCCGTGGTCAGGAAGAAGCTCGCCGGCGGATTAAATATTATGTCCGCTCCCTTCTTCCGCGACCGCGGCTTGTAGAATTTCACAATACGCTTAACTTCTTTGTGTTTACCTTACAGGGCAGGAAATGTAGTCGCCACCTGCTTCCCGGCGATTAATTTCTTCATCTCCTCTATCTTCTCTCTGAGTTTTTGTTTTTCAGCTCTTTCTGAAACCGCAGGAGCCGGTTTGCCAAGCTTCTCTCCTGTAACTTCGACATCGGTGTTGGAGACCTCCGTAGAAGCCGGCAGAGTTGCTAGTAACTTGTCCTGCTGCTGGAATTTCTCTATGCCCTTCAGGATATCGCTCAGAGATTCGCTAACCGCAGGCGTACTCTCTGGCTCGTCCGGCTTGGAAGATGGAGTCGACAGACCCTCAGACACGTCTTTCTCCCGCGACTTAAATTGCACTCTAGCCGCTCCGGTCTTCACAGAAACATTGCGGTTATCAACCCGCATCTTCTGCGCCTTCCTCTCCATCCTTTCCTCAAGGGTCTCGACCTTTTTCTTACGTCGCTTCAAGTGGCCGATTATTGTCTCTGTTCGCTTCCTCTTCTCAGTCAGAGACCGCTCGGCCTCCAATGGCTTCTTTGAGTCATCCTCATCAACGACGATCAAATCAGTAGATGCTGGAAACTCGCGCGGTTTGGAAGAGTCGACACTTTTCTCCTCCGCCCCGACAATCCTCAAGAGGGGTTCACCTGATGGCGAGTAAGTAATGTCGAAGGATTTGGTGGTTCCAGCTTGCGGGAGAGATGATTTGGAAATCGCTTCGACTTTGGTCGCGGTCTGCGAGGATTTCGCGACGACTTCCATCGGTTTCTTTCCAGAATCAGAAGCCGCCGGTGTGATCGGCTTCTAAGCTTTCTTCTCGGGTTGTTGGTCAGAACTGTCCGCTCTTCTGCTCCTCCTTTTCGACCCAAACGACTTCTTTTCGCGATCTAGCATCGAGGACATGACATCCATCTTGTAGAAGTCTCTGTCGGCTTGGAGGATTCTAACCGCGAGTGGTGAATAGTGACCCGTGGCTTGGCAGAAATCTTGACGAAATGGCAGGGCCCTCGGCATTTTATAGACGCAGAAGCATTAATGGCAGTCGCGGTCTCTGGCTTAGCTCTACATTTTCGAAGTTTCTTTTGAAACTTGAAAATGTGCGGGGATTATGTTAACCCTGAATCCGCGACAAGTTCTCCAGGTATTCAAGTCCGGGCGGCTTGTGCTTTTTAGCCGCCATTCTCAGCAAATCGGCTTGTTGTCAGATGAGCTCGGCGGCCTCTACATCAGACCGCCGCCAGTTCCAGTCTAGCCATCATCAAAGGGTCGGCCTGTCCTTGCCCAAGCTGCGCGACCTATGTGCCAGGTTGCCGTCAGAGGAGGTCCAGTCCAGCCCGCCTAGAGGCCGAGTCCTGTAGCTCGGCAGAAGAAGATCGCCAGGCCGCACGGCCTAGCGATTGGCTTTTCTTCTTCTTTTCGATTCCCGTCACCGCTGCCCGATTCTCTTGTACCTTGGGCAGCCGGTAATTTTAGGCCTGCCCGTTTGGGCAGGCCCCCAAGCCTATAGATAGGGGGCGGCAGCACACCCAAAGCACACTGACTGGAGTCCAAGAGCTTGATTGTTGTGAGCTGCGGTCTCTAGCTTAGTGCCTTGCGGCCTGCTGTCCGGCCGGTTTCTTTTCTCTTCTCCTTCTCCTTGTAGTTTTCTCCAAGTGTAACCGTTTCATCTTTCTTAAAAAAGGAAAGCCCGTCGCAGGAGAGGCATTCAGGCCGCGGCGGGCAAACTCTTGTGTTGCCGCTGGTAGCGGCCATCTGTCTCTTTTTTCTATCCGGTCTTATCCGCAATTCCTAGCTGCTAGTAACCGACTGACCGACAGTCCTTCCCCCTTCCTTTCCCCAGTGCTCGAACAGTTAGCTAGAGGTGCATTTTCGTGCATCAACAAACCCTGCCCAGAAACTACATCCTGCAGGGTCTACTAGGCTACCAAGAGCCCAAAGTGCTGCAATCTACCAAGGAAGAAACTTCTAACACCCTAAGTTGTGGAAGATGGTATTAGCAAAAACAAATAGCATGGATCCGGGTTGGAGGCAAACTCAGTCCCCCAACCACCATTTCTAAGCCAACAAGCTCAAGGGTCTACATGTTTAAGCACAAGGGACCTTCCACCCCCTTGCCCAGCCCGTACCTGGAGCAAGATTGAAGAATAAGGGTGGCCTTGGCTAAATTACACAACACCTCCCCCATGAAGAGCTTCAACCCACCACTACTAACCACGACCCACGATTCGGCCATTAGGAAAGAGAAACATGGCCGACAAGGAAATTACAAATATAATCAGGGAATGCACTCGGGAACGAAAATCGAGGTAAGGGACATAGTGTTGAAATCACTCAACATGGCTTGGCGTCGAGTGGGACCTACTCAACGCTTAACCAGACCTTGGCGTTGAGTTAGTTAGCCTCACTCAGTGCCAGAACAGCCATGGCGTTGAGTGAGGTCCACTCCCTCAACGCCTTTCGCAAGAATAGCTCTGGCGTTGAGTGAGCTATCCTCACTCAACGCCTAAACAGCCATGGCGTTGAGTGAAGTCCACTCCCTCAACGCCTTCAGCTAAACCACAAAACCTAATAGTGGCGTTGAGTGAGTCCACCTCCCTCAACGCTAAAGCAGCTTTGGCGTTGAGTGAGGTCAACTCACTCTATGCCAAAGTTCATTCCCGCAGGAAAACCCTATGCCAACGCCAACAAGAGGAGGTCGGCGGGAATGCCGACTGATTCTCGCCGAATCGGCGGGAATGCAGGATGATTCTCGCCGAATTGGCGAGAATGCTGGATGATTCTCGACGATCAGCGGGAATCCAGAATGATTCTCGCCGAATCGGCAGGAATCAAGGATGATTCTCGCCGATCGGTGGGAATCACGTCGAAATCGGCGGGAATCAAGGATGATTCTCGTCGATTTTGACTTAGAAAAAATTTTTCACTCAATCACCCCACCACTCAGCCGCAAAGAACAAACCGAACTATGGCTTTGAGTGTGTTCACCACACTCAACGCCGAGTCCGGGCGGCTTTTGGCTTTGAGTGTGTGCACCACACTCGACACAAAAACCCGAGAGTCTACCAAGACTGGTTCTAACCAGAGCCCTACCACAACAACCTCCCTCACACTCTCTCTAGGCTCCACCCGCAAAAGCACCCAACTAGAACTATAAATCTGGAGTCTAAATGGTCAAAACAACCATCGGGTTGAGCAAACAGCCCAAGGAGGGGGCTCATAGGAGAATCTAAGCCCTAAAATTAGCAAGATAAAGGAGAATATGTTTGGTTTCTACCCTAGGGCTAACCGGGAAACATTCCAAAATTCAAAAGAACAATAATGGCAAGGGAAAGAATACCACTTGCCTCGATTTTCCGGCGAATCTTGGTCGGCCTTCCCTCCTCTTCGTTCTGCACTAAAAGGAGCAGCACCTAACAAGCAAACCCGTACTTTAATGGCGGAAAAGCACAAGAACCGGAAATCCAAGTCTCCTAAAACTCCACGAAAATCAAACCTCTTACCGTCGAAACGTAGATCTGAGCGAGAGCAAGACAACGCCACTTTCGGAATCGAAATCCGTCCACGAACACTCCCAAAATCGCCGTCCGAAGGAGAAGCAGGTCCGACGGTTTCCTCTGTTTTCCGCGAACAGGAGAAGGCGACAGTTTCAGTCTTGGGAATAAAGAAGAGAGTGGCCCGCCACTTCTTAATAAAGCCTTTTTATAAGCTTTAAACGCATCGGTTCAGCAAAACCGAATCCTAACCGCAGGCTCCCTTATTAAATTAAGAGAATTCTCTAATAGGCTTTACTAATGGCACACCAAAAACGACGCGAAAACCAAACTATCTCGGAATTCGACGAAATTCGCACCGTAGCTAGATATCCATGCTACAGACACAACGACGAAGTTTAAACTAACTTTCGACGAACAGAACTCGAGTTATACCCTCCCAAAGTCAAAACACAAGCATCCCCCGAAAGGCCACACCGGGTCACCCAAAACGACTCGGCTTGCTAGGGAGATCTTGCCAACCGGCTACAAAATAGGGCACCCAGTTCTAAGGAGTTAAGACCACACTCCAAAAATGGCACGAGCCACGAAAACGCGTCAACGTAACGCCAAATGAGAATTAAATAATCGCAGAAAAATCGGGGGCGTTACACTGACTCGAGCCCAAGAGCCTACTTGTCAAAGGCTGCGGACTCAAATCTCAGGATTTGCGGTCACCAGCTTGCTCTCCGTTCAGCTTTCTTTCCTCAACTTGTAACAAGTATTTTTGCAATCAAAGGAAAGCCCGTCGCAAGAAAGGCATTCAGGCCACGACGGGAGAAGTCTGTTGTTTTCGTGGATCATGACTCTGCTTTCTCTAGTCCGTCAGTAGATAACTGCTTACAGTCTTCTCTTTTCCCTTCCTTTCCCCTATGTTCGAGCCGTTAACTGGTGGTGTCCGTTTCTATGCATCAACAGTTAACATGCGACCTTGGCGGTGCCAGCATATCCGCCCCAGACACCGGGCGGCCTGACTCTTACCCAAGGAGAAAGGAAAAAATAATTTGCAAGGAGAAGGAAGGAGGAAGGGGATCCTGCTGCAGACTACTGTACCTATGACAGCTTCGACATGGAAGGCTTCGGCAAGAACCAGAAGGATCTGAGGGTAAACCCGATGATCCACTAGCATGGAAAGAACAAGCACGTCTGCCTGTCCACTCCTTTGCCCTCCTGGAAGGGTCCGCGGATCTCTCCCCATGCCCATGTGGCGATTTCCGTGCTTTATAGGAAGTGCAATATACACGACCTGAAGAGCGTGCCGCCTGTGGATATCCCCTTACTCGTCGCTCAAGCCAGCGCAAACAGCGTCGTGACCAACCACTTCATGAGTTGCTTGACGCGTGAGCAGCTTAAAGAAAATGAGCAACTCCTGTGAGAAAACAAGTTGCTGAAGGACAGTAACAAGAGGTTAGGGAAAAGGATTAATCAACACAAAGAGGACGAAGCGGTAAGTCTCGATATTCACGGCGATCCTTGTTGCTTATCCGCGACGGACTTACTCGTTCTTTACTTTTGCAGACCACATATGACATTAGTAACCATAGATTCCAAAACGCTATGTTTCCTTTTGTGAAGGAGAGCGTTGAGTTCGCTATCGAGCGCTTAATTGGCGACGGCTTTGCAAAGGAAGGGGTTGTCGAGGTCCCTTTTCTGAAGCTCTTCCCCGAGCTAAAGGAGAATGTTGCTGATCTGGTGCATGCTGCGAAGGAAAAGGTCGTTGCTGATGAGGAAGGCGAAGAAGTAGATGAGGGGCAGGCTGAAGAAATATCCGACGATGCTGCTTCAGACCAGCAGCAGGGGAGCCAGTCCAGGAAGTCCACCTCTTCTTCAAGTTCAGATGAGGGAAATCCGCGGAGTGAGTCCGCGGATAGCAAAAGTTCAGATGGCAGCAGTAGCAACTCAGGAGGTTACTCTCCTGAAGTTGATGTTGATTGATCTTCTAGCCCGGATGTGCCTACGGAAAGGAAGCAACGGATATCGACAGAATGAAAGATTTAATTTGATTTTTTTTTTGTAAAGGGCGGACTCGGTTCGCCAAAGATGAAAAAGATGTAAATAATTTTTGAATGATTGAATACAAAGGATATTTTTCTCAGTCCGCGTATTCCGCTATTTTTATTCATTTCTTGCTTCTTCAATACTTTGATGAGACTTGCTATCTATAATGTATATGATCAATAATAGCTACTATAGATTATTGAAAACCAGACTACGTCACTTAGACTTTAGGTCGCGCGCTTAGGATAAGTATAGCTTGAAGATAATCAAGTTTGACAGTAATCCAGTCCGCGATGCTTGATTTGCTGCTCGCCAAGCTTATATAACTTGTCAAAAAAGATTAGGATAATCGGCGGACTCTGACGGATGCCAATTCTAGTCCGCACATGAATTCATCAACAATAAATTTTTATAGCTAAGAAAGATCAATGATCGTCGTTGCGAACTGAGGGAATTATAGAAACCGAGAATTATAACTTGGCGGCCTGAAAGATTAAGCCTTGTGGACTGCGGCGAATACCAGTATTGAGTCTGACTGAATAGAATTGATCAACATCTTAGGTGACCACGCGGCCAGGTACATATAGCATTGATTTCCTCGCAGGGTCTCAAAAGCTGTAAGAACCCACTAAAAAAACGGCGGACTGCACGGATACAACAATACAGTCTGACTAAAAGAAATGATTCACAACTTAACCGAGCGGGCAGGTGCATATAGCATTGCTTTCCACGCAAGGTCACAGTTGCAAGATCAACCCCTGGCAAAAAATGGCGGACTGCGCAGATACAAAAATACAGTCCGACTGAAAGAAATGATTCACAACTTAACTGAGCAGGCAGGTGCATATAGTATTGCTTTCCACGCATGGTCATAGTTGCAAGATCAAACCATGGCAGAAAATTGTAGACTGCGCGGATACAAAAATACAGTCCTACTGAAAGAAATGATTCACAACTTAACCGAGCAGGCAGGTGCATATAACATTGCTTTCCATGCAAGGTCACATTTGTAAGATCAACCCCTGGAAGACAAAGGCGGACCGCACGGATACAAAAATACAGTCCGACTGGATGAAATGATTCACAACTTAACCGAACGAGCATGTGCATATAACATTACTTTCCACGCAAGGTCACAGTTGCAAGATCAACCCCTGGTAGAAAATGGCGGACTGCTCAGATACAAAAATACAATCCGACTGAAAGAAATGATTCACAACTTAACCAAGCACGTAGATGCATATAATATTACTTTCCACGCAAGGTCACAGTTACAAGATCAACCCCTGGCATAAAAAGGCGGACTGCACGGATACAAAAAATACAGTCCAACTAAAAGAAATGATTCACAACTTAACCGAACGAGCAGGTGCATATAGCATTGCTTTCCACGCAAGGTCACAATTTCAAGATCAACCCAATTGACAGATTGAGCGGACTCATAAGATGCAGTCCGCACCCTGCCAGAAATTCACCTGCAAGATGAGAATGAGCTGCCAACCCAGGTGGCCAATGGCAGGTGCATATAGCTTTGCTTTTCTCGCAAGGTCACAAAGGCTGATCCTCGAAAAAAAGGGAAAGGTCTACTGCACATTTTGCTTGGAGTACAGGCCAAGTTGATCTTTCGGGCAGGTGCATATAACATTTCTTTTCTCTGAGATCAACGTGGCTGTGGGTCTCCTGTAGGAACTGCTCGGGGGTTCCAAAGAGTATTCAAGGGTCACAAGCTAGGATGATCTACAGGCAGGTGCAAATAACATAGCTTTTCTCGCATGATCATCAAAGATGCAATGATATCCCTTACAAGGCAAGGTAGATCTAGCACCCACCCTATCCCTCCAAAATGCAGAGGTGGGGTTAGATACCAGCCGAGATTTGAGAATCAGTAGCCCACCGCGCTTGAATCTGCAAGCTCGCACTACACGGTGTGAAATCTCCCCGCAACACGTGGTCTTGGTGGTGTTACGCTAATGACAATGATTCAAGGGGGGTCAAAGCTGTTCACGATGATGTCTCTTGGAGTTAGTTATCCTTACTTTAAATAGAATAGGAGACAAAAACATTTAAGAAAATGGCGGTAAGGGGCTTTTCATTAATGATAATCTTTAAAAAAAATACAAAGGAAGAGTAAGAGAGGAGTTGGTTCAGGAATAGAACTGTTTAAGATCATCCCCACTCCAAGCATGTGGTACATCATTTCCTTTATAGAATTGCAAATGATAATCCCCGCTCTTTATTACTTCTTTGACAATGAATGGACTAGCCCAAGTTGGATTCAGCTTTGCTACTAAGCCGGTTCTTGTAGCAACATCAACTTTTTTAAGAACAAGGTCTCCCACTCGAAAGTGTTTGATCCTTTCGTTCTTATCAAAGTATCTAGCCATCCTTCTTTTTACTTCTTCCTGTCTGATTGCTGCTTCCTCTCTGATATCTTAAATATGCTCTAAACTGAATTTCATTTCTTCATTATTCAGCTCAATCCAATATTCTATGCCTTGCCTAGCAAGCAGAACTCTTGGTGATGGAACATCAAATTCCACCGGGATGAGGGCCTCTGAACAATGAGAGAGCTTGCAAGGAGTCTCTCTAGTAGCTGATGAAGGCGTTATCCTCATGGTCCAAAGAACTGATTGAAGCTGATCAGCCCAACTACCTTTGAGATTATGTACTTTCTTCTTGAGCAAGTTAAGAATTTGTTTGTTCGCTGCTTCAACCTGGCTATTACTTCTGGGGTCATGGAGTGATGCAAAACGCAGCCCTATTCCAATCTGCTTGCAAAAATCAATCATCTCACTGTTGTTGAACTGTGGCCCGTTGTCAGTAATAATTGCCATAAGAATTCTATGCCGACAGATTATCTCTCCCCAAATGAAGTTCTTCACTACTTGAGTTGTCGTTTTGGCTAGTGCTTTGGCCTCGATCCACTTGCTGAAGTAGTCAACCATCACTATGATGAAACGTCATTTCCCACTCTCAATAGGAAAAGGACCAAGGAGATCCATTTCCCAAACTGTGAAGGGTCATGGAGTATCAATTGATCTCAACGACTGAGCTGACTAATGCTGTAGCAGAGCAAACTTCTTGCATTGAGCACATTTTCTTGCATAAGCTTCTGAGTCCTTCTTCATAGTGGGCCAAAAATAACCCTGCTGGAGGATCCTTTTCTCTAAAGTCCTTGCCCCTGAGTGACTTCCACACTCACCCGAATGAACTTCTTGAAGCACGACAGTAGCTAACTCTTCTGAAACACACCTTGTCATAGTCGGCAGGAAAGTCTTTCTGTAACGGATGCCAGATACCAAGTTATAATGTGCTACTTTTATTCTGAACATTTTCTTATCCTTGATTGAAGGATGAAAGTTGCCTGTTGATAGATAAAAAATAAATGGATCCATCCAGGAGGAATGCTGATCAATCTGCATCATCTCTTCTTCATCCACTGCCGGGCGAAAGAGTTCTGAAGTTGTTCCTCCTGATGGAAGGCCATGCTTAGCTAGAACATCTGCCTCTTCATTTTCGAACCTCCTGATATGCTAAATCGTAAAACTTCTGAACTTGCCAATTTCAATCTTAACCAGAGCAAGATATTTCTTCAAGATATGCTCTCTCGTCTCAGAATTGCCTAACACTTGCGAAGTCATTACCAGAGAATCTGTTTTGATGAACATGATCAATTCCAAGTTTTCTTGCAAACCTAGCAAAGCTTCATACTCTGCCTGATTATTAGTTATTGGGACGAAAAACTTTATTGCGTGTTCTAGCTTGATGTCATTGGGGTTAATAAGAACCACTCCTACTCTAGAAGAATTTCTGCCTGAGGCCCCATCAACATAGATGGTCCAAGCCAAAGGAGATCATTCTGCTTGAACAGAGGAGGATTCTGCTGTATCAATCAAAAAGTCTGTTATTACCTGAGCTTTGATTGTTATTCTGGGCATATAAGAAATTTCGAACTCGCTCAGCTCAATTGCTGATAAGTAGTCTTTAGTCATAATATTTAGGTTATTTTAGCATAAATTCCCTAGGTTTAGTTTTGTATTTTATGAATTTTATGTTGTTATGATGTTATGTTATATCTTAATGTTTTAATTTTAATATTTTAATGTTTTTTGATATTGTGTTTTAAAATCTTGTTTTAACTTTGTTATTCTATGTTGATTTATAACATAACAAATCCATGTTTTTATTTATTTATTTTGTAGGTACATGTGGTCGGCCCCCTCTCTCTCTCTCCTCCTTTATTGTTTTTCCCTTTTTATTTCACATTCACCCCTTCTTTCCCTCTCTCTCATGCTCCTTTAAGATTCATCCATCCCCCTCTCTTATGTTTAATTTTCTTTTTATTTTCCAAAATGAAATTCATGCATTTAGTCCCTTCTCTCTCCACCCCATTAATTATCATTCATGCATCTTCTCCACCATGCATGGTCGGCCACCCCCTTGTCTCCTCCTCTTCATTTCAATCTAGAACCTTCTCCCTCTACTATAAAAGGAACCCCTTGCCTCATGCTTTAAAAAGAGAAGACGTTTTTGTGATAGAAAGTAGAGTGCTAGTTCAAGAGTGTTACTTCCTTGTCAAGTTCCTTTTATTGTAATTTTTGCTTTAGTAGAATAATTTTTTCTTGTTCTTATTTTGTGTACTCTTCTCTCTTGATAAAGCAATGCCAATGATTTCTCTTTCTTCTATTTTGTTTTCTTCCTCTATTATGCTTAGCTAATTATATTTTGTGCCTGATCGCGATGAGTTTTGCGATAAAATAACGTATCTTTAAATTTATGTTTGCATTTGTACTTTTCCTATTTTTGATCCTTCTTTGATTTTTATCATGTCGACTCTGTATTCCGGTATACGGTAGTAGGCATTTGATCTCATTTCATAGAAGTCGAGAGAGTCATTGATTTGAAAGATCACTCAAAGAAGGAAGGAGTTGAACGCAACCCTAGAGATAGGATGACGTAAATCCTCCAGATTAGAATCAAATCCAATAGTGCGGGTCACTTCGGTAATGCGACTTTAGGCAATTTTGAATTCTAAAGAGATTTCGGTCAAAACGGCTATTAGTTTTGGGATTTAATGCTCTAGCGAGATTACTTCCTAAAATCTGATTCGTCATGGTCTTAATAGTATTGCAAATGCTAAACTAATTTATTTCGTTATTTTATTTCAAAGTGAATCGTCGATCGAGCACTCTTTCACAATATTTTATTTCTCTTTTAATTAAGCTTAGTTCATTTTAATTTTCAAACTCATCAATCGTTCGGTAGGATAATAGAATCGTTGTGAGTAATAGTACTTGCCTGCCCTGAGTTTTTATATGACCTTGATATATTTTTATCACTATAATATAAAACGATAGGTACACTTGCCTATTCGGATTGTAGTCCGTAAGACGATTTCTACCCATCAATTGCCCATTTAGCCAATCTGCCTGAGTGTTGTGGATTCTCCAGTACACTCCTCAACGGTTGATCCATTACTACCTGAACTACACGAGCTTGGAAGTACGAACGAAGTCTCTGTGCTGACATTACTAACGCCAAAGCTAACCTTTCCAAAATTGGATATCTAGTTTCTGCGCTCTTGAAAATATGGTTGACATAGTAAATCAAAAACTACCTCCTGTTCTCCTCGCAAACAAGAACTGAGCTGACCACCTCAGGGCATACTCTCAATATAAAAACAACATTTCCCCTGATCGGGGGCTCTGCAACAAAGGGGTTGAAGTTAATTGCCTTTTCAACTGCTCAAAGGCTAGCGAACACTCTTCAGTCCACTAAAACTTGGACGCTCCTCGAAGAGTTCTAAAGAATGATGCACTCTTATCTCTAACTCGAGAGATAAACCTACCGAGACCTGTTAACCTCCCTCCTAACTGCTAAACTTCCTTAGGCGACTTGGGAGGTGTCATATCAAGAATGGCTCTAACCTTGTCAGGATTGGGGCAATCCCTTCCAGAGTAAGGAGATGACCAAGGAATTTCCCCTTACTCGCTCCAAAGGTACATTTCAACGGATTAAACTTCATCTTATACTTTCGCTGAGTAGAAAACGTCTTTGCTAAGTCATGCAAGTGCAGCAAGAAGGTTTTGCTTTTGATCAAGAGATCGTCAACATACAATTCAAGATTTCTCCCTTTTTGATCTTTAAAAACACGATCCATCATTCGCTGGTAAGTTGCACCAGCATTTTTAAGCCCGAAAGGCATTACTAAATAACAATTGCAGCCGTCATTGGTAATGAAAGATGTATGAGGGATATCGGGCTTACGCATTCTAATTTGATGATAGCTAGATAATGCGTCTAAAAAGCTCATAAAAGAATACCCTACCGTAGAATCAACTAATGAATCAATCTAAGGCAAAGGGTAGCAATCTTTGGGGCATGATTTATTCAATCAAGTAAAGTCTACACAAATTCTCCACTTCCCCCCCAGGTTTTTTAACCATTAAAACATTTGAAACCCAAGCAGGATATTGAATTTATCGAATGAATATTGCCTTGAGAAGTTTGGCAACCTCCACCCTGTTCGGCTCAGCAAGCTTTGTCGCCACATTTCTTTTCGTTTGCTACACCGGCTTGATGGCTGGATCAATGTTGATATGGTGGCAGGAAACATAAGGATCAACTCCTTGCATGTCCTCCGCTGACCAAGCAAAGAAATCTAGGTTCTCTAGCAAGCCAGAGATCAACTCAGCCTTTTGATCTTCTGGCAACTCTGAGTTGATGGAGAGCTTTCTCTCCTCCCCCTCAACAATGGGTACTCCTTGAGTTACCTGGGAAGGTTCCAGGTGAGCTCCTTCTATATCATTTGCCGCCTCTAAACAGAAATACGCCTCTAATACTGCATCTAGAAGAGTGGGAGGATTGGATTCAGTCACATTGACTGTACAAATGTAGCACTCCCGAGCCTTCTTCGGATCATTCCTGATCCTGCACTGACGACCATCAACTTCGAACATGATTGCAAGGTGGAAGGTTGAGATGATAGCTTGGTATTTATTGAGCAGCAGCCTCCCAAAGATAGCATAGTAGCTGCTTGGAGCATCAACTAATATGAATTGAATCTGCTTTGTCACCCCTCCAAGCCTCACTAAGAGCGTGAAACTTCCTTCGAACTCCTTCCTCTCGCAAGAAAAGCCATAGAGTCGCCCTTCGGTGGAAAGCAGAGGCTTTCCAGTCTTTAGGGCATCAAAAGTTGGTTTGAAGAGAAGGTTGACGGAGCTACCAGTGTCAATCAGGATTCTATCCACAGTATAATCTCCAAAGGCAGCCTTGATCACGACATCATCGTTGAACGGGTTGGAAGTTGGAGGAAGTTCTTCTAGACCAAGAGTGATATTGCCCGCTGACGGAGCAGAAGAAGAGGTTGAGGTGACCTCTGTTCTAGAGACCCTTGAAATAGAAGACTTGCGAGTAGACTCGGTCCCTTCTCCACCGTGAATGCAGAAGAGCCGTGATGCGCTGATGGCAAGTGTACCAGTCACTGTCAAGTAATAATGTGGGAATAGCTTCCCCGAATATCGATCTTGAGGGAATGCAGGAAGGGTATGTGCTGGCGATGTGCAAAGATTGTCACTAAGAGCGTAAACGAACGACATGGGGGTTTTGGTTTGGTTTCCTAATTCTACTCAATAGAAAAAAAACTAGTGTGGGTCGCCAGCACCGCTTTGCTCATGAACTAATGAGTGCAGGCCGCTATGCCATGCTTTGGTATGCGAATGGATGGAGAGCAAATGTGAGAGTGAGGGTCATAAACACCTCTTTAAGACCAACTCAAGCCCTTGCTAGAGAGGGATCTATTGCGCTAATGATGGAATAGGAGCGGGGGCGAGTGCATCACAACTACAACAGAAAGTTAACTAACCAAACATCATTCATTCATAGACAAATGAAAAGAAGTTAAAGTTAATTACAAGCTTAAAGTTACATTCCACAAGAGAAAAGGGTAGAGAAAACCGCAAGAGAGAAGGTGTAGCCGTGGTTCTTGGCTGGAGTGGTGGGTTGTCAATCCACTTCACGACACTGACCGTGGTCTCTACCAGAGGCAGGTGGGTTGTCAATCCACCTATTCTACTCCGTCTTCTTCCCATTCCTTGGATCTTATCTTCCTCTAGTCAAGAGAAATATTGCCAAGAGTTCCTATTGCTTGTGGATGATGGCCGGGAGTACTCCGAAGGTTTATTGTGGTTCGAATAGCCGGAGAAAGCTTCCCAGAGGAGGTAGATGAGTGGAGGAGCAGTCGAGAAGTATATCGGCGCTTCCCGCGCACTCCCCGATCGCAGAAATGACAAGCGTTGACCTAAATCGCGGAGCAGCCCCTTAAAAACGGAGGCAGAATAAGCAGAGCGCACGATCAGTGGCGCACGACCAGTGGTTGTGCGCACTGTCGGTCGATGATCGTGCGTAAATTCTTATTAAACCTGAAACTTGGACAAAAACATCAGCAAATATGCGCACGATCAGTGGCGTACGACCGGTGGTCGTGCACACTGAATCCACTGATCGTGCGATTGGCTAAGACAGAACTGCAGAAAGCAAGAGGTAAAATCGCACGAGCAGTGGCACACGACCAGTGGTCATGCGCGCAATGGCCAGTGCTCGTGCGATGACCCGGGCAGAACTAGGAATAAGAAGAGGACAGATCGCACGATCACCAGCGCAAGACCAATGGTCGTGCACAATAGGTCCAGTGATTGTGTGATCGTCAAGACAGAACTGGGGAAAAGGAGAATGTAATGCGCACGATCAGTGGCTTATGACTAGTGGTCGTGCGCAGTGAGTCCAGTTATCAATCGCAGTGTTCCTGTATAATCGGGGTCTCCCAAGCAGTTCCGAAGCACGCACACGACCCATGCACCAGCAGAAGAGGTAGAAAGGCCACTAAAAGTGCACACCACATTCTCAAGATACAGCGAGGGAACAAGTAAAACAACAAAAACACAGAACAACAAAAGCACACAGAAAACGGGCCTAAAGTGCACTTTATCATGAAATAGGCAAATAAGCAAATATAAGCGGTTATAGCTCTCAAGTGCAGTGCTAAGACGATAAAACTGGCCCAGATGAGTCCAAAAATAAGTGTAATATTTGGACTCATCACACCCCCAGACTTACCCATTTGCGCGTCCCGCGCAAATCATTTCTCCGTGGAAGGTAAAATAGATAGCTGGCTTAGAAACTTCAAAATAAAGTAGGACGAGAAATCAAATACATCATGCGCATAGAAAATAGAATAGAAAAACTTTTTAATTATACTACAGAGCTTAAATTATTCGACAGAGGTAAATAAATAATGCGTCTACTTAAAATTAGAATTCTGGAGAATCGTTTGGTCATGTGTATGGAGAAAGTAGACAGGCCACTAAGGTGAGCATTGCCCAAGACCGGTGCTCGTGATCACCTCCAAAGAAATCCATCAATGTCGGGAACCATAAGCTTTTCCTTTCACACTCTCTCCACGATGCTAAGTAGACTCAAATGTGAATCAGCAGGACTTGTAGGTTTGAATAGGGCTAAGGCAAAGGTGTGGTAGTCAATGATAAACATGGAGGCTACACGCAACCAAAGCGAGCGAACAAGAGCTAAACCCATGCATCCACAAAGAAATGCATGTACGACACACCCCCAGACCTGACTTGAAAACTAGGTGTGCACACGGCCTATCCCGACCAAAAACTAACACACAGGATGGGGATTGCAATTCTCCTTGAAATACTTTTAGATTTTCTTTTTTTTCTTTTTTTATACAACTTTTTCTTTTTTTTCATTTTTCTTCTTTTTCATTCAGCAATCCCCAAATCTAATAATTAACAATTTATGAATTCATCTCCACATCACATGAATCCCAAAAATCACAATATATCAAATTTTTGAAATCGATCAAGCTCAAGGTTTTGGTTGCGACAAAAGGGTTGCTTTTAGGCTTTGGTGAATATAGCTGGAGATGAAACAAAAGGAGGGTAGGCGCAAATTTGGCTTGCAAGGGTCAACAGCTAGGACTAGGTACTAAAAGGCTCAAACTAGCCAAAATGATGGCCTACCTCACGCTCACGCTCGACTAACCGGGCACCAATGCTTCGAGAGTAGCTTGGGGCAAGTTCTCAGTCACCGAAAAAGATGATCCTCCCACCCGGAAAGAAAAGGGGATAGATACTACTCTAGAGGGGGGGGGGTGAATAGAGTAATCAAAAATTGCACTAGCAAAGTTGACTGTCTACTCAACTCCCTTGGAGTTAATTGCGGAATGAATGTTATAGATACTTGAGATTAAACCTTAAAGCCTAACACAAGTGATGTGCACAAAAGGCAGCCAACTGTAATTACAGTTGAGGCTAGGAATCCTAATTAGTAACTAGCAAACCTAGTTAAAATCTAATCACAGCCACAATGCAAGTAATTAAATAAAGCAATCTAGACGATACAAGGAATTTATAGTGCTTCCCCAAACAACTTGGGTACGTCCACTCTTCTACCAACAAGTTATGAATCCACTCAGGTTTTTGATCAGGTGCCCTGCCACCAACAAGATCTGCTTCAGGTAGATCCAGAAACCCTTTAGACTTTTGATCAGGTGTCTAAAAACCAACACAGGTTTTTGATCAGGTGCCCTGCCACCAAGGGATACTTTTGAAGGGAGTAATAACCCTGTATAGGAGGGGGAAAGGAGGTTAAGGTGTCTTCTCTATTTTACAATAGATTAGAGAAGCACAATAACTTGCACTGAGCTAGAAAGCTCTAAAAGAATCAAGGCTCCCCCTGGCTAAAAGAACGTCCAGGTGAAGTCTTGCTTCAGTGCAGAAACACTTCAGAAAATACTAAAGGAAAAAGCTACAAGAAAATAAATAATATTAAATAAAGTTTCTTCTTTAGGCAGCTATCTTCTTCTTCTTCTTCAAAAGGCTCTGAGTGAAGATCTTCCTGGAGGCAGGAGAACTCAGGTTGAAGAAGAGTGAAGAACTAAAACTTCTTCTCAGTTAGATGTGAATGAGCTGAGAGCAGTTTGAAACTGTAAGTTCTTAAGCTTGAATGCTGCTGATAGCTTTTTTGTATATGAGAGCTAGCTTCTTTCTTTCTTCAAAGAAGTCTTTTATAGTAGCAGCAGCAACGGCTCTAACTTGAGTTTGAATCTTGTCTTCTTCTGAACTCTGCAAGCTGGGCTGCAAAAAGCATAAAGCAAAACAAAATACTGCAGACAGATATCCTATAATAGGATAAAGCTTTCTAAGAAGCTGCAAATAATTCTGATGAAATAATATAAGAGAAAGTCATATCAGAAAAGACTCTTTACAGCCAAGGAAGACTTTTTGAGTCTAACGGCTATAAAGGACAGCCTGGCAGATAAAGCAGAAAACATATCTCATCTAATAAGACAAACGACTTTGTCAGAAAAAGATTAGCTCATGCAAGAGGAATGGAACTGATATTGCATGGAAATAATATCACAATTTATTCAGATAATCTTTTATAAAATATGCCAAAATAAGTATGAAATTAGTCACATCATAGAAGACGACAAAACTATTTAAAACATACAGCAAAACGTCAAACGACCCTCGGAGATCGTCGACCGAAGCACGGAGATCGTCGACCTATCGGATAGATAGTCGAACGATTCAGATAGTCGAACTACCTCAGCAGATAATCGACCTATCAGAACAGATAGTCGAGCTATCAGATAGTCGATCTATCCGGACAGATAGTCGAACTACCAAACAAAACAGATAGTCGACCTATCAAGCAGATAGTCGACCTATCATAGAAAACAGATAGTCGACCTATCAACAGATAGTCGACCTATCAAAGCAAAACAGATAGTAGACCTATCAACAGATAGTCGAACTATCAGATAGTTGAACTATACAAGCAGATAGTCGAACTATCAAAGAAAAGCAGATAGTCGACCTATCAACAGATAGTCGAGCTATCACAGAAAGCAGATAGTCGACCTATCAACAGATAGTTGAACTATCAGATAGTTGAACTATCCAAGCAGATAGTCGAACTATCAAAGAAGAGCAGATAGTCGATCTATCAACAGATAGTCGAACTATCAAGGGAAAACAGATAGTCGACCTATCAACAGATAGTCGAACTATCAAACAAAACAGATAGTCGACCTATCAACAGATAGTCGAACTATCAAACAAAACAGATAGTCGACCTATCAACAGATAGTCGAACTATCAACACAGACAGAGCGTCGACCAACTGATAGACGATCGTCGATCAGCCGATAGACGATAGTCGAGCGGCGTTCGACCATAGTCGAACGAAAAATTACTTAGCCAGATTTTCATCTGGACAGGCAATTCTACACAACTAGAGAATCTAACCTATCAACTAACCTTTGACCATAGATAAATCTTGGGTCAAGAGACAGAAAGAGAAGATTAAACTCAAATCAAAACCTAGGGTTCCAACAATCTCCCCCTATTTGAGTTAAGTCTCTCAACAACTAAAGCATATAAAACTAATTACTGAAAGTAAAATAAAATGCATGAAAAGAAATAACTAAGCAGATAACATCAATCAAATAGATAAGCAATTAACTGTCAATCAATGAAAAAATTAAGGTGCTTCAGAGATAGATTTAGGATCAGAAGAGCTAGAAACAAAAGTAATCTTTCTGGTGGGATCTAGAGCTTCTTTTTTCGATAACTTCAAGTCTTGTTCTCCAATGATTTTCAATTATGTTGTTCTTGCGACAACTGCCTCAGGATGCTTTTCCATATACTTTGAAGGATCAAATATCTCAGGTCTAACCTGGAACTTGTTGAGCTCCTTCATTCTGAATTTTGACATTGTGGTCAATCCTGCAGTGTCCTTTCCTTCTGCTTTTGCTTTCTTAATTTGAGCAGCTCGAACCAGTTCAAGAAAACGAGCCATCCTAAAATTAGGATCAAGCTCTGGGCTTTCATAAACATTCTCAGAAGATGTGTCAACTGGTTCTTTATCCTGAATAACTAGATAACAAGGAGGAGCAGACTTAGCAAATATCTTGCTAGAATTTTCAGTTAAAATAATTTGCTTACCTTTTGTAACATCCTTCACAGAATGAACTGGCTTAGGAGAGATTGAGCTTTTGATTTCTTTAGACTGAGGAGGAGAGAAGGTTGGTCTTTGATACACTACCTCCTTTACTTGTTCTTTAACAGCATCAGGTCTTTGATAGCCAGTTTGACTTTTACCTTGGTATCCTTGTGAAGTTCTCCTTTGAGCTGACTGAGATGGATTTGATTTTTCGGACTGAGAAGCAGGTTTTGCAGAAAAGTTTCCTGAGGCTCCTGCACTTGGAGGTGGAGGAGGAGGACCTCTAGGATTCCATCTAGGTACAGGAGAGTCATACCTCTTTGACTTTTTTCCTTTACTTTTGCTGGTTCTTAGAAAATAACATCCAATGCTGGAAGTCTTTTGACTTTGGATCAATTCCTTTCAGTATATAATACGGGGTATCATTATCTGGATTAGCAGGAGGAGGAGCTACAGCTTTTCTTTTCTTTTTAGCAATTCTTTTTCTTTTAGACTCAGCAGACTCATCAGAATCAATTTCATCTTCAGAATTTGAAGAGATGGGTAGATCATATGGGTCAATAGCATCTTTTAAAGCTCTTTCCTTTTCCTTTCGAGCAGCTCTTTCTAATTCTTCTTCCATGGCATCCTGTGCCAGGAGAGCATCTAAATCCAAACCTGGGGAATCATCCCATATAGTAGATTTTTCGATTTGAACATCTGCAGCTGATTCTTGAAGATCAGAAACTGTCATAGTGACCAGTTCTGCTTGCACTTCTGGCTGAGCAACTTCAGAAATTTGAACACCTGATTCTGGTTGAATTTCTGGAGCAGTTTGGATAACAGGTTCTTGAGCATCTAGAACTTCTTCCATTTAATCTGTAGTATTATGAATAAAATTTTTCTAAATGACATCTAATCATCCCTTCCAGATATTCCCATACAAGCATATTAGTTAACAAGTCTAAAAAGTAAGTAAAGGGAATACCTTCAGAATCGACCACTGCATGTCCTAACTCCCACAATTCATCTAGAAAGGAAGTGATGATTCCTTCTAGGTGGCGACCAAGGGAGTAGAACATTCTTCTAAGCAGGCTTTAACGATAAATTCAGATTTCAACAAAGCATCAGAAATTTCCTTTTCAGATAAAGAAGGAGGAGCTGAATTTTCTATTGCTTTCTCTGCCACTGCATGATGATCTGCTGGAGGGGAGGCCAAAGGCTGCTCAGAGACATCTTCATCAAGCATCTCACCCTGCCTGATTTCAGTAGATACTGAAACCAGACCCCTAGAAGAAGAGGGCTCAGCAGACTTTGAGAGTGCTTGAATAGCAGCAGTCAAAGAGGAGATAGAGGAAACAAGAGGAGCAATTGCCGCTTCAATCATAGTTTTGATTGAGGGGGTAATTAACTCCACAATACTAGAAATAAATGCAGGAGTTATTTCAAAGGATGATGATGATGGTGGGGAAATTTCAGAGGATGGAAGATCAGCAGGGATGGTATATGCATGATGAGCTGGAGAATGAACTGGAGATGGATGAGTGGATGTAGGGTGATCAATGTGATCAGCAGAGGGAATTGGAGAATGAAGAGGACTAGAAATCTCAGACACCAACAAATCAAAACTGGGATGAGAGATCCCAGCAAGATGAGTCGGGAGAGGAGATGTAGGAGGAGATGCAAGAGGAGAAGCAGAATGTCATACTTCAATTGAAGTTGAGGGAACTTCAACTGAAGTAGACGGCACAACATATGAAGAAGATGGAAGGGATAGATTTGCTGAGCTAGCTGCTAAAAGGGGGGGGTGACTGAGACAGTCCTGGTGCTCTCAGATGTAGCTGGAGCAACCCCTGCGGGAGCAGGCTTCAGGAAGGTCCTTTTCCATTTGGCGAACAAGGATGGATCCATCTTCTTGCTGGCGTTTATGGAGGTGGCAGCTGACAGTAGCAGATGGGGATATTTCTCCTTCAAAAAAATCCCAACTACCCTTCCTAGGGTAACTTCTTTCTTGCCATTCTTTTTCCTGATTAAATCAAATAATACTCCTGCCCAATTGATCTGCTTCTTATTCACTATTGCACACATCAGTGCAAATTACTGCCTTGTAATATTATCGTGGGCAGAGTGCTTTCCCAGTAGCACTTTTCCAACTATTTCAGCAAGAAACTTAATCTTAAATGGAAAATTTATTTTCAGCAGCTTAGAGGGAATGCCTTCGGCATGTCCCAGCTCTATCAGCATCCTCCCAAACTCAGGGGCATCTTGCTCATACTCTTCTTCCCCATTAATCAATCCAAAAATTTCTGTTAAAATAGCGGGAGTCAATGTTACCTCTTCTCCGCCAATGGTTCCAGTCATCGAATCATCAGTTGAAGACGAAGTGAAAGCCCACTCTTTGATCTCTTGAGTGTTTATCTTTATTCTGGAGGCCATGAGCTTCTCTAACCCTTGATCTTTGCACAGATTTAGAATTTCCACTATTCCGGGTTCGCAACAGCTGAAGGAGTCTAAATCTATACTGAATCCTGCATCAAATTTTACTACTGTCAGGAGCGCTGGAGAAATCGCCATCGAGAGAGCTGGAGAAGACGAGGAGAGACGGCGAGGACGGAGCGGCATAAATCGCAAGACAAAGAGCAAGCGGGAAGACGGAATGCGAAAAGACGCTCTCCGTCGACGATTAAAGCAACTATCTCTTAACCTAGGTCGACCATCGGCTTTATATTAAAACAATGATCATCGATCTATTTAAAAGATACTGGAGACGATGGTCGAACGGTCGTTCGATGATCGGTCCTGAAGCAGAGTAGTCGATCAATCGTTCGACTATTTCTGTCTTCACAAACAGCAAGCTGTCGTCAACTATAGATCGACGATAAGCTCGACCTGTTCGACTCTCTTCGAACGCCGGTCGACGATCATCAAGCGGATAAGCTATCTTCAACCATAGGTTGACGATAGGCTTGATCCGTTCGACTATCGTCGAACTTCGTTCGACTATCTTCGAACAAGTTTCAACAAGGCAGACGTCACACTTAGTCTCTTCCATTAATCATGCCTAGTTGAACTAAAAAGAACAGATGCTTCTGTTCATCTAAGGGCTTGGTGAATATATCACCTCTCTGAAGGTCTGTGGATATGAACTCAAGGCTGATCTTGTTCTTTTCCACACAATCTCTCAGGAAATGGTGCCAGATCTCAATGTGTTTCGTTCTAGAGTGGTGCACTGGATTTTGTGCAATAGAGATAGCACTGGTACTATCACACATGATTTTAGTGTTCTTGTGTGAGTACCCATAATCCAAAAGTTGATTTTGTATCCACAGGATCTGTGAACAACAACTAGCAGCTGCTATATATTCAGCTTCTGCAGTTGAGGTTGAGACAGAGGCATGCTTCTTACAGAACCAAGAGACCAATCTCTCTCGCAGGAACTGACAAGTTCCTGAGGAACTTTTCCTGTCAACTCGACAACCAGCATAATCAGAATCAGAATATCCAATTAATTCAAATTCTGAATCAGCTGGGTACCAAAGTCCTAGATTTAGACATCCCTTCAGGTATCTCAAGATTCTCTTGAGAAGAATCAGATGAGATTCCTTGGGGTTGACCTGGAATCTAGCACAAAGGCATGTAGCAAACATTATGTCCGGCCTACTTGCAGTTAAATACAATAGGGAACCAACAATGGCCCTATAATTCTTTTGATCAACAGGCTTTCCATGATCATCAGAATCAATAACTACATTAGTAGCCATAGGTGTATGCATTGCTGAAGCATCAGCCATCCCAAACTTCTTTACCAATTCCTTGGCATATTTGGATTGGGAGATGAAGATGCCATCAACATTTTGCTTTACTTGGAGACCAAGAAAGTAAGACAGCTCACCCATACTACTCATCTCAAACTTAGAATGCATCAAGTTAGAGAACTTTTTGCACAGTTTGGGATCAGTGGAACCAAAAATAATGTCATCCACATACACTTGAAGTAACAGGATTGTGTCCTTGTGGTGCTTGACGAAGAGGGTTCTATCAACTACTCCCCTAACAAAGTTGTGCTCTAACAGGAACTAGCTAGAGTCTCATACCAGGCTCTGGGTGCTTGTTTGAGTCCATAAAGAGCTTTTTGCAACTTGAAAACATGTGAGGGCTGAGTTGAAGAAACAAACCCAGGTGGTTGTTCAACAAATACCTCTTCCTTTAGCTCACCATTTAGAAAGGCACTCTTGACATCCATCTGAAAAACTTTAAACTTCATATAGGCTGCATAGGCTAAGAAGATCCTTATTGCCTCTAGCCTTATAACAGGAGCAAAGGTTTGGTCATAATCTATACCTTCCTCCTGTTTGTAGCCCTGAGCTACAAGCCTAGCTTTGTTCCTTACAATGATACCATTTGCATCCAACTTGTTTCTATACACCCACTTGGTGCCTATGATCAGTTGGCCTTTAGGTCTTGGAACCAAAGTCCATACTTTACATCTTTCAAACTGATTGAGTTTCTCTTGCATAGCAATGATCCAGTGGGGATCTAGCTCAGCATCTTTAATGGTGAGGGGCTCAATCTGTGAAAGGAAACAAGCATGCATCATATCCTGTCTTAACTGATGTCTTGTTTGAACACCAGTTGATATGTCTCCTATCACTTGAGATGTAGGATGATCTCTAAGTGTGACAACATCAGCAGGTGGGATGTGATCTTCAGCAATAGTTGGGATTAATTCCTCAGGAGGAATTTGATCTACTATTGGTGGTACAGCAACAATTTCTACAATGTCTTCATCACTGTCTGATTCAGTGATATGAAGAGTTGAAAGATGGAGGATATCTTGAGTGACATCTTTGGTAGATTCTTGTACCTGCAATGAACTTGAGGAAGGGGAAGTTTCCTTCTCCTTGTAAAACATTTGAGATTCATCAAAGGACACATGAACAGACTCTTCAATTTTAGAAGATGATTTATTAAATACCCTATAAGCTCTGCTTACTTGGGAATATCCAAGAAAAATTCCCATTGAAGCTTTTGCTTCAACTTTTCTAAGGTATTCTTTATTATTATTATGAATATAAACTATACAGCCAAAAACTCTAAAATAATTTATTTTAGGTTTCTTTCCTTTAAGTAACTCATAAGGAGTTTTACACTTAAGCTTGTGTATCAGACTTCTATTCAAGACATAGTTGGCTGTACTAACAACTTCTGCCCAATAGGAAAGAGGCATATTAGCATTTGCCAACAATGTGCCAGCAGCTTCAATTAGTGTTCTGTTCTTCCTTTCAACTACCCCATTTTGTTGGGGAGTTCTAGGAGCTGAGAAGCTATGTTTGATACCTTCTCTCTCACAAAATTCTTGCATGAGAAGAGAGTCAAACTCAGTACCATGATCACTTCTGATTAAGGCCACATGAGTAGAGTACTCAGTCTGCACACATAATAGAAAATCTGTAAGGGCTTTGAAGTTATCAGCCTTAGTTCTCAAAAAGAACACCCAAGTGAACCTGGAGAAGTCATCTATAATGACTAGGGTGTAATACTTCCCTCCTAAACTCTGTACATTTATTGGGCCAAATAGGTCCAAATGTAATAAATACAGGATTCTAGGAGAATCACTTTTATTTACTGATTTAAATGAATTCTTGGTTTGCTTGCCTAATTGACAAGCTTTGCATAGGCTCTCCTTCTTGTAGGGGCAAGAAGGTAAACCTCTAACAAGGTTGTGTTTAGATAACCTAGATATATTCTTGAGGTTAACATGGCTAAGCCTTTTATGCCATAAAGTATTGTTATTAGTTACTTCATTAAATAAGCAGATTTCAGAGTGAGTTGAGTTAAAATCTACTAAGTAAATGTTACCTTGTCTAATACCTACTAATACAACATTATTATTTAAAGTAATATTGTAAAGAGAGTTAGAGAATGATACCTGGTATCCAGCATCACATAACTGACTTACTAAAATTAGATTATGCTTCAGTCCAGTCACATTAGCAACTCTCTTGAATGTTACAGCTCCAATTATCATCCTACCATAGCCTTCAGTTTGACCACAACTTGAATCTCCAAAGATTACCTTTGGGCCAAGCTTTGCCTTGAACTTTGACAGATGTTCTTTATTTCCTGTCATATGCTTGGAGCAACCACTATCCAAATACCACTTATTTTGAGTGATAGGATAGGTCTTCACCTGCAAATAAATCAATTTAAACATTGTGGACCCAGGTAACCTTGGGTCCCTTGTTTTTCACATAAGAAAAATTGGAAATAAATGAATAGGCAGGCTGAGGGTGATAACCTAACGGGTAAGATCTCCTAGGTAGGATTCTCCATGCAGATGATGGGTCAATGAACCTAGGGTTTCTATTCATATTTGGGTTTCTAAAGTTCTGGTTGGAATTTTGAAATTCTTGTTGAAAACGTCGATCGGCGTTCGACGATTGGTACTCAGATCGTCGATCTTCGTTCGACCACTGGGCCTACGATCGTCGAGCAGCGTTCGACGCTCTTTGTAATTCCTTAAATTTCTGTTTTCTTTTCTCTCTTTTAGCTTTATTTAAAGCTCTATTAACTTGATTAACTTGCTCAGTGTTTTTTATTCCACTAGATGAAATAAAATTCACTGGAGTTGAAAGTTGGTTTTTAAGAATGATTGGGGCTCACTAGAAGATGCTCCTAAGCCTAATTTGTTATTGCCTGACCTAGTGTTAGACATGCTGGTTATTTCAAGCAACTTAAGGCTTCTACCATTCAGAGACTCTTCTAACCTTTTTGACTTAGCTAATTCATTCTTAAGGAATTTTATTTCTTCACTAGAAGTAGTGAGTTCTGCTGTTAACCTAATGTTTTCATTAGCAATCAATTCAGATTCAGCTAGTTTAATTCTAAGCACTTTTATTTCTTTTTTAGAACTAATTAAATCTAAACATAAAGATTTAAACTCAGATTTAAATTCAGCAGATGTAAAGTCGTAAGAAGACAATACCTCATCTTCAGTTGGCATTTCTTCATCAGAATATGAATTCTCTGCAGCTGAGTGATTGCTGCAGGCATCAATCGCCATCAGGCAAACTTCCTTTGCCTTCTTTTCTTCCTCATCCTCACTGGAGCTTGAGGAGGAAGATTCCTCATCAGAATCGCTCCAGGTTTCAGCAACAAAGCCTCTCTCCTTCTTTTTGTTCTTGTAGGAGGATGGCTTGGAATGCTTCCTATTATGATCCTTGTCTTTTCTTTTATCTTTGTTCTTTTCCTCTGGATAATTTGGAAGAATATGTCCAGGCTTCCTGCAACCATAACAGATTATTTCTTTAGTAGGAGTGCGATCATACCTTGGTTTTCTTCATACTTTGAAGACTTCTTTCTGAAGTCTTTCCTTCCCATCTTGAGAAACCTTTTGGCAAATAATGCCATCAGTTCCTCAATGGACTGGCTGCCTTCAGAAGTGTTAGCAGCTTTGAGAGCAAGGGTTTGCTCTTTTCTTGTAGGAGTTGGGGTCTTTGCTTCAGCTTCAGCTTCCCTGGACTTCAGCACTTACTCAAAAGACTTGAGCTTGCCGAGAAGGGCTTCTGTTGAGATTTCTGTTGTGCTTCTGGCCTCCTTGATAGGCCAGATCCTCAGATCCCATGTGCTAGGGAAGCACATAAGAATCTTATCATTGACCTCTGTCAATGAAATATCCTTGTCAAAAGTCCTCAGCTCATTGATGATTGAGCTGAGCCTTGTGTACATAGCTTCAACTGATTCAGCATCAGTTTTCTTGAAATTCTCATACTGTGAGATAAGGTTGGACCTTCTGTCCTTCCTTTCATCAGCTGAACCAGCTACAATCTGGTTCAGTGTATCCCACATAGCTTTTGCTGAGGAGCAGTCAGCAACTTTTTGGAATACTTCATCAGACATTGTCTGAGCCAGAATGTTCATTGCCTTGGCATCTGCTATCTTTGCCTTTTTGTATTCATCATTGTAGTCTGGAGGGGGCACTGCACTCATATCAGTTGATGATGAGGCAGTAGCTGCAGCAGGTGCTCTTGGTGGTCCTGTCAAAATAGAAGCAAAAATACTCTCATCAATAGAGTTCATATATAATTTAATCCTTGCCTTCCAGATGCTAAACTTAGCTAAGTTGCATGCTGGAGGTCTGGTGCTAGAGTAATCCTTGAACTGGGCCATGATAGTGAAAGTGAATATCTATAAACTTTGGTATCTATCAGGATCTTGTGACTTAGGTGTTAGCCTATTTAGTCAGTCAACCTCCCTCTGATACCAATTGAAAGAAAAGGGGATAGATACTACTCTAGAGGGGGGGGGGGTGAATAGAGTAATCAAAAATTACACTAGCAAAGTTGACTGTCTACTCAACTCCCTTGGAGTTAATTGCGGAATGAAAGTTATAGATACTTGAGATTAAACCTTAAAGCCTAACACAAGTGATGTGCACAAAAGGCAGCCAACTGTAATTACAATTGAGGCTAGGAATCCTAAACAGCAACTAGCAAACCTAGTTAAAATCTAATCACAGCCATAATGCAAGTAATTAAATAAAGCAATCCAGACGACACAAGGAATTTATAGTGGTTCCCCAAACAACTTGGGTACGTCCACTCTTCTACCAACAAGGTAGGAATCCACTCAGGTTTTTGATCAGGTGCCCTGCCACCAACAAGATCTGCTTCAGGTAGATCCAAAAACCCTTTAGACTTTTGATCATGTGTCTAAAAACCAACACAGGTTTTTGATCAGGTGCCCTGCCACCAAGGGATACTTTTGAAGGGAGTAATAACCCTGTACAGGAGGGGGAAAGGAGGTTAAGGTGTCTTCTCTATTTTACAATAGATTAGAGAAGCACAATAACTTGCACTGAGCTAGAAAGCTCTAAAAGAATCAAGGCTCCCCTGGCTAAAAGAATGTCCATGTGAAGTCTTGTTTCAGTGCAGAAACACTTCAGAAAATACTGAAGGAAAAAGCTACAAGAAGATAAATAATATTAAATAAAGTTTCTTCTTTAGGCAGCTATCTTCTTCTTCTTCATCTTCAAAAGGCTCTGAGTGAAGATCTTCCTGGAGGCAGGAGAACTCAGGTTGAAGAAGAGTGAAGAACTAAAACTTCTTCTCAGTTAGCTGTGAATGAGCTGAGAGCAGTTTGAAACTATAAGTTCTTAAGCTTTAATGCTGCTGATAGCTTTTTGGTATATGAGAGCTAGCTTCTTTCTTTCTTCAAAGAAGTCTTTTTATAGCAGCAGCAGCAACGACTCTAACTTGAGTTTGAATCTTGTCTTCTTCTGAACTCTGCAAGCTGGGCTGTAAAAAGCATAAAGCAAAACAAAATACTGCAGACAGATATCCTATAATAGGATAAAGCTTTCTAAGAAACTGCAAATAATTCTGATGAAATAATATAAGAGAAAGTCATATCAGAAAAGACTCTTTACAGCCAAGGAAGACTTTTTGAGTCTAACGGCTATAAAGGACAGCCTGGCAGATAAAGCAGAAAACATATCTCATCTAATAAGACAAACGACTTTGTCAGAAAAAGATTAGCTCATGCAAGAGGAATGGAACTGATATTGCATGGAAATAATATCACAATTTATTCAGATAATCTTTTATAAAATATGCCAAAATAAGTATGAAATTAGTCACATCATAGAAGACGACAAAACTATTTAAAACATACAGCAAAACGTCAAACGACCCTCGGAGATCGTCGACCGAAGCACGGAGATCGTCGACCTATCGGATAGATAGTCGAATGATTCAGATAGTCGAACTATCAAAGAAGATAGTCGAACTACCTCAGCAGATAGTCGACCTATCAGAACAGATAGTCGAGCTATCAGATAGTCGATCTATCCGGACAGATAGTCGAACTACCAAACAAAACAGATAGTCGACCTATCACAGAAAATAGATAGTCGACCTATCAACAGATAGTCGACCTATCAAAGCAAAACAGATAATCGAACTATCAGATAATTGAACTATCCAAGCAGATAGTCGAACTATCAAAGAAAAGCAGATAGTCGACCTATAACCAGATAGTCGAGCTATCACAGAAAGCAGATAGTCGACCTATCAATAGATAGTCGAACTATCAGATAGTTGAACTATCCAAGCAGATAGTCGAACTATCAAAGAAGAGCAGATAGTCGACCTATCAACAGATAGTCGAACTATCAAGGGAAAATAGATAGTCGACCTATCAACAGATAGTCAAACTATCAAACAAAATAGATAGTCGACCTATCAACAGATAGTAGAACTATCAACGTAGACAGAGCGTCGACCAACTGATAGAAGATCGTCGATCAGCCGATAGACGATAGTCGAGCGGCGTTCGACCATAGTCGAACGAAAAATTACTTAGCCAGATTTTCATCTGAACAGGCAATTCAACACAACTAGAGAATCTAACATATCAACTAACCTTTGACCATAGATAAATCTTGGGTCAAGAGACAAAAAGAGAAGACTAAACTCAAATCAAAACCTAGGGTTCCAACACACCCCGACTCGAGCAAGATGATTCTTGTGATGGCTACACTCATCCCTACACTACCGTTCGATTACTCTAGATTCTATAATTTTAAGTAGCACAAACAGAATTTACTTTTGCAAAATAAATTTAAGTCTACGAGCATGAAGAAAAAGTAATCCTATACTATTTCTATGCAAATCATGAGTACTCGATTAGGAGCATTGCATGAGTTTCAAACTACTATATCCCAAAATCCTAAGCCAGCACCACTTTTTAAAGTTTACACAAAAGTAATACATTTTACTTGAGCCGCGCGTGTGGTTAAGTGCGCACTCATGTGGGTGATTCAGTGTGTGCAGTAGTGATCATAAAATAAATAAATGCAGACCAAAATGCAATAAGCTGTGCTGTGTAGTGATCATAGGCAACTCTACCCCCATACTAGAATGCGACCATATGTAAAAGTAAACATGCACATAAAAATAAAGGGCTAGGGGAAGAAGTACCTATGCTCAAAATTGAGCATATCGGTCGTTATCCAAGTGCGGCCAAGTTGTCGCGCCACAAAAATTCCTGCACCTGCAATTTAAATAAGTACGCAAAACAAAAGATGGATATATATATATATATATATATATATATATATATATATATATATATAAGAGCTCAAAACACAGCACAGGACCAAATGGTCCAACATGGGTTGTCTCCCAGAAGCCACTTTTGTTTACCGTCCTTAAGGTGGACCAAATACCTGTATTAGCACATAAAAAAAACATTCGGCACCCAGATGGGCACCCACAAAAATTTAGTTGTCTCAAGTCTTACCCTGCTAAATAAAGTACAAATATTTCTCCAATTTAATAAAAAGCAGAAAAAGAACAGAAGGTTTGGTAGACTAGCTCTGTGGTGATCTCCACTCACTCTTCCTCACTCTCGCTGTCGTGAATCACAATGGTAGACGGACGAGGAGCTGGTACCGATGGGGCAACACGAGAAGGAGGTGGTCGGATATTCAACCCACCTCTCACCGCTTGCTGATAAATAAAATCCTACATCCAATACTGCGAAGCTTCCAGATCAGCAAGACGCTCAGATAAATATGGAACACCCTGCTCCTGAGCTGGGCTCAACTGGCGGCTAGATTATCGCTCATGCTTTATTAGAGGCCTCAGTTGCTGCCGACTCTGATGCAGTGGCGCTCCCGCACTCTGCCTTCCCATAGCGGAAGATTTACCTGGCTCTCCTTCATCTTCCTCCTCATCTCTACCCTCAGGCGCATCACCAGGCATGCTGACGACAAACCTCCGACTAGGTTTTCTCCCAACAACTCGCAGCAAATGACAACTCACGAGGTTGGCCCTGGTGATCATGGATGGGGCAGTGACCTACACCATCAGAGGTAGCTGGCTCCAAACTCCCAAGCTTTTCACGATGCTGGTGACGTAGTAAGCACCCCCGATCGCGCCCGCGAGGCCAGAAGTGGCTTTGTGGTGGAATAAATAGGCCAGCATGTACCCCATATAGATGGGGTAATGCTGCTGCATACTAAAAAAGGAAATTAAATCCTGCCACCCCACCACGTTCTTTCTATGGGCCCTTGCTGTGAGTGAGTGACTAAGTAAATGCTACATATACCTTCGAGCGGGGGAGAGAATCTTTGTCGATTTGGCACGACGGGCGATGTAGTCCTCGTTCCCTCCGGTCATAGAACGCCAAACGGCACGCGGAGTCATGCCCTCAGGAAAATCAATGCATAACTAGTGGAAGTTAATCCTAGATGCCTCCGCCTTGGTATAGATGCCGGCATGAATGGCAAGCTCCGGCAATGTGACAGTTAAGACGTTTCCCATCATCCGGAATGAACAAGTGGGTAAATAGTAGTTGTCCGCCATTGTCCCCCAATCGAATGTGGAAAGGAACTCCAACGTCAGTTCCCGGTATCCAATCTCATCACACTCGAACAACTTGCTCCAGAAATCAAAGGAGTAGAGGATGAGCACGGACTCCGCCAACGCACCATCATCACCAATTGAACGCAACTCGTTCCAGTCAACAAGGTGCTGAGAGAGGAAGGGCTTGTCCTTCAAGGAATTGTACCGCTGGCTATGCTCTACCTTCGAGAAGGTTCCCATTCTCCACAAGATCTGAGCAGGAGTTGCCGAAGCACGACCAGAGCGATGGTAGGCCTTTACCACTTGGCGACGTCCAGGCTCCATTACAGCACAAGGAGGAAGAGAGATCTGAGATTGTAGGATCACCGGAGAGAAATCAGAAGGGGAGGAGCGACAAACAGCGCACGCACAACAGACCGAGGGAGAGATTATGGCGCACAAACAGTGGACAACCGACTAATATTTAAAGAACTGGGCCGGTGCACGACCAGTGGTCGTGCGCTGATAAGTAGTGCGCACGACCAGTGGTCGTGCGCGATGGAACTTTTCACGCGCTCGGTTTTTCAGTCAATATCACACTACTGACCATGTGGTGCAATAGAGAGCTCATCACGCAGCTGGGCTACCACACTCCTTCAACAAATAAATTTAACAACAATTCTAAAATAGAGACAAAAAAATCATATATTTAAAACAAAAGAAACACTACCCTATATAACTGTAGGGTTTATTGTCTCCCAACAGGACTTATTCGGGAACCATGCCCCCTCTTAGCTGATGGACGAATGAAATCTGAAGTGCTCGGGTAGTGGTACTAATTTTTGTTTCGGTAGCGGGTACCGATACGGCGACAGAACAGCTACCCACCTGCCTGTATAGGTATACTTGTCTTGAACAATAAGCTTGGGTAAAATAAAGGTTGTGAAGCTCGATGAATCAAACTCCACCTGCACCCGATCTCCATCAATTCTAGGCTGCATTACAAGCCCTTGCATTACTTGGACCGGTTACACAATATGGTCCTGCAGATAAGTGGACTCGAGAGCGGGGTTAAGAAATAAATCAGAAGAATGACTAAAAGTAACCTTAGTCTTGGGGATGATCCCGGTATCATCACCCATCGGCTTAATTGTGGGTAAATCCACACAGCTGGCTGAGCTGGCGCAAGAATGTACTAGAGTTGCATTTTCCTCATCCTCGCCTCGAAATTTCGTACATAGGACTGAGGTAGCAACCTTGTCCATGCAAATGTACTCCTCGACTGGGTCCAGCATAATGCTAAAACCACCAGCATCGCCCTGTGAATCAACCTCCACAATAGTGTCAAGAAAAAAAATGCTATGCAAGGTAGAGGATAGAGGAGTAGTACTAGCAAAAAACTAAAGCACAAGCTCCTCACTACTAACAGACTCAGTACAAGATAGCGTATGTCCATCAGGAGTAAATGCATCTGTGTCAGGGTTTGTATCAACACATGTGTCACAACCCGCATTTTTCTCCGAATTAAAAATTATCAGAGTTTGAGAAAAACACGCGTCGTGATGCCACGTCAAGCAGGGGATAACTGCTGACGCTCAGGCTAAACACTAACTATTCTACTTTTTTAATAAAAATCCAAAAGTTGACTTATTAGAAATCTGGTTATAATTTTAAGGCCGTATCCCTCGGCTCTGTGGATCATCTAGTCCATACTTCAAAATTATACGTGTACGTAGCGGAAAATACTTTGTTTACAATTATGCATCCTAAGAGAGAGCGCAACAGTGTCCCCAGGGGGGGCACCTGATACTGCGCAAGACCCTAGATTTAATTTATATATATATTTAGGAAAATGATCTTTTTTTTTACGTCGCTTTGAAAGTAGTGTATGAGTTTGTAAAAACATGCAGATCATGAGTTATACGCATACTTAATAGTGTTTTTAGGTTTTAAAAGTAACTAGCACCGTAATATAAATCATCCCAAGAGCAAGTTTAATAAAAGCAAAGCAGTAAATCTAACAGAGTAAGCAAGTACAAAGTGTCTAAAAGAGAAACCACCAGTGGGCGCCAACAACTGACACGAACCCACCGGTGCGTAGGTACATCTGTACCATAAGTCTAAAGAAACTACCTCCCGAGTGAAGGACTCACAACAGCAGCAAAACACTGAGAATCTCTGGAGCACCCTAGCCGCACTGTCGGCTAAAAACCTGTACCTGAGGTATTCAGAAAGAAAAGAATACCTCAGCAAACTATAATCAACAGGAAAAGAAGGTACAATAGTAAAACTGGAATTAAATCGGGGATTTAAAAGTACTCTTCAAACGGTAAAAGAGGTAAAAATGGGTGTGCACCATGTGCACGAATGAAGTCAAGCTTCGAGGGTCTCTGCAAAAGGATTAGCACAATAATCATAACATGTAACAGGCTAAAACCGAAAGAGTCACCTAGTACTGGAGATGGATAAAATTTAGTAACACGTGGCCTAGACTGGTGGCCGCATGTCCAACCATGTCTATTCAGCCTAAATATCCTCATGGACTGTGGTGGTGGTATCCGTCCAACTCAACCCAAACAGCCCAAATTGCCATAATAAGGCAGGAAAGAAAACTAGGGTGGCGACATCGGTCCGACCTACCCCAAAACCACATCCTACTCCAGTCCTAAGTGACCCGAGGAAACTCGTGCTGGGGGGTCCCATGCACCACCAAGAAAAACCAAGAGCCCTATACCCACTAGAACAACCCACCTAGGAGGCTTAGCTGCCTGGCAGCTGACGGCGCTGGTTAACTAAACACACATTTAAAATGTGAAAATATCTTAACCTCAAATACTTAAAATACTACAATATCAGTTTGTATCAAGTGGTTTCATCCTAAGTATATCTAAGTAGCTTGATACTAAACACTCACAATTAGCTTGATATTAAACATCTACAAGTAATTTGATCTCAAACTAAACACATACAATTAGTTTGATAACAAAACAGATACAAAACATATACAATTAACTTGATACAAACTATAAACAATTAACTTGATACAAACAGTTACAATTAAATTGAGTGGTTTGATACCAAACATAAGCAAGGGGTTTGACACTAAATGTAAACAAGAGGATTGATACTAGATAAAAACAAGAGGTTTGGGTGGTTTTGATACCAATCCGATTTTGAAGCAACTATGGAACAGGCTATAATATAATTTTGAAACTAGTTATAACAAAATCATAACAATGTTTTGCACCCAAGGAAAACCGTAAACTATTATATATAACATGAAATGAACAAAACTTGAAACAAAGGGCACTCGAGTTATACCTGATCTGGGCAAGATCCATAGCAAAAAATGAAAACCTTAAAAACCGTAAACCCAAGGAAGAAAAGCAGCAAAAACAAAGGAAAAAAATGTGAGAATATGTACAGATCTGCATAACTAAGTCCTAAAAAAGATAGTTCAGGAATCAAGCAAACAAAAGGCATGACATGGAATTGCTTTGGCAAGGGCGAAGGGCCACTCACCTCAATCTTTTCACCAAATTTTCGGCCAGCACAACCCTCCAACTGACCGGCCTCAAGCAACCCAGCTACGGAAGAAAAATCTGGGAAGAACAATCGATCAAAGCATAGAGAAAAAGGGCGAAACCGCACCACCAAATCAAAGAAAAATCATGGTGAAAACTCAAATAGATTACCTCGGAATGGAGATCTTGCCTAGGGGAGGCCGGATCTGGCCTCGGAAGGGAATTTTGTGCGGAAAACGCCGGAGATCGGGTGGTCGGAGCACCTCCCGGCCGTTGTTTCGCCGCTCGGGAAGAACACGCACAGGAAGGGCGGTTTTTTTTTCTTTTTTTTGGCTTGCGGGTTTGGCTGATGGGGGGGGGGGGGGGAAGAACCTAATACTAATCTTATATATAATAACTTATAAGATATATATATATATATAATAACTTACATAACTTATATATATACAATAATGAGTTATACTAATTAGTTATAAGATATATATATATATACACTAAGTAATTATTTAAAACTAATTACATAGCTTAAGCTATATACAAGAACAAGTTATATAAAATCCTATAATTATGAACCACTAATTAATTACGAAACTCACTAACCACACTAGTTACGCGCATAAATTAATGCCCAAAAGGACACGCGCACGAAATCTATAAGCGGCGTACACGCACGTGCACGTGCGCATTTACGCACTGGCACGCCCAAGCCACTAAACCGACCAAACGTGGAGCACTAACATATATCTATAATTAAAATGACGACCCGCTAACTAAGCGACCACCGAAACGACGCAAAACATAACATTCTCGAATTTCGACCAAAACCGCACCGTAGCTAAACACTCTGGCTACGAAAATAATGGCAAAGTCGGACATAACCTCCGACGATCACACACTCGAGCTAACCTCGCCCGAAGCCAAGGCACAAGGATTTCCCTAAGAGGCTCAGCCGGGCCTCCAAAACAGACGCCGGCTAGCTGGGGAAATCAGACAACAAGCTATAACCTCTAAGAACGCCTAACGAGGTACTCTAACAACGACACAAGCCGGAAAATGCATCCACGTAACGCCCAAGGAGAATTAAATAAATACAGAAAAATAGGGGGCGTTACAGTCACCCCTCCTAAAAGAAAGTTTCGCTCCGAAACTTTACGCACAAGCTCCTAACAGGGAAGAAACAGGAATAAACTAACAAGAGCTAAAGAGGAGAAGGCAAAACATACCTGACACAAATCAAGGGAAGAGATGAGGGTGAGCCTCCCTTATTGCCGACTCCAACTCCTAAGTGGCGCTTCCCACCTCCTGGTTCCTCCACAAGACTTTAACCATGGGTATGGTCTTCCGCCGCAACACTCTATCCTGCGCATCCAGAATGCGGACCGGCTCTTCCACGAAGGTCAGATTCGGCTCCAACTGAGGCACCGCATCCAACACTTGCCTACTACTCCGCACACACTTCCGCAGCTGACTAACATGGAACACGTTGTGCACGCCTGGGAAGGTCGCTGGCAAATCCAGTCTGTACGCTGCCACACCAATACGCTCCAAAATTCTGAATGGGCCCACATACCTCGGATCCAGCTTATGGTTCTTCCCAAACCTCTTCACTCCAATCATCGGGGAGACCTTCAGGAACACCAAATCCTCCACTGAAAACTCCAAATCGGACCGACGCCGGTTAGCGTTCTTCTCGTACCTCTCCTGAGCCACCCGAAGCTTCTCCCGAATAAGCTTCACGGAAACCTCCATTTCTTTGAGTGCATCAGGGCCCAACAGGGGCTTCTCACTAGCCTCAGCCCAAAACAACGGCGTTCTGCAACGCCTCCCGTATAAGGCTTCGAAAGGAGCCATCTGAAGGCTCTCCTGATAGCTGTTATTGTAAGCGAACTCCATCAGCCTCAAGCGCTCATCCCATGCTCCCCCGTGGTCCAGAATATAACAACGGATCATATCCTCCACAATCTGGTTGATGCGCTCCGTCTGCCCGTTGGTCTGCGGGTGGTAGACGGTGGAATACCTCAAGTCAGTGCCCAAACCCTCCTGCAAGCTCTTCCAGAAACGGGAAGTAAACCTGGAATCTCGATCAGATATGATGCTAACTGGAACCCCATGCAATCGGATGACCTCGCTCAAATACAGCTCTGCTATCTTACTCATCGGATAATCAATCTTGTACGGCACGAAGTGGGCACACTTCGTCAGTCTGTCCACTATCACCCAAACGGAGTCAAAGCCTCGCGGAGATCTCGGTAAGCCCGTAATAAAGTCCATCGAGATACTTTCCCACTTCCAAGTCGGGATCTCCAAAGGTGTCAACTTGCCACCCGGCCTTCCATGGTCAGCCTTCACCCGCTTGCAAGTGCAACATTCTGAAACATACCGAGCTATATCCCTCTTCATACCGCACCACCAGGCGATCTGCTTCAAATCATGGTACATCTTGGTAGCTCCGGGGTGGTAGGCAACACTGGACCCATGCGCCTCTTTGCATACCATACTCTTGTTGCATCCAACCGCGGGGATGCAAAACCTGTCGCGGTACTTCAAAGTACCCAAATCGTCAATGGAGAAATCTGGCAACTCCCCTTTCTCAGTCCTGAGGTACAGGTGCAAAAGATCTGGGTCCTCTTTCTGGTGCAGTCTAGTAAGAGAAATCCAAGAAGGCTCATCCGCGAGCAAACTGCTCTGCAAGTTACCGCACCACACCGAGATGTTCATCAAGAGGAACTCCTCCACCAAACGCTCAACCGAGAGGTTAAAGATCTTTCCAATCCTACGGCTCAGGGCGTCAGCCACCATGTTGGCCTTGCCCGGATGGTACTGGATCTCCACTTCGTAATCCGCAATATACTCCAACCAGCGCCGCTGCCGCAAATTCAGCTCCTTCTGGGTGAAAACATACTTCAGGCTTTTATGATCGGTGAAGATCTTGCACTGCGCCCCATAAAGTAAATGTCTCCACAATTTCAAGGCAAAGATCACCGCTGCGAACTCCAGATCATGCGTAGGGTAATTCCTCTCATGAGTCTTCAATTGCCGCGACCCATACGCGATCACCTTCCCCTCTTGCATCAACACACCTCCGAGCCCAACATGCGAGGCGTCCACATACACATCATAATATTTGCCCTCCGTAGGCAAGGTTAACACTGGGGCAGAGCACAACCTGCTCTTCAGCTCCAGAAAAGCCTCCTCACACTTCTCATTCCAAATGAAGGCCACGTTCTTCTGCGTCAGCTTAGTCAACGGCGCTGCCAAAGTAGAAAACCCCTCAACAAACCTTCTATAATAGCCGGCCAAACCCAAGAAGCTCCTAATCTCCTTAGGTGTGCTCGGCCTATGCCAATCCATCACTGCAGAAATCTTCTCTGGGTCAACCGAAATGCCATCCTTGTTCACCACATGGCCCAGGAAAGACACCTGGGGCAACCAAAACTCATATTTATTCAGCTTGCCATATAACTGATGGTCTCTCAGGGCAGATAACACCAACCGTAAGTGCTGATCATGCTCCGCAGCATTCCGAAATAAATCAGAACGTCGTCTATGAATACGACCACAAACTTGTCCAGAAAATCTTTGAACACCCGGTTCATCATGTCCATGAATGCTGACGGCGCGTTGGTCAACCCAAACGACATAACCAGGAACTCGAAGTGCCCATGCCTTGACCTGAAAGCAGTCCGTGGAATATCCGACTCACGGATCCTAAGCTGATGATAGCCTGAACGAAGGTCAATCTTGGAGAAAACAGCACTCCCACGCAATTGATCGAAGAGGTCATCGATCCTGGGCAGGGGATATCTGTTCTTGATGGTGACCTTGTTCAGCTCTCTATAATCGATGCAAAGCCGCATCGAACCATCCTTCTTCTTTACAAAGAGCACGGGAGCACCCCAGGGCGACGAACTCGGCCTTATGAAACCCTTCTCCAATAACTCATCCAACTGAGTACGCAGCTCCTCCAGCTCTCGCGGGGCCATCCGATACGTCGCCTTAGCAATGGGACGCGTACCGGGCTCCAAGTCAATCACGAACTCAACGTCTCTGTCTGGAGGAAGACCAGGAAGATCGCTAGGAAAAACATCTGGAAACTCCCGCGCAACAGGGATCTCATCTAACTGCGGCCCACTGCTAACAGTCCCCAGCATCGAAACCACGCAAGCAAAACAGCCAGAACTAAAAAGCCTCTTAGCACATACCGCAGAGATCGCCGGAGAAACCTGACGCGGGTCACCATAAATACTCCCAGGTTGACCGTTGTCCTTCCTGAAATCCAAATGCTTTCCCCTGCACTGAATAACTGCATCGTAACGGGACAACCAATCCATGCCTAGGATGACATCGAAATCCTCCAAGTCAATAACCTTCAGATATGCCTTGGCCAGAAAATCCCCCAAAAGAATAGGGCAATCCAGAATGCACTGATCCGATACCACGGAGTCACCCGAGGGGAACTTGACGCAAAAGGCCTCACCGACACGAACAAGAACTAACTGGAACCGTTCTACGAAGGCCCTAGCCATAAATGAGTGGGTAGCACCTGAGTCAAAGAGAACACGCGCCCAACGGTTCCTTACCTTAAAATTCCCTATATAAAAGAAAGATTTGCACACGCATTTAAGAGAGGAAATTACAATGCTAAAACTGTACTGAAGCAAAAAGATAAGAGAGAGAGTCTACCTGAAATGACTTGCGTCGAAGTCTGAGCCTCCGCTGAAGAGATCACGTTCAGCTTTCCCTTGCCTTTCTCCGTAGATGGAGGCGGTGGCAAGGACTGAAGAGGAACAGGCCTGAGAACCGGCTGAAGCTGCGGGCACCTGGCCTTGGTATGGCCCTTCTGTCCGCACTGATAGCAGACCTTGTCCTTCAACCAGCAACGGGCAACGTCATGCCCCTCTTTCTTGCACAAGGAACACACCGCCCTCTGATTGGGGGCACCCTGAATGGCATGGACCTGCTCCTTCTGCGCTGCTAACCTCTTGAAACATCTCTCCGCCAGATGGCCCAGGCGGCCACAGAAACCACAAATCTCCTTGCTCTTCTTACTGGAAGGGGCACCGGTCACCTGAGAGCCCTTTGCTTCGACAGCCTTCCGCTTATCATTTCTCGCCTGCTGCCCTCTCTGCTTTGCATTCTCGATGGCCTCCACTTTCAAAGCAGCCTCAACTGCACCGGCATAAGTCACCGCTCCATGGGCAACCGCTAGCTGCTGGACATCACTCCTCAGCCCACCAAGGAAGCGCTTCACTCTATCCTCCTCCGAGCTCACCAAACTGGGGGCAAACCGACTAAGCTTGCTAAACTCAATCTCATAACCGCTGACAGTGAGCTGCCTCTGCTTCAGATGCAAGAAATCGTTCATCAATCTGTCCCGCTCCACCCCAGGTAGAAACTTTCTCATCAAAATTTCCTTGAACGAAGCCCAAGTGCACCCTCCTACCATTCCCTCCTTCTCCCTCATCCACCAGCTCTTCGCTAACCCCTTCAGTTGATAGGAAGCCAACATCACCTTCTGATCCTCGGTCACACCAGAATACTGAAACATCTCCTCAATAGAGATCACCCAGTCATCGAGCACCATGAAATCTGCTCTGCCATCGTAAGTCGGGGCTGCAACCGCTGAAACTGGGAGATGAAGGTCATCTCCGGGGGCACCGCAACAGGAGGCACCACAGGGGCAGGAGGTACAAGAGGGGCTGGGTCAACTGCACCCCCAGCCGGATCCTGCGCTCTCGGAACTAGCCCTGTCACTACTGCAACCAAGGACTGAATCTGAGACTGAACCTCTACCAGCTTCCTTGATAGGGCCTCATTGCTCTGCCTCAGACTAGCCACTACTGCAACGCTTTGAGCACAAGAAGACTCCCCCTCAGATTGGGGAGTCGACCTCGTCACTCTATGCTTAGGCGCCATACTAAAAAGGAATAAACAAGCAATCATCAAAACCTGGTTCAACCACTAGGACAAAACCAAACATGTACAGACAAACCTACATAAGTACTTGCTTTCACTGCCAACTTGCTCTGGGATTTTATTATATATATACCTTTTTTTTAAGTGAAGATAATGTCATACTTAACCTGAGATGATTTACCATCATCACCCTAACTCTTGTGCCTAGATCGGGAATGCATGAATTTATATTCTTTTTGACCCAAAATTATGTGTGTATACATGTCATCATGCAAGTCTTTAGCTTAGCACATTGTGCTTATGCAATATCATGTCATGCATGTTTGTGCTATGCATTCTAGAAAAGGCCCTAATGCATGTTATGAGTGGCGTACACATGAAAATGTTATGCATCCCATAATACATAACATTTTCATGCAACGAAAAAAGAAAATGTGCTAGTCGCATCCATGTGGTGAGGTTATGCACCCCATAATACATAACCCTCACATGTTGCCTCCTATGGTGGATCCATATACGAACACATATTATGCATCCCATACTACATAATATGCCCCGTATACTTCATGTTATGCTATGAGTGTAGTGTTCGTGCTTCGGCCAAAACGTGCTGATGACATGTCGGTGTGTGTATGATATGACTCTAAACATCTAAAACTTACAGGGAAAGGTTGCCCGACAATTTGTCAGACAACCTCCCTCTGATATCAACTGTCACAACCCGCATTTTTCTCCGAATTAAAAATTATCAGAGTTTGAGAAAAACACGCGTCGTGATGCCACGTCAAGCAGGGGATAACTGCTGACGCTCAGGCTAAACACTAACTATTCTACTTTTTTAATAAAAATCCAAAAGTTGACTTATTAGAAATCTGGTTATAATTTTAAGGCCGTATCCCTCGGCTCTGTGGATCATCTAGTCCATACTTCAAAATTATACGTGTACGTAGCGGAAAATACTTTGTTTACATTTATGCATCCTAAGAGAGAGCGCAATAGTGTCCCCAGGGGGGCACCTGATACTGCGCAAGACTCTAGATTTAATTTATATATATATTTAGGAAAATGATCTTTTTTTTACGTCGCTTTGAAAGTAGTGTATGAGTTTGTAAAAACATGCAGATCATGAGTTATACGCATACTTAAGAGTGTTTTTAGGTTTTAAAAGTAACTAGCACCGTAATATAAATCATCCCAAGAGCAAGTTTAATAAAAGCAAAGCAGTAAATCTAACAGAGTAAGCAAGTACAAAGTGTCTAAAAGAGAAACCACCAGTGGGCGCCAACAACTGACACGAACCCACCGGTGCGTAGGTACATCTGTACTACAAGTCTAAAGAAACTACCTCCCGAGTGAAGGACTCACAACAGCAGCAAAACACTGAGAATCTCTGGAGCACCCTAGCCGCACTGTCGGCTAAAAACCTGTACCTGAGGTATTCAGAAAGAAAAGAATACCTCAGCAAACTATAATCAACAGGAAAGGAAGGTACAGTAGTAAAACTGGAATTAAATCGGGGATTTAAAAGTACTCTTCAAATGGTAAAAGAGGTAAAAATGGGTGTGCACCATGTGCACGAATGAAGTCAAGCTTCGAGGGTCTCTGCAAAAGGATTAGCACAATAATCATAACATGTAACAGGCTAAAACCGAAAGAGTCACCTAGTACTGGAGATGGATAAAATTTAGTAACACGTGGCCTAGACTGGTGGCCGCATGTCCAACCATGTCTATTCGGCCTAAATATCCTCATGGACTGTGGTGGTGGTATCCGTCCAAGTCAACCCAAACAGCCCAAATTGCCATAATAAGGCAGGAAAGAAAACCAGGGTGGCGGCATCGGTCCGACCTACCCCAAAACCACATCCTACTCCAGTCCTAAGTGACCCGAGGAAACTCGTGTTGGGGGGTCCCATGCACCACCAAGCAAAACCAAGAGCCCTAAACCCACTAGAACAACCCACCTAGGAGGCTTAGCTGCCTGGCAGCTGACGGCGCTGGTTAACTAAACACACATTTAAAATGTGAAAATATCTTAACCTCAAATACTTAAAATACTACAATATCAGTTTGTATCAAGTGGTTTCATCCTAAGTATATCTAAGTAGCTTGATACTAAACACTCACAATTAGCTTGATATTAAACATCTATAAGTAATTTGATCTCAAACTAAACACATACAATTAGTTTGATAACAAAACAGATACAAAACATATACAATTAACTTGGTACAAACTATAAACAATTAACTTGATACAAACAGTTACAATTAAATTGAGTGGTTTGATACCAAACATAAGCAAGGGGTTTGACACTAAATGTAAACAAGAGGATTGATACTAGATAAAAACAAGAGGTTTGGGTGGTTTTGATACCAATCCGATTTTGAAGCAACTATGGAACAGGCTATAATATAATTTTGAAACTAGTTATAACAAAATCATAATAATGTTTTGCACCCAAGGAAAACCGTAAACTATTATATATAACATGAAATGAACAAAACTTGAAACAAAGGGCACTCGAGTTATACCTGATCTGGGCAAGATCCATAGCAAAAAATGAAAACCTTAAAAACCGTAAACCCAAGGAAGAAAAGCAGCAAAAACAAAGGAAAAAAAAAGTGAGAATATGTACAGATCTGCATAACTAAGTCCTAAAAAAGATAGTTCAGGAATCAAGCAAACAAAAGGCATGACATGGAATTGCTTTGGCAAGGGCGAAGGGCCACTCGCCTCAATCTCTTCACCAAATTTTCGGCCAGCACAACCCTCCAACTGACCGGCCTCAAGCAACCCAGCTACGAAAGAAAAATCTGGGAAGAACAATCGATCAAAGCATGGAGAAAAAGGGCGAAATCGCACCCCCAAATCACAGAAAAATCACGGTGAAAACTCAAATAGATTACCTCGGAATGGAGATCTTGCCTAGGGGAGGCCGGATCTGGCCTTGGAAGGGAATTTTGTGCGGAAAATGCCGGAGATCGGGCAGTCGGAGCACCTCCCGGCCGTTGTTTCGCCGCTCGGGAAGAACACGCACTAGAAGGGCGGTTTTTTTTTCTTTTCTTTTTTTTGGCTTGCGGGTTTGGCTGATGGGGGGCGGGGGGGGGGGGGGGGGGGAAGAACCTAATACTAATCTTATATATAATAACTTATAAGATATATATATATAATAACTTACATAACTTATATATATATACAATAATGAGTTATACTAATTAGTTATAAGATATATATATATATATATACACTAAGTAATTATTTAAAACTAATTACATAGCTTAAGCTATATACAAGAACAAGTTATATAAAATCCTCTAATTATGAACCACTAATTAATTACGAAACTCACTAACCACACTAGTTACGCGCATAAATTAATGCCCAAAAGGACACGCGCACGAAATCTATAAGCGGCGTACACGCACGTGCACGTGCGCATTTACGCACTGGCACGCCCAAGCCACTAAACCGACCAAACGTGGAGCACTAACATATATCTATAATTAAAATGACGACCCGCTTACTAAGAGACCACCGAAACGACGCAAAACATAACATTCTCGAATTTCGACCAAAACTTCACCGTAGCTAAACACTCGGGCTACGAAAATAATGGCAAAGTCGGACACAACCTCCGACGATCACACGCTCGAGCTAACCTCGCCCGAAGCCAAGGAACAAGGATTTCCCTAAGAGGCTCAGCCGGGCCTCCAAAACAGATGCCGGCTAGCTGGGGAAATCAGACAACAGGCTATAACCTCTAAGAACGCCTAACGAGGTACTCTAACAACGACACGAGCCGGAAAATGCATCCACGTAACGCCCAAGGAGAATTAAATAAATACAGAAAAATAGGGGGCATTACAACATGTATCTGTGCAAGCACTAATATTGCTCCCTTCAAAATCTTAAGGTGGCACTAGTACGTACCCAGATACAAGAGGGGTGTTGCAAGTTGACGGAGTGGAGACAATCCGAATGTTAGGTTCATCATCCTCCTCAAACTGGGCCAAATAAGTAGCACACTCCTTCAAAGAGTGATCCACACTCTGAAAGAATAAACACTTCTTAGCCGACCTTGTCGGTACAACGAGTACTGACGCCGATAAGAAGTAGTGAGGTAATGGAGGCACAGATGAGTAGCTAACTGGCTTATGTCTAGCATATTGAGTACCATTTGAGGTCGGTGCTCCGTATGTAGATCCTTGAGCGAAATGGCTACCACTGTAACATACCATTTCCAATTAGACCCGTAAGAGTGGTTTTGTTCATTACTAGGTCATGACAAAACCCTAGGAAGCTAAAAAGGGCCAAGTGATCGGAGGCCAATGTGAGAATCACCTTGGTCTGCCTATGGCACAACCTCATCACCAAACCTAGGGATTGACCTTAGGGCTTCACCATGACTCCATGACCCCCACCACAACATCACTAACCTATTCGAGGGTCCACTTGAGTCTTAAGGGTCCATTAGAGTCGACTCAAAGTGGCCAATTTGACTTAGGACCACCATAGGCCTAAATTGGGCAAGGTGCCCTAACTAAGGGAAGTTGGCCTCAAATGTGCCCAACCAACCTTGCCCAGGTCTCCCTAGACCTAAAGTTGTGTCAATGGGTCACCAAAGATCCATTGGGGTCAACTCTATAGCCTGAGTTGACCCAAGTCAACCCGTGATCTAAAGTGGTCAAAGTGCCCTTACCAAGGGTCATGTGACCTCTAAAGTGCCAAGTCAACCCTATCTTGACCTAACTAGACCCTAAGAGGGTCCAATGAGTCAATAAGTATCCATTGGGGTCAGCCCTAGAGGCTAGGTGGACCAAAGTCTATCCAAGCCCATTTTGGGTCAACCTAGCCCAAATTGGCTAGCCGAAGCTCAAGCCCCCTCATGTGGCTTAATAAGAATATTGATTTGTATGAGTGGGCCGCCTTTAGACAACAGGATTGACCAAATAAACTTGGTGACTAGGAGAGAGAGAGAGAAAGCTTCATTTTCCTTTAATGGAGGAGAGAGAAAATGGTGGAAGTAAGCCATTCATGGCCAAGGAGGCCAAGGGCCAATCTCCATTGGCTAGCCCAACTCCCCACCTGATCCAGGGAAGACCAGGAGGCCATTTTGGTGGCTGTTCATGGTCAGGAGGTGGCTTCATAGCCATGGCCGAGCTTCACTATTGGAACACCCAATTACTAATTTGGGCAAGGATCAGTATGTTATTAGGAAAATTGTTTGACCTAGTTGTATAGTTGAAAAGGTCAAATTAGAAAGAGTCTAGGGCTTAGAAATTGTGTTTGGAGCTGCCCCCAGGACCACTCAGAGATCTGGACTAAGTACTGAGACAAGCCAATTTTCGTCGAGCTCAGTTCGACGAAACGTTGAACTCCGTTCGACGTTCTCTGAGCTAGACTCTGCAAGTCATCGAACTCCGGTCGACAATCTTCGAGCTCAGATCGACCTTTTTTCTTCAACTATTTTCAAAGTCGCTGAGCTCAGTTCGACGGTCGTAGAGCTCAGGTCGACGTTTTCTGTCTCTAGTAGAAATCCAATCTCTGAGCTCAGTTCAACGATCGTAGAGCTCAGATCGACGATTTCTGTGAGAGATCGACGCTTTTAGAATTCAAATTCAAGAATAGTTATGGAATTCTTTCAGATTCATTCAGAGTTATTTCCTGTATTTATTACAAAGGATTCTCTAGTCGTTTCAAGCAATCTGATGCAAGTTTCCAGGAAGGACTAAATGGAATATTGCTTAGGACTTTCCTCAGATATAGTTGTCATTTATGGCAGTCATTTATGACTGAGTAACGGCCATCTAAGTCAGAATCTGATATACTCCTTCAGAATATGTTTTTGAAAATGTAACAGATCAATACAATTATAGAGACAAGAGATATACAGCAGGATTAGATTGAAAAGAGACACAGAAGAGTGAACAACAAAAAAAACTCTCTGATCAAGAGTTCATCTTCTGAGATTTACAAATTTACTGAATTCCAAATCTTCAAGAACACAAGAAAGTTTTTTGTGGAGGAAATCTTATGCTACTCAACTCCTCCAAATCATCAAGTGTTCAAAAGCTTCAACATCAAGAACTCAAGACATCAAACATTTCAGCATCTGTTGAAATCATCAATTGCTGGAGATCTGAAGCAACTGAAGACCTATAACCCTAGCAAAGCTCACCTTCCTGAACCCTTACAGATCTCAGGGGGAGCTTTGATATCATCATCCACTTGTCTTCTTTCAGATTGTTGACAAAGAAGAACAACTCAACTTTTTCTTTCTTTTTCCTTTCCCTCCTATAAAAGGGTTTTTCAAAACTCCCTTCAAAAGTTCTGAGACTTGTTTCTGAGACCTTGTAAAACTCAGTGGTGGCAAGACACCTTATCAAAAAATCTAGTTTTGGTTTTTGAGCACCTTATCAAAAGCTCATTGGTGCCCAGAACACCTGATCAACTATTCCTGCAGTGGATTCCGACCAAGGGGGGTAGAAGAGTGGATGTACCCAGGTTGTTGGGGAACCACTATAGTTCCTTGTGTCATCTGGTTGTTGTGTGTTTGACTTTGCTGTGTGCTGTGTGTTTTCTTAGCTCTTGCTTTAGTTTTTATTTCATAACAAGCACTTTACACATATACATAAATTAAGTCTTCCACTGCTTTATATTTTTAATTGTAAAATATTTTAAAAATACTCTATTTACCCCCCTCTAGAGTTAAGGTAGATCTTTTCCTCAATTTAAATTGGTATCAGAGGCAGGTTGGTTATTCAACATCTGAATCTTCAACAGATTGATTGAACAGGCTAACACCTGAACCAAAAGATCCTTGATAAGATAAACCTTCTGTAGAGGATAGTTATTACTTTTTGTATTATATTTATTTTCAAACAAAACCATGGCACAGAACAAAGATTATGCTAGAACCAGACCTCCAGTGTTCAACCTCTCTAAGTTTGCACTTTGGAAGGCAAGGATTAAGCTTTACATGAATTCTATTGATGAGGATATTTTTAATTCTGTTTTGACAGTTTGTCCAAGACCCCCAGTGATCACAAGTACAAGTGTTGTTCCACCTCCTTCAGGAACAAATGCAGAAATAAAGAAATGGAAAGTTGCAGATGCAAAGGCTATGAATATTCTTGCTCAGACCATGTCTGATTAGATATTCCAAAAGGTGGCTGAATGCAGTTCAGCAAAAGACATATGGGACAAGTTATCTGAAATTGTCTCAGGATCTGCTGATGAAAGGAAGGACAGGAGATCCCATCTCATATCTCAATATGAGAATTTCAAGAAAGGAGAAGCTGAGTCAGTCGCAGATATGTACAACAGGCTCAGTCTGATAGTCAGTGAGTTAAAAACATTGGATAAGGAGATCACACTAACTAAACTAAATGACAAGATCTTAATATGCTTCCCCAGCACTTGGGACTCAAGGATCTGGCCAATCAAGGATGCCAGAAGCCTAACTGAGATTACTACTGAAGCTCTTTTGGGCAAGCTCAAATCTTATGAGCTGCTCATTAAGAATAGGGAAGAAGAGCAAAAGATTGCTTCTCCAGTCATCAAAAAGGAGAAGACCATTGCTTTCAAAGCCATAGAAGAGAAGCCTGAAGACAAGGTCACAGGTAATGAAGAATTGATGAGTTTGTTGGCCAAAAGATTCTATAAGATGGCCAGGAAAGACTTTAGAAAGAGGTCATCCAGAGGGCATGAGAAGCCAAGGTATGATAAATCAAATAATAAAGAAATAATCTGTTTTGGATGTAGGAAACCATGCCATATTGTGCCTGACTGTCCAGAAAATCAGAATAAGGACAAGAAGGACAGGAAAGATAGGAGAAAAGACAAGGACTCCAGAGGAAATAACAACAACAAATCCTCCTCCAACAAAAATAAACATATAAGGAAGGGGTTTGTAGCTGAAAGCTGGAGTGATACTGAAGAGGAATCAGAAGCCTCATCAAGCTCAAGTGATGATGAGGATGATGCTGAAGAAAAGGAATTCTGCATGATGGTTATCAATGCCTCTCAGTAAAATTCTGATGTAGAATAGGGATCAGACTCAAAATCTGAAACTCAAACTAAAGAAGACCAGGTAATTGACTCCTTTGACTTTGACTCAGAGGACTTTAGGTCTGAATTTAAGGCACTTTATTTAGACCTGTTAAAATCTGAGAAAGAGATTATCTCTCTAAGAAATCAATTGTCTGAACATAGAGCCTTAAAATCAGACAACCTCAAACTCTCTGAGAAGTTAGAATGTTGTAGGGAGGAGATAGATTCACTAAAGAGTGAGTTATCCCAGGCAAAGAAGTTTGAAGAATCCCTTAATGGGAGAAGCATCAGACTGATGGACATCACAAGCACAGTGAACTCAAGATTAACTAGTACACTGGGCTTGGGTGCTTCATCCAGCCAACCTATAGTATTAAAAACCCCAATTAAAATTATTTCTGATAAAGGAAAGGGTGTTGTAGAGGTAGCTAGGAAGAATCCAGATTTACCTAAGGAAAATCAAGTTCAACAGAAATCGTCGAACAGAGCTCGACGATCGTCGAACAGAGCTCGGCAATCCAAGGCTGGATCGTCAAACTCAGATCGACGACTTCTGAACTCAGAACTCTGGTATAGTCGATCTTTGAATGAAGCTCGACGATCTAACCCAAGATCGTCGAACTCAGGTCGACGATCGTCGAACGGAGCTCAGAGCTTTGAACCTTCTTTCAGAGATAAATCTCAAGTCAATCCTAGAAGTCCCTCATCCCAAAGCTTCAACCCTTATACTGAATGGATAGTACCTCCTAGGAGATACCATCCTGAAGGATACAAGAGTTAGCCAGGGAAGTCTTTCATTTCTGAATTTAAAGGTTATCAACCTAGAGCCAAGGTAAACTGGGTCAAAAACATATAAATTATTTATGTGCAGGTGAAGACCTATCCATCAATGAACCAACAATGGTATCTGGATAGTGGGTGCTCAAAGCACATGATAGGGAGCAAGGATAATGTCACATCCTTCAAAGCCAAACTTGGACCCAAAGTGATCTTTGGAGATTCAAACTTTGGTCAAGCAAAAGGATATGGTGTTGGTCAAATTGGCTAAGTCACATTCAAGAAGGTGGCTTATGTGGAAGGACTGAAGCACAACCTAATCAGCATCAGTCAACTCTGTGACGAAGGATATCAAGTGACATTCAACAAATCCTTATGCCAGATCAAGTTAGAGGATAACACAACAGTGTTAACAGGTAAAAGGAAAGGTAACATTTATCTTGTAGATTTCCTTTCAACCAACATAGATATCTACTTATTTAATTCAGTCTGCAAACCAAATGATTTATGGCATAAGATACTAGGACACTTAAACCTTAGAACCATTGCTAGGCTATCCAAGGATAACCTTGTTAGAGGACTACCTTCTGGCCCATACAAGAAGGAAGGACTTCTGCAGGGCTTGTCAATTAGGCAAGCAAACTAAAAAAAGTTTTGAGTCACTTAATAAGAGTGATTCACCTAGGATTTTGTATCTGTTACACATGGATCTTTTTGAACCCATTACAGTACAAAGCTTAGGAGGGAAATCTTACACTTTTGTGATTGTAGATCACTTCTCTAGATCCACTTGGGTATTCTTTCTGAGGAAGAAGTCTGATAACTTTAAATGTTTGACAGATTTTCTCAAATGAATACAGATTGAGTTCAATACTCACATTGCCCTGATCAGAAGTGATCATGGGACAGAGTTTAATTCTCTTCTTATGCAAGAGTTCTGTCAAAGTGAAGGGATCAGGCATACTTTCTTAGCTCCTAGAACTCCTCAACAAAATGGGGTAGCTGAAAGGAAAAATAGAACCCTAATTGAATCTTCCACTACATTGTTGACAGATGCTCACCTTCCTCTATATTTTTGGGCAGAGGAAGTGAACACCTCCAACTATGTGTTGAACAGAAGTTTGATACATAAGCTGAAGGGCAAGACTCCCTATGAATTGCTCAAAGGGAAGAAACCTAAAGTAGACTATTTCAAAATTTTTGGTTGCATTTGTTATATTCACAATAATGACAAGAAGTATTTAGCAAAATTCCAAGCTAAAGCTGATGAAGGAGTGTTTCTGGGATACTCCATGATCAGTAAAGCTTATAGAGTTTATAATAAAACTTCTCTTAAAATTGAAGAATCTGTTCATGTATCTTTTGATGAGACTAACATGTGTTACAAGGAGAAGTCTACTTCTTCCATAGAAACATTGCAGGTACACTCTCTTTCAGAAAATTTGGACAGGTTACACATTGTAGAAAAGGATTCAGTACATTCACCTATCCAACAAAGAGCTGAAATCAGTGAAGATGAAGAGGATACTCAACATCTTGATGTTCAACATCTTGGAGAAAACCATTCTGAAGAGCCAGTTGTTGTTCCACAAGAGGAAACAACAACACAGGTTGGTGAACAATCAACACCCCCTGTTGATTTAGTAACAACAAGAGATCACCCAATCTCCCAAGTGATTGGAAACATCTCAGCTGGTATGCAAACCAGAAATCAGGTCAACCAGAACCTGATGCACACCTGGTTTTTATCTCAAGCTGAGCCTCAATCCATTCAAGATGCAGAACAAGATCCACACTAGATCATTGCTATGCAAGAGGAACTACATCAATTTGAGAGGAATCAAGTTTGGGAACTAGTGCCAAGGCCTAAGAATCACTCAATTGTTGGAACAAAGTGGGTGTTCAGAAACAAGTTGGATGATCAAGGAGTTATTGTAAGGAACAAGGCAAGACTATTTGCTCAAGGCTACTCTCAAGAAGAAGGAATTGACTATGACCAGACTTTTGCACCAGTTGCAAGGTTAGAGGCCATAAGAATATTCCTTGATTATGCTGCTCACAAAGGATTCAAGGTCTACCAAATGGATGTGAAGAGTGCATTTCTCAATGGAGACATCAAAGAGGAAGTCTATGTTAGACAACCTCCAGGTTTTATCTCTCCAACTTATCCTAACCATGTTTTCAAATTGCATAAAGCATTATATGGTCTCAAGCAAGCTCCTAGAGCATGGTATGAGACCTTAGCATGCTTTCTTCTGAAAAATGATTTTATTAGGGGTAGAGTAGACCAAACTCTTTTTATTAGAACCCATAAGTCCCATACCCTACTAGTACAAATATATGTAGATGATATTATCTTTGGTTCTACTGATTCAAATTTGTGCAAAAAGCTTTCCAACCTGATGCACTCTAAATTTGAAATGAGTAGCATGGGTGAGCTTTCCTTCTTTCTAGGATTGCAAGTCAAACAACATGCTGAAGGCATATTCATTTCTCAAACCAAGTATGCAAAAGAATTGGTTAAGAAATTTGGTATGTCTGAAACATCTTGTATGAAAACACCTATGCCTACCAATGCTGTTTTAGATACTGATGAACATGGTAAACATGTTGATCAGACAACATATAGAGCAATGATTGGCTCTCTATTGTACCTTACAGCTAGTAGACCTGATATAATGTTTGCTACATGTATATGTGCTAGGTTCCAAGTAAGCCCTAGAGAGTAACACCTAACATTAGTTAAGAGGATTCTTAGGTATGTGAAAAGTTGTCCAAATCTAGGACTCTGGTATCCAAAAGACTCAGGATTTGAATTAACTAGATTTTCAGATGCTGATTATGCTGGATGTAGAGTAGACAGGAAAAGCACCAGTGGAACTTGCCAGTTCCTTGGTGACAGACTTGTCTCCTGGTTCTGTAAGAAACAGACATTAGTGTCCACTTCAACTGCTGAAGCTGAATACATGGCAGCAGGCAGTTGTTGCTCACAGATTCTGTGGATTCAAAACCAGCTCCTAGACTATGGCTACAACTTAGAAGGGTCAAATATATTTTGTGATAACACTAGTGCTATTTATATAGCACAAAATCTAGTCCTCCATAGTAAGACAAAACATATAGAGATTAGACATCACTTTCTAAGAGACAATGTAGAGAAAAATAAAATTGAAATTCAATATATCCCAACTGATTTGCAAAGGGGAGATATTTTCACCAAACCTTTGGATGAAAAGAAACACACCTTCTTCCTAAATCAGTTAGGAATGTTAGATGGAGGAAGTTTAAAATAAATCCCAAGATTTTTAAATCTAAAAACAGACCAAGACTAGGCTAAAAACTTATATTTTTCTAGTGTCTGTAGGTTCTGTTTTGTCTCTGAACTGCGCTCGAAGTTTTTCCAAAAATCGTCGAACGGAGATCGATGCTTTACAATAAGCGTCGACCGGAGTTCAGCGTTTTCCAGGCAGCGCTAGGCTATTTTCCTCTGGTCAACGATCGTCGAACGGAGTTCGACGCTCTCCAATGTCGTCGAACGGAGATCGACGATATTGTAGACTCTTCAGATTCCATTAAGAAGCCCAGATCGTCAAATGGAGTTCAACGATCCTTCTTTTCCGGCGTCGAACCCTTATATAAAAATCATTCTTTCGGCGTCGTTCTTCTTTTGCGCTTTCATATTCTCTGAAATTTCTCCAAACTCTACTACACTTGGTCGTGTTTGTTAATTTTTGCAGGTATACAATGGCTGTTAACGTTGCCGCTCTCGCTAAGATGAAGTTTGATACTGGATTTGATATCGATATGAATTCGTTTGACGGAGCGATCAAATATTCAAAGACATTCTGGAACTATTTAGAGAACAACAGTTGGTGCATATTATGTCTACCAGAATGAAGATTGCGGCAGATGAGATAAAGGAATGGGTTTTTACAGCAAATAATCTGGATGAGAATACTATAGTCGGTACTATAAGCGGGACTCAGGTATCTTTATCACCTACTCTCCTAAGTGAAGTATTTCATTTAAGTACTGGAGATGATTCTACTGATATGTCTGGAGAAGAATTTGATTCTATGTTGGATAAAATGGGTCACTCTGCTGCAAACCCTAATAAGTTATTGAAAAAGAATCTATCCATTGAATTTAGATTCTTGGCTGATGTTGTGGGGAAAGTGCTGCTGGCTAAGCACTCAGCACATGATACCATATCAAGGTATCAGTTCTGTCTGATGGGAGCCATAATGGATAAGAAACATCTGAATTGGGGAACAATCTTCTTTGATTTGATCAAGAAGAAAATTAATACAAGTTTTGTTAATTTTGGGAGGATTTTAGGGGTATTTCCTGCACTCCAGGTTCCCAGAACTGCTAGTCTCAAATGGGATGCACATCAATGCTTCTAAAAGACTGACCTGTGCCCTATTTGGGAAATGGGACATGCAGATCATCAAACCTGCCAGGACTACTATAGGTTTAGGCACAAGGACTCCTATAGTCACGTCCCCTCAGGCTCCAACCCTCATGGAAGAACTGCCTGCCTCCACCTCTGCTCCTCCTTCTCCACCTCTTATTTCTACCTCCACCTCCACATCAACCACAACAATCTCCACAACCATAACCATCTCTTCCCCCATTACCACTTCTTCACCAATCCCACTTCCAGCCACCTCAGAATCATTCCATCCACTCCACTACTATCCACCTCTTACCATTCCATCCTTCAACATATTGGAAGAATCCTTCATGGATGATTCCCCTTCCACTCCTCCTGAGCTTCCTTCTACCTCCTCCTACCAACAACTTCTTCATGATAGGCTATATGGTATACTGGCCATCCATCTCCACACCCATACCATCCATCTCCACCATCCCTATCTCTCAACCATCAATTCTACCATCCACCACAGCATCAACTATAGCCCATTCACCATCAGTTCAAGCAATTCCATCCTCCACCTCTACTCAAGTCCCACTTGAGCAAGTGGATTTATCAGCCTTGGCAGATAGGCTATATGGTATACTGGCCCCCAAGCTAGTAAGCCTGCTGGAGACCACCATGGCTCCACTCCTGAACTCAATAAAGGAGCAATCTGACAGGCTAAACTCTCTCTCCTCTCCTCAGGCAATCCCTTCTGTGGGGTGCCTTGATCCAGTCATCACTGAATCAAGGTAGGGGAGATGCCCTATAAAGCTGAGGTAATGCCTGCTGCTCCAGGTGATCTGCTGCTGTCACAAATCTCCACTGCTGCTCCAGAACCAGTACTCACAGTGGACCTCAGGTCACTGTTGTCAGCATTTGATCTTCTTCACACGAGCTGCTTACCAACTCTGGGAGTTGAAGACCTCACTAAGGCCATTGTGCCTATTACTGTCTGTGATCCCAGCCTGATCATATCTTATATAAATTCTCTTAAGGCTGTGGAAGTTTCTGATTGTATTGTTGCTGCTGCTGCTGCTGAAGGTGCTGAATCTAATGATATTGATATGTTGCCTGCTGATCCTGTTGCTGCTGCTGCTGTTGAACTTGTTGTTGTTCTAGAAGAACCTGTTGTTTCTGAGGTTCCTGCTATTCCTACTGCTCCAGAAGTTCCTTCTGCTCCTGCTGCTACTACATTTGATTCTGCTCCTGTTCTATCTGCTGAGAAGTCTAAACAAAGAGAAGAGTATATCAAAAGCATTGATGATCTATATGATAGACCCCAGAGTTCAGAAAGTGATCAATTTAACACTGACTCTGATTATTCTGCTGGCACCATCTCTAAGAAAAGGAAAGCAAGAAGCAAAGCAATGATGAGAGTTCCCCTGCTAAGGCCAAAGATGTAAATGATATACCATACTATATTTTGCATGATTGCCAAATAACAGAGCCTTGGATGAAATATTCTAAGAATCAGTTAAAGTCTATGAGGAAAAGAAGAAAACTTGACAAATCTGAGAAAGGATATTCTCAGTCTCCTCCTCCTCCTCCTCCTCCAGATGCTGGTACTGGTGGAGGATCTGCTTCTCAACCTGGAACTGCTTCAAAGTATAGTTCTTCTCAACCTTCTCAAAGACATCAACCCAGAAGTCAACATCAAAGAGGCTATCATTCTAAAAGAAGTCAATACAGAGGAAATCAGAGAGAGCACAGAACTTATTCTAGACAGCAAAGGGAAGGACAAGGGCATATGGATTCAACTCAAGGTCCTTTCCCTTACAAACTCAGAGATACAGTTGTTACAAGAACATCTACTGATTCAGAAACGATAAATAGATATGAACCTTCAATCCCTTTTGAGGATCCAGAAAACAATCCTTTATCATGGACTGTCAGGATGAAGAAACTTGCTGCTTTAGATCAATTTAAAAAGGCCAGAGAGCAAGGTAAAGATACTTCTAATATTACTACTCTTTCAGAACAAAGAAAAACAGAACTGGAGAGATATGCTTCAAGAAAGTTCTTTGAACCTGAAGATTATATGAAGTTGCATCCGGAGGCTGTTGTCCCAAGGCCAAGATCCCAAACCTCCTTAGGTGCAGAAGACAACAGAAGATCAAAGAAAGATGCTCTCAATCCTAACAGGGAGATTTTATTTTAGAAAGGAAGTGAAAGGAAATGAATTCTGTAAGCAGACAGTACATCTATATCTGAACATTTGCTGATATTACTTTTGAGTACTGCAATGCTGCTTTGATTATCTTTTCTGTATTGTTAGTTAAGCTTTTATTTCTATATGTATGCTTTTGTATTTCCTATTGTGTCCTGTAAATAGTAATCCTAACCCAAATAGAGGGAGATTGTTGGAACACCCTATTACTAATCTTGGGCAAGGATCACTATGTTATTAGGAAAATTGTTTGACCTAGTTGTATAGTTGAAAAGGTCAAATTAGAATGAGTCTAGGGCTTAGAACTTAGGTTTGGAGCTACCCCCAGGACCACTCAGAGATCAGGACTAAGTACTGAGACAAGACAATTTTCGTCGAGCTCAGTTCGACGAAACGTCGAACTCCGTTCGACGTTCTCTGAGCTAGACTCTGCAAGTCGTCGAACTCCGGTCGACGATCTTCGAGCTCAGATCGACGTTTTGTCTACAGCTATTTTCAAATTTGCTGAGCTCAGTTCGATGGTCGTAGAGCTCAGGTCGACGTTTTCTGTCTCTAGTAGAAATCCAATCTGTGAGCTCAGTTCAACGATCGTAGAGCTCATATCGACGATTTCTGTGAGAGATCGACGCTTTCAGAATTCAAATTCAAGAATAGTTATGGAATTTTTTCAGATTCATTCAGAGTTATTTCCTGCATTTATTACAAAGGATTCTCTAGCCGTTTCAAGCAATCTGATGCAAGTTTCAAGGAAGGACTAAATGGAATATTACTTAGGACTTTCCCCAGATACAGTTGTCATTTATGGAAGTAATTTATGACTGAGTAACGACCATCTAAGTCAGAATCTGATATACTCCTTCAGAATATGTTTTTGAAAATATAACAGATCAATACAATTATAGAGACAAGAGATATACAGCAGAATTAGATTGAAAAGAGACACAGAAGAGTGAACAACAAAAAAAACTCTCTGATCAAGAGTTCATCTTCTGAGATTTACAAATTTACTGAATTCCAAATCTTCAAGAACACAAGAAAGTTTTCTGTGGAGGAAATCTTCTGCAACTCAACTCCTCCAAATCATCAAGTGTTCAAAAGCTTCAACATCAAGAACTCCAGACATCAAACATTTTAGCATCTGTTGAAATCATCAATTGCTGGAGATCTGAAGCAACTGAAGACCTATAACCCTTGCAAAGCTCACCTTCCTAAACCCTTACAGATCTCAGGGGGATCTTTGACATCATCATCCACTTGTCTTCTCTCAGATTATTGACAGAGAAGAACAACTCAACTTTTTCTTTCCTTTTCCTTTCCCTCCTGTAAAAGGGTTTTTCAAAACTCCCTTCAAAAGTTCTGAGACTAGTTTCTGAGACCTTGTCAAAACTCAGTGGTGGCAAGACACCTTATCAAAAAATCTAGTTTTTGTTTTTGAGCACCTTATCAAAAGCTCATTGGTGCCCAGGACACCTGATCAACTATTCCTGCAGTGGATTCCTACAAAGGGTGGTAGAAGAGTGGATGTACCTAGGTTGTTGGGGAACTACTATAGTTCGTTGTGTCATCTGGTTGCTGTGTGTTTGACTTTGCTATGTGCTGTGTGTTTTCTTAGCTCTTGCTTTAGTTTTTATTTCATAATAAGCACTTAACACATATACATAAATTAAGTCTTCCAATGCTTTATATTTTTAATTATAAATTATTTTAAAAATACTCTATTCACCCCCCCCCCCCTCTAGAGTTAAGGTAGATCTTTTCCTCACTTTCATTCACATTCAAGGGCCATTAATGGCCATTGAAGCTTTGGCTCACCTCCCCACCCCCATTATGGCTGGATTCGACTCCTTTGTGGAAGAGGAGGAGTTTCCAGCCATTTCCTGGATGGATTGAGCCATGTACAACCCCCCACTTGCCATGGACAAAATCACCTTTAAGAGGCCATTAATGGCCACCACCATTTAGACACCTCCCCTCCCCCATTTTATCTTCTTAAAAGCATCCCTGGACCCAGGGGATTCTTTTCCACCACTTACTTGAAAGAGCCATTGCAGTTCACAGTACGGTTGGAGAAGCCGAGCGCCGCCACCGTCGACCATGGCATCCTGTCATTCCTCCCGCATTCAGGCCGCCAGAAAGGTCCTCCTCCTCTCCTCTCTTCATGGAAAGATCATAGAAATCGTTTAGGTCAAGAATCGGGCTCAATTGAGCCCGATCCAATTCTCTACAAATGTAAATTTCGGGCGAAAATGAACCTCTCGGGTTCGCCGAAAAAGCCTCCTCCGGCGGCCGTGCCGCCGGCTGGGGGTAGCCCCCATCTCTCCGAAGGTGGTGGTGGTGGTGGCCGGCCGGGGAAGTGGATGGGTGGCCGGGAAACAAGCCCGCAAGGCGACCCAGGACGGGAACATCGTGGCCGCCAGCTCAAGGAAGAAGACGACTCGGTTGCCCTTGAATTTGCGCCAAGATTCGTCCGGCAGATTCATAGAAATTAATTAATGTTGATTTATTTCATTTTTCTATCTTAATAATAACAGTAGATGGTTTTAATTTTTAAAAATACTTAGGGCCCTTTTGGTGGGAAAATGTTCAACCTAAAAGTTGTAGCCCTATGGGTCTACTTTAATCCAAAATTAATTTGGACCCATTTGGACTTCTTGTTTGGCCGGAGCACCCATTTTGGTGGGGCCTATACCTAGGGCTAACCTGAGGTTCAAATTGGTGCTCACCCTTCATCCCTTGTCCAAATGGAGTGGAATTTGGACAGGGGATCAATCTTAACCATATCTAGGGTTTGTCCAAAAATGATAATTTTTGGAGACACTTTGCCTAAAGTATTTGTTTTTATTTAATAATGCTAGGGTAATTAAATTAAGTAGTCAAATGATCTCCAAACCCTCCCAAATTTTATTGAGTGGTCCCTGGCATCAATACCTAGCTTTGTACAAAGTTTCAACTCTTTTGGATCAGTTTGGTATTGGAAATCACCTTACCCTAATTTGGCCTTATAAAGGTATTTTTGAATAAAAAGTGCACCATGGGCTTAGAGTGGTCACCTCCCCTCAACAGAGGCAAAGGCATCTACCACTGGTTTGTTATGGCCATTGTTACCCCTTAGGGGAAAATGGTGTGGATTAGGGTGGATTTACCCTTGGATCAAACCTCAAACCCTAAGGAAGGGCTTTTGGGGATTGTGAAGGACATGGGGGCAAATGCCCTTGTATGACTTTGAAAACTCATAGAGTTGATGTTAGCATAACTTAAGTCCTCTGGTAGGAGTCTTAAAAGATTTGGAGGTAGGTAGACAACTGAAAATCCTAACCCTAGTTTTAGGGCTGAAACTCAAATATGGTAACACAGTCACTAAATTTTAGTTAAAAGTTGTGAAACTTGGGTAGAGTAAGTTTTAGTCTAGGTAGAACCCTTACTAGTTTGTATTACAATTTTATGGGTTATACTTCTAGTACTTTATTTGTTAGGTATCAATTTGCCCAAACTGGTGTTTTAATTATTTTAATTACTCTGTTCATTTGAATCTAATGAAACTTGGCCGGCAGATGATTTAGGTCTAAATAAATATCCCTGAATTTTGTTACCAATTTTTAGTTGATTATGTTTAGTAATTCCTTCACAAGTTCCAAAAGGGAAATTATGGTTAATAAATCATTTAGACCAAATTACCTACTGTAAAATTATGAAACCTGGCCACTGATGTTTTCAGATCAATATTTAGTTGTAGGATTTTATTCATGATTTTTAGGAGAACATTTACAATACTTGCTTTACAAACATAGCTTTTTGAGATTTTGGTATTTATTTATTCTAGAGCTCAATTTCCATTGAAGAATTTTGAAATTTGGCCACTGATGTTTTTAGGACAGTATCTGCTCTAGAAGATTAATAAAGAATTTTTTGATGATTATTTACTGCACTTACTTCATTAATGAAAGGAAAAAGAATTTATTCTCAAAATTTAATTAGAGACCTTAAAGTACTGGACACATTTTTATATCTTGAATTTACTGATAAATTTTTGTTTAGAATTTATCATGATTTTATGAAGCTTTATTCATATCTAAAAAGTGCACTTTATGTTCAATTGGTAGCTCTTGGAACCCTTAAGAAAATTAAATTAAAATAATTAGGAAAATTATAATCTTCTGGATTTAGTGTATTTTTGTCATGATAAGTCTCCAGAAAATAATTTAGGGCATTTGGATGACTATTTAGATTATCTCCTATCCGGTTCGATGTATAGTCTAGGTCGGTCTGCACTTAGCAAATCATTAAAGTTGTAATAGGATATGATTTGGGATAATTGTTGGAGTTAGTCATTTTGCTGGGTCAGATAGATGTGGATGATTTCACCATAGAAGTATGGGAGGGGTAGTAAGAAGTGGTTTTGCTAGAGTGTAGAGGTGCTCGTGTTCGATGAAAGATCGTCTTTCCCGAAGAGAGGAAGGTTAAAAATCACACTAGGTTAGTCTATAGTAACACGAGAAGACAATGGGTAAGGGGAATCAACCAATAACAATAAGTGCCTTGCGAAAGGGAATGATGGGCTTTAGCTACCATCATAGTTCCTAGTGCCCTTTGAGAGCCCTTCACAGGGAATACCGGGGGCAGTCCTGGGTTAATGTAAACTGTATTAACAAACTGAAAAGAGTAACCTAGTAATTAGGATCTCACATTTCACAAACACTGTTAGCACAGGAAGATTATTAGGAGCTTCAACTCGGTTTGTTTTAAGACGGACAGTTTGGTCCGGGGAGCTTCGGCTCGATTAGTTAATAGACGGACGGGATGGTCCGGGGAGCTTCGGCTCGATTGGTTTGATACGTTAAATTTGCATGTGCATAAAAGGAAAGAAAATAAAGATGGTGGGTCTTTGGTATTGGAAGGTCGATGCACTGATGCCAATACGCTGACCCGGCAAGTGTGGTTAGCACTTCGCCAACAGAAGTCTGGTGCGCCAGCCGGCAAGAGTACGCAGGAGTCCGCTTCGTGCACCAAACGTTGAGGCATATGATAGGTCTTAACGGTAGTGATTTACTGGTTTAGAGGTGGGCGAGGCCCAACCCACCGCTTCTGTCTGCCACTACGGAGGTATCCTGGGAGGTTATGGCTCTAGAAAGGGGGAACTAAAGGTCTGTGTGCACAAAGTCGGGTGTGTGTATTGCACTTGCATGTTCAATCATACCCACTAGCATGTCATGGAATAATTGATTCATTCGACCCCTGACACCTAAGGTATAAGTGGAATGGGACGCTTATACATTAGGACTTGCAAAATGACCCCTTGGTCTATAAGCTTGTGTGGGCAAGTTTATAAATTAAGGTCAAATTCTTTATATATATATTGCTGTTAATAACCGACACCCCACGTATAAATTTGTATGGGACTCTTTATACAATGAGAGCCCTGTAGAAGATCACTTGCGTATGCGTTTCCACACATAAGTTAAGGTTATTTTTCTATACTTTACTTTATTGCCACGTGTATTATAAAATAGCTAGTATAGGTCCGTTGCCACCTGTTTTTTATTACTCTCCACTTTCAAGTCCTCCCCTCTCTTCCTCTCTGCTCGGTGCCTAGGGGCCATGGGGGAAGCGGTGGGGGATGATAGGACTTAGTCTTATAGACTAACGGTTTTCGTATCACATCATTTAGGGGATCATGGAGCCCAACATGGAGGAACAACCCCGTAGGTCGGCCCTTTTGGAGACAGGGCAGTCTAGCTCAGGAGTTCAGACAGTTGGGACTGTGAGTCCCTGATTCTATTAGTGTTTTATTTTTCTTCTGCTTGAGTGGCTATGTAGTGAGGATTTGATGTATCGGGCTTAAGCCCTTATTCTAGAACATTTATACTCTGTCGACTCTCCCTTCATGGAGATTTTATTACTCTGATGTGATTTTTATTGTGGATTTTTTGGCTAGAGTTTTACTACATTTTGTGTTTACTCTACTATGCTACCTTTCTGTGATCGAATTGGCTGGCAGAATCGGCGCTTTGTGGTAATGACCCTTCAGGGCGTGAAGGTGTCACCGCAAAGCGACGATTCTGGGCCTAAGACCCCGGTGTTCAATAAAGAAAAAAAAATAGGGTCTTACAAGTGGTATAAGAGGAAACCTCGATCAGAAGGGTAGCAGTTCACTAACCCTGGGTCACCCCCACTCGAGTTTAGTTTGGGGACAAACTAAGCAGTAGAAGCCTAGTGTGCCTATGTGGGGATCACATGTAATGTCCACTGTTAATTAGGCTTGAGTCAATTGCTTACAGATGGTTTTTGATATGCAGCCTCCAGTACAGCCTACACCATAGGGTGGAGTCCAGCAGACTCCGAATGATAAACCACCTCCCCCGGTCCCCACTCCATTCCAGAGGAAATGGGGCAGACCTTGAAAGCAATACTGGATGGGTTCAGGGCCAAACAGGCCTCGGTTCCGCAGCTAAACCTGGGGGACAACTGGTTGAGTATCTTCAGAGCTTTGTCTCCCCCATCCTACTTGGGAACAGAGTCAGCCATTCGAAAAGAGGAATGGCTTGACATCTGTTGGGTATTGTATTCACAATTACCTGGATTTGAGGAAGACTCCTATCAAAGCTAAGATGAATTCACTATGTATTTGATGAATTTCTTCTAGTTGTGCTTATAGTTATTCCATGCTAAGTACACACCAATGTTAGGGTGCAGTGGGTCAATATACACGGGTCTGTGCAACATAATCCCTCGTTGAGCAGATCAGTGTGTTGGCCTACGTGTACTCTCTCTATTGGGGTGTACTTAATTTCAAGTACAGTGCTATGATAAAGCAAGAGCAGACAAGGAGCAAGTTTGGGCCAAAGACCATCTCACGGGTTGAAAGACGGGAATCGTCTAAGTGTAAATCGTCGAGAATCACTAAGTGATTCTCACCGATTCGTCGAGAATCACTAGTGATTCTCGACGAGTCGTCGAGAATCACTAGTTGATTCTTGCCGGGTTGGGCCGGCTGTCTCGACGCAGTCAAAAAAATCATCTAAGGCAGAATCGTCGAGAATCACCAAGTGATTCTCGCCGATTCGTCGAGAATGACTTTGCATTCTCGACGAGTCGGTGAGAATCCAAGGTGAGTCCCACCGATTCTCCCCGGCCTCTGTAACCTGTGCTGCAAGAATTCTCTAAGTAGAATTCGACGAGAATCGTAAGTGATTCTCGCCGATTCGTCGAGAATCACTCACGATTCTCGCCGAATTTGACTTGAGTATTTTTCCGACTCTGTCTGGACCGGTCCACGACATGTGCGGGATTTTGAACCGGACTTTGGTCTTACTACTGGTGGGGCCCACAACGGTCATCTCTTGACCTAGTGTATAAATACTCTGTATTTGTGAACAGTAAAAACACAGATTACAGACGAAGAAAAAGAAGCCGCCGTCAAGCCCTAGATCGGAAGCGAGCTCGGCCGACCTTCTCCGCCTCTCGCTAGTTGCTCGCCACCGTTGATCGGAGTTTTCGTTACCTCTCCCGGCGATAGAAGCCTAGTCGGGCACAGCGTCTCATGCGTCTATCCAGAGATCTTTTGTCTCTTGATTTGTGATCGGGAAACCTTCCCCATCCGAATCGATCGAGACGATCGATCCTAGTGTGACCGTTGGAAGACCTTGCCGACTTTGCTAAGAAGATTGGATCTACATAGCATCACCGCCTCTCTTGTTGAATCCGTCGATCTAGAGAAGACTCTCTCCAAGAAAGATCTAGGGTTGTGGACTTTTCGTTGCCTACAAGAACAAGTAGTCTAACGAAAAGGGGACACCTAGATCTTCACGTTGTTTGTATTTCTTACAAGCTATTTTCATTTTCTCTTTCATTGTAAAGGACCGATTGGTCTCTAGTTGTAGGGTTGGGTGCAACCCGTGTTGTGGGAGTGTTGACTCCTACGTGTGGAAGGGTTCCTTCCGTTAGTGCAAGGATTGGATTTCAATCCTGTTGGTGAAGTGACCGAGTCGTCCCTGGTTGGGAGATAGGTCGAAGGGGGAAAGTGGACGTACCCAAATCGGGGAACCACTCTAAATTGCTTGTGTACTTTCTGTGCTGTGTGGTTTTGTTTTCTTGTGCAGGTAAAACTTTAATTCAGCACATACGCTGCAAAGACACCTATCCCCCCATAGGTGTAAGTAGTTGACACTAGGTGGACTTTCAAGTGGTATCAGAGGGAGGTTGCTCAGCAATAAGGTTAACACCTTGAGTAAGATCCTGCCTCTAGTGTCAACTAGAAGACGAGACTCAAGCATGGAGCTGGAATTTGATGTCCCTCCTCTGAGACTCCCTGCATGCACAACAGAGTATTACCCTATTTGGAAGATGAGAGTTATGTTTCATCTGGAGGCCATCGACCCTCGGGCGTCAATCATCTTGGAAGAGGGTCCCTTCATTCCCATGAAGGCTTCTGATTCTGGAAAGGATATCCAAATCCCCAAGAATCCCGAAGAGATGTCTGAGACCGAGCTCTCACTGTACAACTTGTACAAGTTAATACGTCAGATCATCACTGACGTCTGGTCTGGTGTATCTCGTTCAAGAGTGGACAAGTGTAGGACGGCCAAGTCCATGTGGCAAACCATCTCAGACCTCATGGAGGGATCAGAGAAAGCTGGGACCAGTTGTCAGCAAGAGGATGAAGCCTATGTAGGGGTCCTTATTTTTGAAGATGAAGGGCATGATCAATATGTCAGTATCAGGGCTCCTGTGTCCTTGTCAGAGACTGAAGAAGAAGCTGAGGAAAGCAGTTCTGATAAAGCTGACTCAACAATCTCTGCTGATCTGGATGGTAACCCTAAACAACAAAGTCAGAAGCAGGTAACTTCTTCCTCATGCCCCTCTCCTCTTGAAGTTCCTGAAGACAGGAATAGTTTAGAAAGTAGTTCTTCCAGTGATGCAAGGGATACAGATAGCTTCAATCAAAAGATTGAAAATCTTGATTCCCTTGAGAGTGCCCTTCAGACGAGCAACTTACTTGTTGAGGAACAAGCTAAGGAGATTGCTCAGCTGAAGATCTTGATGAATCTCCAACTGGAATCCATCAAAGTAAAGGACTCAAAGATCTCGGATCTAGAGAGTCGTCTAGAGACCGAGAAGAGGATAGTTTCTAATTTTTCCAAGATTGATGCTATCAAGAGAAAAGTAGAAAATGGGTGGATCTCCCAAATTATTAAGTCATGGAGAAATGGGGAAACTGTGTTCAAACCCCCCACCCCGAGTAGGAAGGACACTCATCATGCTTTCAGGTATGACCACAGAAACAACATTGGTCACTGCAAGAATGATCAGCTCTCATGTGAAAATACCCACTGTGCTAGAGCTGTCATGGCTACCCATGAGAGAATACCCAAGGCTCATTCTGAACCCTTTGTATTCTCAGCCTCAGCCCCAACTCATCATGAATATGCAGGAACCAGCTCTCACTGCAGTACTTTCCACCCTAGGACCAGGAAAGGGGGGACAGGAAACATGTGGTAAGTACCCATGGGGCCTCGGGAAGTGTGCTGATTGAAAGGAAGGCACCACCTTCCAGGCCTCATGACACTCACCACATGCTCTCTATCCACCCTCCCACGTGTCACGGTGGAAAAGGCAAATTTGTGAGCAGAACCTGCCCTGTCCCGTTTAGACCCAAGATTCCGACTACCTTAGTCAATAGACCAGGTCAGAAATGGCGATACAACATTTATGAGTATTGGTGTTGTGGCAAGGTGGGTCACTTTGCCGTAGATTGTTGGCATAATCCCTCTGTGCTAAGGGCAAGGGTATGTCAACTTCCTCTGGGCAGAGTTAGCCTTCCTGACAGGATTCCTGTAGGAAGGCATTCAAGATTTTATTCTGACAAGAACCTAGGACCCAATACATATTGGGTTCCTAAGGCAAGGTAACACTCTTTTGCAGGGTAGTCTAGGTTCCCGTAAACCTAATGGGAACCAGACAGGAGATGTTCCAAAAATGACGTGGAACAAGTATCTGGAAAAGGAGCAGTGCCATCAACACGGGAACGTTCAAGTTGACCACCTGGTGTGCCTTGAGCAGAAGTTCTAAATGATACATCTTTTAATCTCAGGTAATTGCAATCAGCTTCAATATATGAGCTATAGTGCATCGATTTTTACATATATGTATATATGTATGTCTACATATCCACACTAAGTCATGAATTCCCTCTCTCGAAAGTAAATGGTCATGTATAGACTTACACTTATATGCTTGTTCACCTAAGGAAAGATTAAGATTGTAAAAATAACCTTTAGATACATTGTTAAAGATTTATCTGTAAATACACTGGTAGATTCGAGAATGAACCTCAACAGGCCTAAGTCAGCCCACTGAAAATTAATGAAGATACGCCATTGGAAGTCACTAAAATTTACAACTGACATCAAGAAGATTGTGTATATCTCGATCGAGAAATAATCCATTAAAGTTGCTTGTCATGGTTATTGTCTTGGGTATACCAAAGTTTATATGCCTCCTAACTCTGTGTGGAAAACTCCTTCCAAACCCTCTATAGATTCATGTATTAAGAAACATATATATATTCCGAAGATTAAGAAATACATATATTTAGAAGATTTCACAACCCTTTGATAACAGAAGATTCCGAGAATCCGGTATGCCTCCAATCCCGTCGATTTCTATTTAGAAAAACTCCCGCCGACTCTTCATCTTCCGCATTTCGCAGAGAAACCCGTTGATATTCCTCAGGAATCCCGCCGACCCTTCCTTCCCTCCTCTCGGCGACTTCCCGCATCTTAGGTTCCAAATCTCGTCGACCTCGTTCCGGATTCCGTAGACCTCTCTTCTCGCGTCCAGGGCGCTCGTCCAAGTTTTCATTCTCCGCGGTTTCGATCAAACAAGGGCACGAGCTCCTCCAGGCTTTCCGTCGTCTCCATCGACTCTCGCTTCCTCCGCATTTGGGTAACCATTTCCTCTCCCTTATAGTGACTCACTGTTAGTATAGCTTCCCTTTTGATTTCTGATTAGGCGTAAACTTGGGATTCCCTCCCTAGGTTTGCTATGGCTCTAAGGACCACCGCCGACCTGGTCACTGGATGTGAGTTGGTTCGAACCGGGTTCTCACATGCCTCGGATGAGTTCAGAAACATCATCATCATGCTGGAGGAGGCTGGACTCACGTTTGTACTGGAGCACCCCTGCAAAATTCTGGATAAGGAAGTGATGGAGTTCTTCGCAACCGCCAAACTTCGGAATGAAGACTCTATCATCAAGAGTAAGGTTGCAGGTGCAAGGATCAAGATGTCTGCAAGGAAACTGACTCAATGCTTGCAGCTTTCCAGTTCTGAGCACGAGGATTATCTGGAGGAACATGATAGAGCCAGGACCCTATTATTCCGTGGGCTAGCTAGGTGAACCAGATCGATAAAGAGAAAAGAAATGAATGAGGAGGGGAAACTCTTGTCCGACATCATTGGGAAAGTACTGATATGCAAACCCGGCTCACACGACCACATCTCAGCTGACATGTTCAAGATTCTTGTGGTGATAGTCTGCCGAAAGAGATTCAACTGGGGGGCCATTCTTTTTGAGAAGATTAACGACACTCTCAGATCTCCAAGTTTTGGAAGAATCATCAGCCTATTTCTCAATCAGTTGAACGGAGATAGGTTCAACATGAGCAAAGGAGTTCCTTTGCATTATTTGAATAAAATGGACTCCAGCGTATTTGACAGATGGGAGCGACTCATAGGGCAAGCTGCAGTGGGAGTAGAACAAGAAGAATCTCCAGCCGAGGACAACAGAAATTCAGCAGCTTTCGTGGCAACACCCAGTGAAGTTCCTGACGCCCTGATTGCAGGAACTGAGGGGGAGCCTGTAACCGGTTCTGCAAACATCTTATCTGACATTTCTATGATAGCTAAAGATGCTGTGGAGATGGTGGCAGATGAAGTAGCAGATGATGAGGAGGTTGAGAACGATGAGGCAGCTCTTATCGACGATGATCTGGGAGATGAGGTGGCTGATGAGGAGAAGGAGGAAGAAGTAGAAGAAGATGTGCACAACTCTGCCGATAAGCATGATCACTTGGAGACTGAGATAGAGGAAGAAGTACCAGAGAATGAGAAAGCAGCAGATTCTCAGGAGGATGCTGAGGTTCCATCTGAGGAACAAGCTTCTAAGCGGTCAAATGCAAGGATGGAGGGGGAGCAATCCTTTGTTCCTCCTGTGGACTCCATACTACTATCCAGCTCTCCCAGTACTTCTGCGGGGGAGCCTGACCAGGGTCTGCCTGCAGCTCCTCCACTTCAAGCAAACCTAGCAAACCTCACTGTTAATTTTGTCCAAGGAATGCTTGATGAGCTGAAGGATACGTTTGAGAAATCGCACAACAAAGTGCTAAAGAGACTGCGGGAGTCTGAGGATCTCATGCTTAAGAATGTGGTTCAGATCAACCACAAACTAGATGTGATGGAAAAGAAATTTGATGAAAAATATACAGAGGCAGGCACAGCCGTATCTCTTCTCATGCAAGGACTGAAGAAGAATACTGACGATCTGGCTGTAGTAAATAAAAATGCACATATTGTGGCAGACAGCATACAAAAATTCGATGCCAACATGGTAACGCTGAACGCAAATCAGAAATCTCTGCTGGACGAATTCAGTAAAACCGTGAAGCACATTGATGCATCTCTGCATTCCTATACAAACTCTATAGCTGCCGAAGCCAAAAAGGGGGAGGAAGCGTATAACGCTAAGATGGCAGGGCTTCAAGAGTTAGTACTTCTAAACTTCGATCAGACCAATAGGTATGCCTTTCAAAAATACCACATCATAACTGCACCTTTAATCAACTTAATAAATAATAATTGACAAATACAAATTCGATAATTCGAATAGGTACGTGTTTGAAACGGCCCACTGGCTGGTAACAGAAGCATCGGGAATACATGTCCCTATTGCTCCACCTGAGGATGAAGGCCGTGCTGGTACTACTGAGGGTGATATAAGGACTGAAGAAGTACAACTGGGCGAAGTCGAGTTGAAGAAAGCTGCGGAGAGGGCTGAAAGAAGAAGCTGGTTTGACCAAGATGCCTTAGCAAAAGCCAAAGGAAAAAAGGCAAATCAAAGAAGGAACTTCAAAGGAAACACCAGCTGAAAAGAAGATCAGATTGTCGGAGGAGGATGTGAGAAACGAAATATGGAGTCCTGTATCAAAAAGTATCATCTTGGACACCTTTGCATTACTACAAGGAGGGCAAGTCAAAAGGAATGACGTATATAGCCAATACGAGTGGGAGCAGCACAAAATGTATGAAGCCAAAAGAAACTTGTTCTTCAGAAGCAACACTGTGGCAAACAAAGCTCCCCCTCCGAGATACTATCCTAAGCCCAAGGAGTATTTTGAGCGACAAAGCAAAAAATTCTTAGCTCAGCAACTCAAAGAAGGCATAGCTAAGGACAAAGATCTGTAGGATGTTAGCTCTTGTGGTTATCTCATTTAAACTTTTGATTAAGTAAACTATAAACATTTATGTGTGGATATTCACATTTATATATTCATGTGTGTGGTTTATTAATTGACTCTCACATTGGTATGATTACGTTTGTTGTTCACTCTTCTAGTTTATGCATATTTTATCTGGAATGTTGAAATTCATCTTAGCTTAGTAGGATTTTGGCTTCGTCAAATAGGGGGAGATTGTTGGGTATTGTATTCACAATTACCTGGATTTGAGAAAGCCTCCTATCAAAGCTAAGATGAATTCACTATGTATTTGATGAATTTCTTCTAGTTGTGCTTGCAGTTATTCCATGCTAAGTACACACCAATATCAGGGTGCAGTGGGTCAATATACACGGGTCTGTGCAACGTAATCCCTCGTTGAGCAGATCAGTGTGTCGGCCTACGTGTACTCTCTCTATTGGGGTGTACTTAATTTCAAGTATAGGGCTATGATAAAGCAAGAGCAGACAAGGAGCAAGGATGGGCCAAAGACCATCTCACGGGTTGAAAGACGGGAATCGTCTAAGTGTAAATCGTCGAGAATCACTAAGTGATTATCACCGATACGTCGAGAATCACCAGTGATTCTCGACGAGTCGTCGAGAATCACTAGTTGATTCTTGCCGGGTTGGGCCGGCTGTCTCGACGCAGTCAGAAAAATCATCTAAGGCAGAATCGTCGAGAATCACCAAGTGATTCTCGCCGATTCGTCGAGAATGACTTTGCATTCTCGACGAGTCGGCGAGAATCCAAGGTGAGTCCCACCGATTCTCCCCGGCCTCTGTAACCTGTGCTGCAAGAATTCTCTAAGTAGAATTCGGCGAGAATCGTAAGTGATTCTCGCCGATTCGTCGAGAATCACTCACGATTCTCGCTGAATTTGACTTGGGTATTTTTCCGACTCTGTCTGGACCGGTCCATGACATGTGCGGGATTTTGAACCGGACTTTGGTCTTACTGCTGGTGGGGCCCACAACGGTCATCTCTTGACCTAGTGTATAAATACTCTGTATTTGTGAACAGTAAAAACACAGATTACAGACGAAGAAAAAGAAGCCGTCGTCAAGCCCTAGATCGGAAGCGAGCTCGGCCGACCTTCTCCGCCTCTCGCTAGTTGCTCGCCACCGTTGATCGGGGTTTTCGTTACCTCTCCCGGCGACAGAAGCCTAGTCGGGCACAGCGTCTCATGCGTCTATCCAGAGATCTTTTGTCTCTTGATTTGTGATCGGGAAACCTTCCCCATCCGAATCGATCGAGACGATCGATCCTAGTGTGACCGTTGGAAGACCTTGCCGACTTTGCTAAGAAGATTGGATCTACATAGCATCACCGCCTCTCTTGTTGAAGTCGTCGATCTAGAGAAGACTCTCTCCAAGAAAGATCTAGGGTTGTGGACTTTTCGTTGCCTACAAGAACAAGTAGTCTAACGAAAAGGGGACACCTGGATCTTCACATTGTTTGTATTTCTTACAAGCTATTTTCATTTTCTCTTTCATTGTAAAGGACCGATTGGTCTCTAGTTGTAGGGTTGGGTGCAACCCGTGTTGTGGGAGTGTTGACTCCTACGTGTGGAAGGGTTCCTTCCATTAGTGCAAGGATTGGATTTCAATCCTGTTGGTGAAGTGACCGAGTCGTCCCTGGTTGGGAGATAGGTCGAAGGGGGAAAGTGGACGTACCCAAATCAGGGAACCACTCTAAATTGCTTGTGTACTTTCTGTGCTGTGTGGTTTTGTTTTCTTGTGCAGGTAAAACTTTAATTCAGCACATACGCTGCAAAGACACCTATCCCCCCCATAGGTGTAAGTAGTTGACACTAGGTGGACTTTCAACATCATGTATGAGATGCTGACTGGAATTCGGTGCCCTTGGGAAGAAAGGGTGCCCTTGGTGGTCTCCTGCCTTGAGTCGCATACAAAGAGATGGTGGAAGACCTCGCTGGACACGATATTTGCGGACAGGGAAATAGAAGAGATTTCTTGGGAGGATTTCAAGGGCGCATTGTTGGAGCACTTTGTTCCACAGTCGGCTTGGGATGAACTAGAGGATAGATTTTTACAATTGAGACAGGGGAACAATTCGGTGGTGGAGTACCACCGATAGTTCAACCACCTAGCCCGGTTTGCGGACTCGTATCAGTTAGACGAGGCTGGATATACTAAGAGATTCTACAAGGGCCTCTGAGAGGAGCTGAGGGATGCACTACTGTTTGTATCTGATGGGCCTATTTCCCGGATACTGGAGATGGCTAATAGGATAGAGGCTGATTGGAAAGCTACTCGGGGCCGAAAACGGCCAGCGGAGGATCAGGGTTGAGGAGCAAGGAACGATCAGAGAAGAGCCCGTATCTCGGATGGGAGGAGGGTCGAGGACCAGCCTCGTCAGGAGGCAAGACAGGAAACAAGGGAGCCAATGGTGGTGGATCCACCATCTCTTCAGACACGGGAGGGCCTGAGACCCGGGGGAATGGCATATCCCCCGCTAGAATGTTTCCACTGCCATCAGTTTTGGCACATCCGCAGAAATTGTCCTATGAGAGGGGCAACGCCACCAGCTCCACTGGCTGCCCAGCCAGCGCATTATTTTGGAGGCCAAGGTTGTGGTCGAGGAATTGCATACCAGGGGGAGATCGTAGACAAGAAAGGGAGCAGGTGTATGCTTTGGACCTAGCGCAGCCTCGGAACCCAGAGCAGGTCATAGTAGGTACGCCAAGATGTTTAATGGTTTAAATAGAATTCCCTTTCTCAGTTGTTAAATTTGTAGAACTGCACTAGATAGAATAAATAGGAAAGAAAACTCGTTATAGAATCCTAAGATATTTAATCGCCCCAGGTATAGTCTTCATCAGCGGCAAGCCTGCCCGCACACTTTTCGATACCGGAGCTACTCACTCCTTTGTCTTGGAAACATTCATAGAAGGATTAGAAGGCTAAAGCTGATGAAGGAGTGTTTCTGGGATACTCCATGATCAGCAAGGCCTATAGGGTTTATAATAAATCTTCCTGTAAAATTGTAAGAATCTGTTCATATTATTTTTGATGAAGCTAACATGTCTTTCAAGGAGAAGAATGCTTCTACCATAGAACCTTTGCAGGTACATTCTCTAGCTGAAGACTTGAACAAATTGCAAGTTGCTGAAAAGAATGAGAGCAGTGATGATGAAGAAGAAGTTCATCATCTTGAAGAAAATCATCCTGAAGAGCCAGTTGCTGTCCCACTAGAGGAGACAACAACACAAGCTGGTGAACAATCAACACTCCCTATTGATTTAGTAACAACAAGAGATCATCCAATCACCCAAGTAATTGGAGAAATCTCAGCTGGTGTGCAAACTAGAAATCAGGTCAACCAGAACCTGATGCACACTTGCTTCCTATCTCAAATTGAGCCTCAATCCATTCAAGATGCAGAGCAAGATCCACACTGGATCATTGCAATGCAAGAGGAGTTGCATCAATTTGAAAGGAACAAGGTTTGGGAACTAGTGCCTAAGCCAAAGGATCATCCCATTGTTGGAACAAAGTGGGTATTCAGGAACAAGCTGGATGATCAAGGAGTTATAGTCAGAAACAAGGCAAGGCTAGTTGCTCAAGGGTACTCTCAACAAGAAGGAATAGACTATGATCAGACCTTTGCACCAGTTGCAAGGTTAGAAGCCATCAGAATATTCCTAGCCTATGCTGCTCACAAAGGTTTCAAAGTGTACCAAATGGATGTAAAGAGTGCATTTCTCAATGGGGACATCAAAGAGGAAGTCTATGTTAGACAACCTCCAGGTTTTATCTCTCTAACTCACCCTGATTATGTTTACAAATTGCATAAAGCATTATATGGTCTCAAGCAAGCTCCTAGAGCATGGTATGAGACCCTAGCATGCTTTCTTCTGGAAAATGATTTTGTTAGGGGGAGAGTAGACCAAACTCTTTTTATTAGAACCCATAAGTCCCATACCCTACTAGTGCAAATTTATGTAGATGACATTATTTTTGGTTCTACTGATTCAAAATTGTGCAAAAAGTTTTCCAAGCTTATGCATTCTAAATTTGAAATGAGTAGCATGGGTGAGCTGTCCTTCTTCTTAGGACTGCAAGTCAAGCAACATGCTGAAGGCATATTTATTTCTCAAACCAAGTATGCAAAAGAATTGGTTAAGAAATTTGGTATGTCTGATGCATCATGTATGAAAACTCCCATGCCCTCAAATGCTGTAATAGATGCTGATGAACATGGGAAACCTGTTGATCAGACAACATATAGAGCAATAATTGGCTCTTTATTGTACCTTACAGCTAGTAGGCCTGATATAATGTTTGCTACATGTATTTGTGCTAGATTCCAAGTTAGCCCTAGAGAGTCACACTTAATCTTAGTTAAGAGGATTCTTAGGTATGTGAAAAGTTGTCCAAATCTAGGCCTCTGGTATCCAAAAGATTCAGCATTTGACTTAACTGGATTTTCAGATGCTGATTATGCTGGATGCAGAATAGACAGGAAAAGCACCAGTGGAGCATGTCAGTTCCTTGGTGACAGACTTGTCTCCTGGTTTTGTAAGAAGCAAACATCTGTGTCAACCTCAACTGCTGAAGCTGAGTATATGGCTGCAGGCAGTTGCTATTCACAAATATTGTGGATACAGAATCAGCTCTTAGACTATGGCTACAACTTAGAGAAGTCTAAAATTTTCTGTGATAATACTAGTGCTATCTCTATAGCACAAAATCCAGTCCTCCATAGTAGGACAAAACACATAGAAATTAGGCATCACTTTCTAAGAGATAATGTAGAGAAAAATAAAATTGAACTTCAATATATTCCTACTGATTTGCAAAGGGGAGATATTTTCACCAAACCTTTGGATGAAAAGAAACACAGTTTCTTCCTAAATCAGTTAGGCATGTTAGATGGAGGAAGCCTAAATTAAATTACAAGATCTTGAAAAGATAAAACAGACCAAGACTAGGCTTAAAAATCAATTCTTTTTGTGTCTGTAGAATAAGTTCTGTCTCTGAACTGAGCTCGACGTTTTCCCAGAAAACGTCGAACGGAGATCGACGTTTTCCCATAAATCGTCGACCGGAGATCGACGGTTCTTGAGGCGTCGATCTGAGTTCAGCGCCGCCGTTAAATCTAGGCTTTCCTTTTGTCTGCTCCTTGGTCGTCGAGTGGAGCTCGACGCTCTCAATAACGTCGAACGGAGTTCGACGCTATTGGCGTCTCTTCAAATTCCCTCTGTAGCCCAAATCGTCGAGCTGAGATCGACGTACTGTCGAACTGAGCACTACGATTTTCCTTTTTCGCGTCGAACCCTAATATAAAATCATTTATCGGCCGCCGCTCGTCGTTTACGCCTTCATACTCTCTGCAAATTCTTTTTCCCTCCAAAACCTTCTACACTTGGTCGCGTTTGTTCAGTCTTTGCAGGTACAGATGGCTTCAACTGTTGCCGCCCTTTCGAAGATGAAATTTGATACCGGTTTTGATATCGATATAAGCTCGTTTGATGGAAGCGATCAACGCTTCAAGGACATTCTCAGTTTGTTCAGAGATCAGCAGCTGTTGGAATTAATGACTACCAGAATGAAAATTGCTTCAGATGAAATAAAAGAATGGTGCTATTCTGCGACAGATGAGAATGAGAATTCTGTTATCGGCTTCATAAAAGGGACCCAGGTACAACTGTCCCCGGCTCTCTTAACTGAAGTGTTTCATCTCAGTACTGGAGAAGACTCTATTGAATTATCTGGAGAAGAATATGATTCCATGCTTGATCGGATGGGTCACAATGCTGTGAATCCTAATAAACTGCTGAAGAAGAATCTGTCATTGGAATTTCAGTTTTTGGCTGATGTAGATGGGAAAGTGCTGCTGGCCAAGCACTCTGCCCATGATACAATTTCAAGATATCAGTTTTGTCTGATGGGAGCTCTGCTGGATAAGAAACATCTGAACTGGGGATCGATTTTCTTCAATCTGATTAAGAAAAAGCTGAATAAGACTGCTGTCAGCTTTGGGAGAATTCTAGGGGTCTATCTGCATTTCAGATGCCCTGAGTTGCTGACCTCCTCTGGGATGTTCATTAATGCATCCAAGAGGCTCTCCTGTGCCCTTTTTGGCAAATGGGACAGGCATATCATCAATCCCTCCAGAGCTGCTGCATCGACTCCTGCTTCAGGCACAAGGACTGTCTTAGTCACTCCACCCCTGGTCTCTGTACCAGCAGAAGGGTTGCCTGCTCCTCCTTCTCCTTCAGCTGTCTTTACCCCAGCCATTTCATCCTCACCTCCAATCTCTACCATAGCCATATCTTCCCCAATTACCATTTCTTCACCAGTTTCATCCCCTCCAACATCTACCTCTGAGGTATTCCTTCCTCTCTTCTCTTACCCATCCTTTTCCACTCCATTATATTCTCTTTTAGATGAATCCTTTATGGATGATTCTCATCCTTCCTCTCCTCCTGAGCCTCCCTCTACCTCCTCATTCCAACAAATGATAGAAGACATTTTCTCTCAACCTATCTTCACTCCTTCTCTTACCCCTTCTATCTCCCCCTCACCTCACTCAATCTCCTCCTTTCCTACATCAGAACCATCCATTCCCTTACCTCCTATCTCCTCTTTCCCCATGCCACCAGCTCCAGCCAACATCCCTTCAACAACCTTCTCTCCTACCTCTGCTCAAGCCCCTCTTGAGCATGTAGATCTCTCAGCCCTGGCTGACAGGTTATATGAGCTGTTAGCTCCAAAGCTAACCTCATTACTGGAGACCTCTCTGGCTCCACTACTGACCCATGTCAAGGAGCTGTCTTCCAAGCTATCATCTTTCATTTCCTCTCAGGCAACTTCATCTTCTGGGTGCCTTGATTCACTTATCTCTGAACCAAGGCAGGGGGAGATGCCATATGAAGTAGTTTTTGCAATGAACCTCTAGAGCCTGCTCTCCAAGTTTAATGCTAGATACTTCAGATTCCTGCCAATTCCTCATACTGAAGATCTGTCGAAGGCCATTGTGCCTATTTCTGTCTGTAATCCCAGCCAAATTGAAGCATATATAAATTCTTGGAAGGCTGTGGATGCTGTTATGTCCATCTCTGATGATGCTACTAAGGCCATTGTGCCTCTTGTTGATGATGCTGCCACTACTGTTGTAAATTTTTCTGCTGATATGGCTGTTGATTCTGATGTGCTTGTTGATACTTCTGCTGCTGATTCTGTTTGCTCTGCTGCTGCTCCCTCTCCTCCTGCTCCTGCTATTTCTGCAAAGCTTAAAGCTCAAGAAGAGTATATCAGAAGAATTGATGATCTGTATGATCAACCTCAGAGTTCTGAGAGTGATCAGTACAGGACAGATTCTGATGATTCTGCTAGCACTATTGCCAAGAAAAGGAAAGCTAGAAGCAAAGCAAAGATGTCTGTTTCCCCAGCTCAAGCAAAGGACTCCAATGATATTCCCTACTATATTTTGCATGACTGCCCCTTATCTGAGCCTTGGATACAGTACTCCAAGAACCAATTAAAGGCTATGAAGAAGAAGAGGAAGCTAGACAAGTATGAAAAAGGATCTTCTCAATATCAGCCTCCTCCTCCTCCAGATTCTGGATCAGGCTCAGCCCCTCAAGCTCCAGTTTTCAGACACAGTTCTTCCCAGTCCTATCAGAAATCCTATCAAAGGGGACAGCATCAAAGGGGATATCAATCCAGAAGAGATCAATACAGAGGAAATCAGAGAGGACAAAGATCTTATCAAAGGGAAGGACAAGGCCACTCTGACTCTTCTTCAGGTCCTTTCCCTTACAGGCTGAAAGACTTAATTGTTTCCAGGACTCCTCCTGCTTCTGAATCTCTCAACAGATATGAACCTCCTGTTCCTTTTGAGGATCCTGAGAACAATCCTTTATCTTGGACAGCAAGAATGAAAGAACTAGCTGCTCTTGATCAACTAAAGAAAGCCAGAGAGCAAGGCATGGACATCTCAAATATAACAACTTTGTCAGATCAAAGGAAGAAAGAATCGGAAAGATATGCTTCTAGAAAGTTTTTTAATCCAGAAGACTATATGAAGCTACACCCAGAGGCTGTAGTTCCAAGGCCAAGATCTCAAACTTCTCTAGGTGCAGAGGACGACAGAAGATCAAAGAAAGAAAGTCAGAATCCTAACAGAGAAATTTTGTTTAAAAAGGGAACTGAAAAGAAGTGATCTGTGTAAGCTGAACATCATTCTCCCTTGGATACTTGCTGTCTTTTTATCTATGATCTGCATTGCTGCTATATATCTCCTCTGCAGTATTGATTTAGCTTTTGTGTTGATGTATGCTTATTTATTTCCTATTTTTGTCTGTAAATAGTAATCCTAACCCAAATAGGGGGAGATTGTTGGAACATCCTATTACCAGTTTGGGCAAGGATCACTATGTCTCTTAGGAAGCCAGGTTGACCTAGTTGTATAGTGTAAAGGTCAACATTAGAATGAGTCTAGGGCTTAGAACTTAGGTTTGAAGCTGCCCCCAAGGACCATTCAAGCTCAGGATTTCAAGCTAAGTAAAGAGATAAAAATAGTCGAATGACGGTCGACTATCGTCGAGCTCAGGTCGACGATCGTCGAGCTCTAGTCAACTACTTATGTCCTCAGCCTTCTGCTTGTTGCTGGCTTCGGTCGACTATCGTCGAGCTTCAGTCCGACGATCGTCGAGCTTTGGTCGACGATCTCTGGCTGTGCTTGGGTCGACTATTTCTGGGAAAGTTTAGGTCGACGATCTCTGTTTGCTTCTGGTCGACGTTTTCTCTTGAAGTCTAGGTCGACGATCTCTGTCTTAATCAGATCGACTATTTCTGCCAGACCAAGAACTTAGATAGTCGATCTCAGATCGAAGTTTTCTGTCTACTGCTTATCTTCAATTTCTCTAAGCTCTGGTCGACGATCTTCGAGCTCAGATCGACGTTTTCTGTCAGAATGATATATTCCTTCTCTGAGCTCTGGTCGACGATCGTGGAGCTCAGATCGACGTTTATTTTGAGAGATCGACGATCTTAAGGATTCAAATGCTGCCAGTCTTTGGAATGTTTTTGAATTCTCTCAGCATTTAATTTCAAGAAGATTTGCCAGCCGTTCTCATTTATTCTGGAACAAGTTTTAAGGAATTTTTCAGGAATGTTTCATTGGACTTTCCTCTAGAAGACAAATCATTTATGGAAGGCATTTAATGTCTGATAACGGCTATCTTGGAAGAATTATATTCAGAGAATAAGATCGTCTTGTCCAACACTACTCTCAGTGAGAATTAATCCAGAGTCAATATACAATAAAATCAAGAGACACACACTGTTACAAAAAAACAAGAAGAATTAAGCTGTGAAAGATAACCATCCTCTTGCTTACAGAAAAGTGATCAAAGCTTCATCTCAAAGAACTCCAAACACCTCATCTTTCAGCCTCTTTGCTGAAATAATTCTTTGCTGGAGATCTAAAGATCTGAAGACCTATCACCCTAGAGCAAAGCTTCCATTCCTGATTCATTCAACATCTCAGGGGGAGCTTTGACAACAAAAGATCCACTAGTCTTCTCTCATTTGATTTGAGAACAGAGAAGACAACCTCACCTCTTTACCTTTTTCTTTTTCCTACTGTAAAGGGTTCCTGAACTCCCTTCAAAAGTTTTATCTGGTTCTGAGAGCCTTGTCAAAACTCAGTGGTGGCAAGACACCTTATCAAAAAATCCAGTTTTGGTTTTTGAGCACCTTATCAAAAGCTCATTGGTGTCAGGACACCTGATCAACTCATCCTGAGTGGATTCCTACCAAGGGTGGTAGAAGAGTGGATGTACCCAGGTTTTTGGGGAACCACTATATTTCCTTGTGTCTTCTGGTTTGTTTGTGTGATTTGTCTGCTGTGTGCTGTGCTCTTTACTTCTTGGTTTTTAACTTCTTACTAGCACTCTACACTATATCATAAATTGAATTTTATATGTGCTGTTTATTTCAACTGTGAAAAACTATTTTAAAATACTCTATTCACCCCCCTCTAGAGTTGAGATAGATCTTACCCTCACTTTCAGAAGGATTAGAAGGCGTGGAGCGATTCACGGGCTTGGAGATGAGGGTGCGACTACCCGATGGATCTGAACTCCTTACCTCGGACCACTGCAATATGGAGGCAGAAATTGGTGGAAAGGTGTTCGAGGCTCCAGCGATGCTTTTGAAGCTGATGTACTACGACTTGATCCTGGGCATGGCATAGCTGCACTGGAACCATGCCCAGATTGATTGTCAAACAAAGAGGATCACCGTTAGGCACGGGGACTCTTTTATTGTTATCGAAGGTATAAGACATGCCTCCCGTATTCTCTTATCATAAGTTCAGGCCGTTAAGGCCCATTTACAGGGAAAGGAGGTTTATCAGATTCTATTTGAGATGGCGGAAGTCAAGGAGTCTGTGACAGACATCCTAGTATTACGAGATTTTGCCGACGTTTTTCTAGAGAAGCTGCCAGGTCTACCTCTGCACTGGGAGCAGGACTTCAAGATACAGCTTGTGAAGGGGGCCAAGCCAGCATCTAAGGCCCCTTTTCCGGATGGCCTCGAAAGAGTTGACAGAGTTCCGAAGTCAGTTACAGGAATTAGTAGAGGCAGGGTTTGTCCGGCCAAGCTCTTCACCTTGTGGAGCCCCGGTGTTATTTGTCAAGAAAAAGGATGGAAGTCTTTGCTTGTGTATTGATTATCGAGCGCTGAACAGACTGACGGTCCTAAATACATACCCGCTGCCACGGATTGACGAGTTTTTTGATCCACTGGAGGGAGCGCATTTCTTCTCGAAACTTGACTTGAGGTCAGGTTATTATCAGCTACGGATTCGAGAGGAGGACATTCCGAAGACCGCCTTCAGTAGTAGGTACGGTCTGTTTGAGTTTACAGTGATACCCTTCGGGCTCACAAATGCGCCGTCAACATTTACAAGACTCATGAACGGGGTATTCGAGGAGTATTTGGATGTATTAATCATCGTATTTATTAATGACATCCTCATCTACTCAAGGACAGAGGAGGAGCATACACGACAACTGATTTTGACTCTAGAGGGCTACGGGAGCACCAGCTATATGTAAAGTTCAGCAAATGCCAATTTTGGCTAAAGGAGGTGGCCTTCTTAGGTCATATTATCAGCAGTGCTGGGTTGGAAGTATACTCGGCCAAGATTCGGGCAGTTCAGGATTGGCCACCGTTGAAGATAGCGACGGATGTACAGAGCTTCCTAGGACTTGCCGGATATTACCTGAAGTTCATCGAAGGATTCTCCCAGATTGCACTCCCTCTTACATCCCTGACGAAGAAGGAATCACCTTTCATTTAGACTCCACAGTGCGAGGCGGCCTTTGTGGAGTTGAAAGATAAGCTTACCTCGGCTCCCATTCTCGCTCTTCCATCAAGAAGTGAGGCATTCCAGGTGTACACGGATGCCTCCTACAAGGGGATGGGTGCCGTTCTGATGCAGAACAGGCACGTGATAACCTACGCCTCCCGGCAGCTGAAGATACATAAGAAGAACTATCTGGTGCATGATCTGGAGATGGGTGTAGTGATCTTTGCTCTTAAGATTTGGCGATACTACCTCTATGGGGTTCACTGTGACATCTTCTCAGATCACAAAAATTTTAAATACATGGACACACAGAAGGAACTCAACATCAGACAGAGACGTTGGGTGGAGTTCCTATCGGATTACCAGTACACCATGCACTACCATCCCGGGAAGGCGAATGTGGTGGCAGATGCTTTGAGTCGGAGAGGAGATACCTATGGGAAGGGACCACATCTGATGTCCATGGAGCTAGTTCGGTCATTCAGAGATATGCAGATATCCCTAGTATTCGAGAATGATCCAGAGCTGTATAGGGAGTATCTAGCATCGATGGTGGCCATAGATGATATTCGGGACCAAATCCGGGATGGACAGTGGACAGATGCATGGGCAGAACCGATATTCCAAGCCTCTAAGCAGGGTTTGACGGGAGATTATTCATTGAGAGATGGATTACTATATTTCAGAGGCAGGGTCTATATACCCACAGGAGGCCAGATTCGGGAAGACATCATGGCGGAAGCACATTGTAGCAGATATTTTATACACCCGGGGATCACCAAGATGGCGGCAGACTTGAAGAAGATGATGTTCTGGCCGGGGATGAAGAAGGACATTACATACTTCGTGACTAATTGCGAGGCATGCCACTTGGTGAAGGCGGAGTGCAGGAACCCCGCAGGATTGCTACATCCACTTCCGATGCCGGAGTGGAAATTTGAGGACATCGCGATGGATTTCATTCATGGCCTCCCCCGTTCACGGATGGGAAATGATTCGATTTGGGTCATTGTCGATCGGCTGACGAAGGTGGCCAGATTCATTCCGATCAGGAAAGATGACTCGATTGAAGTTCTGGTCCAGAGATTCGTAGAGCAGTTCATTCGTTACCACGGGGTGCCCAGGACGATTGTGTCGGATCGGGATGGTTGGTTCATATCCAGAGAGTGGAGATCCGTGCAGACTTACCTAGGCACGCAGCTGACCTTCAGCACAGCTTTTCATCCCTAGATGGATGGGCAGACAGAACGCACCAACCGGACATTGGAGGACCTCTTAAGGCTATGAATTTATGATCGAAACAAATCCTAGGAGAAGCTTTTACCACTAGTTGAGTTCTCCTATAACAACAGCTACCAGTCCAGCATAGGGATGTCCCCTTATGAAGCCCTGTATGGAAGGAGATGTAGTACCCCGCTTTCATGGATTCAGGACGAAGATCCGAAGGTTTTGAGATTAGATTTTGTCAAAGACACTGAGGCTCAGGTGAGACTGATACGAGACAGAATGTTGGAAACGCAAAGCCGACAGGCTAAGTATTACGAAGATCGACACCGTCAGGTAGAGTTTCAGGTGGGGGACCGGGTTTTCTTGAAGATCCGGCCCATGCATGGAGTTTCACGGGTGCGTAGTCGGAAGAATAAGCTCAGCCCTAGGTATATGGGACCTTATAGGATCCTAGAGGGGATCGGGCCCCTAGCTTACAGGCTGGAGTTGCCACCAGAACTGGCAGGTTTACATGATGTGTTCCATATTTCTTCACTTAAGAGGGCTCTACTACGCCCAGAGTAGCAGATTTTGACCACAGATGGGCCGGTAGCTTCAGACCGGTCAGTTCACTTGGAGCCGGTTCGGATTGATGATAGAGGAGTACGAATCTTTCGTCGCAAGAAGGTTCCATTAATCAAGGTTCTGTGGAAGAACCATGGCAAGGAGGAGCATACCTGGGAACCGCAGGACCTGATGCGTCAAAAGTATCCAGAACTATTCGGTCAGGTATACCTCACAACCTCTCAAGATGTTCAATTTACCTTCCTGTTTTAAACTAGTAGGACTGGTGTTTCAAAAGTAGGCGCTAATCTTTTGTTTATTGGGGTCTAGACTTTGCCAAATTGGGCGAATTAGTCATAGATTTGAGTTTCCCGTTAAACCTCACTTAGCAAACATGGCATTGTGATGTTATCTTTCACTTCTTATGGGATGTTACAAGTTTCTTTTTCTACAATAGAAATTCCCGTAGGCTTAACCTTGATTTTAGGGACGAAATCTTTATTTTGTTTATTGGTATTTGTAACATCCCATTTCCAACTAGACCCCTAAGAGTGATTTTGTTCATGACTAGGTCATTACAAAACACTAGGAAGCTAGCTAGGGCCAAGTGATCGGAGGCCAAGGTGAGAATCACCTTGGTCTGCCTATGGCACAACCTCATCACCAAACCTAGGGATTGACCTTAGGGCTTCACCATGACTCCATGATGCCCACCAAAACATCACTAACCTATTCGAGGGTCCACTATATCCTTAAGGGTCCATTAGAGTAGACCCAAAGTGGTCAATTTTACCTAGGACCACCATAGGCCTAAATTGGGCAAGGTGCCCTAACTAAGGGCAGTTGGCCTCAAATGTGCCCAACCAACCTTGCCCAGATCTCCCTAGACCTAAACTGGTGTCAATGGGTCACCAAAGATCCATTGGGGTCAACTCTAGAGCCTGAGTTGACCCAAGTCAACCCTTGATCTAAAGTGGTCAAAGTGCCCTTACCAAGGGTCATGTGACCTCCAAAGTTCCAAGTCAACCCTACCCAGACATACCGAGACCCTAAGAGGGGCCAATGGGTCAATAAGTATCCATTGGGGTCAGCCCTAGAGGTTAGGTGGACTAATGTTAACCCAAGCCCATTTTGGGTCAACCTAGGCCAAATTGGCTAGCCCAAGCTCAAGCCCCCTCATGTGGCTTAATAAGAATATTGATTTGTATGAGTGGGCCGCCTTTAGACCACAGGATTGACCAAGAAAATTTGGTGACTAGGAGAGAGAGAGAGAGAAAGCTTTATTTTCCTTTAATGGAGGAGAGAGAAAATGGTGGAAGTAAGCCATTCATGGCCAAGGAGGCCAAGGGCCAATCTCCATTGGCTAGCCCAACTCCCAACCTGATCCAGGGAAGACCAGGAGGCCATTTTGGTGGCTGTTCATGGTCAGGTGGTGGCTGCATAGCCATGACCGAGCTTCACCTTCAAGGGCCATTAATGGCCATTGAAGCTTTGGCTCACCTCCCCACCCCTATTATGGCTGGATTAAACTCCTTTGTGGAAGAGGAGGAGTTTCCAGCCATTTCCTGGATGGATTGAGCCATGTACAGCCCCCCTTGTCATGGCCGAAATCACCTTTAAGAGACCATTAATGGCCACCACCATTTAGACCCCTCCCCTCCCCCGTTTTATTTTCTTAAAAGTATCCTTGGACCCAGGGGATTCTTTTCCACCACTTACCCGAAGGAGCCATTGCAGTTCACAGTGTTGTTATAGAAGCCGAGTGCCACCGCCGTCACCATGGCATCCCGTCGTTCCTCCCGCATTCAGGCCGCAGGAAAGGTCCTCCTCCTCTCCTCTCTTCATGGCAAGATCATAGAAATCATTTAGGTCAAGAATCGAGCTCAATTGAGCCCGATCCAATTCTCTAAAAATGTGAATTTCGGGCGAAAATGAACCCCTTGGGTTCGCCGGAAAAGCCGCCTCCGGCGGCCGTGCCACCGTCTAGGGGTAGCCCCCACCTCCCTGAAGGTGGTGGTGGTGGTGGCCGGCCGGGGAAGTAGATGGGTGGCCGGGAAACCAGCCCGCAAGGCGACCCAGGATGGGAAGATCGTGGCCGTCGGCTCAAGGAAGAAGACGACTCGGCTGCCCTTGGATTTGCGCCAAGATTCGTGCGGCAGATTCATAGAAATTAATTAATGTTGATTTATTTCATTTTTCTGTCACAATAATTACAGTAGATGGTTTTAATTTTTAAAATACTTAGGTCCCTTTGGTGGGAAAACTTTCAACATAAAAGTTGGAGCCATTTGGACTTTTGGTTTGGCCAGGGCACCCATTTTGGTGGTGCCTATACATAGGGCTAACCTGAGGTACAAATTGGTGCCCACCCTTCATTCCTTGTCCAAATGGAGTGAAATTTGGACAGGGAATAAATCATATCTAGGGTCTGTCCAAAATGAGAATTTTTTGGAGACACTTTGCCTAAAGTTTTTGTATTTATTTAATAATGCTAGGGTAATTAAATTAAGTAGTCAAATGATCTCCAAAGCCTCCCAATTTTTGTTGAGTGGTCCCTAGCATCAATACCTAGCTCTGTACAAAGTTTCAACTCATTTGGATAAATTTTGGATTGGACATCACCTAACCCTAATTAGGCCATATAAATGTATTTTTGAATAAAAAGTGCACCATAGGCTTAGAGTGGTCACCTCCCCTCAACAGAGGCTGAGGCAACTACCACTGGTTTGTTATGGACATTGTTACCCCTTAAGGGAAAATGGTATGGATTAGGGTGGATTTCCCCTTGGATCCAACCTCAAACCCTAAGGAAGGGCTTTTGGGGGTTGTGAAGGACATGGGGGCAAATTCCCTTATATGACTTTGAAAATTCAGTAGAGTTGATGTTAGCATAACTTAAGTCCTTTGGAAGGAGTCTTAGAGGATTTGGAGGTATGTAGACACCTCAAAATCCTAACCCTAGTTTTATGGCTAAAGCTCAAATATGGTAACACAGTCACTAAATTTTAGTTAAAAGTTGTGAAACTTGGGTAGAGTAAGTTTTAGTCTAGGTAGAACTCTTACTAATTTTTATTAGAATTTTATGGGTTATACTTCTAGTACTTTATTTGTTAGGTATCAATTTGCCCAAACTGGTATTTTAATTATTTTGATTACTCTATTCAATTGAATCTAATGAAACTTGGCCAGCAGTTGACTTAGGTCTAAATGAATATCCCTGAATTTTGTTACCAATTTTTAGTTGATTATATTTTGTACTTCCTTCACAAGTTCCAAAAGAGCAATTATGGTCAATAAATCATTTAGAGCAAATTACCTACTGTAAAATTATGAAACCTGGCCACTGTTGTTTTCAGATCAATATTTAGTTGTAGGATTTTATTCATGATTTTTAGGAGATCATTTACAATACTTGCTTTACAAACATAGCTTTTTGAGATTTTGGTATTTATTTATTCTAGAGCTCAATTCCAATTGAAGAATTGTGAAATTTGGCCACTAATATTTTTAAGACAGTATCTGCTCTAGAAGATTAATAAAGAATTTTTGGAAGATTATTTACTGCACTTAATTCATTAATGAAAGGAAAAAGGATTTATTCTCAAAATTAAATTAGAGTCCTTAAAGTACTGGAAAAATTATTATATCTTGGATTCATTGATAAATTGTTGTTTAGAATTTATCATGACTTTATGAAGCTTTATTCATATCTAAAAAGTGCACTTTATGTTCAACTGGTAGCTCTTGGAACCCTTAAGAAAATTAAATTAAATATCAGAATAATTAGGAAAATTGTAATCTTCTGGATTTAGTCTATTTTTGTCATGATAAGTCTCCAGAAAATAATTTAGGGCATTCAGATGATTATTTAGATTATCTCCTATCCGGTTCGACGTATAGTCTAGGTCGGTCGACACTTATCAAATCATTAAAGTTGTAATAGGATATGATTTGGGATAATTGTTGGAGTTAGTCATTTTGCTGGGTCAGATAGATGTGGATGATTTCACCATAGAAGTATGGGAGGGGTAGTAAGAAGTGGTTTGGCTAGAGTGTAGAGGTGCTCGGGTTTGACGAAAGATCGTCTTTCCCGAAGAGAGGAAGGTTAAAAATCACATTAGGTTAGTCTATCGTAACACGAGAAGACAATGAGTAAGGGGAATCAACCAATAACAATAAGTGCCTTGCGAAAGGGAATGATGGGCTTCAGCTACCATCATAGTTTCTAGTGCCCTTTGAGAGCCCTTCACAGGGAATACCGGGGGCAGTCCTGGGTTAACGTAAACTGTATTAACAAACTGAAAAGAGTAACCTAGTAATTAGGATCTCACATTTCACAAACACTGTTAGCACAGGAATATTTTTGGGAGCTTCAGCTCGATTAGTTTTAAGACGGACAGTTTGGTCTGGGGAGCTTCGGCTCAATTAGTTAAGAGACGGACGGGATGGTCTGGGGAGCTTCGGCTCGATTGGTTTGATACGTTAAATTTGCATGTGCATAAAAGGAAAGAAAATAAAGGTGGTGGGTCTTCGATATTGGAAGGTCGATGCACCGACGCCAATACGCTGACTCGGCAAGTGTGGTAAGCACTTCGCCAACAGAAGTTCGGTGCGCCATCTGACAAGAGTACGCAGGAGTCTGCTTCGTGCACCAAGCGTTAGTCGTACGATAGGTCTGACCGGAAGTGCTTTACTGGTTTAGAGGTGGGCGAGGCCCAACCCACCGCTTTTGTCTGCCACTACGGAGGTATCCTGGGAGGTTACGGGTCTAGAAAGGGGGAACTAAAGGTCTGTGTGCACAGAGTCGGGTGTGTGTGTTGCACTTTCATGTTCCATCATACCCACTAGCATATCATGACATAATCGATTCATTCAACCCCTGAAACCTAAGGTATAAGTGGAATGGGACACTTATACATTAGGACTTGCAAAACGACCCCTTGGTCTATAAGCTTGTGTGGGAAAGTTTATAAATTAAGGTAAAATTCTTTATATATATATTGTTGTTAATAACCGACACCCCAACGTATAATCTGGTATGAGACTCTTTATACGATGGGAGCCCTGCAGAAAATCCCTTGGCTTATGCATTTCCGCACATAAGTTAAGGTTATTTTTCCATATTAAATTTTAGTTAAAAGTTGTGAAACTTGGGTAGAGTAAGTTTTAGTCTAGGAAGAACCCTTACTAATTTTTATTAGAATTTTATGGGTTATACTTCTAGTACTTTATTTGTTAGGTATCAATTTGCCCAAACTGGTGTTTTAATTATTTTGATTACTCTGTTCATTTGAATCTAATGAAACTTGGCCGACAGATGATTTAGGTCTAAATAAATATCCCTGAATTTTGTTTTCATTTTTTAGTTGATTATGTTTAGTACTTCCTTCACAAGTTCCAAAAGGAAATTATGGTTAATAAATCATTTAGACCAAATTACCTACTGTAAAATTATGAAACCTGGCCACTGATGTTTTCAGATCAATATTTAGTTGTAGGATTTTATTCATGATTTTTAGGAGAACATTTATAATACTTGCTTTACAAACATAGCTCTTTGAGATTTTTGTATTTATTTATTCTAGAGCTCAATTCCCATTGAATAATTTTGAAATTTGGCCACTAATGTTTTTAGGACAGTATCTGCTCTAAAAGATTAATAAAGAATTTTTTGATGATTATTTACTGCACTTACTTAATTAATGAAAGGAAAAAGGATTTATTCTCAAAATTAAATTAGAGTCCTTAAAGTTCTGGAAAAATTTTTATATCTTGAATTTATTGATAAATTGTTGTTTAGAATTTATCATGATTTTATGAAGCTTTATTCATATCTAAAAAGTGCACTTTATGTTCAATTGGTAGCTCTTGGAACCCTTAAGAAAATAAAATTAAATATAAGAATAATTAGGAAAATTATAATCTTCTGGATTTAGTCTATTTTTGTCATGATAAGTCTCTAGAAAATAATTTAGGGCATTTGGATGATTATTTAGATTATCTCCTATCCGGTTCGATGTATAGTCTATGTCGGTCTGCACTTAGCAAATCATTAAAGTTGCAATAGGATATGATTTGGGATAATTGTTGGAGTTAGTCATTTTGCTGGGTCGGATAGATGTGGATGATTTCACCATAGAAGTATGGGAGGAGTAGTAAGAAGTGGTTTGGCTAGAGTGTAGAGGTGCTCGGGTTCGACGAAAGATCGTCTTTCCCAAAGAGGGGAAGGTTAAAAATCACACTAGGTTAGTCTATCGTAACACAAAAAAACAATGGATAAGGGGAATCAACCAATAACAATAAGTGCCTTGCGAAAGGAAACGATGGGCTTCAGCTACCATCATAGTTCCTAGTGCCCTTTGAGAACCCTTCACAGGGAATACCGGGGGCAGTCCTGGGTTAACGTAAACTGTATTAACAAACTGAAAAGAGTAACCTAGTAATTAGGATCTAACATTTCACAAACACTATTAGCACAGGAAGATTATTAGGAGCTTCAGCTCGGTTAGTTTTAAGACGGACAGTTTGGTCCGGGGAGCTTCGGCTCGATTAGTTAAGAGACGGACGGGATGGTCCGGGGAGATTCGGCTCGATTGGTTTGATACGTTAAATTTGCATGTGCATAAAACGAAAGAAAATAAAGGTGGTGGGTATTCGGTATTGGAAGTTCGATGCACTGACGCCAATACGCTGACTCGACAAGTGTGGTTAGCACTTCACAAATAGAAGTCCGGTGCGCCAGCCGGCAAGAGTACGCAGGAGTCAGCTTCGTGCACCAAGCGTTGAGGCATATGATAGGTCTTATCGGTAGTGCTTTACTGGTTTAGAGGTGGGCGAGGCCCAACCCACCGCTTCTATCTGCCACTACGGAGGTATCCTGGGAGGTTACGACTCCAGAAAGGGGGAACTTAAGGTCTGTGTGCACAAAGTCGGGTGTGTGTATTGCACTTGCATGTTCCATCATACCCACTAGCATGTCATGGAATAATCGATTCATTCAACCCCTGACACCTAAGGTATAAGTGGAATGGGACGCTTATACATTAGGACTTGCAAAATGACCCCTTGGTCTATAAGCTTGTGTGGGCAAGTTTATAAATTAATGTCAAATTCTTTATATATATATTACTGTTAATAACCGACACCCCAACGTATAAATTTGCATGGGACTCTTTATACGATGGGAGCCCTGCAGAAGATCACTGGCTTATGCGTTTCCGCACATAAGTTAAGGTTATTTTTCTATACTTTACTTTATTGCCACGTGTATTATAAAATAGTTAGTATAGGTCCGTTGCCACCTGTTTTTTATTACTCTCCACTTTCAAGTCCTCCCCTCTCTTCCTCTCCGCTCGGTGCCTAGGGGCCATGGGGGAAGGGGTGGGGGATGATAGGACTTAGTCTTATAGATTAACGGTTTTCGGACCACATCATTTAGGGGATCGTGGAGCCCAGCATGGAGGAACAGCCCCGGAGGTCGGCCCTTTTGGAGACAGGGCAGTCTAGCTCAGGAGTTCAGACAGTTGGGACTGTGAGTCCCTGATTCTAGTTGTGTTTTATTTTGCTTCCGCTTGAGTGGCTATGTAGTGAGGATTTGATGTATCGGGCTTAAGCCCTTATTTCAGTACATTTATACTCTGTCGATTCTCCCTTCGTGGAGATTTTATTACTCTGATGTGATTTTTATTGTGGATTTTTTGGTTAGAGTTTTACTACATTTTGTGTTTACTCTACTATGCTACCTTTCTGTGATCGAATTTGCCGGCAAAATCGACGCTTTGTGGTGATGACCCTTTAGGTCGTGAAGGTGTCACCGCAAAGCGGCGATTCTGGGTCTAAGACCCCATTGTTCAAAAAAGAAAAAAAAGGGGTCTTACAAGTGGTATAAGAGGAAACCTCGATAGGAAGGGTAGCAGTCCACTAACCCTGGGTCACCCCCGCTCGAGTTTAGTTTGGGGACAAACTAAGCAGCAGAAGCGTGGTGAGCCCATGCGGGGATCACATGTAATTGTCAACTGTTAATTAGGCTTGAGTCAATTGCTTACAGACGGTTTTTTATATGCAGCCTCCAGCACAGCCTAAACCACAGGGCGGAGTCCAGCAGACTCCGAATGATGCATCACCTCTCCCGGTCCCCACTCCGTTCTAGATGTCAGAAATGGGGCAGACCTTGACAGCAATATTGGATGGGTTCAGGGCCCAACAGGCCTTGGCTTCGCAGCCAAACCCTGGGTCCAACTGGTTGAGTATCTTAAGAGCTTTGTCTACCCAGTCCTACATGGGAACAGAGTTAGCCGTTCGGACAGAGGAATGGCTTGACATCATGTATGAGATGCTGACTGGAATTTGGTGCCCTTAGGAAGAGAGGGTGCCCTTAGTGGTCTCCTGCCTGGAGTCGCATGCAAAGAGATAGGGAAGACCTTGTTGGACACGATATTTGCGGACAGGGAAATAGCAGAGATTTCTTGGGAGGATTTCAAGGGAGCGCTGTTTGAGCACTTTGTTCCACAGTCGGCCAGGGACGAACTGGAGGATAGATTTTTACAGTTGAGATAGGGGAACAAGTCGGTGGTGGAGTACCACCGAGAGTTCATCCACCTAGCCCGGTTTGCAGAATCGTATCAGTTGGATGAGGTTGGATAAACGAAGAGATTCTACAAGGGCCTCAGAGAGGAGCTGAGGGATGCACTTCTATTTGTATCCAATGGGCCCATTTCTCGGATACTGGAGATGGCTAATAAGATAGATGTTGATTGGCAAGCTACTCGGGACCGAAAACGGCCTGCGGAGTATCAGGGTTGAGGAGCAAGGAACGATCAGAGATGAGACCGTATCTCGGACGGGAGGAGGGTCGAGGACCAGCCTCGTCAAGAGGCAAGACAGGAAACAAGGGAGCCAATGGTGGTGGCTCCATTACCTCTTCAGACACGGGAGGGCCAGAGACCTGGGGGAATGGCATATCCCCCGCTAGAGTGCTTCCACTTCCATCAGTTTGGGCACATCCGCAGAAATTGTCCTATGAGAGGGGCACCGCCACTAGCTCCACTAGCTTCCCAGCCAGCGCAGTACTTTGGAGGCCGAGGTCGTGGCTGAGGACGTGCATACTAGGGGGGAGATCGTAGACAAGAAAGGGAGTAGGTGTATGCTTTGGACCTAGCGCAGCCTCGGAACCCAAAGAAGGTCATAGTAGGTACGCCAAGATGTTTACTGGTTTAAATAGAATTCCCTTTTTCAGTTGTTAAATTTTTAGAACTGTACTAGATAGAATAAAGAGGAAAGAAAGCTCGTTATAGAATCCTAAGATATTTAATCGCCCCAGGTATAGTCTTCATCAGCGGAAAGCCTGCCCGCACACTTTTCGATACCGTAGCTACTCACTCCTTTGTGTAGGAACTTTCGTAAAAGGACCAGAAGGCGTGGAGCGATTCATGGGCTCGGAGATGAGGGTGCGACTACCCGATGGATCTGAACTCCTTACCTCGGACCACTGCAATATGGAGGCAGAAATTGGTGGAAAGGTGTTCGAGGCTCTAGCGATGCTTTTGAAGCGATGCTTTTGAAGCGGATGTACGGAGCTTCCTGGGACTTGCCGGATATTACCAGAAGTTCGTTGAAGGATTCTCCCAGATTGCACTCCCTCTTACATCCCTGACGAAGAAGGAATCCGCTTTCGTTTGGACGCCACAGTGCGAGGCAGCCTTTGTTGAGTTGAAAGGTAGGCTTACCTCAGCTCCCATTCTCGCTCTTCCGTCAGGAAGGGAGGGATTCCAGGTGTACACGGACGCCTCCTACCAGGGGATGGGTGTCGTTCTGATGCAGAACGGGCAGGTGATAGACTACATCTCTTTACAGCTGAAGATACATGAGAAAAACTATCCGGTGCATGATCTGGAGATGGGTGCAGTGATCTTTGCTCTGAAGATTTGGCGACACTACCTCTACGGGGTTCACTGTGACATTTTCTAAGATCAGAAAAATTTGAAATACGTGGACACACAGAAGAAACTCAAAATAAAATGGAGACGTTGGGTGGAGTTCCTGTCGGATTACCAGTACACCATGCACTACCATCCCGGGAAGACGAATGTGGTGGTAGATGCTTTGAGTCGGAGAGGAGATACCTTAGGTAAGGGACCATATGTGATGTCCATAGAGCTAGTCCGGTCATTCAGAGATATGCAGATATCCCTAGTATTCAAGAATGATCAAGAGCTGTATAGGGAGTATCTAGCATCGATGGTGGCCATAGATGATATTCGGGATCGCATCCGGGACGGATAGAGGACAGATGCATGGGCAGAATCGATATTCCTAGCCTTGGAGCAGGGTTAGATGGGAGATTATTCACTGAGAGATGGATTACTATATTTCAGAGGATGGGTCTATATACCCGCAGGAGGCCAGATTCGGGAGGACATCATGGCGGAATCACATTATAACAGATATTTTATACACTCGGGGATCACCAAGATGACGACAGACTTGAAGAAGACGATGTTCTGGTCGGAGATGAAGAAGGACATTACGTACTTCGTGACTCATTGCGAGGCATGCCAGTTGGGGAAGGCGGAGTGCAGGAACCTCGCAGGATTGCTACAGACACTTCCGATGCCGGAGTGGAAATTTGAGGAAATCGCAATGGATTTCATTCATGGCCTCCCCCGTTCACGGACGAGAAACAATTCAATTTGATCATCGTTGATCGGCTGACGAAGGTGGCAAGATTCATTCCGATCAGGAAAGATGACTCGGTTGGAGTACTGGTCCGGAGATTCGTTAAGCAGTTCATTCATTACCACGGGGTGCCCAGGACGATCGTGTCGGATCGGGATGGTCGGTTCACATCCAGAAAGTGGAGATCTGTGCAGACTTACTTAGGCACGCGGCTGACCTTCAGCACAGCTTTTCATCCCTAGATGGATGGGCAGACAGAACGCACCAACTGGACATTGGAGGACCTCCTAAGGCTATGCATTTTGGATCGAAACGAACCCTGGGAGAAGCTTTTACCACTAGTTGAGTTCTCCTATAACAACAGCTACAAGTCCAGCATAGGGATATCCCCTTATGAAGCCATGTACGGAAGGAGATGTAGGACTCCGCTTTCATGGATTCAGGACGAGGATCCGAAGGTTTTGGGATCGGATTTTGTCAAAGACACTGAGGCTCAGGTGAGACTGATACGGGACAAAATGTTGGAAATGCCGAGCCGACAAGCTATGTATTACGAAGCCCTACACCATCAGGTAGAGTTTCAAGTGGGGTACTGGGTTTTCTTGAAGATCCGGCCCATGCATGGAGTTTCACGGGTGCGTGGTTGGAAGAAGAAGCTCAACCCTAGGTATATGGGCCCTTATAGGATCCTGGAGTGGATCGGCCCCCTAGCTTACATGCTGGATTTGCCACCGGAACTGGCAGGTTTACATGATGTGTTCCATATTTCTTCACTTAGGAGGGCTCTACTACGCCCAGAGCAGGAGATTTCGACCTCATATGGGCCGGTAGCTTCAGACCGGTAAGTTCACTTGGAGCCAGTTTGGATTGATGATAGAGGAGTATGGATCTTACATCGCAAGAAGGTTCCATTAGTCAAGGTTCTGTGGAGGAACCATGGCCAGGAGGAGCATACCTGGGAACCGCAGGACCTGATGCGACAAAAGTATCCAGAACTGTTCGGTCAGGTATACCTCATAACCTCTCAAGATGTTCAATTTACCTTCCTATTTTAAACTAGTAGGACTGAAGTTTCAAGAGTAGGGGCTAATCTTTTGTTTATTGGGGTCTAGACTTTGCCAAATTGGGCGAATTAGTCATAGATTTGAGTTTCCCGTTAAACCTCACTTAGCAAACATGGTGTCGTGATGTAATCTTTCACTTCTTATGGGATGTTACAAGTTTCTTTTTCTTTGATAGAAATTCCCGTAGGCTTAACATTGATTTCGGGGATGAAATCTCCAAACCAGCGACATTGAATATTAAAGCTGGCCCATATTGCAGAGATCACGAATCTCATGGAATAAACTACCTTGCATAGATTCTAACAAAAGTCTATCAATTCCAACCGATATAAAAAGTAAAATTAAACTGGGAACAAGATATAAAAAAAATCAAATTCAAAACGAGCACTCTGTTGTAACTCCCTTAACAAAACGCCATCACAATACACCTGCATTCCCCGGCAACGGTGCCAAAAACTTGATGCACTGACGGCAAGTGTACCGGTCGCTGTCAAGTAATAATGTGGGAATAGCTTCCCCAAATATCGATCTTGATGGAATGTAGGAAGGTTATGTGCTGGCGATGTACAATGATTGTAACTAAGAGTGTAAACGAACGACAGGGGGGGTTTGGTTTGGTTTGGTTTCCTAATTCTACTCAACAGAAATAAAACTATTGCGGATCGGCAGCACCGCTTCGCTCATGAACCTGTGAGTGCAGGCCGCTATGCCATGCTTCGGTATACGAATTGACGGAGAGCAAATGTGAGAGTGAGGGTCATAAACACCTCTTCAAGACCAACTCTAGCCCTTGCTAGAGAGGGATCTAATGCGCTAATGATGGAATGGGAGCGGAGGCGAGTGCATCAAAACTAAAACAGAAAGGTAACTAACCAAACATCCTTCATTAATAGACAAATGAAAAGAAGTTAAAGTTGATTACAAGCTTAAAGTTACATTCCACAAGAGAAAAGGGTAGAGAAAACCGCAATAGAAAAGGCGTAGCCGTGGTTCTTGGTCTGAGTGGTGGGTTTTCAATCCACTTCACAACACTGACCGTGGTCTCTACCAGAGGCAGGTGGGTTTTCAATCCACTTGTTGTACTCTGTCTTCTTCCCGTTCCTTGGATCTTATCTTCCTCTTGTCCAGAGAAATGTCGCCAAGAGTGCCTGTTGCTTGTTGCTGATGGCCGGGAGCACTGCGAAGGTTGATGGTGGTTCGGATGGTCGGAGAATGCTTCCTGGAGGAGGTAGATGAGTGGAGGAGCAGTCGAGAAGTAGATCAGCGCTTCCCGCGCACTCCCCGATCGCAGAAATGACCAACGCGATCTAAATCGCAAAGCAGCCCCTTAAATACGAAGGAAGAATAAGCAGAGCGCACGATCAGTGGCGCACGACCAGTGGTCGTGTGCACTGTCGGTCGATGATCGTGCGTAATTTCCAATTAAACCTGAAACTTGACAAAAACATCAGCAAATATGTGCATGATCAGTGGCACACGACCGGTGGTCGTGCGCACTGAATCCACTAATCGTGCGATTGGCTAAGACAGAACTGTAGAAAGCAAGAGGTAAAAGCGCACGAGCAGTGGTGCACGACCAGTGGTCGTGCGCGCAATGGCCATTACTCGTGTGATTACTCGGGCAGAACTAGGAATAAGAACAGGATCACCAGCGTACGACCAATGGTCGTGCACAATAGGTCCAGTGATCGTGCGATCGTCAAGATAGAACTTGGGAAAAGGAGAATGTAATGCGCACGATCAGTGGCGCACGACCAGTTGTCGTGCGTAGTGAGTCCAGTGATCGTACGCAATGTTACTGTATCGTAGAGGTCTCCTGAGCTGTTCTGGAGCACGCACACGACCCATGCACTAGCATAAGAGGTAGAAAGGCCACTAAAAGTGCACACCACATTCTCAAGATACATCGAGAGAACAAGTAAAACAAAAAAACACAGAACAATGAAAGCATACAAAAAACGGGCCTAAAGTGCACTTTATCATGAAATAGGCAAATAAGCAAATATAAGCGGTTATATCTCTCAAGTGCAGTGCTAAGACCATAAAACTGGCCCAGATGAGTCCAAAAATCAGTGTAATATTTGGACTCATCAAGCTGGCCCAAGGTTCCCTCATCGTCGGCATCAAAGAATTCACTTTGAACGTTGATAGGCCTACGACGGCCAACATCCTCTATCTCCTCGCAATCCCAATGAGCTACAGCTACCTCCTTACCCTTGGAGAGAGATGGATTTGAAGAAGCATCATTCTTGCCCAGATCATTCATTTTGCCTTCGGCAATCAGTTTCTCAACCAGCTAATGAAGGGCTCTGCAATTTTCAGTCGAGTGCCCCTTCTCCTTGTGGAACTCGCAAAAAAGGTCTGAGTTCCTCGACTTCAACTCTCTTGGAGGTCCTTGTTTATTCTCATCAGATTTCCCTTGTAGGATCTACAAGACCTCATCAATATCAAGGCCTAGATCTGCAAACTCCTCCTCGGAGTCACTACTTTGCTACCTTGGAGCAAACAGAGCTTCTTGAATAACTGGCAAAACTTGCGCGGGCAAGGCGGGAGCGGTGGCCAACGACAGTCTCTGATCATGAAACTGTTGATGGCCAAGGAACGGTTTCTTATGGCGGAAATGGCAGCCCCTCTTAGAAGGAGGCTGGAAATCAGGGCGAGGAGGCCTGGCGGAGAGATGATCGGCTAAAGAGCTATAACCATCCCTTCCTTCAGCCTTAGCTGACAGGGATGAAATATAGGAGGGAATGACGTTCTCGCCTTCGATGAAGCGGTTGACGAGAGCAATAAGCTCTTGGTAGGTCGCTAGCGCTTTGGTCTTTGCTTTGACCTTCAGAGGACCCTCATGGAGACCATGGATCAAAGCGACTTTGTAGTAATCAGGATTCACGTTCTGCACCCCTTGGATCTCTTTTTGATAGTGATCAATGAATCGGGTAGCTGATTCGTTATCCCTCTGCTTGATGTCGAAAAGTGTGGCAGGACCATCCTTCCTATTCTTAGAGGTAGCAAACCTCAGCAGGAGTTCACTGCGGAACTCAGCAAAAGAAGAGATTGATTTTTGCAGCAGGTCATAGAACCACTCTCTCGCCTGAACATCGAGAGTAATAACAAGAAGCTTGCACTTGATCGCGTCTACGAGGCATCTCAAAGCCACTGCCCCCTCAAAGGCCTGCAGATAGGCCACTGGATCGGTCTCCCCTGAATACAGAGGCAGACACGGCTCCCTGAAACTACTTGGAGCCAACTCCCATCAGATTCTATCCACGAAGGGAGAGGGCGCTTTAACATCGGCTGGATAGTTTTGGCGGACTGGAGCAGGAAGGTCCGCGGGCTGGGCGGATTGACGATCAACGAAATCAAGATGGCGGGCTTAACTGCCCCTGACTGCCTCCCTGAAGAAATCAATAAAAGAAGCAAACTTGTCTTCCAGAAGCTGTAGAGTAGATGTGGTTGTTCGTGTAGAGAACGTCCCTTGGTCGCTGAAGAACCTGCGAGAAAGAGAAAAGGGTAAAGGAGAGACTGCGAGTTGTCGGTTACTAGCGGTTAAATGAAAAGGATACAAAAGGGTGCCACTGATAGCAACGACATCAGAGTTCACTCGTCACGTTTAAAACCACTCCTGCGATGGGCTTTTTGGTTGACATAGAATGAATCGATTACAACAATTACCAAGGAGCACCCGATCAGAAAGTAACCCGCTCGACAAAGGATTCGAGACCGCTTCCACAGACAGCGAGCTTGAGGATTCGATTCGCGATGCCTAGAGAGTACTGTTCATGCCTATTTATAGGCTCGGAGTCCTGCCCGAGCGGGCAGGCGCTAGAATCACTGGCTACCTGTGGGACAAGAGAGCGGGCAACAGTGACGGGATGCATGGCTAAAGAAGGAAAAGGACCAAGCTCCTAACTGTGCGGTTACGCGGTCTAAAACATAAGGACCGGTAACTCCCTGACGGAAACCCAGCTTGCTGATTGCTGCGGTCTCACGGTTATGCGGTTGAAAAGGGAAGTTTTGATAGGTCTTGTGGAAGAATCTGAATAGCGGTCTTCCGGGTAAACATGATCCCCGCACATTTCCGAAATGGAATATTCTGGAAATGTAACTTTTACCCGTCAGACCGGTATTGACTTGAATACATCTTGAAGCTATAAATATCGCGGGGGAGGGAGAATTATTCAAATACCCCTTTGGAGAGCTTGCTCTTGGATTGCGGTTAACCACCCGCTATTCGCTATGCCGATGAAAAGCCTGTTGGGATACAAGTATAGGAGATCCGGTTCAGATACAAAACCGCTTGTTCGAGAACCTGCGGCCAAGGTTGGTGAGGTCGCCAATCCATTGGAAAAGCCTATTGAAAAACATTTACTGCTTCCACCTCGTTGACCGTTCTTGCTGGAAAACTGAGCGAGGAAGGTGAGAAATGGATCAAGATCGACCCGCCTATTACTCCGCAGACCGTCATTACCCCTGATGTTGACATCACAGAAAATACTCCGCCTAGTGACGACGACAGGTTGTCTACTCCAGGTGATGCTCTTTTTGCCGACATCTAGGGGAAAGCTATATGGGTCGTTGTGACAACGACAGACAAATTGAAACTCCAGTTAGGGATCACCGATCTCTCTCCGGAAAAATGAAAACGTCGATCTGAAACGACCACCGAGGTGCGGGTGGAGAAGAAACTTGGCAGGAAAGGAAGAGAGAACAAAAAGTCAACTTCTCTCAAAGTCGTCGCTGCCCCGCTGTCAATGATTTATGAGGAGGGCGAGATTCCTGCTGATTCGCGGAAAGAGATCGAACAGCCGCGAGGGGTAACCGCATTGATCGATCAAGAGAAATTTTTCACCGCAGACAAGATTTACTGGCCCTTGATCTCACTGCTAATGTCGGTTATTTGCAGGGGATGGAAGAAATTCTTAGCAACATGATCGCACCGAGTGGTGGGGTCCCAATTACTAAACCCACCATCGAACCCCAGGCGAGGCCTGTTGTTGAGAAAACGCTTCTGGCCGCTTGGTTTGACCTCACCGACAAGTCCAATCCAGATATACCCTAGCGGGCAGAAGAAATTGAAGTGCCTTGGACAGGTAAATTGTTATCCGCTTCGGGCAGGAAAAGCTTCTTCAAGAAGGTAATGCGGAGAAAATGCCCAGTCCTCTTGATCTCCGAAGGTATGGAAATTCCAATGACCAAGGAGATATACGAGGCGGGAAGAATCAAGTCCACGCGACTTTGGAAAGCTCGGCTAAAAAGGATTGATCCGGAGAACCCGCGACGGCAAGAATTCTCTGCCCGCGAGTTAACGGCAGTGGGTGAAAAACTTTAATTCGAGCCTCAGCCTCAAAGTATCGATCCCTAAATATCCACTCTATTGTCCATCGATTCTTCTTTTAACCGCTTATTGCACTGCTGTTCCAGTGACAAACGATGCGAGCTCGGCGGTTATCCTTACGAGTACTTCGTCTCTTCCAGACAAGGAGCAGAGGTCTCCTTATGGCCTTTGTCGTGAACTCACACGGTTAGAGGAGAAGATTCAATCCGCGGAGGAGGAGAAGGGTGCACTAAAGTTGATGGTGGAGAAATTGGCTGCAGAGGTGAACTCAGCCTGCAAGGAAGCCGCCACATCTTTAGGAGAGGCTAGAACTGCCCGAGAAGAGACGACACGCGGGAAGGAACAATTGATCGCACAAGCCGCAGCGCACGAGAGGGAGTTGAGAGATCGAGATCAACGACAAAAAGTGGCTACTGGATGACGTTGCTCATTACCAAGGCCGATGCCACCAGGCGAAGAGCGAAATGTGACGTCTGTCCGGGAACGCCAGCTCTGAGAGTCAAAGGGTATATGGTATGGTCAGGGATGAATCCTTGCCGATGAATCAAGCGAATTCAGCCGCGCGACCTTCCAGACAAGCGACCTCCGTGGAAACGGGTATATATCTTGGTCATGTGGGTCGCGATGCCGCAAGGATTCACCTGCACCATCACACTATGCTTCACCATCTATCCGCTGCGATCTCCATGATTCTTCACGCGGGTGACCTTGTGGCTCATATTGGTGGGGACCTGCCAGATCGCAACGAGTTAAGAAGTGAGGAGAAAGGAAGGAAAGAAATGGGGGAAAAGGGAAATAGCTTCTGTATATCTATTTAAACTCGATGGTACTATGCGGTTGGACTTATTTTTAATTTTTCTTTGAAATTTATGCTCCTGGTATAATCATGCCCTTTAACTGCTCTGCCTGATGTTACTTTCTGATATATCCGCGTGGTTTGTCGACTATGTGCTTGGCAATTTATGCTTCTCGGAATGTGACTCTCTCTATAAATAGCATTGAAGACTTTATTTTTGTAATAAAATTCAAGCTTTTTTACTCTATGCGGGTAAGAAATATGGTATTCGTGCAATCTAACGCTTCGACTGTCTTCCTTCGGTCTGAGTTCAGGGCCTCCTCTTTGACTGAGAGCGAGCTTACACAGTTCGTGCAGAAGCGCATGTAAGATGATTCCGTAGTCGCACGGTTACTATCAGCAGAAGAGCGGTTAAACTCTGTTGGAAATAATATGGCGATCAGCCCCATCGATCACTTCGATTACGGTTTTTCCTTCCCGCCATTCCTCGAACTTGTAGAGATTATGGATTTTTACGGAGTTGTTCTCAGTCAACTCCCTCCAAACACAATAGGTGCAATAATGAGTTTTCTGATCTATCTGCAATCAGAGCGAGTTAAATTTACAATGAACCTCTTCAGGAACTGCTTCGAATCCCGATCGATCAAGGCGGGTAAAAAGAAAATAAAATCTTCTGCGGTATCATCTAATTCGGCTGCAAAGGGCTGAAAGTAGTAAACCTTCCGAATAAGTTCACGGACTGGTCGACCAGGTATCTGGCATTCTCAGGCAACCTCGGAGTCCTACCAACTAGTCTGCAAGCTCGAGCGGCTAATAATTTCAAAAGGATAGAGCTTGGAGGTATAGAGTAAGAGATCACCCACTTTTACAAGAAAGAGCTACTGGACATCGCCTACTATTTGTTGGAGTTACCATGGTGATCTAGAAGTTGTCAAACATGTAATCTCACTGCCAACGCGATATGAGCCTGCAGGGTCGCACATAAGAGCTGTGGAGGAGTTGGAAGATTGACCGTATTGGTAAAGGTTACCAATCACCATTATGTATGGGGTCAGGCAATTGTTGCCAGTAAAGTTCATAGGGCATGGATAGTCGAAAGGTCGTCGAGTTTGACTCGACGACCAAGGCAAATCGTCGAGAATGTCTCGACGACCAAGGCAAATCGTCGAGAATGTCTCGACGACCAAGGCAATGTCGTCGAGAATGTCTCGACGACTATGGGGTTTTAGTCGAGAATCAATCTGATAGATTCGTCGAGAATCAAAGACTTAGTCGTCGGGACTGTCCATCGATTCTCGCCGAATCTGCCTGATGATTCTCACCGATCGACGAGTATCGTCGAGAGTCGTCGAGTATGACTCAACGACTAAAGGCCATTCGTCGAGAATCGTCCCTGATTCTCGACAACTTGGCGCTTGATTCTCGCTGAACGCCTTTGCCGATTCTCGCCGAATTCTTCCAGGGACCCTATGCTGTGTGGTCTGCGGATAGCCATTCCTTTAGGTCTATTTATACCTTTGGTATAAATAGACACTTAGGGTTTTGAAAAAAAAAAGGAGGACTTGTGCTTTTCTTGCGGCCGATAAGAACCCGACGGAAAGAGTTCCACCGATCGCTCGTTCCGCCGCATCCCGCACATCGCCGGACGGAAGTGTTCCGCCGCCGTGTCTGCTCCGCTGACCCTCCCATTTCCGGCGATAGTCGTTGTTCTTGCCTCTCCTGGCGCGGACCTAGCAGTCCGTGGAGTTACAAAGGTGCGGCTGTCTTCCTCCCGATTGTTCGTGCGACGAGCAGTTCAGGTTTCTCCTGCTCGTGTGGATTTCTGCAGAGACGTGGATATTATTCCACGTACAACTCGCCACCGACAGCACTCAATACTTGGAGCATCTTCGTTGAGTTGTGACTCAACGCCACTAAGGTATTTTGCCCTAGTTATTTTGTTTACTTCTTGATACAACGATCATGAACAGATCCAGTTCTCTTGGGCTGTTCTCGTCCTTTTCCTTTCCGCTGCGTGCACAAAGTGTTGTGCCCACCCTCACGAGAAACCCCAATAGTGGTATCAGAGGCAGGTTGCGGCCATGATTGTTGTATTGGAAGTTAGGGAATTCCAACACGTGTAAACCTAGGGATTTAGAAGTGTTCTAAATGTCTAGAATTATTCCTGGAACATCAATTGTTGATGATTTTTTCAAGGGAAATCGGTGGTGATTTTGCAAAATTTGGTCGGGGTGCTGCCCCGCACCCCGCAGGGGCTCTGCCCCTTGACCCCGCCCGCTGATCGGTCAGCGGGACCACCGCCAGGGGCGCTGTCCCTTGGAACCCCGCCAGGAACGTCTGGGATTTCGTAGCAATTTCTAATTGTAGAAGTTGTTGTCTCCTTAGCAGTAACCATCCCTCGAATTTTGTTTTGGATTTTGAATCCAACAAAGAGAGATGAGCTTGTCTACTGCTTTAAGTTGAGTTGCCTTTCCCCTTTGTCCAATGCATGTAAACCTGAATATTTGGAAATGTCCATATGTTCAGATTTAGCCCTTTGCTCTATCAAATGTTGATAGTATCTTGTTGTGCACATAAGGGATGCATGAGGATTCTAGAAATGTTTTATTTTATTTAGATATGCACATTGATCAAATGTTGATCATGGTTAATTGTTAACATACTATCAAAATTTAAATCCCTTCATCAAACATTAAGTGTTCGGATGCCTTCTGATGGATGACACTCTTCCTGCCTTGATCGATGAAGTGTGGGCTTGCCAAAGCAAGGTGCTTTAATCTATCTTAGTAAGGGTGCGAGCGGATAATTGTGATATCCCACTGTCGACATCAGGCCCCACTTAACTAGGTGACCTCAATGGTTGAGCGCCTAGAGGCATAGGGTTGGCATGCACCATATGATGGATGCGAATAAAGAGTTATTCACCAACCATACAAGAATTGCATGAGGATGCAATTGGCAAGCGTTGCCTACCTAAATAACTACATCGTGAGAGGAAAGCCAAAGCTGACTCATTGTGTTGGTGAAATACGGATCTTGTCCACTAAGAGAGTAGCTCGCATGAACTCTCCGAATTGATAGTGAGGGCTATTAGTTCGAATAAAATAGTGGGAGTTTTAATTAGAGTCCAAATTAAAATAAATTGCATTTTGAAACTTTGGTACTGATTTTATTCTGCATGAATTCTTGTAGAATTCCATGGCAAGTGGTTCACACTCCACTTTGTCTCTGAGAGCCATCCTTGAGAAGGATAAGCTCAATGGGACTAACTACATGGACTGGTACAGGAGCTTGAGAATTGTTCTCAGGCAAGAGCGAAAGCTCTATGTCTTGGAAGAAGAATCCCCCGAGGTGCCGACCGGGAATTCTTCCCGTGCTGATAAGGATGCTTTCAAGAAGTATACCGATGATGCTTTAGACATCGAATGCCTCATGCTTGCCACCTTGAACTCTGAGCTCCAAAGGCAACATGAGAACATGGGGTGCAAGGAGATTGACGAGCATCTTAAGAAAATGTTTCAAGGGCAGGCTCGTCAAGAGAGGTTCGACGTCACGAAAGCGTTGTTTCAGTGCAAGATGGGAGTTCGAGACTCAGTAGGGACTCACGTACTCAAGATGATTGGGTATATAGAGAACCTTGAAAGGCTGGGTTTTCCTCTGGGTCAAGAGTTGGCCACAGATCTGATCCTGCAATCGTTGCCGGACAACTACGAGTAGTTTGTCTTGAACTATAACATGAATGAAATAGACAAGACACTGCCCGAACTCCTAGGCATGTTGAGAACTGCCGAAATCAATATGAAGAAGGCCAAGCCTACCAGCCCCATACTGATGGTGCATAAGGGCAAGGGCAAGGCCAAGGGCTTCAAGAAGATGAAGGTGGGACCTAAGTCACATCTTGAGCCCAAGCCTTCTGCACTGAAGAAGAAGAAAAGCACGATGAAGGAAGGGAAATGCCACCACTGTGGCAAGGCTGGTCATTGGAGGAGGAACTGTCCTTCTTATATTGAGGGTCTGCAGAAAATGAAGGGAGGTATGACTTCCGCTTCAGATATTTATGTTATAAAGATAAACCTTTCTGCTCCTTCATCTTGGGTATTGGATACCGGATGTGGTTCTCACATTTGTACAAATGTGCAGGAACTGGAAAGGAGAAGATTGCTGAGTAAAGGGGAGGTGGACCTGCGTGTCGGCAATGGAGCAAGAGTTGCTGCTGTAGCCGTAGGGGTTTACCGTCTTTCTTTGCCCAGTGGGCTTGTAATAGAACTAGATAATTATTATTTTGTTCCGGCCATAACTAGAAACATTATATCTATTTCATGTCTGGACATGATTGGATTTTCTTTTATAATTAAGAACAACTGTTGTTCCATATTTAAGAATGATGTTTGTTATGCTGTAGCCCAACTATTTAATGGTCTTTATGTTTTGAACTTAGACCATATGATCTATAATGTAGAAAATAATAAAAGACTAAGAACAAATGACTCAAACCCTACGTATCTCTGGCATTGTCATTTGGGCCATATAAACGAGAAGCGCATATCCAAGCTCCATAAGGATGGACTTTTGGACTCATTTGATTATGAATCATTTGAGCGATGCGAATCTTGTTTGTTAGGCAAAATGACAAAAGCTCCTTTCACTGGTTATACTGAGAGGGCTGAGGATCTCTTGGGTGTTGTACATAGTGATGTATGTGGACCCATGAGTTCCATGGCTAGAGGTGGGTATTTCTACTTCGTTACATTTACTGATGATTTCAGTAGATACGGATATGTGTATCTTATGAAGTGCAAATCCGAGACCTTTGAAAAGTTCAAAAGTTCAAGAATGAAGTAGAAAACCAGTTGGGCAAAAGGGTTAAAGCACTCCGATCCGATCGAGGTGGTGAATACCTGAGTCACGAGTTCCGTGATCATCTGAAAGAGTGTGGTATTATATCACAGCTCACTCCACCTAGAACACCACAGCACAATGGTGTGTCTGAGAGGAGAAATCGTACTCTGTTAGACATGGTACGTTCGATGATGAGTCATGCAGACTTGCCTGTTTCCTTTTGGGGTTTTGCTTTAGAGACTGCTGCTATGACACTGAATCGCGCTCCAACAAAAACGGTTCTGAAGACACCATATGAGATATGGACTGGGAAACGTCCTAGTATGTCGTTCATTAAAATTTGGGGCTGTGAGGCATACGTGCGACGTCAAATGCCTGACAAGCTGGAACCCAAATCAGATAAATGTTATCTGGTGGGATATCCTAAGGAAACGAAAGGATATTACTTTTACCTACCGTCCGAGGGCAAGGTGTTTGTCGCAAGGACCGGTGTCTTCTTGGAGAAAGAGTTCTTATCAAGAAAGACTGAAAAGGTAGAACTTGAAGAAGTTCAAGAACCACAAATAGTGAATGAACCAGAATTGGATTCTGAATTAGGACTACAAGGTGTTGTAGCTAGAGAACCCCTTCAAGAAACACATGTCCTGCGTAGATCTGGTAGACCAAGATTTGAGCCTGAGAGATATGGATTTCTCGTGTCTCAAATAGGTAATGTGTTGCTAATGGATCATGATGATGAACCAGCAACCTACCAAGAGGCTATGAATGGACCGGACTCCGACAAATGGCTTGAGGCTATGAAATCCGAAATGGACTCCATGTATGCAAACCAAGTTTGGAACTTGGTGGAACCACCTGAAGGGGTACGACCCATAGGGTGCAAGTGGGTCTTCAAGAAGAAGACCGACATGGATGGGAATGTACAGACATTCAAAGGGCGACTGGTGGCTAAGGGTTTTAGACAAATTCATGGTATTGACTATGATGAAACCTTTTCCCCTGTTGCCATGGTAAAGTCCATAAGGATATTGCTTGCTATTGCTGCGTATTATGACTATGAGATCTGGCAGATGGATGTCAAAACAGCTTTCCTTAATGGAAACCTCCTTGAGGAAGTGTACATGACACAACCCAAGGGTTTTGTATCCCCAAATGAAGCCACTAAGATATGCAAGCTGAATAGGTCCATATATGGACTGAAACAGGCCTCTCGAAGTTGGAATCTTTGTTTTGATGAGAAAATCAAAGAGTTTGGTTTCATCAGGAATGAAGATGAGCCTTGTGTTTACAAGCGAATCAGTGGGAGCATTGTTGTCTTCCTGATACTGTATGTAGATGACATACTGTTGATTGGGAATGACATTCCTACCCTGAAAGTTGTTAAGAACAACCTAGGGAACTGCTTTTCTATGAAGGACTTGGGTGAAGCGACTTATATACTTGGTATTAAGATCTATAGAGATAGATCGAAGAAGTTGCTGGGTTTGACCCAGAGTACATACATCGATAAGGTGTTGAAGCGGTTCAACATGCTTGAGTCCAAGAAAGGATTTTTGCCCATGTCTCATGGTGTGAATCTCTCTAAGGACCAGTGTCCAAAATCTTGTGAAGATAAGGACCGCATGAAGTTGATTCCATATGCTTCGGCAATTGGATCAATCATGTATGCAATGTTATGTACTCGACCCGATGTCTCCTTTGCTTTAAGCATGACTAGCAGGTATCAGTCAGACCCCGGTGAGTGTCACTGGATTGCAGTCAAAAATATCCTGAAGTACTTGAGAAGGACTAAGGATGTGTTCTTGGTGTATGGTGGAGAGGAAGAGCTCGTTGTAAGTGGTTACACGGATGCTAGCTTCCAAACTGATAGGGATGATTCAAAGTCTCAGTCAGGGTTTGTGTTTTGCCTGAATGGAGGAGCTGTGAGCTGGAAGAGTTCCAAGCAAGAGACAGTTGCTGATTCTACAACGGAAGCCGAGTATATCGCTGCAGCTAATGCAGAGAAGGAGGCTGTATGGATTAGGAAATTCATCGGCGAGCTTGATGTAGTTCCTAGCATTGTTGGTCCCGTAGTTCTCTACTGTGATAACAATGGTGCAATTGCACAATCTAAGGAACCTAGATCCCATCAGCGCTCCAAGCACATACTTCGGCGGTTCCATCTTATTCGTGAGATTGTCGAACGAGGAGATGTGAACATTTGCAGAGTGCTGACTGAGGAGAATATTGCAGATCCACTGACAAAGCCTCTCGCGCAGAGAAAGCATGATGGTCATACTAGATCAATGGGCATACGATACCTGAATGATCAAGTCTAGTGGGAGCCTTGTGGGTTGCATGTAAAGATATATTCTGTTGGCTGTTTATTGTTTATTCATACGATGAATTGTGTACCTAGATTTTCTTTTTACAATTAATGGCATATTCCGTTATTATGGTTTTTCTATATGATAGTTAAATGTTAACATAATGAATACCCTTAGAATGTTCGCTTCCATAGGACATCAAGTACGTGACTTGAATGTGAGAGCCTATGATTCATTTGAAGCTTCATTCTTAAAAGTCCCTGGTCGTGGTATCATCATAGAATCTAAGGGTAATGATGATACATGAAGACTAGCACGTGCGTTGACTGATGACCAGTTCTCACAGGTCATGATATTGTGATATCAAGTCATCACATGGGTACTTGTTAGTGAACAAGTTGTACTGGACAGACCCAACCAGAGACTACTTTGTGGATTGTTATCTAATCGTGTCACAAGTAGGTCTCTATTGACAATGGTGTTGTGGTCCTTTGACCTGAAGTCACAGTATTCATCAAGTGAGGAAGAGCATGGTTTGATGCCATCTAAAGTCTTCCTTGAGAAAGGTTGATGATAAGGGTGGTTGTTGGGCACGTTACGAATCATTTGGATGTTTGTGTGTGAGCAGATATGGAATTTGTCCTCCTATATGACAGGAGTTGCATCCATGGGCCCCTTGATGGAACTGGACTGAGAAATGCATGACCATGCTTGGTGGAGTCAATATGTGATATTGGCCTCACCATTCTCTGGATGTCCGTTCTAGATCAGGAAACTTGGATTGAGTTATTATGAGGGTGACATGGTCCATGCCTCTAGTTCTTTCCGGATGTAAGGGACAAAGGGACAAAGACAACGCTGATACATTGTTCATGAAGGCTTATGAGTTATAAACTCTTATTGCTTGGGGAGCAATGATGCATTACTAGATGCCGCTCATTGTTTGTGAGGTTTATGATTTGATACTTCCAAGATCAAGTGGGAGACTGTTGGAGTTACCATGGTGATCTAGAAGTTGTCAAACATGTAATCTCACTGCCAACGCGATATGAGCCTGCAGGGTCGCACATAAGAGCTGTGGAGGAGTTGGAATATTGACTGTATTGGTAAAGGTTACCAATCACCATTATGTATGGGGTCAGGCAATTGTTGCCAGTAAAGTTCATAGGGCATGGATAGTCGAAAGGTTGTCGAGTTTGACTCGACGACCAAGGCAAATCGTCAAGAATGTCTCGACGACCAAGGCAAATCGTCGAGAATGTCTCGACGACCAAGGCAATGTCGTCGAGAATGTCTCGACGACTATGAGGTTTTAGTCGAGAATCAATCTGATAGATTCGTCGAGAATCAAAGACTTAGTCGTCGGGACTGTCCATCGATTCTCGCCGAATCTGCCTGATGATTCTCGCCGATCGACGAGTATCGTCGAGAGTCGTCGAGTATGACTCAACGACTAAAGGCCATTCGTCGAGAATCGTCCCTGATTCTCGACGACTTGGCGCTTGATTCTCGCCGAACGCCTTTGCCGATTCTCGCCGAATTCTTCCAGGGACCCTATGCTGTGTGGTCTGCGGGTAGCCATTCCTTTAGGTCTATTTATACCTTTGGTATAAATAGACACTTAGGGTTTTGAAAAAAAAAGAAAAAAGAAGAAGGAGGACTTGTGCTTTTCTTGCGGCCGATAAGAACAAGACGGAAAGAGTTCCGCCGATCGCTCGTTCCGCCGCATCCCGCACATCGCTGGACGGAAGTGTTCCGCCGCCGTGTCTGCTCCGCTGACCCTCCCATTTCCGGCGATAGTCGTTGTTCTTGCCTCTCCTGGCGCGGACCTAGCAGTCCGTGGAGTTGCAAAGGTGCGGCTGTCTTCCTCCCGATTGTTTGTGCGACGAGCAGTTCGGGTTTCTCCTGCTCGTGTGGATTTCTGCAGAGACGTGGATATTATTCCATGTACAACTCGCCACCGACAGCACTCAATACTTGGAGCATCTTCGTTGAGTTGTGACTCAACGCCACTAAGGTATTTTGCCCTAGTTATTTTGTTTACTTCTTGATACAACGATCATGGCCAGATCCAGTTCTCTTGGGCTGTTCTCGTCCTTTTCCTTTCCGCTGCGTGCACAAAGTGTTGTGCCCACCCTCACGAGAAACCCCAACACTATTTGCCGCTGCGGTTAATTGCGGCCGAGTGCGATACGACTGATTGTATGCATTCTCCGATGTTTTTAGGAGTTTTTATCCGCGACGCTTTGTTAATCATCTTCCTTTATAGTTCAACTAGGGGTTCCGGCGAGCAAACCGATCTCTCCAGAAGGTTAGGTGCCGACCCAGAGTGAGATGCGAAAACAAAGGGAAGCTGTCCGTATCGAGACCAATAACCCCGCTACGAGTGATAGCTCGGCAATTCCCTTCCACCCCGATTGGATTGGTAAGTCTCTGAAGTATCTCAATGGCACGGAGGCCGTGCGATTTCACCGACGTGGGGAGCATATCTTAGTTTCTACTTCTCTTCCCTCTAGTCAAGTTCAAAAATTAGTCGTCATGCCTGGGAGGCTGGCTTTGCTCTATATGGGAAGAAAAACATGGTTGAAATGAAATCAGTGCCAACCGCGCAGTTACATACCCTAGCCACCCAAGCTCGGGCAAGGAGTTTCACCCTCGATCACTTCATGGGTGAAGCTCTGGCTGAAGTTACCGGCATGGCCGAGCGGCTAGAGGTAAGGATGGAAGAGATAGAAGAAGAAAAGGAAACTTTGAAGGCTGACAACAAAAGAATGAAGGAGGTTGTTTAGGTAAGAAGGACCTTACCAGTAGTTTTTTATGCGGCTAGTCACAATTTTTAACCGATTTCTTATACTACTTTCATCTTTAGCAAATGTACCACCGGGAGAATCCTGTTTTCTTGCACGAGATTTTCTCCCATCTGCGGGAAGGAGGGGAAGACATTCTTTTTATCCTCAAGGAGAGGGGCTCGCTGATACCGGAAGAGCAAAACCTCTCTTTCGACGATCTCTTCCCCGACTTCAGAACTTTGGAGGCCGAGCGGGATAAAGCGGCCATTGCGGCTAAAATAGATCAACCTGCTCTTGTCTCTGAGGCTGCGGTCGACATACCGGATGACCAAGAGGACGATGCTTAAGAGGTTACTGAGGAATACGACACTGATGATAGCGTAGAATTCGACTTCTCGGAACCAACTAAGTCGAGCGAATCTTCTAGTGCGTCAAGTTCATCTAGCTCGGGATGAGATCAAAGGAAAAAGAAGGCTAGGACATAAATGAGATGTAATTTTTATTTTTCAGACCATGCAGATTCTATTTTTTGTAACCCGCCTGGTATATATGTAACCGCCCTTTTTTATATGAAGGATATTTCACTCCTTTCATTTTTCCTACTGTGTGATGTCGTGCGATTAAGGAGTTTACATTTCCCCAACTTATAAAAGATTATCAAATCTATGAAAGTTTCGCAACATAATCCTAAAATCAAATAGATAGATGCGCGAACAAGATAACAGGTCTACCGCTTTTAGTCTCCTTGCCCGCTCTGCTTAAAATCTGGATCAAATCTTAAGAGAAAAACTTGCCTGCATAGAATCACACAATGACAGGCCTGCGAATTATAGCCTCCATATCTGCTGGGTTAAATCTTCTTCAAATAACCCGAAAAACCCCTAAAGTTACATAGACGGTTATGCGAATATGATGACAGGTCCGCTGCTTTTAGTCTCCTTGCCCGCTCAGCTTGAAATCTAGTTCAAGAAATTAGCTTTGACCGCCAGTCCGAAATAGAATGAGAATTCTGAAAATCTCGCCCTGCGACCAACCCGGTTTTAACGTTTCGCGTGGTTAAGCGATTAAACTTGAATTCAAAAAAGAATGGAGGTGTGCTCGATTATCACGGCCTAGATTGATCAACAAGGAGGATGCTGGTGGGTGCTGAGACCGCACCATCTCATCTCAAGGAAGATCAATGAAACTGTAGTAATATCCCTTATGACGCATGGTAGAGCTAAGCACCCACCCTGAACCTCCTGATATGAAGAGGTGGTGTGTTAGATGCCAGCTGGGATCCGATATTTAGAAGCCCTCTGCATAAGAATCTGCAAGCTTCCACTACACGGTGCAAAAACTCCCCACTACATGTGGTCTGGGTGGTATTACGCTAATGAAAATGATTCTTGTGGGGGATCGAGCTAGACTCGGCGGTGTTACCCCGTGCTTAGCATTTTATAGCTTCGAGTCTTGAGAGAAAATACCCCGCGATTTGCCCTAAGAGAAAAACCATTTCAGATCATCCCCACTCCTGGTATGGGTGATGTCCTCCCCTTCATACATTTGCATATTGTAAGCTCCTCTTTTCAAAACTTCCTTTATGATAAAAGGTCCTGTCCAATTGGGATTAAATTTTCCGACCGAGCTTTTTCTTGCTGCGGCATCCACTTTCTTAAGAACTAGGTCTCCCACCTGAAATTGCTTGACCCTTACTTTCTGATCGAAATACCGCGCCATCGTCCTCTTCACTTCTTCTTGTCTGATGGTAGCCTCATCTCGAAGTTCTTCGATTTGATCCAAGCGGAATCTCATTTTTTTCATCATTGATTTCAAGCCAGTCTTCCCAATTTTGCCTAGCCAGTATGACCCTTGGTGATGGTACTTCGAATTCTATTGGGATGAGGGCCTCTAATCCATGCGATAGCTTGAAGGGGGTATCTCCCGTGGCGCTGGAAGGTGTAGTCCTTAGGGCCCATGTTGGGTACATTGGAAAATGTGTACCTGATTTGAAGAAGCCTAACCTAGCTCAAAGATATACATCAAGGTGTATTTGATGTTGTTTTAAGTTGACATGTGCAGGTGAAGAATTGACAAAGTATGCAGAAAAATTCTAAGTCCAAGTGTCGACACAGAGGAAGCAGTGTCGACACATAGAAGAAAATAGTCGACACAACACTGGGAAGCAGTGTCGACACATAGCAGTTAGTCTACAACTACACTGGGAGAATGTGTCGACACAGAAGAAGTAAGTCGACACATCACTGGGAATTTGTGTCGACACAGAAGAAAAGAGTCGACACAACTCTGGAAATTTGTGTCGACACAGAAGAAAAGCGTCGACCTCAACATTGGGAGAATGTGTCGACACAGAAGAGTATAGTCGATCTCAAGATTGTCGACATCAGCTGAATGTGTCGACACAGAAGAAAATAGTCGACCTCAAGTTTGTCGACACCAGCAGAATGTGTCGACACATTGTGATTAAGTCGACACATTAAAGCAGATTTAAGAAATGAATGTGTCGACACCTGAAGGCTAAGTCGACACTTACTAAGTTATAATTCTACAACAACTGTGTCGACACACAGGACTTGTGTCGACACACTGAAGAGTCAAGACCAAGTTATTTTCAGAAGAAGCTGTGTCGACTCAAAGGCAACTTAGTCGACATCACTGAAGACTGTGTCGACACCAAAGTCAATTGTGTCGACACAGATAGACAGATGGTCTCGACACTTTCTGACAGACTGTTTCAACAACTTGTGGTTCAAGACTAAGGCACAGGACTTGTTTGAAGACTTGACAGCTGTGGGTTACCACCGGTTAACTGAAGCTGTCAGACTTGTCAGAAAACGGTTAGAAACCGGATCAGCCGGTTACCATGAAGAATGTCTATAAATAGACTGATTCAGAAGGAGAACAACAACCATAACAGATAGTCCTTTTTGAATAACTTTGAATCAAAAAGAAGGAGAAGGATCACAATCCAATTCATTTCAAGAAAGTGCTAGTCACTTAAGAAGATCTTCTCCGGGAGATCTAAGAAGACTATCTAAGGATAGATCTAAGAAGAGTTCTAATCAGAATTCAGAAGAATCTTTCAAAGTGCTGGATAGAGAGAGGTCAAGCCAGAATTAGAAGAAGAAGAAAGAAACCACCAGTGGATTCTCAAGAAGCTGTTTGGAATCAACTCAGCTAAGTACATTTTCAAGAAGCTTTGAAGAAGGCTCAGATACAGTTGATTGCATCAGCTGATCAAGAATTGTCTTGGCCTTTTCTCTCTCAACTTTGGCAAGACAGTTTAATAATCTTTTCTATATTTCTGTAGGATCTGTTTACACAGATCTGAGTTGTAAGCCTATGTTATAAAGGCTGAGTGTAGGAGTGTTGAACTCTGAGTGGTAGGGTTGTTTGCCTGAGTGTAGGAGAAGGATATTCTTTGAGTTGTAGGCCTTGGGGCAAGGCTGAGGTAGGGCAGTTGTGCCTGAGTTGTAGGAACCAGTTGGGTTCTGAGTTGTAGGATCTGTTGATCTGAGATAAGTGGAAGTTTGGCCGAATCTAGCATACTGCTAGATAGGTGAAGGGGGAAAGTGGATGTACCCAGACCTTGGGGAACCACTATAAAACATTGTGCAATCTGTGATGTTTTATTTTCTGTGATTGCTGTGCCAATTGTGTTAGCTATTGAATTGAATTCTGCCTAGAAGTTTTTATAAGAAAAGCAGAACCTATTCACCCCCCCCCCCCTCTAGGTGTTTAGGCTGCCTTGAAAGTTAAACTATCAAGTGGTATCAGAGGGAGGTTCCTCAAAAAGGACTTAACAGTCTGAGGTAGATCTGAAAGGCAGATTCAAGATTCAAGAAGATGGGTTCTGGAGAGAATCATAAGGAGCTAGGGTCTATGAAATTACCCATATGCAAGAAGGAAATCTTTGGGATCTGGAAAGAGAGAGTCAGATTGTTTATGGAAGCATCTGACCCAAGGATTTACATCACAGTACAAGAAGGGCCCTTCATTCCAATGAAGATATCTGTTCTTGATGCAAATATCCAAATACCAAAGACTTATTCAGAAATGACCAAGGATGAAATCATCTTGGCAACCATGGATAAAAGGGCACAGAATATCATTGTCAGTGCCATAGATGATTCAACATTTCAGAATCTGATTCACTGCAAGACCTCCAAGGAGATGTGGGACACATTGATTGTCTACATGGAGGGATCTGAAGAAGTAAGGCTGGACAGAAAGTCTATGCTGAATCAGGAGTATGAAAGCTTTAGACAAGGAAAATCTGATAGCATAACTGAGTGCTATAAGAAATTCTATAGAATTGTGAATGAGCTAATATCCTATGGAAGAGTCTTCAGTACCTATGAACTGAATGACAAATTCTTAAGATCCTTATCAAAGGATTGGGATACAAAGATCTGTGCCATAAGAGAAGTGGCTAAATTGGCAGAAATATCTCCTCCAACCCTGTTTGGAAAGTTGCTATCCTATGAAATGCAACTTATGGTAAGGAAGGAGGAGGAAAGAAACTCAAGAGGAGAGCATAGAGAAAAGACTGTGGCATTTAATGCTGAAGCCACCAGAAAGAATAGGAGGAAATCACCATCTCCTCCTAAGGAAGTTGAAGAAGATAGTTCTGAAAATTCAGATAAGGGTTCAGTTAGCTGTGATTCAGATGCAGACTTTGCTGCATTCACTAGGCAATTCCAAAGGTTCTTGAAAAAGAAGCAATGGAAGTCTAGGCCTTCCACATCACAGCAAGTTGATGACTATTATCAGAAGAGAAGGTCATCAAGGAAAGAGAAAAGCAGATCAAAGCCCAGCAAAGCCACTACTTCAAAGATTGTCTGCTATTGTTGCAATAGGCCTGGACATGTAGTGGCTGATTGTCCTGACAAAAGGAAGGAATCTTCAGAAAAGAAGAAGACTTATCAGAAAGGCAAGAAGGAGAAATCCTTTGTAGCAAAGAAAGATAAAAGTCTGTCAGACCAGTCAACTTCAGAATCAGGATCTGAAGCTGAAGCATATATTGGACTATATGCTGCATCTGAGGAAGAGGAGTTTATGCAGTTGCTAGACTCCATCAATGAACATCAATGCATGGGTTTGATGACAAGATCAGAAGAGGACATATGCCAGAATCAGTCTGGTCCTAATGAGGTAAATTGTCCTTCCTGTACATCTGTTTGTAGTACAAGTGAAGAATCAGCTACATCTGCATCAAGTGATGAAGATGCATCTGGATCTGAAGGAGATGTCTATCAATTGATAGACAAGTATGGGGACTTGTTGCAGGCCCTTAAGAAAAGCAAGAACCTGGTTAAAACACAGGCTCAGGAAATTGCTGAACTAAGGGTAGCAACAACTGAGTTAGAAAAAGTCCTTGATCAAAAATTAAATGAAATTGCCAAGCTGAAGAATATAACTATTATTCAGATGGGCACAATTAATTATACTAATGATCAAGTAAAGAGTCTGGAGGCCAGACTTAGAATTGAAAGGGATTTAGTGGCTAGTTACTCTAAGCTAAAATCTATCTTACCCTTGATAGATGAATTTGTCACTCAGAAGGGTAAGGCTGGATTAGGATTTAAAGGTAACTCCGGGCTAGCAGATTCAAGAGGAAAGGCAAAGTCCCTATTCAGCCACTAAACCTTTCAGTCCCCATAAGGTTTAGTAAGGAGAAAGTGCCTTCTAACATATATGATCATGAAGACATTCAAGGTCATATTAAGACAAATGTTCTGAAGAACAAGGGTGTTAAGGCAAGCAGGCCTACCTATGGTCATAAACCAAATGGTTTTAAGAAATCAGTAGGTGAAGTTGCAACAGCACCAGCAATGAACAGAAATTCTACTGACAAGGATGTATCTAGATCTAGATACAATAAGTTTGAATGTTGGTGCTGTGGCAAGAGGGGCCATTTTGCATTGGACTGCTGGTATAACACAAGTGTTATAAAGAATAAGAGTCTACCTGTTAGAAGAGGTTATGATAACTTTATTAATGCTAACCTGAACCAAGGACCCAAGACTTACTTGGGTTCTAAGGGTAAGTAATTCTGTATTGCAGGTGAATCCAAGTAATCATGCCCCTATATGGTACTTGGATAGTGGTTGTTCCAGGCACATGACTGGAACAAAGGGGCTGCTGAAGGAGTATTCATCTGTCAAAGATGGACATAAAGTGATCTTTGGTGGATCTGAAAAAGGAGTCATCAAAGGGTTTGGTAACATTTCTTCTAACCTAATTACTATCACCCAAGTGGCCTATGTAAAAGGTTTGAAACATAATCTAATAAGCATAAGCCAGCTGAGTGATCTAGGATATGACATTTCATTTGGTAAGGATGGATGTCATATCAAAAGGTCAAGTGATCAAGAGATCATTTTGACTGGGTATAGGAAGAGAAATGTATATTGCCTTAATTTTGAGTGTGAAAATAAGGCTTCCCCCATTTGTCTTGTAGCTGATTACAATGCTTCCCATTGTGTTAAGTGGCACAAGAGATTGGCTCATCTAAACTACAAGACAATTGGCCAACTCATTAGTAAAGAACTAGTGAGGAATGGGCCTCAAGTTAAGTGTATAAAGGAAGGGGTATGCTCAGCTTGTCAAAAGGGCAAGCAGACAAAATCCTCATTTCAAAGCCTTGAAAACAAGGATTCTGTGAGGTGCTTATACCTCTTGCATATGGATCTTTTTGGTCCTATGCCAGTTCATAGTCTAGGTAGGAAGGTCTACACTTTTGTGGTTGTAGATGACTATTCTAGATTTACATGGGTGTTCTTTCTAAAACAAAAATCTGAAACCCCAAGTGTACTACTTAATTTTGTAAAGCAAATTCAGAATGAACTGAATAGTACAGTGGTCAAAATCAGAAGTGATCATGGTACTGAGTTTCATTCTGAAAGCATAACAAATTTGTGTAAAGACTTTGGGATTTTCCAAGAGTTCTCCTCACCAAGAACACCTCAGCAAAATGGAATTGCTGAAAGAAAGAATAGAACATTAATTGAAGCTGGTAGAACTCTATTGAGTGACACCTCTCTCCCAGAATATTTTTGGGCTGAGGCAGTTAACACTGCTTGTCATGTCATCAATAGGGCTTCTATCACCAAAAGCCACAGAAAGACTCCCTATGAGATTGTGAAAGGCAGAAAACCAAATCTATCCTATTTCAGGATCTTTGGTTGCAAGTGCTATATACTTAACAATGGCAAGTCATATTTGACTAAGTTTGCTGCCAAATCCCAGGATGGGATATTTGTTGGGTACAGCACAAATAGTAAGGCCTATAGAGTCTTTAACTTAACTACTCAAGTTGTTGAAGAATCTGTGCATGTTGTATTTGATGAAACAAGATTAATCAATAGTGAGTTGTCTTGTAGATCAAATGACTCAACAGGTATAAGCAAGAAGATGGACAAGCTCTCCATTGCTGAAGCTTCAAAGGAAGATGAAGCATTGGAAAATGAAGGCTGCTGTCCAGGGGGAGTACAAGAGATAATGGAAGCTGATGAAAACCAGGAGGCTCAGCAGAATGAAGAAGCTGGAGATGCTCAACCTGAAGGGAATCTTCCTCCAGCTATAAGATATCTGAGAGATCATCCAACTGATCAGATAATTGGTGATCCAAGACAAGGAGTGCAAACTAGAAGCAGAAATCAAAGCACAGTTTTGCATTCAAGTTTCTTGTCCCAGATGGAACCTAAGAAGTTTGAAGAAGCTATCCAAGACCAGCACTGGATTGATGCTATGCAAGAGGAGCTGAATCAATTCAGAAGATGCAAAGTCTGGGAGCTGGTTCCTAAACCAAGAGGCCACAATATAATTGGCACTAAGTGGATCTATAGGAACAAGCTAGATGAGAGTGGGATAATAGTGAAGAATAAAGCAAGGTTAGTTGCAAAAGGATACAGGCAGGAAGAAGGAATTGACTTTGATCAAACCTTTGCTCCAGTAGCAAGGCTGGAGGCAATCAGAATGTTCCTTGCCTATGCAGCCTACCAAGACTTCAAAGTATACCAGATGGATGTGAAGTCAGCATTTCTGAATGGTGATCTTAAAGAAGAAGTATATGTAGAGCAGCCATCAGGTTTTATAGATTCTCTTAAACCTGATTATGTGTATAAGCTTAGGAAAGCTTTGTATGGGTTAAAACAAGCTCCAAGGGCTTGGTATGAAACCCTATCTACCTTCCTCATTGAGAATAAATTCTCAAGAGGAAAGATAGACAAAACTCTATTCCTTAGGGAATCCAAAGGAAAGATCATCTTAGTCCAGATCTATGTTGATGACATAATCTTTGGATCTACTGAAAACAACCTTTGTAAAAAGTTTGCCAAACTTATGCAAGGGAAGTTTGAGATGAGCAGTATGGGAGAACTTAAGTTCTTCTTGGGACTCCAAGTAAGACAGACTGATGATGGATTGTCCATATCCCAGTCTAAGTTCACCAAAGAATTAATTAAGAAGTATGGTATGGAGTCATCCTCCACCATGAGAACTCCTATGGGAACTAGTATGCCTATATGCAAAGATGAGACAGGTAAACCTGTTGATGAATCATTGTATAGAGGAATAGTTGGGTCTCTACTATATCTCACTGCTAGTAGACCTGACATTATGTATGCAACATGTGTCTTGTGCTAGGTACCAAGCCTGCCCTAAAGAATCTCATTATACTGCAGTCAAAAGGATTCTGAGATATCTAAAGGGCACTCCTACTCTAGGTCTTTGGTACCCTAGGAATAGAGATTTTCTACTAACAGGCTATTCAGATGCAGATTTTGCAGGATGTAGAGAGGATAGAAAGAGTACTACAGGTACTTGTCAATTCCTGGGAGGAAGACTAATATCTTGGAGTAGTAAGAAGCAGACCAGTGTGGCAATTTCCACAGCTGAGTCAGAGTATGTTGCTGCTGGAAGCTGCTGTGCACAGCTATTGTGGATGCAGCATCAGCTTAAGGATTATGGTATTCAGGTAAGTAGAACACCTCTTTTATGTGATTCAAAGAGTGCTATTTCTATTGCTAATAATCCAGTTTCTCATAGTAGAACTAAGCATATAGAAATCAAATACCATTTTCTTAGAGAACATGTAGAAAGAGGAGACATCTCATTGGAATTTGTAAAAACAGATTATCAAATAGCAGATGTATTTACTAAGCCTTTAGATGAAACCAAATTCAATAAATTCAAAATTGAATTAGGTATGTTAACCATTGATTAATGTATTAACAAAATCATTAACAATGCAATTGAAGTGGTATATAAATAAGTAGAGGTAATAACAAACAACATAATCAAGTGTTAAAAAAAAGGACACATTGAAGTTACAAAAATTGGCTAAGTAAGAATGTGTCGACACATTCAGTAGTAATGTGTCGACTCAGAGAAATTATGTCGACAAGTCAGAAATATTGTGTCGACACAGAGAATATGTGTCGACACTTGAGAGTTATATTGTCGACTTAACCAGGAATGTAATGTCGACTCAACCAGGAAAATGGTGTCGACACTTACAGAATATGTGTCGACACTTATCCTTAGAGTCGACACAGAATTTCTGTTTATCTAAGGTGTCGACATAACCACAAATTGGTGTCGACACATAATAGGCTGAAGTAATGTCGAGACAATAGAAGTTTGTGTCGACACATTCCGTCTGTGTCGACACATTTTGACTGTTTTTGGCGCCTTTTGAACTTCTTTCAACTGAGGCTATAAATAGGTCAAAAACTCATTCTGTCGACACGCTTCCAAGGTTTTCGAGACTAAAACCCTGTGTCGACAGTCTATCTTTCTCTCTTCTCTCAAGCTTTCTCGACGAACCGATGGCGCCAAGGATTGAAGACAACATAAATGAAGGGTATGAGTTGGTGCGCCAGGCCTTTGCAGAGGCGCCGCCAGATGTTCAAGGAGTTATCACCCTCCTTTCTGAGTCAGGGTTAGAATTTCTCATCTCAGAACCTACTAAAATCTGGAAGAAGGAGGTGCACGAGTTCTTTATCTCTGCATCAGTCCACTCTACTGGCCTCAAGATTAAGTCCACTGTTCAAGGGACTAAGGTGAAGATTAATCAAAGAAGTTTAAGAAAGATCTTTCAATTGAAAGTAGTTGAGAATGAAGAGGAAGTTCCTATATCTAAGACAAGGGAAGCCCTTCAATGGTGTGGACTGGACTCAGGATTGAAGATTGGAGCTGCCTTCAACAGGAAGGGTATGAATCAACAAGGGAAATTCTTGTCAGAAGTAGTTGGGAAAGTAATCCTCTGCAAGACAGGTGGACATGATAGGATTTCTGCCTATATGTTCAGCCTGATGACCAGGATAGTTTTTACTATTCCTACTGATTGGTCAGGAGTGATCTTTGACAAGATCAAAGAAGGAATCAAGAAGCCTAACATGGCTAGGATCATGAGCCTGTACTTCACTGGAGTGATTCCTGAAGTGATGCAGCAACTGCAAGGGAGTAAGATTAATCATATGAGAAGAATGGATATGAGATTGTTCTCCAGGTGGGATAGGGTGCTGTCCAAGGATGTGCCTGAAGAGAGCAGGCCAGACACCCCTGTGAAATCCCCTACACAAAATCAAGAATCTGAACAATTACAAGAAGACCCACTGAGGACACAGGTTGAAGAACAGCTTGCCTCATCTATAGTCCAGGAAGTGTCAACACCTGTACAGATGTAGGGGGAGACAGTTTCCACTCCTGCTCCAAAGGTATCTACTCCTGCTCAGGTATAGGGGGAGCTAATGTATTTTACTATAAAAGACATTGCTCATATTCTTATTACTGCACAGGTTCAGGGGGAGCTAGTGTCCACTCCTACTCCAGATACTACAAATACTGAAGTGCAAGTACAAGAGGAAGCACAGTTAAACTTGTCTCAAGATTTAACTGCTGCAGAAGTTACAGCTCAACTGGAATTTACTATGGAGGAGTTGTTCCCAGATATTGATACTACTGCTGATAAAGTAGGAGGTGGACCAGATATTGAGAAGTCCATAGGTATGGACATTGATCAGGAAACTGAAGTTGAGCCACAGGTTGAGGGTGAGCCAGTGGATGTTGAAGCTGAGCAACAGGTCCCTGGAACTGATACAATTCATCATCCTCAAGAAAGAATTCATGTAGATACTTCATCTGAAACCGAAACTGAAGAAGCCAGGGTGGCAAAGAAAAGAAAACTTGTTGTATTTAAGAGAAGAAGCAAGCATTATAAGCAGGCTTTACAGACCACACCTCTACAAGTATCTCCAGCCTTTGATTACAACAAATTTATGATAGATCTACAAGTAAAATTGGATGAACAAAAGCTGGCTATGGAAAAGTATGTTGATGAAAATAGCAAGTCACTTCAGTTTGACTTAGCTCAGGATATAAAGTCCATCCAGTTTCAGGTAAACATGCATAAAAAGGAAATGACAGATTGCTTCCACAAGGGTGGCAATGCTGTGGTTTATCTAGCTAAACAACAGGAGGCTATTACTACAAAGGTGGATGACATTGCTTTGAAGCAAAGCTATGTTTTGGAAAACCAGCTAAGAATGAATGATAATTTAACTGAATCTCATAATGAGATCATTGAGGAAGTAAAGAAGATTGGTCCAGGTCTGCCTGCAGATAGAGCCAAAGAAAGGGAAGAATTTGATAAGAATTTCCAAGCTGCCATTGCATCTGTTAAGACTGCCATCACAACCTCTCAAAAAGAAATATCTGACAAGCTTCAAAAGTTAAAACCATTTTTCAAAGAGGGTGTGAATTATTTGGATGTCCAAATCCGATTTCAAAAGGAAGATCTAAGAGATCATGTATCTAGAGAAGCCATAAAGGGGGAGAGGATGCTAATTCATGCAGGCTCAGAGCACTCCAAATGGGTGACCAATAGTATCCGAGCCACTTTGGGATATCCCCCATTGTGTGATGATGCTATGGTGGCTGAATCAGGAATACAATCAAATCTACTTGAAGGCAATCAACCTGAGGTTGCCCAAGTCATTTACCCCCCTCCAGATTTTGACATGATTGATCAGAAAATTCAAGGAATGTATAGTCCTCCAAAGGAGGTTACTAATATTGTCTTTGGAAAGGTTGATAAGCCTGAGGCTACTCTGAAAGAACAGCAAGATGCTCTATTAGCAAAGAAGAAATTCAGAGAGCAGGCTGTACTTAAGCCAGATTATGAGCAGTGGAGTCCTACTTCAAGGAACATAATACTCACTGCATGGAAAGCTGTACAAGATAAAGTTCATGAGAGAGGCAAGTGGTACAATGAAATAGAATGGCAGAAGTATGAGGCAAGACAAGAAGCAATAGTTCAATTCAGAAGGAAAGCTAAGCTGGGAAGACTGCCATCAGATGCTAAGGAGCCAAGCAAATACTTCCCAAAGCCTTTTCATTATTTTGAAAGGCAAAGGATTAAGGAAGAATCTCAGAAGAAAGCTGATCTTAAAGGAAAGAAGATAGCTGAAGAATCAGAAGCTCCTATGACAGCTACAATTCAATCTGGCAAAGGGATTATAATTAGAGAGCCTGATCAATCCTGATTATGTTTTAAGTTCTTTTTATAGTGTTTTGTAATGTTGTGATGTAATCATTAAATGTAAAACATTGTAATCAAACATTACCCAGTTATAAACAAAATGCAGTTTGGCATATTATAATGTGTATTCTGTGATGAATTGTTTTTTTTTTGTTTATATTAAAGTATTCCTGTTATGTCATTAATCATCATTTAGTACTGTTTATAAATGGTGTATATCATTGGCTATAGGGGTTATGACTTCTCCAAATAGGGGGAGATTGTTGGGTACATTGGAAAATGTGTACCTGATTTGAAGAAGCCTAACCTAGCTCAAAGATATACATCAAGGTGTATTTGATGTTGTTTTAAGTTGACATGTGCAGGTGAAGAATTGACAAAGTATGCAGAAAAATTCTAAGTCCAAGTGTCGACACAGAGGAAGCAGTGTCGACACATAGAAGAAAATAGTCGACACAACACTGGGAAGCAGTGTCGACACATAGCAGTTAGTCTACAACTACACTGGGAGAATGTGTCGACACAGAAGAAGTAAGTCGACACATCACTGGGAATTTGTGTCGACACAGAAGAAAAGAGTCGACACAACTCTGGAAATTTGTGTCGACACAGAAGAAAAGCGTCGACCTCAACATTGGGAGAATGTGTCGACACAGAAGAGTATAGTCGATCTCAAGATTGTCGACATCAGCTGAATGTGTCGACACAGAAGAAAATAGTCGACCTCAAGTTTGTCGACACCAGCAGAATGTGTCGACACATTGTGATTAAGTCGACACATTAAAGCAGATTTAAGAAATAAATGTGTCGACACCTGAAGGCTAAGTCGACACTTACTAAGTTATAATTCTACAACAACTGTGTCGACACACAGGACTTGTGTCGACACACTGAAGAGTCAAGACCAAGTTATTTTCAGAAGAAGCTGTGTCGACTCAAAGGCAACTTAGTCGACATCACTGAAGACTGTGTCGACACCAAAGTCAATTGTGTCGACACAGATAGACAGATGGTCTCGACACTTTCTGACAGACTGTTTCAACAACTTGTGGTTCAAGACTAAGGCACAGGACTTGTTTGAAGACTTGACAGCTGTGGGTTACCACCGGTTAACTGAAGCTGTCAGACTTGTCAGAAAACGGTTAGAAACCGGATCAGCCGGTTACCATGAAGAATGTCTATAAATAGACTGATTCAGAAGGAGAACAACAACCATAACAGATAGTCCTTTTTGAATAACTTTGAATCAAAAAGGAAGAGAAGGATCACAATCCAATTCATTTCAAGAAAGTGCTAGTCACTTAAGAAGATCTTCTCCGGGAGATCTAAGAAGACTATCTAAGGATAGATCTAAGAAGAGTTCTAATCAGAATTCAGAAGAATCTTTCAAAGTGCTGGATAGAGAGAGGTCAAGCCAGAATTAGAAGAAGAAGAAAGAAACCACCAGTGGATTCTCAAGAAGCTGTTTGGAATCAACTCAGCTAAGTACATTTTCAAGAAGCTTTGAAGAAGGCTCAGATACAGTTGATTGCATCAGCTGATCAAGAATTGTCTTGGCCTTTTCTCTCTCAACTTTGGCAAGACAGTTTAATAATCTTTTCTATATTTCTGTAGGATCTGTTTACACAGATCTGAGTTGTAAGCCTATGTTATAAAGGCTGAGTGTAGGAGTGTTGAACTCTGAGTGGTAGGGCTGTTTGCCTGAGTGTAGGAGAAGGATATTCTCTGAGTTGTAGGCCTTGGGGCAAGGCTGAGGTAGGGCAGTTGTGCCTGAGTTGTAGGAACCAGTTGGGTTCTGAGTTGTAGGATCTGTTGATCTGAGATAAGTGGAAGTTTGGCCGAATCTAGCATACTGCTAGATAGGTGAAGGGGGAAAGTGGATGTACCCAGACCTTGGGGAACCACTATAAAACATTGTGCAATCTGTGATGTTTTATTTTCTGTGATTGCTGTGCCAATTGTGTTAGCTATTGAATTGAATTCTGCCTAGAAGTTTTTATAAGAAAAGCAGAACCTATTCACCCCCCCCCCCCTCTAGGTGTTTAGGCTGCCTTGAAAGTTAAACTATCAGCCCATAACACTGAGGGGAGTTGATCAGCCAACCTGCTTTTTAAGTTCTGAACCCTTTTCTTGAGCAAGTTCAAGATTTGCTTGTTGGCTTCCTCTACTTGGCCGTTGCTCCGAGGATGATGCACCGAGGAAAATCAAAGGTCGGTTCCTGCCTTCTTGCAAAAATTAATCATTTCCATATTATTGAACTAAGGTCCATTATCCGTGATTATCGCCATGGGAATTCCGTGCCTATAAATTATATCACCCCAAATAAAATTTTTTACTATCTGAGCCATTGTTCTTGCCAATGCCTTGGACTTAATCCATTTAGTGAAGTAGTCAATCATAACCAAGATGAAGCGTCGTTGACCACTCGCCATCGGAAATGGCCCAATGAGATCCATCCACTAAATTGCAAACGACCATGGTGTTGTAATCGAACAAAGTTGTTGAGTGGGCTGGAGATGAAGTGGGGCAAATTTCTGGCATTGGATGGATTTCTTGGCATACAACTCTGCATCTTTCCTCATTGTCGGCCAGAAATATCCTTGACGTAAGATTCACTGTTCTAGGGTCTTGGCTCCAGAATGGCTACCACATTCTCCCGAATGGATTTCCTGAAGTATGGTGGGGACCTCTTCCTCCGAAACACATCTCGCCATGGGTGAGATGAGAGTTCTCCTATAAAGTATCCCGGAGATCAGGTTGTAATACACAGCCTTAACTTTAAATCTTCTTCGGTCTTTAATAGAAGGATGATATTCCCCTTTCGATAAGTAAAGAATGAATGGATCCACCCAGGAATGACATTGGTCAACATGCATTGCCTCCCTTTCCTCGACTGATGGCTGAAAAGCTAAAATGCCAATTCCCCTGCAGTAATGCCAAATTTTGATAAAGCATCGGCCTCCTCATTTCCGATCCTTGGGGTGTGCTCAATAACAAAGCTTTTGAACCTTCCGATCTCTGCCTTTACCAGCGCGAGATATTGTTTGAGAATTGGTTCTTGGGTTTCAAAATTCCCGAGCACTTGCGAGGCCATTATCAAGGAATCTATTTTGACGTGGGCATGGTCGATACCGAGATCTTTCGCGAATCTTAATCTTGCAAGAAGAGCCTTATACTCGGCCTGATTGTTAGTAACCGGAAAGAAGAATCTCACCGCATGTTTGATTTTGACCCCATTGGGATTGATGAGGACTATCCCTTCTCTTGCCGAATTTCTTCCTAAGGCTCCGTCGACATAAATGATCCAAGCTGGCGGAGAATTTTCTTCCTGAACAAAACTTCGTTCTGTGGTTTCTACCATGAAATCTGCCAAAACTTGAGATTTTATGGCTGTTCGTGGTATATATGCGATTTCGAACTCACTCAACTCGATTGCCCACTTAGCGAGTCTTCCTGAATGCTCTGGTCTTTCCAATATTCCTTTGAGGGGTTGATCCACCACGACATGGATTGAATCTGCCTAGAAATACGGACGGAGTCGGCGAGCAGAAATGACTAAGGTTTAGGCGTGCTTTTCGAGGATAGGGTATCTAAACTCCACGCTCTTTAGGATGTGGATAACATAGTATACCGTGAATTGCCTTTTCTTTTCCTCCCTGAGGAGAACAGAACTAACTGCCTCGGGTCTAACTCCTAGATAAACGTATAGCGATTCTCCTGGGCGAGGACTTTGTAATAATGGAGTCGTTGTTAACTGTCTCTTGAGTTTCATAAAAGCCTCATCACATTCAACGATCCATTCAAACCTGGAGGCCCCTCGGAGAGTCTTAAAGAAGGGAGCGCTCTTGTATCCCACCCTGGAGATAAAGAGGCTAAGGCCGGCTAATCTTCCCCCTAGCTGTTGTACTTCTTTCGGGGAGCGAGGAGGTTCCATATCTAGGATGGATTTTACCTTGTCAGGGTTTGGAGACAACCCTTCAGGGGTAAGAAGATGACCAAGAAACTTCCCCTGATTGGCACCAAAAACACCCTTCGACGGGTTTAGCCTCATTCTAAACTTCTGTAAGGTTGCGAAAGTTTCTGCGAGATCCAGGAAATTTGCTGAAAAGGATTAACTTTTTATAAGGAGATCGTCAACATAGACCTCTAGGTTCCTCCCTTTTTGGTTTTTGAAAATAGAGTCCATCATGCACTGGTAGGGGCTCCTGCAATTTTAAGCCCGAAAGGCATCAAGAGATAACAAAAACACCCCTCGTTGGTGATAAAAGACGTGCGCGGTATGTCGGGTTTGTGCATCCTAATCTGATGATAGCCGGAGAACGCGTATAAAAAACACATAAAAGAATAACCAACTGCATAATATATTAAAAAATCTATTCAAGGCAAGGGGTAGAAATCTTTGGGGAACGCTTTATTTAGTTTTGTTAAATCCACACACATTCTCCATTTCCCTCCTGATTTTGACACCATTACAACATTTGATATCCAGGCTGGATACTATATTTCTTGAACAAATTTGGCCTTTACCTGTTTGGCGACCTCTTCCCAGATAGGACCGACTAGTTTTGTGGCGACGTCCCTCTTCTTTTGCTGTACGAGCTTACATTTGGGATCGATATTGAGATGATGACAAGCTACATCTGGATCCACTCCGGGCATATCATCGTGAGACCATGCGAAGATATCGAGGTTCTTTAGGAGTCAGGAAATCAATTCTACTTTTTCCTCTTCTGATAACTCTGCGTTAATGGAGAGCTTCTTATCCTCTCCCTTAGCGATGGGTACTTTCTCGGTAAGTTGAGCAGCCTCCAGATAGGCTCCCTCCTTCAAATTCTCTTTGGGTTCTCAAAGCTCAACAACCGTGACTGCCATAGGGGTTACCTGCTCAATCACTTTAACCGTTTTCACATAATATTCTCAGCCCACTCAATGGTTGCTTCTGACCTGATACTATTTTCCTTGAGCCGAGAATTTGAAGGCCAGATGGTAGGTCGACATAATTGCCTGATACTCATTTAGCAGAGGCCTTCCAAAAATTGTGTGATAGCTACTTGCCGCGTCGATTACCCCGAACTGGATCATCTTGGTGATTCCTCCCAGAGTTATTAGTAGTGAAATGCTCCCTTCTGCTTCCTTCTTCTCTCCCGATAAGCCGTAGAGGGGCCTTCGGTGGAAGACATTGGCCTTCTAATCTTCAGGGCCTCAAACGTCTTCCTGAACAGAAAATTCACCGAGCTGCCAGTATCTATCAGAATCCTGTCCACTGTGATGTTTTCGATGACGGCTTGGATAACAGCCGCATCGTTGAATGAGTTGGCGGTGGACGAAAGGTCATCCGAGCCGAAAGTAACGAGTTCTCTAGTTGGGACCGAGGAGGAAGCCATAGCCACCTCTTGCTTGCGCAAATTTGAGATGGAAGATTTTTGGCCTGATTCAAGGCCTCACCCCCCCCCCCCCCGGGATGCAGAAGAGTCGCCCAAGGGTTCCTTAATCATGGACATCCACGCAATCATTTTGGTAATTCATATTACCTAGATTGCCAATGTTAGTGACGTCCTCACATTCTCGGAGCACCTCAGCTACCTCTTTGCCCTTTGAGGTGTTGGGATCGACGGGAGCTTCTTTACGGAAAAGATCTGACATTTTTCCCTCAAAAACAAGTCTCTTCACTAGAAAGCGAAGGGCCCGACAGTACTCTATAGGGTGCCCTTCTTATTTGTGAAATTCACAGAAATTCTTAGAGTCGGGGGTCTTACCTCTTCCCGGGGTCTGGCCTTCCTGAAGTCTTTCCTTTGTAGGACCTCAACGACTTCCTCCAAAGTCATGTTTGTAGCATGAGGCCCTCCATGTTGATTGATAGGGAGGACCCACGGGAATGCCAGAATAGGAGCAGTGACCAATGACAGCATTCGCTCTCGGAACTGCTGATGGTTGAGGAATGGCCTCTTATGATGGAAGTATCTACCCCTTTGGGGTGAGGACTGATGATCATGATGGGAAGGTTTTCGAATCTGGCAGGCTGTGGAAGAACTTCCCGAGCCTCCACCACCTGCCATAGAGGTTAGAGTAGAAATATAAGAAGGATTAGCACTTTCTCCTTCGATGAACTTTTTTGTGAGAGCTATCAGGGCTTGATAAGTCGGTTGGGCCTTTGTCGTGGCTTTAAACTTTAACGGGCCTTCCCGGAGGCCGTTGACTAAGGCAACCTTATAATAATCTGGGTCCACATTTTCTATTTCCAGAATTTCTTTTTTAAAACGATCTACAAATCACGCCACGCTTTCGCCCTCCCTCTACATAATCTTGAAAAGGGCTGCATGACAACTTTTCCTTTTTTGGAGGTCGAAAACCTCAATAAAAGTTCTTGGCAAAGCCCGGTGAAGGAGTTAATTGAGCGGTGTCGAAGCTAATGAAACCACTCTCGAGCCTGCCCATCGAAAGTTGTCACCAATAACTTACACTTTAGCACATCCGTCAGGCATCTAAGTTCCACAACATCTTCAAATGCCTGCAGGTGCGCGACTTGATCAGATGCGCCTGTATAAAAAGGTAAGCGAGGTTCTCTAAAATTGTTCGGTTCGGGCTCCCGCCTTATCCGCTCGACAAACGGAGACGGGTCCTCCATATCAGCCGGGGTTAAAGGCGAGGCGCGGTTAGAATTTGGGAAATCAGCGGGCATGCCGGGCTGGCGGTCTTCTTCGAAATCTAACAGCTTAGCCGGACTTACACGAGCGGTATCTTGGAAGTCACCCATGAAAGGATTCAGCTCGTCTTCCGGGGGTTGCGGTTGCGCGGTGGTATGACATAGCTGGAAAGCGGGCTGAGTGGTCGCGGGGGTTGGAAATATTACGGGTTCAATGAGTGCTGCGGCTGGAGGCATCGCTAACCGCTGGTTAAGAGATACTAGAGCTTGGCCGATTGCATCAAGGCGTTCGCCGGTTTCCCACCTATCTCGCTCCATCTCTTGGCGAGATTGTTCGAGCGCCTTCCAAAGGAATTCTTATGAGGACCCCGGGCAGTTACAGTGTCGAGAATGAGAGTAGTGAGGGGATTGCCTGTCCGACATATTGAAACTGCTTGGATTCATGGAAACCTCGAATCTGAAGTTCGCATGTTTAATGTTCGTGTCGAGAGTGTCCCTTGGTCGCTGAAGAACCTGTGAGAAAGAGAAGAGGGTAAAGGAGAGACTGCGAGTTCTCAGTTACTAGCGGTTAAATGAAAAGGAGACAAAAGGGTGTCGCTGATAGTGGCGACATCAGAGTATACCCGTCACGGCTAAAACCACTCCTGCGATGGTCTTTTCGGTTGACATAGAATGAATCGATTACAGCGGTTACCAAGGAGCACCCGATCAGACAGTAACCCGCTCGACAAAGGATTCAAGACCGTTGCCACAGATAGCGAGCTTGAGGATTCGATTCACGATGCCTAGAGAGTATTGTCCATGCCTATTTATAGGCTCGGGGTCCTTCCTGAGCGAGCAGGCGCTAGAATCACTGGTTACCCGTGGGACATGAGAGCGGGCAGCGGTGACGGGATACATGGCTAAAGAAGGAAAAGGACAAAGCTCCTAACTGCACGGTTACGCGGTGTAAAACAGAAGGATCGATAACTCTTGGACGGAAACACGGCTTACTGATTATTGCGGTCTCGCGGTTACGCGGTTGAAAAGGGAAGTTTTGACAGGTCTTGCGGAAGAATCTGAATAGCGTTCTTCCGGGTAAACAACGTTTTGAGCTGGAGGGCGAGCTAGAGGAGAAGGCTCAACTGCTAGAGATTGCCGAAGCGGAGTTCGGAAGACTGGGGTCTAGAGGACTGTTGTGTCCGCGAGATCTACTGAGGGCTTAGGAGCAAGCCGCATAGTCAGCACGCTGAGCACCTGATTGATCACATCTAAACTGTGATCGGTCTCTCTATGAGATCGTTCAGGCTCCCAACGAGACTGCTCGATCACATCCCAAAGCGACTCCTCTGATGAACTAGAGAGGTCTGATCGGCACGCTCGGAGGTCTAGCATGGTAGTTCGCTGACTTCAAAAAACTGCTTAGATTTGAAGGTCGCGTGCTAACTGTTGATGGGCGAAAACGGACAACACCAGTTAACGGCTTGAACACGGGGGAAAGGAAGGGAAAATAGAAGACTGTAAGCAATTATCTACTAGCGGACTAGAGAAAGCAGATCCGTGAGCCACGACAATAACAAACTTCGCCCATCACGACCTGAATGCCTCTCTTGCGACGTGCTTTCCTTTGATTGCAAAAAGACTGGTTACAAGTTAAGGAAATAAAGCTTAACGGAGAGCAGACTAGAGACCGCAAAGCCCGAGATTTGAGTCCGCGGCCTTTAATAAGTAGGCTTATGGGCTCGAGTTAGCGTGCGTTGGGTGCACTGCTTCCCCCTATTTATAGGTTTAGGGGCCCGCCCAAACGGGATGTGCTAAAAAAACCGGCTCCCCGGGGTACAGGAGAACCGGGTAGCAGTGACGGGAATCAAAAAAGAAAAGACAAGCAGTCCACGTAAGAGTGGCGGACTGGGCTCGTGAGATGGAGCCTCCATCTAGCTGTAGGGCGTGATGCTGGCTGAAGGTCCGCGACCAATGCGGACTGACCCTTGAGTCCGCTTGAAGAGTTGGCGGATGATCTGGAAGCTGATCAACTGAGGATGGATGGACTGGATGCTCGAGTCTGCCGCTGAAAGAGAACTGGAAATCCGGCTAGGCCACTTGGGCGGACTAGGAAATTAGTCCGCCGTTGAGGAGCCTTGGATTCTACACGGCCTTGACGACATGAGCAAACTGCCAAAACCGAGTCCGCCGAAAGAGGAGGAGGATGTCCTGCTAAACATGTTGCGGATTCGCTGGCACTGCCAAGGTCGCTACAAGAAAATAAACTAAATCAATACACTGCAGGTTGTCGCGGATACGCTCTAGGTCACGGCAGATACAAAGAAGGGTCGCAACACTTACTCTCTTAGCGGGCTATGGTGTCCAATCTCGGCAGGAGGAGGATATAATGGTCAATATCGAGCCTTGTCCCTGCCAAGAATTCAACGATGGCGGTCTCCACCTCATCCAGCTTCACGCTTTTGAAGACGAAGTCCGCACGTACCTGCGGATAAGTATAAACAAACCCCAGGTCGCCCTCGAATATGAGGTACCTCGAAGTCCAGTTTTGGATCTTGTTTGGTAAGCCCATAACTTTCATCCATCGGCAGTAGTAGTATATTATACCTTTATATTGGCGGCCTCCGGAGAGGGTAATAGAGCGGACAGAAAAGATTTTTCTAAATATATTTAAAGAAAATGCAATCCTTTCAGACTGCAGGTATGACAAATAACTGTAAATCGCAGCCAAAGTGTTTGGCACGAGCTGCCCTAGCAAAATGCCATAGTGCTCAAATATTTCGGCAACCTCCCATAGTAAGGGGATCCTGAATCCACAATCAAAGTGGTCGATAGGCATTGTGATCTGCGTTGCGGTAGAGAAATTAATCCTCTCCTAATCTTCGGGCAGGCGGGCGAGCACTAGAGAGTCCGCCATATGCTTCTCGACGAAGGCATCTAGGTCGGTCTCTGTCAGCTTACATTTCTTGTGCTAAGCGGAATTGAAGGCAATCGCTGCATCAGTGCGTGCGGACACCATTTTCACAGACCGCAGGGACTTCTGCTTCGATCATATTTCCAGAAGACTAGGGCCCTATTTATAAAAAAACTAGTCTGACAGCTTTTTCAGCCAGTCCGCAAAGATTGATAATTCAGTCCGCTCGTACCAGTCAAGATTGCGGACTCCACGGAAGTCCGCCCAACTCGCATTATTCAGGGTTCCTGCAAGTTCAAGGAAAATTTACAATTCAAGATTTCGGACTCCACGATAGTCTGCCAAGCTTGCTTTATTCAGTGTTCAAAATAATTTACAAGTCAAATATGCGGACACAAAGTCAGTCCGCATAGCTCGCATTCATGTCGACCTGCAAAAAGATTTTAATCACGTAGATAATAACATTGATCAAACCTCGGAGCAATATCATACAGAACGAATAAAGTTCACATCACAGTACAAATAAAGCAAACAAGCAATGTCCTCGAGTACATAAAATTATACAACATACAAACATATCAAATAATTTATTCATTCATTTGCTGACACAGTGGCCTCTACGGTCAGATTGAGCAGGTCGCTCCTCCCAATCCTTCCTGAGATGGGCCGCTTGGTCGCTTCCTCACAGTATCTCTCCGTATAACTGTTGGATGAGATGCTGCATAGTGTTGAATGTTCGGTGCATATATGCGGCCTCCTTGTCTATCCGGCTAACAAGAACCACAGGATCGCCTGCTGGCCTCGGCTCCTCATCCGCCACGGGCTGCTCACTTGCTGTTGGAGCAGGAGCCTTTGCAGAAGCAGGCCGATCCGGTTGATGCGGCCTCACTGTGGCGACCTCCGCATCTTGCTTTTTCTTCCCTTCCCACACCAGGGCCAAGTACCTTCCTCTGTAGTGGCGGGCATCCTCACTTAAACGCCGCGTCTCCTTCTTCAATTCCTACAAATCCACTGAGATGTTGGCGACCTGATTCTCTAGAGCTCTTTCTCTCTCTATCCGCTTCTTTAGTTCTGCTTGAACTTCATTCAGCTTTTCTTCACATTTCTTTTCTAACAGTGCCACGTTGTCTAGGCCAGACTGTTTGCCTTGTACAGACTCATCACGAGAGATCGCTGCAGTGCGCACCGGTGCATTTACTTCATGAGATGGAACAATGTCGCCAACCTCAACAGAGCCGGGTGGCGATTTCCGTCCTGCAACAAAGGAAACAAAAGTTCGCATTAGTACCCAGGTCACGACGGACTCAAAAGGTAAAAAATCAATTCACTTTTTGTAATCATTGCAGTGATCTGGCGACTATCAAAGGTAGGTTGACTTACGCGTTCCATATCAAAAGCACTCAGGCGCTGCCTCCATTCTTTGTGAACCCTTGCTCTTGTCCCAGCCATCGAGCTGCTCGACACGACTATATCATCGGTCTCCGTAATGATCTTGATCAGTCACGATTTTCATGGAGGAGATTTATAAAGCCACCGTCTCTGAAAACTCATAGGCGCTGGTTGTAGTTTACCTGACCGCATTAGTTCAGCTGCAGTCTGCAGATCCTCAGTTCGCATGTCCGCTTCGAGATTTTCAGAGATCGCCTCAACCTTTGCCTTCATGATGACGAGAATCTCCTTCGCCGTTGTCTCTCTTCTTTCATCCGCAGGCACAAAGGGGGAATCAGCTGTTTTTTCTCCCGTTATCTCAACATCTGACTGCAACACCTCAAGCAAAGATTGATTCATATCAGCGAGTTGCTCGTTATTAATGGTGTCGAGTATTTCAGTGGTGGACAAACTGACCGTCGACAGGGAGTCGTTTCCCATCTAGGACTTCGTTTTCTCGCGGCCTATACTGCAAGCTCGCAGCACCAGTCCATACAAAGACGTTCTTCTATTTGCTAGCCCACAGTTTTTTCTCCACTTCTCAGTAACGGTGGACTTGTCCCTTTTCCTCTTCTTCTTCTCAAGAGCTTGTTTCTCCAAGACAGTCGCGACCTGCTGCGAGTCCGGCAGACTCTCGCGGGCTTTGTCCGGATCGATGACAACCAGAGCCAAAGAGGATACTAGTTCTTCAGCTGGTTCTTCAACTTGTTCTCGGGCTTGTTCTTCGGCTTGCACGTTAGCTTGCTTCTCTATTTGCTCTTCAGTAGGCCGCTTCTCCAGTTCAGCGTTCACCACCGGCTGCTGAACTTCGGGTGACGATACTTCCTTATCCAAATCTATCTGCAGCATATAGGTTCCAGAGGCAGAAGGATGTATTTCCATACCCCCAAAGTTTGCAGGGTTCTGGTCAGAAATCGACGGCGGATTTGACATTCTATCCGTGCTTTTTGATGGTAGATTTTGAATAGTAGAGACATTCACAGATTTCTCATGTTCAAAATCTTTGGAACTGTGAACTGAGTCAGTCCTCTCCTATCCTTTCTGTGAACTCTCCCCTGTGTGGCGGACACGCATCCCGCTCCGGTGAACAACCTTCTTGGTTCTTGTGTTCGTCTTAGGTTTCTGCGTCCTTGAAGCAAGGTTGCCAAAGAATGATCCTAGCCTTTCCATGCCGGACTGAAAGGTGAAGACCGCAAGGGTTGAAAACCGACGCGTGGCGCAGACAGTTTTGTCAGAATACAAGGTTTCCAGCGGTATTTATAACGCAGGAAGCATTTATAAGTGTTGCGTACTTGGCGGTTAAGGAAACATTTTAGAAATTGTCTGAAACTTGAAAATGTGCAGGGATTATGTTAACCCCAGAATCCGCAACATGTTCAGCAGGGCATCCTCCTGCTCTTTCATCGGACTCGGTTTCGGAAGTCTGCTCATGTCGTCAAGGCCGTGCAGAATCCAAGGCTTCTCAGCGGCGGACTCATTTCCTAGTCCGCCCAGGTCACCTAGACGGATTTCTAGTTCTCCTTAACCGGAGGACTCAAGCCTCCAGTCTGCCCAATCCATCCAGCCTCAGTTGACCAGCTTCCAGAATGTCCGCCAACTCTTCAAGCGGACTCAAGGGTCAGTCTGCACAGGTCACGGACCTTCAGCCAGGATCGCGCCTTGCTGCCAGATGGAAGCTCCAACTAGCGAGCCCAGTCCACCCCTCTTGAGAGGACTGCTTGTCTTTTCTTTTACGATTCCCATCACTGCTGCCCGATTCTCCTATACCACGAGCAGCGGGTTATTTTAGCATTGCCCATTTGGGACGGCCCCCAAACTTATAAATAGGTGGAAGAGGTGCACCCATCACACGCTGACTCGAGCCTAGGAGCCTACTTGTTAAAGGCTGCGGACTCAAATCTATGGCTTTGTGGTCTCCAGCTTACTCTCCGTTCAGCTTTCTTATCTCAACTTGTAACCAGTCTTTTAGCAATCAAAGGAAATCCTATCGCAAGAGAGGCATTCAGGCCACGACGGGGGAAGTCTGTTGTTTCCGTGGCTCACGGCTCTGCTTTCTCTAGTCCACCAGTAGATAACTGCTTATTGTCTTCTCTTTTCCCTTCCTTTCCCCCGTGTTTGAGCCGTTAACTGGTGGTGTCTATTTTCGCGCAACAACAGCCACCTCGACCATATAATCAGTATGGATGTCAGCACTTTCCTCGGCCTTGATCGAGAGGCATGGGGCGAAAGAGATATCAAACTCACTCAGCTCCACCGACCACTTAGTCAACCTGGTTGAATGCTCCACCCTATCAAAGATCTTGCGGAGGGGATGGTCAGTCACCACTCAGATGGAGTGTGCCTGGAAGTATGGTTGGAGCCTCCGGGGTGAGATGACAAAAGCGAATGCTAGCTTCTCCAAGATGGGATATCGGAGCTCCGTCTTCCTCAGGACCCTACTGACGTAGTATATGCCCTGCTACTTCTTCCCTTCTTCCTGAACCAAGACGGATCTCAAGGCCTCTGCCCAGACACTGAGATACAAAGAAAAGTCCTCCCCCTCTTTTGGCCCTTGGAGCAGGTGGCCTGAGTTAACTGCCTCTTCAAGGCCTGGAACGCCTCCTCACATTATCCAGTCCATTCGAACTTCTTGCCTCCCCTCAGCGCATTGAAGAAGGGAGAGCAGTTCTTTCCAGCCCGGGAGAGGAACCCGCTCAACCCTGCCAGCTTGCCCATCAGACGTTGCACCACCTTTGCATTCCTAGGTGATTCAATCTCCATGATTGCTTTAACATTGTTAAGATTTGGTTCCACCCCTGCGGGGGTGAGGAGATGGCCCAAGAACTTCACCATGCTAGCACCAAAAACGCACTTTATGGGGTTCAACCTCATCTTGTAATTGCACTAGGTGGTGAAGGTTTCCTCAAGGTCCTGGAGGTGAGAGTCCACATCTTGAATCTTGATCATAAGATCATCTACAAACACCTCTAGAATCCTTCCCTTTTGTTCTCAGAAGACCATGTCCATCATCTTTTGGTATGTCACCCCTGCATTCTTCAGCCAAAGGGCATCATTTTGTAGTAGTAGCATCCAACCCGTGTGATGATGGAGACATCTTTTATGTCGTGAGGGTGCATCCTGATTTGGTTGTAACCTGAAAACGCATCCAAAAAAACTCATTATAGGAAAACTGATAGTTGAGTCAAACAACACGTCTATCCGAGGCAAGGGATAACAATACTTTGGGCATGATAAATTAAGAAAAGAGAAATCAACACACATATACCACCAACTGTCTCCTTTTTTAACCATCACTACATTGGAGACCCAGCAGGGGTATAGAATTTTGGATACAAAGCCGACCTTGAGGTGTTTGGCCACCTCCTCACGCATGGGATCGACCAGGTTGTCCGCGATGGACCTCTTCTTTTGCTGGATGGGGTGGGCCTCTGGGTCCAGATTGAGGAGGTGGCAGGAAACATCTGCGTCAATCCCTGGCATCTCTGCCGCGCTCCATGTGAAGATGTCCACATTTTTCTGGATGCACTACAGCATCCTTTCCTGGTCCTCCGGGGTTAGCCCCCCACTGTTGCAAACTTTCTCCACTCAGCCTCTGTGGGTGAGAACTTCCATTTCCACCACTTCTTCCGCAGCCTCCAACCTGGACTGCTCTCCCCATTCACCAACGTCTCCCTCTCCTAGGACAAGGGCCTTTTCTTCTTCCACGGCCATAGCCTCGGCCAGCTCTTCCAGAACGGCTTTTGCCGCCACTACCTCAGCGCAGACTTCTTCCTCCACTTCCATCCCCTACACCTCTTCTCCGGCCTCCGGCCCGTACAGCTCTTCTATCCTCCTCTCGATATCCTCGGCCCCCTCTTTCCAATATATGGATTTTGTCGTCGTGACGTAGCACTCCCTCGCCACCATGGGGTCTCCCCGTACTCGGAGCTGGATCCCCTTAGCGTTAAATTTCAAGAACTGATGGAAGGACGAGGGGACACAGTGGAAGGAGGTGATGAGGGGCCGCCCGAAGATTGCGTTGTAGCTGTTGGGGGCATCCATAATGACGAACCTGCACGTAGGGGACTACCCCCCAGAGTGACATGGAGCCCCACTCCTCCTTCCACTTCCTTCCTCTCCCTAGAAAATCCGAACAGAGGCTCATCCAAGGCCAACACCCTCTTGGCCACTACTTTCATCACGTTGAACACTTTCTTGAAGATGACGTTGACTGAGCTCCTGTTATCGATGAGGATCTGAGAGACAGTGAAATTTTCGATGGCTATCTGGATGACCAACCTATCGCAAAAGGTTTCCTCATGATCTGACATGTCTTTCCTTAAGAAGGTAATCTTCTCATCAGGGGTGGAGTTTAGGATGTGGAGCCAAACTCCGACGATACATGTTGTTGAGGCTCGCCTTTTGGGAAGTCTCGACTCGTCACCCCCCCCCCCCCCCCCCCCCCCCCCCCCGTGGATCACTATGATCCCTCCTCGGGCTCAAACATCAACCCTATCCTCGCACATGTCCTCCGCTGCACTAGGCAGGACCTCCTCGATCCACACTTCTTGATGACCTTGTGATTGTTCCTTCTTCCTATCCCCCATCATCCCGATGAATTCTGGGCATGTGGCAGTTGTGTGCCCTTCTTCTTGATGGAACTCGCAATAGGGGAGATCCACCCTGGCCCCCTGCATTCTCCTCCGCCTAGATCTCCTTCTTTCCGCCATGGCTATTTCCATAGCCTGATTTTGGTCGGGGAGAGGTGGTCTCCGACCTTGCCTTCCATAAGGAGGGTAGAACTGACCCTGACCCCCCTGGCGATAGTCTCCTCCATGGAATCCTCTCTGCGGCCCTTTTCCTACCGTTGTGGCCTCTAACCTAGCCGATGGTTCAGCTCCTAGCGCCCCCACCTAGGCTGTTATTGTTGCTACTGTTCCCTCTTTCGGGGTTTTGCTCTCCTCTCCTCCTGACTCTTGCCACCTCTTGGATCCTTTTCCTCCTCCGTGGCCCACCTGGACAGCTTCCGGGCAAACTCCAGGTTCGACGCCTCCATGTCGACCTCCCTTGCTGCTCTCTCCATCAGTGCCTTAAAGGACACTGATGTCATCCACTTCAGCTCCATTCTAAAGAACCCTGGATGAAGCCCAAGGGTGACAACTACCAAAATGGCAAGACCAGACATCAATTGCACCTGGAGAACCTCCTCCTAGAACCTATTTAAGTAGCTCCCCAGGGTCTCGTTTACTCCCTACTTGACGCTGAACAGAGACTCGGACTCCTTCTTCATCTTTTTTGAAGTGGTGAATCCTAGGATGAACCCCGGCGCAGGTCCTAAAAATAGTAGACGGAGCCGGCAGGAGCTGGTGGAACCAATCTCTTTCCTTCTACTTGAGGGTGACTGCGAAGAGTCTGCACTTGAACCCATCCGATAACTGTAGGATCGAGACCTCATCCTCAAACCACTAGACGTGCTCGATCGGGTCTCCCTTCACGGTGTCGTAGGACATCTCTGGCTCGCGGAACCCCTCTAGAACTGGGGCTGATGAAACAAACTCGCTGAAGGAGCTGGGGGCTCACCGAACCGGCCTTCAGATGTCGAGCTGGGGACAAGCACGTGCCCTTGCAGCTCGTGCTCACCCCCTCTTCCTGCCACCTCCTTCCCAGCTCGCCTATCGAGTGCGTCCTCGCCTAGGGCTAGAGAAGGGACAAATGGAACCGCTGGTGTCGAGCACTCGACACACGCGCCGAGTGCGATCCTGACAAGGCTGAGCATCTCCTGCCTGAACTCATCAAACATGCGAACAGTGGCGAGAGGGGGAGGTGGGGGTGGCGAGTTTGCCCCGCCTGAACCTTTCCCTTCTCCTCCAGTCATCGAGCTAGTTTAAAATTTTCGGTGCTGACCACGTTCCACGCTCACCGCACCAAAATGTTGAAACTAAAAAATCGGTCTCTATGGAGTTCACCCTTGTGGAAGGGGTGATTGCACACTTACTTCTCTCGCACGTGCCAAAAGACTAAGGAAAAAGAATAGGGGAAAGACCCAAGGGCTCGGCGTGGAGGTCCCACCACACACCCGAAAGATCTTAGAGAACTTCCCCTCCCAAGCCAAGTGCCGAGCTAAGGATACCTCAGAAAGCGCAAAAAGACCAGGGCACAAGTAATCATGCCTTCTAAGGTACCCCTTGGGTCTATTTATAGTTTTTTAAAATCGCCTGCAAATAGCCAACGTTCGCTATTTTTAACAGCTATGTGCAGTCCAGGTTGTCCTGCAAATAGTGTAACTTCGTTGTTCTGGAAGGCTAGGGGTAGGCCAACGGGGGTGGATTGGTAAAACACATCACAGAACTGGGTGAGTGACCCTCTAAAACCTCAACAAGCAAGTACTAATACTTCATCTTCCTCTTGCCTAAAGATATTTTTTGCATTCCCCCGGATATATTTCAAGACATTTATTGAAAAATACACATTCTTTAAATTAATGTTGTACACACTATCTTAATAAACACTCATTTTTTAAGCAAAAAAATTGAGGAAGAGTGAAAAGCAAAGAAAATTGGATTCCCAAGTAAGTTTAGAAGTTCCTTAGAGATCTAGCAAATATGTAAAATATAGATCAATTTCATTAAATTTGGAATAAAAGCATGGAGCGAAGGAAGGATAGCTCTAAACAGCTTTGGTTCAGGCTTTGCCTGTGAGGAAGCCAAGAGAAAATGTTTAGCACACAGGTAATACAATATTACTTATAGGAATTCTTGTTCTAACATCTAAAGAATTGAAAAATTCAAACGTGTATAAATATATGCAACTAACCTTGAAAACATAATACTGAAAATAATACTTTGATAGTACAATGAATGTATAGTAAATCAAAATTTAGAGCTATGGCATTGAGCATTCAAAATTTTTTGGTAGCTCTTAAGAGGCACATCAGAGGTGTACGTTTTAAAAAGTAATATTAGAGGTGATCCAAGTTGAAATTCTTTAAGTTTATGGTGTAAATATGAACTTGGAGAACTTGAAAAATCAACAAAATCAGTAAAATCATGTAAGTTGAACATTAAAATATAAAAATAAGTTATAGTGCGGTTCAGCAACCATATAGTTAGCTATAATGATGAAAATATAAAACTGCAACCACTATTAACATATTCACATAACGTACAACTATTTTACGATGTGCAACAATGGCTAAAATTTTTTTGAGTAAAAACTGGAGAATAGGTAAGAGATCGAACCATAAAACTTATTGAAAAATCTAAAACTACAGCTATATAAGTGGATTTAGTAAAACCATAAAACATAAAACCAGCTATCATATAACCGGATTCAGTAAAATCTAAAACTGAAGATTCAGTAAGGTATAGTGAGTAAAATCAATAACTTTTCAGTAAGCCACAAAAACATATAAGCCGTGGAGGGGATTATAAAATCAGTAAGGCTTAAACCTTAGGAAGCTACACAAACAAAATTTAACTGAATGGCTTAAATTAGCAAGCCTTAAAAAATTTGTTGGGAAAAAGTAGAGAGGAAAGAAAATGCGGTAGGCTCTGTATAGAATGTCTTAAATCAGTAAACTGAGAACAAAATTAAACCTCCTACGATGCAGTGAGGAGGCTTTGTCCAGGAGGCTTGATCAAGGAGGCTTGGATTAATCCGGCGAGGAGGATAAGCTGTTGAAAAGATCATAGAACCATGGTCAGCGTGGGAGGAGAAGCTATCGAGGCAGAGATCAAAAATGAATATCATAACAATGTTATGTTATAAGGCAGAAAAATTTATGAAGCAAAGATTTAGTAGAAAAACAATGTTAGAATTTCACACTTATATTTTCAGTAAACTGAAAGAATTTCACGCAAAAAAACAATGTTAGACATAATTGTTCATTCTATAAGTAGAAATACTTCAATTACAATTGATTACACTAACCTTCATTACACTTGTATTTTCACTAAACTGTAGAAATTTATTAATGAAAACACAGAAAAAAATTTATTTTTGTGAACATTTGCAACAAAAATTTAATGATAAACCAAGTTGAGCATATGCAGCACAAAATATGTATACATTGAAGCATATGCAACACAGAAATTACAGAGCATATGCAGCACAAAATATGCCGCAATTCGAAGAGGCTCCGTTGCATATGCGGCACATAAATTACAGCAAGAACACAAAATAAAGGAACAATGCTTACGGTGAGGAGTTTAGTTTAGGAGGAGCTTTGTTGAGGGTTTCGAGGAGTGAAAATGGAGAAGCACCGGACCGGAGGAGGAGCGTTGTTTATAAAGGACACTTCTATTTTCACTAAACTGAAGAAATTTATTAAAGAAAACACAGAAAAAAATTTAATGTTGTGAACATTTGCAGCACAAATTTAATGATAAACCAAGTTGACCATATGTAACAAAAATTATGTATACATTGAAACATATGCAACACAAAATTATAGAGCATATGTAACACAGGAATTACGGAGCATATACAACACAAAATATGGGTATTCGAAGAGGCTCTGTTACATTTGCGATAGAGAAATTACAGCAAGAACACAAAATAAAGGAACGATGCTTACGGTGAGGAGTTTGGTTTTAGGAGGAGCACTGTTGAGAGTTTTGTGGAGGAGCGAAAATGGAGAAGCACCAGAATGGAGGAGTGTTGTTGATGAATGAGGAAGCTCTGTTGAGGGAGGAAGCACTGGATGAAGGAGGAAGCTCTATTGCAGTTAAATAAACAGTGTTAATTGTAACTAAAAAATAGAAAGGTGCTTGTCGGTGAGGAGGAGCATGCCAGAATGTGGCCGGAGGACTTACCGGAAGGAGGAATTTACCGCGAAACAATTTCTGGGAGGAGTTTGCTGGAAGGAGGAGATCGTCGGAGAGATGAACAAGCTTGAGAGTGAGGCAATGTGGACGAGAGAAGGAGGAGCTCTTGAGGTGGTATAGAAGTTATTTTCAGTGGGGCTGCGAGAAGGAGTTAGGGTTATGTAGGCGGGAGGAGTTGACAAGAGGAGAGGGTAGCGTCTGATGGAGGAGAATCAGGCGCTAGCTGTGGATGATAAGATAACAATGATAGAGCATGGGGGAGTAGGTAGTGTGTTTATCAGAGATTTGACTTTGCATGTGGGTTGTGGCAGGAGCTCAAAAGTGAAAAGGAATAAATATAAAAATTTTGAAGGCGGGTGGTGGCAGGAGCTCTAAAGTGAAAAGGCATAAATATAAAAAGATAAAAATATTCATTCATGAATGTCATGCCAAAAGACCAAAAAGCCCTACAAATAAGGAGTGTTAGGGAAAATGGGGGGGGGGGGTATTATGGGATTTAAATGTACCTTTCCTATTTTTCCCACTCGGTGCCTAAGAGTCGTTGGGGTGAGTAGATGTGATAGACACTTAGTCTTTATGACTAACGATTGCTACATCTAACATTTAAGGTGGAAACCTAGTGGATAAAGCTGCAACAGCAGCAGGTGATGTAGGAGGGCATCCAAGTCATGGATGTAGGGCCTGATACGACGTTACCCTCACTGCTGTCAGTTACTGAGGTGTTAGACTTTTGAGAGACATTTATTGTAGCCTTCGGGCTATTTTGTTGTACTCGTATATTCAAGGAACCGATGTAGTTCCTTTTACTCATGAACTGCGTTTTGGACATTTTACTTATTGTGATGCTTGAATTCTATTTATTCTCTTTATGTTGTGTTTGCACGGCTGATATTGTGAGAGCTGGCAGAATATGCGTCTTGTAGTACCGATCAACCCGTGTGTTGAAGCTACTGTAAGGCGGCTATTTTGGGCATAAGACTCCCCTCGGCCGTGTGTTGTGTACTGGAAGGTGGTCTTACACATTGTTCGAGAAGGAGAATCTTGCTTACATTCGATCAATACCAACTGATATGCTACCCGCTCTAGCCGCTCAAGTCTGAGTGAGAAGCTACATAACCGACCACTTTGTAGTTGAAGCTCTCGGTGTGTTTCTCAATGAAAATGAGCTGTTAGTGGAGGAAAACGAGAAGCTAAAAGAAGAGATTAATAATATGAAGGAAGCTAACACGGTAAGATTTTACCTGGCAGTTTTTGCGAATTGTTGTAGTTTAACTGCAAATTTAACTTATCTTTCCTTTTGCAGGAAGCGTATGATTCTGATGTAACACCTCCTTTATAATGACCATATAATATGAGTCTGGCCGGGTCTCAACAACATATAGATGTAAGAGCTTTAGCATTAAAAAGTGATATTAAAGAACTACCCATCTCAAAACTTAGAAAAACAATTCAGCGGAAGCACACAAGAAGAAAAGAAGTTATCCAGAACCATAACAGTACAACATGACCTTAAGGCCTTACAATATAATTATGTCTAAAACTACAACAACACCAAACAAAATAAAGTGCCTTAGCACTCTGAGGCTACCTCGGCATGTAAGCCTGATTACAGTACATGGAACATAATATTAAAAAATTCACAAACAAATAGAATAGGGTATAATTCATGAGGCTTAGGACATTTTGGTCTGCGAGCTTGCTCTAGCTTGCGATCCTTGCCCTGTAAAAAATTGTTATAACTTGTGTCAGCAAAGGAAGACGTCAACCATATAACCAATACATCTCCTCCCGACCATCCCTAGTGGTCCCCGGGGCACTCCATCACCCTATAGGTTATCCCTTCGTATGTACATTTAAATAAACATAATTGAGCATAAAAAACAATAGGTTTGGGTGTTTCATACACCAAATATGTTTTTATGTTGAACATTTAAATAAAAAGAGACCTACAATGTAGCATGTATGCAAACCTGGGTTTCACCCAATGCACTTTATAGTATATATGATTATAACACATCATCATATCACATCATTCATTTAGGTGCTTCCAATTTCCGCCATTGGCATTCAAGCTGTAACACGAAACTCTTGCATAGGACCCACCTGCTTGTAGGACTCAATACCCGGACTTGTTTGCAAGCTCTGACTCTCACGTTAGTTCTATCACACAAAAAAACTTATGCAAAGAACCCTTGCCTTACCCAACGAGCTCGTGGGCTTCATCGCCCGAGCTTGTTCAAAAGCTTGACGTTCTCATCAGTTTTCATATTAGGGGACTTGTCTTGCCGGGACACTCTTAACACGTGACTTGTAGTGTTTCGGGCTTGCAAGCTGACCACAAAGACAAGGCCATGCCTTAGAATATCATTCAACAACCACAATATTTCCACCCTAAATCTCCATTTGTTCTCATACGAAATAAAGGGCATCGCAAACGGTATCTTCCCCGCAATCAGCTTTCTAACAAAATCCTATAGTGCATGTCATGGAACATCTCCGAATCAGACCATCGATCGGGAATACGACTTTACCCATAATGCCTAATCCACTAACAGAGCAGATTTCTATTGCAACAACATACTGGGGATGGATTCAATCGACCTGCTGGTTCATCTTGAACATGGATACCCAAACCCTTCACATTTGAGAGATCCGGTGCCAAAATGCTTGAATAAAAGCATAAACGAAACTTATGTCACGCGCACATCCTAAAAACTGCGAGGATAAATGTCATTACCTTACCACTCCTCTTCTTAGCCATGGAGATCTTGATTTACATGGATAAAATTGTGCGCCTTCAAGCCTTCTCCACGAATCCGACCTCGGATCGACAAACGGAGCTCTAAAGCTTCGTCAATGGAGAAAAAAGTCTCTTATTCCTCCTCCAAAATCTCCCTCTCACAAACCCTAACTCTCACTCCAAGATGAGAAAAATTAGAGAAAAGAGTCCCTCATCCCTACTTAAGGCTCATGGACGGAGAATTTAAGGCCGTAGTATCGAATTCTAAGAAGATCGGACAGCCAAAAATCAACAGTTTTTAAACTCTTTCCGTCCACTACTACCGGGCGGTAGTTACCTTCCGTGTCGTGGTAGTTAACAGACCCGCTGGTCTCCGCAGAATGACAAAATACCGCCAGTGGTAGCAATATCGCCATGCATTAGCTTTTCAATGCATTTGTCGTGACGCTTTCATCTCGACGCCCTCGATAAAAAGGAGCAACCACCAGGCGGTAGCAAAATAACGCCGCATGTTAACTACTCGATGATTTTCCCCGACGCTTTGATCTCGACGAATGAAGACTACTGTCAGGCGGTATCTACCTACCACCACACAGTAGCTCCCAGAACCTCAAGTTCCAGAAAAAAGGGAAGTTACAACTTCTCCCCCTTAAAATTATTTCATCCTCAAAATTTAACATACACTCGAAACAACAAGCATACCTGTTGAAACAATTCCGGGAAGTCTTCCTGCATCGCTTGCTCGCACTCCCATGAGAATTCATCTCATCTGTAGTTATCCCAACACACTTTCACGAGCCTAACCTCTTTATTCCGCAACTACCGAATTTCTCAATCATCTATGCCAATCGGATGGACTCTCGTTTATGATGCAAAATTTGACCTAAGTTTTAATAAAGAAATCAAAATAATCTAATATAAATATATAGATATTGTTAATTTTATCCGTTAAACCGTATCTTTTTATAATTCTATCGGACCACGCCTATTTTACTGTTTTGCATGATCCCGGGACAAGTTGCATCATCAATTCTAAAGAACATGCCTTTAGTTTGGGCAGTCAAACTAAATGTCGAGAGCAGTCATGCTACCGTGTTACTGAACCATATTCAAGAAGAGAATGAAGCCCCAATTGTCCGATGAGATATTTTCTCCTATGTATGAAAGAGGCTAGCAACCTTCGACTATGAATTCAGAATGTGTTTTTTAGGAAGCTTCTTGGAAAGAGAGAAAGTAAACCAACTTTGATCTTGCTTTTCAAGCATGTGTCTCATGACAAGTGTGAAAAAGAGTAGTCGTCATTGACATTTAAACCAACATGTATTTTTTTGACCAAGGGAAGCTTCATTCTCATGCCATCTACCACCTCTATCTCCTTGGTTTTGGCCCAATAAATAGGCATGAAGGAATAGGGTGAAGACATCATTCTGCCTCTTTCATTTGAGCCTTCTAGAGAGCTGTTGGGAGTTTATTTTTAGAGTATTTTATATTAATGTTTTCATGCTTTAATGTTCTTACAATCTCTTTTATCACACTTGTAATCTTTTTCAAACTCTCATTGTAATGCCTTTATGCTGTTTTTGTAACTTCTTTTCAATAAGATATAAAATAGTTTGCTATTAATTTTCTCTCTCTCTTTCTTATTATGCATATTCTTAACATGATTTTCATTTCCTACACAATTATGAGTAACTAAACTTTGCTTAGTGCTTGATTGAGATTATCCGAGGAATGAAATGTTTTCATTTTCTTAATCCATATCTTCTCTTTCTATTTTAACAAATGTTTAGGATTTACCCTTGATTAATCTATAGAGAGGTCATATCATCGATATATGATTTTCTTTTCTGTTTCTTTAATCTTGTAGCCAAAAGGATCATGCCGACGGACTGATCACTCATGGGTAAAGGGAGTTGAATGCAATCCTTAAAAGATGACGATGTAAATTTCCCGGATTGGAGTCAAATCCAATAAAGGGGTTCACCACACAAAGCGAGTTTTAGGGGTTTTGATTAAAGAGAGAAAGTTCGATTGATCAACCTAAAATCAGTTGGGCGTAGCCTTGAAAGAGGTGCGTTCATATTTTGGGAACATCCACGGTCCAACTATCTTCGTTAAAGAGAATTAAGGCTTTATCTATTTTCGGTCATTTTCATTCCAAGGTTATTCAAGATCAAGTACTAACCATTTAATTATAGCATAATCATCCTCTTTTATTGTATAACCATTCATTTATTTGCAAATCAACTCAAAGTATATAATTGATAAAATAACAGAATTCTTTTTGAAGTATAAGTAATCGACGTGCCTTGGTTCTAATACGACCTTTATATTATATCCTGTACTCTAAGCGATAAGGCACACTTGCCTTTATCGAATATAGATTCAGAGAACATCATCTTCATCTTCATCTTCTCTCTTTCATAAAATACCTCCGGGATTTCTCCATCAAGTTTTTGGCGCCGTTGCCGGGGGACTTGCCTCAATATTTTAAAAAAAGAATAACTGTTAATTTTATCATTTTTCTTTTTCTTTTCTAAAAAAATATATATCTTAATAAGATATATATAACCGCCTAAAAAACAAAAACAAAAACCAAAAAATTTCCATTAATAATTTTTAACTCATCTTTAATCTTTTGTTTCACTTTTCTTTTCTCTTCTAGTGTTTGACCTGAGCAAGTTCTTTGAATAATCCTGTATTCCATTTTGATCCAGAAATTGAGCGTACCTTTAGGCGACGTCTTCAATTTTATGAACAAGATTTACTAATTATTCTCGAAGAATCTATCAGAGATACTAATATAGTTACTATGTATGACCCAAATTATAATGAAAGCCAGCAACGGACCATGTCCTATTATGCACGACCAAACTTCAAAGGGACACAATCAAGTATTGTTCGCCCTACAGTAGCTAATAATAATTTTTATATCAAGTCTAGCATCATTTAAATGGTACAACAATCAGTTACTTTTGATGGTTTACCGGACGAAGTTCAAAATAATCATCTTTCAAATTTTCTCGAAATCTGTGATACCTTCAAAATCAATGACATTATTGATGAAACCATTCCATTACGAATATTTCCCTTTTGTTTGCGGTCAAAGGCCAAGCAGTGGTAGGATCTCTTCCTAGAGGATCTATCACTACATGGGCCGAAATGGCGGAAAACTTCATGACTAAATATTTTCCTCCGGCCAAGACTACCAAATTACATACTGATATCTCTTCATTTATGCAAATCGAATCGGAGAATCTCTACGATACATAGGAGAGCGTCAAGAAACTTTTGTGTAGGTGTCCTCACCATGCACTTCCTACTTGGCAACAAGTACAAATTTTTTATAATGGCTTAAATTTCCAAACAAGGAAGATGATTGATGCGAACGCCGGGGGTACTCTTAATATAAAAATCCTAGAGGCCGCTCAAGAGTTTTTTTGAAAAAATGGTCGTGAATGTCTATCTGTGGACTGTGCCCCGCTCGCACCCTAACAAGTCGTCCGGACTTTATAAAGTTGATGTGACAGCTAATTTTGCCTTACAAATTGAACGTTTATGCAAGTGGCAGTGATGTCTACTTCCTCCTCCACACCTTCTTGGGTTAATACTAACAATACTTTTATTGAAGAACAATTTGATTACATGGGAAATCCTCAGCGGCCTTTATTTAACTCGAACAACGCTCCATATAACAACTCAAACAATCCGAGTTATAGGAAACCACCCAAATTTCTCAAGGAGAAACCAAGGTAATGCCCTATGCTCGCCTAATATGAACCCACATGGTTATCCACCACCACCAAAGCCCTCTTCACTTGAAGAGGTATTTTCTAAATATGTTAACTCGAATGAATACAACATTTGGAATCTAGCCAGATCTGTAAAAAACTTAGAGAATCAAATTGGCCAGCTTGCCAAAATGATTGCTGAGCACCTGCATGAAGCTTTGTCTTGCCACACTAAGCCAAATCAAATGGAGAATGGAATGCAAAATGACCATCACCCACCATTATGGATAATATTATTATTATAATATTATAATAATTATGATTTTAATAATAAAATCTAAAGTTAGGACCTTATATCACCGGTTGCCACTGCCACGGTGAGCGATGCAGCGCCATCATCGGGAACATCGCCATGGATGGGGAAGCGGAGCGGCTTCTCTCCGGCGGCTTCTCTCCGGCAGGACAGCAGAAGCGCCATCATCGCCATGGATGGGGCAGCGGAGCTGCTTCTCTCCATCGTGATGAACAGCGCCATCATCGCCATGGCAGAAGAAACAGCGACCATGGCAGAAGAAGCAGCGCCGGAGCTTGCCACTTCGCCGATGCTCACCACGGTGGCAATGCTGGCGTTGGAAAGCTAATCCCTGTCAGAAACCTCCGTTGGCAGTCCGTTCTATCTATAATGCCAAAACAAACTGTAATTGCGGTCGGAACTCAACGGACCATAAAGCGGAAACAAACTGACCCTAAGCCAAATCAAAGGGAGAATGCAAAATCCATCACCCACCACAATGGAAAGGAGGTAACCACTCAAAATAGGATAGAGCCCGAGGTAACTATTTCTGATTTACCCCTCCAGTTTTATTTTCTAATTCTCTGAATGCCTCAAAATTACCGCTTATTTCAACTTATGCTCCCCCCTTATCCATCTAAAATTAAAAAAATGCGAGGAGGGGAACAATACAAAATTTTTTTAGAAATTTTAAAGAACATTCATATAAATGTTCCCTTTTGCGAGGCAATCTCTCAAATGCCTAAATATGCGAAATATCTCAAGGAGTTACGCTACAATAAAAATAAATTTGAAGATATCTCCCATGTTTTCCTCAATACAGAATGCTCGGTAGCTTTATTAAATAAATTGCCTCAAAATTTTCATGATCTGGACGGTTTTCTATCTCATGCCTCTTTGGCAATTTATTAGTAAAGCATGCCCTCGCCAACTTAGGTGCTAGCATAAATCTAATGTCATGCTCTTTGTTTAAGAAATTAGGATTAGAAGATCCAATCCCAACAAATATAAGTATTCAACTAGCGAATCGTTCTGTTAAGTATCCAGTAGGTATAGTGGAGGACGTACTAGTCAAGGTTGACAAGTTCATCTTTCCGGTGTACTTTGTCATTCTTGGCATCGAAGAGGATGTCGAAGTACCCCTCATACTCGACCAACCCTTCTTTGCCACCTCCCACGCAATAAAAGATATGAGTAATGGAAAGCTCCGCCTTTGTGTTAGAGATGATGAAGTTACTTTCAATATCAACCACTCCAAGCGAAATTCTCTTTCAAATGATAGTTCTTGTTATAATCATGACGCATCATTTGAAGAAGATTTTTCTTCATTTTCTTATTCTGGTACCACATGTTGTGACGATGCGGAACTTGATGAATTATTTTATTTTAAGGAATTATCCCATTCTTCGTCTCCTGAGCCAATTGGCTTAGAGAATATTAAAATTACGACCTCTTATGAAGTACCACCCACTCTTGAGCTTAAGTAACTTCTAGAGCACCTAAGATATGTTGTTTTAGAAAAAGACTCTAAATTGCCAGTTATCATTTCTTCAACTTTGAGTGATTCAGAAATTTCCAAATTAATTCAAATCTTAAAAAAGCATCGCCGAGCCATAGCTTGGCAAATATCTTATATTAAGGGATAAGCCCCTCTTTCTACACACACAAACTATTACTAGAAGATAATTCTCAGCCTCAGCGATGACTTAATCCCAACATGAAATACATCATTAAGACTGAATTAATTAAGCTAATTGATGCTGGAATTATCTACACAATTTCGGATAGCCCGTGGTTAGCTTCAGGCAAGTCGTACCAAAGAAAGTCAGCATGAAAGTAGTGGTGAATGAGAACAATGAATTAATTCCAACTTGCACTGTTAGGGGTTGGCGGATGTGCATCGAAAATAGAAAATTAAATGATGCCACCCGAAAAGACCACTTTTCATTGCCATTCATTGATCAAATTTTAGAACGCCTTTCTGGTAACTCCTACTATTCCTTTCTTGATGGTTTATCGAGATATTTCCAAATCCCGATCTCACCCAAGGACCAGCAGAAAACAACCTTTACTTGTCCCTTCAAAACCTTTGCTTATAGAAGGATGCCATTTGATCTTTCCAATGCACCAACTACATTCTAAAGATGTATGTTGACCATATTGGATGAGTTGGTTGAGGATGTGATTGAAGTCTTTATGGATGACTTTTCGGTATTTAGAAATTCTTTTAAATCATGCTTAGCTAATCTTGATCGTGTTCTACAACATTGTGAAGACACGAATTCTATTCTCAACTAAGAGAAATGACATTTCATGGTCTGAGAGGGGTTGATCCTCGGTCATAAAATATCTGGTAATGGGATTGATGTTGATAAGGCCAAGATCAAGGTGATTGATAAACTTCCCCCTCCAATAAATGTAAAATCTATTAGAAGTTTCCTTGGTCACGCGGGTTTTGATAATGAATGTTTAACAGCTTTTAATATTATAAAAGATAAGCTTATCAACTTGCCAATTCTAGTAGCACTAGATTGGTGTTTTCCATTCGAGATAATGTGTGATGCAAGTGATATTATTATAGGCGCATTGTTAGGCCAACTAGTGAACAAGTATTTTCACAAAATTTATTATGCAAGCAAGACACTCACTTCCGCATAGGAAAACTACACTACTATAGAGAAAGAACTTCTGGCAATTTTTTTTGCATTTGATAAATTTAGGTCTTATAAATCTCACTCTAAATTCATTTGTTTACAGATCATTCTTCCCTTAGGTACCTACTAAACAAGTAAGTCGCCAAGCCCCGATTATTAAGATGGATCCTCCTACTACAAGAATTTTACTTGGAGATCCGGGACAAGAAAGGAGCGAAGAACTTGGTGGCTGATCATCTCTCCTACTTAGTGAATCATGTTGCGGATATGTTGGCAGAAGCCGGCATTGATGATAAATTCCCTAAAGAGCGCCTCCTTGCCTTCAAAAAATTAATGAATTCTTCTACCACTTGGTTTGTGGATTTGGCCAACTATCTAATTGCACGGGTCCTGCCAAAAGGTTTTTCAAGTCAGCAAAAGAAGAAATTGTTTTCTGATGTGAAGAACTACTTTTGGGAGGACCCCTTCTTATTTTTTATCTGTACGGATCAAGTGGTAATAAGATGTGTTTCGAGCAAGGAAGGATTGCAAATTTGGCGGCACTGCCATGAACGACTAACCAGCGGACATTACTAAGCAAACCGGACTGCAAAGAAAGTGTTGGAGGTCAGTTTCTACTAGCCCTCGATCTTTAAGGATGCTCACACTTTTGTGAGCGGATGTAACAGCTGCCAAAGGTTGGGTAACATATCTCGTCGAGACGAAATACCCCAAAACTCCTTTTTTGAGTTTGAAATTTTTTATCTATGGAGTATCGATTTCGTAGGTCCTCTCCCTCCCTCATTTAATAATAAATTGATGGCGACATTCCTGATGCGGCAGTTGATCCCCGATATAGAGAGTTCGTTGATTGGGACGAACTTTGTCGCAAGCTCGAGGATAGCATTCTACCAGGACGTTTCTTCGCCAATGGAGCTACTTGTTTTGCAAGACGTCAGCCACAGGCATCAATTAAAAAAATATAATTATAAATTAAATATTTATAATTATATATTATTTAGCAATTTTTATTTTTAAGCAATGTTATTTTAAGTGTTTTATTTCATGGATTTAATTATTCTATTTTAATTCATGTATGATGAGTGCATATAACCATCTAGTATTTAAATTCATGCAAGTACTTGTATTTCTATTATGATGGGTGCTTATAACCATCAAGTATTTTTCATTTTCATGAAGGGAGGGGATTGAGTGGTGTAGGCTATAAAAGGACATGCTTATGAAGAGAAATGTAGAATGATGAATGAAAAAAGCCTAAAAATTCAAAGATTGAATTTTCCCCCTCTTTCTCCCTTGGAAATTTCGGCCCTCTCCCTTCTCTCCTCTCTCTTGGCCGCCAGCTACCCCTTCTCCCTCTCTATTTATTGGCCTCCTCTCATCCTCCTCCTCTTTTGTAAGACCCCCCCTCTCGGAACACAAAACACGGCACGAGAGGGGTCTTATTCCAAGAATAGCCGCCTTGGGGTAGCACTAACACTCGGGCTAGCCTGTACAACAAGACGCCTATTCTGCCGGCTACAACCAATATCAATATATATATATATGCCAACCCAACCAAAAGAATATAAAGAAATCAAATCCACACAAGCTATAAGTCCAAAAGTACAGTAATAGAGAAGCTAAACATGCTTCTACAAAATAAGAGTACAGCTATAAAGTTGCCCCAAAGGGCTACAACAAAACTCTCATTTACTCACATCTGCAACAGACGATAACGACGACACCGTCCCTTCAGGCCCTATCGTCCTGGCCTGGCTGACCAGCTCCATGACCTGCTATTCCATCTGCGGGATTTCCTCCTAAAAAGAAAGACATAGCAACCATTAGTCATAAAGACTAAGTGGTTTCATATCCGCTCCCCCGGCAACTCCTCGGCACCGGGCGGAGAAATAGATAGGGTACAATATATGTATATAAGCAGGATTATAATCAAGCAAGTGGTATAACATGTAGTAAGATATTCTAACATTTCTACCATCTATCACAGCATTTGAATATAGAGTTATAACCGAAAGTAACTCAACTTATATGGATGCCCATACAAGCATATAAGTTGAGGATCGTTTAGCAGTAAGTAACTCATCGTATAAGAGTGCTCATACAAACTAAGACGATGAGGGTCTTGTGTATGTAATGAGGTGCAATGTTATGTATGCGATGTAATGACACACCCATGATCACACACATGCAGTTGCTATGTCGACACAGACTAGTAGTTCCCACTTATCGAGCAGGTAGCTAACCTTTCAGGCGCCAACCGTCGTGGCCAGATGGTGACAGTAGAACGGGCACTTATACTACTAAGAGGATATCAACACTACTTCACTTAGGCCTCCGTACGCCTCAACGCTAGGAACACAACAGCGGAGTCCATGCGTACTATGGCCCAGCGGGTTCTCTTGGGTAGATGTTCACCAAGATCCTAGCCCCGAACTGGCCTATGCGTGACACGGAAGGAACCACGGAAATAAGCACGAAAGTCAAGCCCAACCGTTCACTTGGAACAGATGGAGCCCCGGGGCATGAACACCGGGGGACAAGCCCAACCGCCTAAAGTCTATCTATCAAATCCCATCGGTGTGATGGTTGGCGAGCCCGTAGACCTATCACACTATCCTTAACTCAGGATTATGACACCGCGTGTCGACTCACACCGCATGATATTCAATAATATCGTGGCATTGAAGGAGCCTCGGAGAAAGAATGAGGACCAAGCCCAACAATCCACCTAACACGGAAAGAGCCTCAGAAATGAGCACGAGGACCAAGCCCAACCGTTCAGTTTACTCATCTCTACATTATCCCGACTAGTGACTGCCAACAACGCACATATTACCTTCCACAATGCTATCCGTAGGGAGACGGCACTCTAAGAATTGGACTACTAAATTTCATTCTATCAATTCAACATACATATGGCCATAGTTTATTCATATATATGTCATACCGAATGATTTCAACATCATATAACAAAATGCGCATAAATGATAATCTACAGATTTATATCAAGTCATTTCGTTCGATTCAAGCTTGCTTCACATCTTGTTATACGAATTCAAATTAACAAACTTCAACCTTAATAACACTACGGTGGTTATCATAAAAGAGTTCACCCGAACCTCAAATTAGATTGCAACATTAATTCCACCGAATCTAAATCCATGTTATACACTACCCAGAAATTTAAGTGCAGAATAAATCTGGACAGCAACTTCAACCCAAGATTCCCGTGGCTACAAGAATCCGGTGAGTGCGTGAAACCCCTCGATGGAAAGGTATTTCCATTGGCTATAACTTTCATGTTTATCCTGCAACCTAGATCAGTATAAAACCCACATGAAATTTGCTGCAAAGCCTGCAGCGTACAGAATACAATTTCTGTGGGCTTATCCTACAACCCTTACTTCGATCAGATATTCTTGTGGCTACAGGCTTCACTCGAAGGCGTGTAACCACTTGTTGGAAAGGTAATTTCAATGGCTTCAACTTTCGTGTTTAGTTTAAAGCCCAGATCAGACCATTTCTTGCCTGAAAACAGCCAAGAAGGTCGCTGCATGCTGAACACAGATTCTGCACGCATCTTGAAGCGGAATGAACGACATCGGTTCATCTTCCTCCTCAAGTCAATCACCCCAAATTGCAACAAGAAGTTCCTCCACCCTTATTCTCCCTCTCAAGGCAATTTATCTTCACGAAACCACCCCCATCATCAATTTGAAGAACGGGAGGTTGAAGATGACTAGTCATTAGAACAAAAGTTCTAGATAGGCCTTCCTAAGAAACCTTCTCCTCACACATCAATACTCATTTGAGTCGATGTCTCGCCTAAGAATATATATGGATCTAGCACCAAGGGAGAGGGGAGGAAGCTCACCTCATTTCCAGCGATACCACCATTTCCGGCCATGGATCTTATCATCCTCCTCGGTGGCATCACTTTTTCCTTGACGGCGGTGGCATTTCTCCTCCTCCAAGGTTTGATCCAGCAAGATATCCTCCTCCAGGAAGTTCCCTCAGGAAAAAGGGCTGGAATGAAGAGTGAAATGGCTAGGGTTTTACTTTTCCTTTTATACAGAAGTGACACGGGTAGGGACACGACCGTGTCCTTACCCGTGTCCTGCTCTGGCAAAGCGGTTCGACTGCCGCTTCGTGCCCCTACACGGGTACTGACACGGCTGTGTCGGTACCAATGTCCAAGTGACACGGCCATGGTTATAGCCGTGTTAATACAATTGTCCTGGGCGGGACACTTCTCGTGGGCCTGGGCTTGAAGCACACGGGTAGGGACACGCCTGTGTCGCTACCCGTATCATTCGCACACGGGTAGAGACATGGCCATGTCTCTACCCGTGTCCTCCTCGAGACTGATCACTTAACGCTATGCAGCCAAGGCATGGCACATGGGTAGGGACACGCCCGCGTCCCTACCCGTGTCCTACTCGGGACAAACCACTCAACGCCCTTTTATTACCACTCAACCCCATGGACACTCAGCCCCACTGAACACGGGTAGGGACGCGCCTGTGTCCCTACCCGTGTCATACTCAACACAGTTTTCAACTTATTTCCTTATTCCCCGTGAGTGAGCACCTGATCGCCTGCCCCCCTTTGATCGTACACCAGCTCTCTAAACACCAAAAACACACACAAGGCTTCTAACGCGAATCGGAACATTACAAATCCTATAAACAAAATAAAAGATTTTGTCCCCGAAATCAGGCTAAGGCTATGGGGAGTGAAGCATACAGAAAAACAAATATGCTTTTAAATAAAATTACCTTGAGCAAACAACTCCGGGTAGCATCTTTGCATCAAATCCATTGGCTCCCATGTGAATTCCTCCTTCCCATGATTAGACCATTGGCATCAAACTATGATTAGACCATTTCACCCATGGAACACTTTTACGGCATAAGGTTCTTATCTCGTTGTCTATAATTCGCACCGGCTCCAGTCACACAGACCTATCAGATGTCACAGGACAATCAGTTGTGGGGATGCATTGATCGGGCCGCAGCAGCGCCTTACAAAGCGACGACACATGGAACACGTCGTGGAGATTCTCTAGCTCAGGCAGTAGCTCCAACCGATAGGCTAATGGGCCAACCATTTCAAGTATAGTATAAGGACCCACATACCTCAGGCTGAGCTTCATCACAGCACGCACCCGTGACACTCCATGCATCGGCCGGATTTTTAGAAATACTTTATCACCCACTTGAAACTCCACTAGACGGTGTATTGCATTATAATACTTCGCCTGCCGACTTTGAGCCTCTAACATGCGATCCCGTATCAGCCTAACCACCGAATCAGTGTAATATATATACTCAACTCCCAAAGTCTTCGGGTCTTCATCTTGCATCTAAGACAAGGGGGTTCTACAAATCCTAACATAAAGAGCTTCATGGGGCACCATGCCGATGCTCTCCTGATGGTTGTTGTTGTAGGAGAACTCCACCAGGGGAAAGAGCCTTTCCCTCAGCTCTCCCCTATCCAACACACATAATCTCAACAGATCCTCCAATGTCCGGATGGTCCGCTCAGACCCCCCGTCCGTCTGAGGATGGAACGCGGTGCTAAAGGTAAGGCGCGAGCCCAAATACGCCTGTACCACCTTCCACTCCTTGGAGGTAAAGCGACCATCATGGTCAGAAACTATCGTCTTAGGCACGCCATGATACCATACAAACTGCTCCACAAAGAGGCGTACCAAGACATCCATGTGAGCCTGCTTCTTCATAGGGATAAACCGGGCTACTTTCGTCAGTCGATCAATGATCACCTATACAGAATAATTCCCTGAGAGTGAGCGAGGTAGCCCATGTACGAAGTTTATGGAAATATCCTCGAACTTCCACTCGGGGATTTGCAATGACTGTAACTAGCCGCCGGGACACCTGCACTCCGCCTTCACCCTTTGACAGGCTTCACAATGTGTAACAAAATATCGTACATCCTTCTTCATTCCCGGCCAACAAATGGTCTTCTGTAAGACGACGTACATCTTTGCAATTCTCGGGTGCACTAAATATTGATAGCAATGCGCCTCTCAAAAGATATCCTCCCGAATTTTATCTCCCTTGGGAATGTAGAGCAGGCCGCGAAAATAAACGAGGCTGTCTTTTAGTGTGTATTCGTCGGTAGTCGCGTCTTTGATTGACTTTATTGCCGGGGCCAGAGCCGCATCTACTTCTTGCTTTACCCGGATCCGGTCCCGGATATCACAAACTATGCTTATGCTTGCCAAGTCTCCGTATATTCTGCTGAAGGAGCCATAAATATCAATGTAATTTCCATCTCCTCAATCATCTGAGCCAACTCCATACTCATCAACCGGGACTCTGGGCTCGAGTTCGGTATTTTTCTACTCAACGCATCGGCTACCGAGTTTGCTTTTCCAGGGTGGCAGTTCAAGGTGAACTCATAGTCGCATAGAAATTCTAACCACCGTAGTTTTCTTAAGTTCAACTCCTTTTGAGTATGGACGTACTTCAAGATTTTGTAATCTGAAAAGATCTCGCAGTGGATGCCGTATAAATAATGCCTCCAAACCTTCAAGGAGAACACTACTGCTCCCAGCTCCAAATCATGAACCGGGTAATTGATTTCGTGCTTCTTCAATTGTCATGAAGAAAAAAAAATCACGTGCCTGTGCTGCATCAATACCGCTCCCATCCCTTGATATGACGCGTCCGTGTAAACTTGAAATCCTCCCTTCCCAAATGGAAAGACAAGGATGGGGGTGGAGGTAAGTCTATCCTTCAAATCTTGGAACGCAGCTTCACATTGGGGTGTCCACTCATACGACACACCTTTCTTTTTTTGGGAAGTAATAGGAAGAGCAATTTTTGAGAATCCCTTTATGAACTTGTGGTAGTACCCGACAAGTCCAAGGAAACTCCGCACATCAGCCGCCGACTTCAAGGGTGATCACTCCTTTACGGCACGCACTTTGGCCATATCCACAGCTAGCCCAGCCCCACTGATACATTGACCCAATAAGGCAACCTCCTTAAGCCATAATTCGCATTTGCTAAATTTGGCGTACAAGGCGTGCTCCTTCAATTTCTTCAACACCAAGGTCAGGTGCTCGCCATGCTCCTCCTCCATCCTTGAGTAGACTAGGATATCATCGATGAAAACAATGACAAAGATGTGCAAATAGGGCTAAAATACATTGTTCATCAGGCTCATGAAAGCCGAAGGGGCATTTGTGAGCCCAAATGGCATTACGGTGAACTCATACAACCTATATCATGAACTAAAAGCTATTTTCTGGATGTCCCCTTCTTGTATTCTCAACTGGTAATACCCTGAGCGCATGTCCAGCTTAGAAAACCAATGCGCTCCCACTAGTTGATCGAACAACTCGTCGATCCGAGGTAGCGGGTAAGTGTTCCGCACCGTCAACCGATTGAGTTCCCGATAATCTATGCACAAACGCAGGGTTTCGTCCTTCTTCTTCACAAACAATACAGGGGCTCCCCAGGATGACGAACTGGGGCGAACAAAACCTGACTCCACCAGTTCTTGTAGATGAACTCTAAATTTCGCGAGTTTTTTCGGGGAAATTCGGTAAGGGGCCTTGTATACAGGCTTGGCACCCGGTACGAGATTAATTTGGAAGTCAACCTCTCTATGCGGGTGTAATCCTGGCAGTTTCTCAGGAAATACCTCGGGGAAGTCCTGCACCATCCGTACGTCTTTTACATCCAATGCTATATCCTTCAACTCGAACCAGATCATAAAAACTTCATCGCCTTTCATGTGGGCTTTTACAACCTGAACGGATGATAACGTCAGATGGGGTGCGAAGTTAATACCTTGGAAGATGACGTCGGAGTCTCCATGTCTCAAATAGAACCGCTTCTCCGCACAGTCGATCTTTGAAAAGTGCCAGTCCAACCACGTCATGCCCAGAATGATGTCAAATTCCGTCATTTTCAATACAGTGGCAGGCGTAACGAAAGTCCTTCCCTCAATAAGTACCTCAAGCTTGCACTTAGCGGTTGCAACCATATCCGAGCCGTCCAGAAGACGCACTAGTCGGGCTATTCCAGTAAAATATTTCACATCCCCCATGTCCTTAATTAAATCCTCGGACACAAAGGAGTGTGAGGCACCGGTATCGAACAGCGCGTAGGCCGTTTTTACGCCAATTATCACAGTGCCTAAGTACCAATAATCAAAACTTATTGCTAGATAGCTAGTATGTCGTAAGCAACTTAAGTTTAACACAGAAAACATGAAAGCTTACTGCATGTACCTGCAATAACATTCTGGGGATTCCGTTCTTGCGCGTCTAGCGTGTACACTTGATCTAGGGAAGGGTCGGGGTTACCTCCTCGCGGTCCTCGTCCTTTATCACGCATGTGAACCCGCCCTCGAGGGGCCGCCGGAGGGAGAGCGGGAGGGGCGTTCCCAAACAATTGCGGGCAAAAGCATCAAATGTGACCCGGTTGGTTGCATTCAAGACACACCAGCCCAGGATGCCTATCGATTATCTGAAATTGCTGAGGCTGTGGCGGTTGAGGCAATGCGAGCGGTTGCGGAATCAGATGCTCCACTCTATAGTTTTGGTGGACACCCCTCCACCTCCTTGATATCCTCTTCCTCTTCTAAAGTCCAGTCTCCATCTATTGCTCGGGCCAGCTTCCATAACGCCCTCTGCAGATCTCTTACCACTACCCAAGTGGTCCGCCTCTAATCTTTTTGCCATATCGATGATCTCCGCCAAGCTAGCATCCGCTATAAACAAAAGGGACTGCCTTAGGGGATCTCGCAACCCTTTGTAGAAATGCTTGGCATAACCTCTATCATCCAACTAGTATGAGTCCACGAACCTTGTGAGATGTTAGAACTCTCGCTGGTATTCCGTAACTGTCTTCGATCCTTGTTTCAATAGAAGGAACCTCTCCTCAAGTTCATCTCGAGTGGATGAAGGAATGAAGTGCTCCAAGAAAATATCCGAGAATTCGATCGAACTTATCTTTGTATAGACTCGGCCTTGGAAGGTGGAGCCCATGAGTGACTTCCACCACCTCTTAGCATGTAGATCCAAGGTGGACACAGCCAGTGACACAGCCATGTTAGCTGGACAAAGGATACCAGCCAATAACCCCTATACTGTGTCAAGCCATTCCTCCGTGCGCACGGCTGACTCCATCCCAAGGTAAGTGGGAGGGGAGAGAACCCGGAAGGCGCTAATCTAGTTAAAGCCCGGGGCCTGTTGTAGCACCAGAAACTGTTGTTCCCTAGAAGCATCCAAGATGTCGGTGAGCGTCTGCCCCAATTCGGACAGTTGGAACTAAGTGGGTATGGAAGGGCAGGAATGCCCCCCAACGAATCAACACGCACTGGAATCTATATGTAGAATGCAAACTTACGGTCAGGTTGGCTAATCTTAAGGTCAGAGTTGGAAAAACTTAGTGTGAATTATATATGGGCACACCACAGCTTCCGCTAAGTCAGTTTGTCCACAAAATGACTAGTCGAACGGGAGTGGCCCATTGTTGAATGACTTCTTTAGTTGAGGATCGTTGAAAACAGATACCATTTGTAAGACCCCCCTCCCGGAACACAAAACACGGCATGAGAGGGGTCTTATGCCCAGAACAGCCGCCTTGGGGTAGCACTAATACTCGGGCTAGCCTGTACCACAAGACGCCTATTCTGCCAGCTAAAACCAATATCAATATATATATCTTTACTATATAAAACAATATAGCATTCTTCAAGCACACAACACTTTTAATATTAGCCACACGATCATACCTTAATCAAAGGTCACGGATCGTCCATTTAATCAAAAGCCCACGGATCGCTCCTTCCTTCGCTCCTCTCCGCGCTACAGTGCTCTGGTCATACACAATTAAAGACGAAGGTTTAGATCTGTTCTTCCGTGCCCTATGTTTTCTCCCGCGTCTCTGCTTCCACGCACGCCCAATCCAATCGCAGGCGAATGCAAGTCCTCCTCGGCGAGTTCTTCATCTCCTTTCTCCAGTCTCCATGCACGGCGAGTGCAGGTCCTCTTCGGAGATCTCCCCTCCGGAATCTTGGTTTTTGCGAGTGCACGCACCTGTTTTCCCTCTTTTTGTTCTTCCTCCTCCAGGTTCTCTGAAGCAATTGATTTTGTTTTTTGGCTGCTCACACTTTCTTCTCTGTTTGAATAGGTGACATTGAAGTGATTTTGCATCAACATATGTGAAGTCATCACTTATATTTTTGAATCTGCATCATCATCAGGTATACATCTTCTTCTTACACGCATGTTTACCATCTTCTTCTTCTCTCTCTCTCTCTCTCTCTCTCTCTCTCTCTCTCCTCCCCTCATATTTATAGGTTCTATTGTGAATTAGTAAGTTCTCTGAAACAAAGTTACGCCGACTCCGGCATTTGGAGTTTCATAGTTATATTGAACATAGCTGATTACTTCAAGCCTCATTCATATATGGAGATTGAAATTTGCCAATGCCATCATTCACTTTATATATAGCCCAAGCTGTATTTGATTCGGACTGTTTTATTATCTGGAATCGAACATCAAGCTGAAAGAAATACATCTAAATAAGAAATGATGAGTGATTACAGTTCTCTAAGTTTTTTTCCTTATCCGTTTTTGCTGATGTTTGATTTAGATTTCAATTAGATTGTCAAGGTTTCCTTTAAAAGTATGTGTTCAGTTGATGACAAAAATCAATGTGTAATTCCGTAGCTTAGTTTCAAGTGTTATGGGCTCAGTTGGTCATGGATGACAAATGGGAAGGCATGTATATATACAGATCTCTCTCATAATTAATGATGAACAATTACTGTGATGTATTTTATCTGCTCAATAATGGATGGCTTGACTAAATTAATGGATGGCATGACTAAATAAATGGAATGCATACCTCAATAAAAAAAATATCCTTGCTCTCTTCAGGTTGTACAACTAAATGTACATCTTCTATTCTTCTATTTATCCATTTACAACGTGTTGGGACACAATGACATTTAAATGCTCGGTTTTTTCTAATTTGTCATATTGTTTCATACGCGATTACAATTTTTGGATTTCAGAGTTAAACCTGGGTTACTATACCATGTAAATGCTCAGTTTTTCCTATTTTCCCCTGCCACTTCACATGAAATTGGAATACTAGAGTTACGACTTTTTCAATGTGATTGACCCTCAACTCATGTACACTCTTCCTGATTGCAATTTATGCATATTTATTCCTTTAATCTAATAAACATGATTCCTAAGCTTTAATGTTAAAGGGATTAAATGATTCAATGATGCTGCAGCTAGAATGACTGTGGTCTGTATGTAGATGGAAGATGCTGGAATAATCTTGGATAAGGAGATTGAAGAAGCTTCCTTTATATTTACCTAGGTAATATAATTTTTTATAGTCTTTCATACAAAGTTACACATCATACCAGTGTTGAGCTCTTTGTTTTTTTCCCAGGGAAAAATATATTGTGATGCGTTGAGAGCTACCGAGTAAAAGAAAGAACAAATCATGACGTTATTGGAAAGAATGATGAAGAGTCTTCAAATTTCTGTTAATGATGTGCTGTTCCGGTACTAATCTGTAAACTAAAACAGCTGCCTGTCTCTCACAGGCTTTAGTTTTTAGGTTCTATGTTAGTCTTAACATGTGGAGTTTAGGGCTCCCATGAGTCTTGAAAGATTTTTATCGTAATTAAGCATGACACAGAACTAATGTCGTCGCCACGATCAATATCGCCGCCCACAACAAATGTTGCCACCCACGACCAATATTGCCGCCCACGACACATGTTGCCCACGACACATGTCGTTGGTTTGCAGGTGAAGCCCGCTTGGTTGCGGGCGAAGCCCGCCTTGATACAGGCAAAACTCGCCTTGATGCGGGCGAAGCCCGCCTTGATGCGCATGCAACCCGCGAACAATGTCGCCGCCTACAAACATATTGCCATTCATGACCAATGTCGCTACTCACGACAAATGTCGCGCCCACAACCAATATCGCCGCTCACGACACATGTTGCCACCCACGACCAATGTCGTTGCCAAGCGGGCGAAGACCGCAGCGCTGAATCGAGAACGAGGGCTCCGGATAGGTGAGTGTTCATATCCGGGCGAAGCCCGCCGTAATGCGGGCGAAGCCCGCCGGAATGCCAAGCGGGCGAAGCCCGCTTAGTTGCGGGCGAAGCCCGCAGCGAAGCATTGAGAACGGGCGGATCCCCCTTGGCAACGCCTGCCCTTGGATTTCTAAAATAGTACTTTCCAGCCGTTGGACCGCATCCTCTCCGATATATCTATGTTTCCCCCTCACTCAACCCCGATAAAATAGTACTTTCCAGCCAATGGATCGCTTGAAGGATTTCATGAGATGGTTATCTGACATATTTTTTTACTGCTATATTGATTTCTCTGATTCCAAAATTGATTGTATTTTTTGTTAGTGAAATCAGATTTACTCAATCTTTTTCATACATCGCAAGATTTGAGTTGGATCATAGACAAGATTGTTCTCAATAACTAGATATGTGCAATTTTTCATTTCACAGTTGCATGATTTGAGTAGAAAAGAATTTTTTTGATACATTACATGATTTCTCTTACTCCCCAATACTCTGCAACTCATCATCTCAAATTTTCATTTAGATGTTATATCTGCAGAAAGTCCAGGACTCCTCAACAGACCCCGCAAACTCCTCTTCTTCATATGCAAAATGCCCTATTTTTTTACTAATTGTTCATTATCATTGCTCTTGAACTTCAATATCTTCGGATCGAATTCAATTTCCCCTATGTTGGGAACTCTTAAATTTGAGCCGATCTTAAATATAATCAATAATTTAAGAGAACTACCACTCCCTACCATCAACTGCATGACATACTTCTTAAAATGAACATGTTCTCTTAAATTCAGAACAAATGCTTACATGTCATTTATTTGAACGCGAGGATATTGCCTAATTGTTTCTGATTATACTTTTATCTCATGTGTTGGAATATCATTTATAAGATGTTATTTATCTTCAAAGTAATGTTCTCTATCAAGGGCCTATGATTTTGAGGTTGAAGTGTTGTGTATAGAAAAGGACAACGTCACCTCCCCCGAACAATGTCGCCGCCCCACGAAAAATGTCACCGCCCCTGCACAATGTCGCCGCCCACGAACAATATCGCCGCTCACGACAAATGTCGCCGCCAACGACAAATGTCGCACTCACGACCAATATCGTCGTCCACAACACATGTTGCCGCCCGCGACCCATGTCGTTGTCAAGCGGGCGAAGCCCGCTTGATTGCGGGCGAAGCCCGCTTGATTGCGGGCGAAGCCCGCTTTATTGCGGGCGAAGCCCGCTTGATTGCGGGCGAAGCCCGCTTTATTGCGGGCGAAGCCCGCTTGATTGCGGGCGAAGCCCGCAGCGACGCATCGAGAACGGGCGGAGCCCGTTCAAAGATGCTAGTATATATATATATATATATATATATATATATATATATATATGCTAACCTAACTAAAAGAATATAAAGAAATCAAATCCACACAAGCTATAAGTCCAAAAGTACAGTAATAGAGAAGCTAAACATGCTTCTACAAAATCATAGTACAGCTATAAAGTTGCCCCAAAGGGCTATAACAAAACTCTCATATACTCACATCTACAACAGACGGTAACGACGACAGCGTCCCTTCAGGCCCTGTCATCCTGTCCTGGCTGACCGGCTCCATGACCTGCTGTTCCATTTACGGGATTTCCTCCGAAAAAGGAAGACGTAGCAATTGGTGGTGTGAATCGACTAACAACCCGAAGAGGCAAGTGTACCTATCGAATTGTATTACCAAGGTCGTATTTAAGTTTCAGGGCTGTCAAGTACTATTACTCACGCTTCAACTATTATCCTACCGTACGATTACAGGTGGGGGGGTTTTGAAAAATTAAAATTAAACTAAAACGAAATTAAAACGAAACTATGGATTAAAAGATAGCACTTGATCTATGATTCACCATGAAAAGAGATAAGAGAAATAAAAAAATAATTTTAGAACTGCGAATTAAACTCGACCGTGACGGATCCGAAAATAAGACAAAATCTTGCTAGAACCTTAAGTCTCATAACTTATAGACGCTTTGATCGAAATCTCTTTACAAATCAAAGAGGCCTAAAGTTGCATTATTGAGGTGATCTGCACTATTGGATTTGACTCCAATCTGGAGGATTTACGTCGTCCTATATCTAGGATTGCGTGCAACTCCTTCGTTCTTTGAGTGATCTTTCAAATCAACGAGTCTCTCGACTACTATGAAATGAGATCAAAGGCCTACTACCGTATTCCATAAATAAGGAGTCGACACAAAATAAATCAAAGAGGGATCGAGCGAAATTTAGCAAAAATAAAATTACGAAGTAAAAAGAATTCTCATCTCAAATCATGGATCCTCATGATCAAATGCTAAAAGAAGATTAGCTATGCATATTAGAAAAGGAAACAACAATATAAAGAGAAGAAAATTTAATTTTTATTGATACTAAAAGAAAGAGTACACAATGCTAAAACAAAACGATACTATATTACCTAAACGAAACGAGATTGCAATAAGGTAAACAAAGAAATAAAATTACAATGAAATAAAAAGCTCTCTTGACTTGTACTCTCCACTTGCTCTCTCCAAAATCCCCTTCCCATGCATGAGACCATGGTGCCTTTTATAGATGGGGAGGGAAGATTCTAGATGGGAATAAAATGAAATGGAAAGGGGGGGGGTAGCCGACCATGTAGGTGGAAGGGTTCATGCATGATATTTAATGAAGGGGAGAGAGAGATGGATTCAATGCATTTTATTTTTTTGGAAATGAAAAGACATTTTTATCATGAGAGAAGGGGGATGAATGGGCTTTAAAGAGCATGAGAGAAGGGGAAAGAGGAGATGAATTTGGAATAAATGAAGAGGAAGGGGAGGGAGGTGGCCGGCCATGTATGGGGAAATACATGGAATTAAGTGAGGTGGGGAGCATGAGGTGGCTGGCCATGCATGTGTGCTGCTAGGTGGGTTGCACTATGGAGGAAAAACCATGCATGTAGGCTCGGGTAGGACATGGTGGGCTGCTCTATGGAGAAAGGCTGCACCATCATGGGCTCGGGTTTGGGCTTAGAGAGAAGCTCGGGTAGCATGTGGGCTGCTTGTGGGAGGCCGGGCTGCATGTAGGAGGCCGAGCTGCACCATGTGGAGGAGGGCTAGGGTAGCTTGATTGTTGTGGGCTGCTTTAGATGGATGGCCATTCAAGTGTACCTACCATAAAAATAAATAAAACATTAGCTTTATATTATAACCAAACATGTAACTAAGCATGTAACATTACAATAAAAACATAACACCATGCATGCAATAATATAACCATCACTCAAACAAACAAACGCACACACAAAAAATAAATAAAACATAACATCAAAATAAAAATTAAAACTCAATGCACCATAATAAATTAGATCATGTAATATAAATATTAAACTATATCATACATAAAATATATAAATTTAGTACATAATCCTAGGATAATTAAACTCAAATAACCCAAAAAGTGATGACTAAAATTAGTCATCAAAATCCCCCATGCTTATACATTTGCTTGCCCTCAAGCAAATAAAAATAAAAACTAGGGAAAAACTAAAAAGATAAGAAAGCAAAAGATATATTTTATTTTTTAAGTTCCATAGTTAAGAAAACCAAAATATGAAAAATTAAACTATCCTAATTTATATGTTGACAACTAGTGGGGTGAGAAGTGCATAATAGAAAACTTGAAAGTGGAGACCTAAAAATCTCATTAAAACATAAGAAAAATTTACACATTTCTAAATCTTAAAACAAAGCATTCATAACTTGAAGAAAATAAGAAAAGAAAAGTAAACGTTCTAATTAAACGGCGCATTAAACGAACTACTAGGTTGATAGAATAACAATTACCCCTAAGTCACCTAAAGATAACCTCCAAAGAAATCCATCAATGATGGTGGCAATAGGCTTGTTCGTTCACACACTCTCCACTACGCAATTCACGTTATAAAGATCAAAAGGATTTAAATAGGCGTAATAACTTGGCTTAGGAAAATGATTAGGAAGTGAAAAGCAAAGATAAAAATGAAAGCTAAGACACACACTAAACCAAGTTTGAGCTCAAAATAAATAAACCATAACCAAAATGAGAAATGACAAGTATGTCATTTCTCCAATTAAAACAAAGACACAAAATAAGGCCATATAATTTTCTTTTATAAATTCGGCCAAACATAAACTTTTTTTTTCATTTCCTTTTTTTCAATTTTGATTTTTCATTTTTTTCATTTTTTGAAACACAAATATTTTGGAAAGCTTCAAATGTAAGATAAAAATTCCTTTTCATTTTTCAAAAAGAAACAACCCATCACACAATGATTTTTAAAATGAAGCTCAAGGTTTAGTGTGCAATAGGAAGGGCATTTTTGGCTTTAGTGAAAAATAAAAAAGTAAAGCTAAACAAAGAAAAGGGAAAAGGCCCAAAATAGTTTTGCAACAGTGAAATTGAATGGTGGGCAAAAAGTCTCAAACGGGTCAAAGGGTGGCCTAAATCATTTCTAAAGTACGTAAAAATGACGCAAATATTTCGAGAGTAGCTAGGGACAAGTTCTAGACAACAAGAAAGTATTACCCCACAAATGAAAAAGTGATAATGTTTTCCTAGCGACCATTCATACGCAACTAACTGAATAAAAAGAAGACTACAAATTGCTAACCTATAATGTAAAAATGGATGCCTATATTTAAGAACTAGAAACTAGTAAACTAAGCTATATTAGAATAGGAGATTTAGGAAACCTATTCACGAAATTCTACTTAGAACTAAAGGACCGCAAGGGCATACACACCACTAGAGAAAACATAAAAAAGAAGATAGAAAATAATTTTTGATTTTGATTTTCAAATAGATTTTAGCAATTTTTTGGATTTTGATTTTATAAATTTTTTGGGTTTTGAATTTTCTAGTTTTTTTTGGATTTTTGATAAAGCTAAATAAAAATAGTACTCCTAAAGGGCTTAATATAACTATACTAAAAAAAAAATTGAATTTAAGAAAGCAAAAGTTTTTTTTTTGGATTTTTGAAAGAAAAAGGAAGAAAGAAACTAACTAAACCCTCCCCCATGCTCCCCCATGCTTGCTTTTTAACACACTTGATCATCAGCAGGTTTAACTTGATCCATCTTATATCAGCAACGTTGGAGCGGCGATCACGAACTTGCTTAGTTGGCCACTGGAAGGAAGAGTAAAATAAAAGCAGAAAAATAGAGTCTGTGGGCAGGTGACCAAGATTGTTCTTTATTACAACAATTTAAAGTTTGAATTAATAATAATAATAATAAAAGTCTTAGAATAAAACGAAATGTCCAACATAAAAGAAAGTTCCATGAAAGAAAACATTACGATATAAATAAAAGTTGTTCCATAGCAGGAGATACATAATCATTTGAAAAATATAACTTTAAGCGATGGCCATTTACTTTAAAATCACCTTTATCCGGGTGCGAGAGTAGCACAGTGCAATAAGGAAAAACCTGTTTGACCCTAAAAGGTCCAGACCAACGAGATTTCAGTTTTCCAAAGAAGAGACGTAAATGCGAATTAAGAAGAAGAATCTGATCGTCAGGTTTAAACATTTTAGGGTGTCGCAAGATCTTATTGTGATAGATTTTCGTTTCAAGGTCGTGTGGTTTATCAAAATAGTTTTTCAAATTTGTCTTTTTTAGAAGTAAAATTTTCAAGATTATTTTGTTTAAAACCACGTTCATATGCAAAAATGGTTTGCACGGACATAACCGTGCCTTCGAAATCATTTGAAGAAATTCCAGAAAAAGAAGAGGAAAAAACATTTGAAGAGACATTGGAAAGATAAAGAGAAGAGTCATCATTTAAATCATCAAGAAAATAACAAGAGTCATCATTTTTTAAAGAGTTTTTTATTGATTCATTAATAGAAAAGGTGACTTTGTCATCTCCCACACAAAGAAAGAGCTTTTCGTTACTCACATCAATGACTGCTCGAGCGGTGGCTAGGAAGGGATGACCAAGGATAATAGGTACATCGACATCCTCTTCAATATCAAGAATGACAAAATCCACCGGGAAGATAAATTTGTCGACCTTCACTAGCACGCCCTAAAGAACACCTAACGGATACATAATCCATCGATCAGCCAATTGAATACTCATACGCATAGGGCTGAGAGTGCCCAATCCTAGCTTTTTAAACAATGAAAAATGCTTCAAGTTGATGCTCGCACCTAAATCCGCTAGGGTGTGCTTTACAAAAAGATCACCAAAAACGCAAGGAATCGAAAAACTACCCGGATCATTTATCTTTTTAGGAAGATTGGAATTTTTTATGATCGTCGAGCATTCTTCTTTTAACGTAACATGAGATAAGTTTTCTAATTTCTTTTTGTTTGTTAACAGATCCTTAAGATATTTAGCGTATTTTGGCATTTGGCTAATCACTTCATAAAATGGCAAATTAATATTAAAACATTTTAAGAAAGCATTGATATTGATCATCTAACTTATCTTTCCTTAGCTTAGCGGGGTAGGGGGCGGCCAAAATTGTTTTAAAATCTCGAGATCATTATTTTAAAAACTATCCTTTTCTTTTTCAAAAATAGATGTTTCTTGTTCATTTTCAAAAATAGAGTTTTCTTTTCCAAAAAATTTATTAGTTATTTCTTCATCACTAATTGAAGGATCTTATGGCGCCCTTAGAGGGGGGAGGGGTGAATAAGGGCTCTTTAAAATATTACAAACTTTTATAAAATATTAAATTAAAAGCAAAGTTTGAGACACATCAATGAAATGAAAATCAAGTTTTTTTTCAAAAAATATATGTAAAATGATTCCAATAAAGCTTAAAATCAAGGCTTACAATGATAATAGTTTTTAGCTTTTTCACTGGTCCTTCTCCCAAGGACCGGTAGGCTATAGTCAGTATCTCCCTAGATATGGCTACTAGCCTCCCCCTTAATCAAACTTATGATCTAGACGCTGCACAAAACACGATGATTTACTCCTAAGCCACACAAGGACCTAGACACCACACACAAGGCGGTGATTTGCCCCTAAGCAACACACGTACTTAGACACCACACACAAGGCGGTGATTTTCCCTTTCCAATTACAAAGTTAAAAAGTAAAAATGAAAGTACAATAGTAAAACTTAAACACTCCCTCAAAATCACGAGCTCCGAAGATGACGGTGGACCGTTGAGAAGATCTCCAATCTTGAACGCGCGGTCGTATCTCCTTTGCTCTTCAGATTTCAACAAACCAAGGGAGTTTGTCTGGAAACGGAGATGAAGGCTCTCAAAATTCTCTGGGAAATAAGGCTCTACACGTTCAACTCCTTCCCTGAAATTTTTGGCCGTATATATCATTTTATGATATCGCCTGCGGTAGAGTTAACGCCCCGCGATAGTGATAACACTCCGTTGCTTGACACATGGCACACGTCGCGCGGACTTTCAGATCTTAGTGGGGAATGTGACGATCGTGGTATATCACTCGGGACATCGGTATCGCCCTGCGATATCGCTGAACCGTAACTCCGTGCGCAGTAACGTGTGGATCAAGGCTGACGTCAGCAGTAACTAACTATGCTATCGCCCGCGGTAGCGTTATCGCTAGTGATAGTGCGATTGTCCTTTTCTTCAATATTGTGCTGAGACATTCTTTAGTACATAAAAAACCTGTTATCCCTGCACATTTAAAACACATATCAAGATCAAATACATTTGGGATTTGTTATTCTCAAACTAAGAAGCGCAGAACGCATGCTCCAACAATCTCCCCCTTTTGATAATAACAAATCCACTAAGAAAGAAATTAATTCAGATAAACATGATGAATTAAAGTGCATAAGTTTAGATTGATAATAGACTCCCCCTATATAATGACTTTCCTTCCAAAGATTACATGATTACTCCCCCTAAATGTACTAATCAATTGAGTACTTGATTTCTTACTTAATTCTCCCCCTTTTGGTATTAGCAAAAGAAGGCGGGGGTATGGAAGGGAAAATATAAGAAAGAATATGAAGTGAGTTGCAAAGGTGGAAGCTTAAAGAAGTGAGATATTAGTAACAGAAATTGGAACCAAGAGGAGTGAGATATCAACATTAATACCCATGGAATAGTATTACAATAAAATTTGGAATGTAATCATATAAAAAATGTATCACGTGAAAAAAAAACTAATTTAAAAGTTTAATTTAAACATTGAAAACAGTCATGTTAAGATATCTAAAGTAGTAGAATTTATGAAATAGAAGAGAAGAACTATTTCCGGTCCAATTCTCATGAGAAGAAATTTTATAAAAGATAATGATGTGTACATGTGAAGAGTGATAAAGTATACATATTCCTTAAACAAAAATTTTACATGAAGGTTTGTAAAATACTAATACAAGAAACAGTCATAACTAATATATTTCCATAAATAATTTCATGTAATAATGATTTTAAAAAAATGGCCAAGACTGTTTGCACAAGACACTTTACAATTCTTTTCAAGGTGCTTAACCTCACAATGCTCATGAAGACTTATCAGGAGGGTTAGTAGAGCTTGATTGAGTATCCTAGCCATATTTATCTAATTTTTTTCAATTCAATTTTTTTCATAAACTTGGACGTAGGACTCTGAATTCACTTTTAACGCAAACATTAGAAGACTTTTTTTTGTTTTTTTTTGTTTTTTTGTTGTTTTAATGGCCATCAATTTTGAAAATCAATTTGATTGAAACATAAATGAAAATTTTAGCTATGTATTCCAAGCTGTGAAACAAACCAATACCATGTAATATTATACTTAAGTATATGTTAATTATCAATCTGTGTAAGTGTTAGCACATTATCAAATAGAAAATGTTACTCATACTTAGAAACATGCGGAAACAATTCCACTCAATTACTAGTCACCATAGATATAGGTAGATATCGATAACATGACAACTTGAGAACAATGTTCAAAGAACTTATAAACTAATAATCACACATGTACGAGGTATTTTATCGTGATAATCATCCAAAAATTTAGTGTAACACTAAAAACAAGTTTGTAAAAAGGTATCATAGAAATTGATTAAAGAATTGCTTTAAAAGTCACTATTGCCAGCGATAGTGATACCGCGCGGCGATAGCGGTTTTTGTTTTTAAAGGCGAAAAATCGGAAAGGGCTGTCATATATCATCATTTGACCGACCTTGGACCAATTTTCTTCGTCTCTTTCCGCTGAAACCCTCAAGAACTCCAAAAGGTATGTTTAGATCTCTCTTTAGGTTTGTGTTTTTTCTCAAAAACAAATTATAGATCTGGACTCTAGATGATGAAAGAAGATAGATCGATGAATTTTTTTTTAATTTTGATCATACATTTTATAAGAAAATTATGGTGAAGAAAATGTATGATGTTCATGCATATTTTCCACAAATGAGGAATCATAGGAGGTAGATCTTAGGAATTTGTTTAATGTTAGAAATTATAATGCATTGTTAAGAGTAGATCTACAAGAAATTTTGAATGTCAAGCCCAAATCTAAAAGAATGCATTATCGCCCGGCGATAGTACTGTCGCCGGCGATAGTGAGAAAATTTGTATAAACTAATTTCTGGACTGAACATGATTTTGGAATGATTTTTTTTTTCTTTCAGGAAATGGCATCATCATCCCGTGCAAGAAAAAGCACCAGCCGTAACTGTCACAACCCGCATTTTCTCCAATTATAAGAATTATCAGAGTATGAGAAAACACGTGTCATGATGCCACGTCAAGCAGGGGATAACCGCTGACGCTCAGGCAAAAAAATCAACTACAAACTTTATGCAAGAAAATCCTGTGTTTTATGAATAGAAAATCAGTTATATTTTAGAGACCGTATCCCTCGGCTCAGTGGATCACCTAGTCCATAAAAAAACTATATTTATACGCTGCGGAAGGAAAAAAATACTTTAATTAGGTTTTACACCCTAAAGAGCGCACAAGGGTCCCAAGAGAACCACTCATGCTATGCAAGACACTACATTTAATTTATACAATATATAAGAAAACGGTTTTCATACGTGATTTGGAAAATAGTGATTAAGTTTACAAAACATGCTGATCATGAGCTTCATTTATAATAATATTTATGGTATAAAAGTAACTAGCAACCTAGCATAAATCCTTCTCAAAGCAAGTAGACTATCTCCAGAAAATGGTAGCAGCATAAGTAATATATCTAGTACAAGGTAACAACTACCAGTGGGCGCCAACAACCTGACACGAACCCACTGGCACATATGTATATCTGTAAGAAAGTACTGAAAACTACCTCACTAACAAGATAAACGGAACTCCAAAGTCCGGGAGACCACCAACACCACCACTGCAAACTAGCCACCCAACTGGCTATGGATCAGAACCTGGGGTATTCCAAAAGAAAACAGAATACCTCAGCAAGCAACAAGGTAAAAAACAACTGCATGTAAGAGTCAACCAAAAGGAAGAAGTAACTGAAAAACATGCAGTAGAAAGAGCCACAACTGTCCAAAACAGGACAACAGAAAAGCACAACGAGCAAAGGAAACACAACGACCCCACTCAGGAACAACATCCTGCCGGGCCTACTAGGCTACCAAGAGCCAAAAGTGCTGCAAACTACCAAAGAAGAAACTTCTAACACCCTAAACTGTGGAGAGTGATAGTAGCAAAAACAAACAACGAGGAACCGGATCGAAGGCAAACGCAGTCCCCCAATCCACCATGTCCAAGTCAACAAGCTCGAGGGTCTACACGTGAAAGCACAAGGGACCTTCCACCCACACATGCCCAGCCCGTACCTGGAGCAAGAAAAACAAGAGTGGCCTTGGCTATATCACACAACTCCACCCCTCTGAAGAGCTATAAACCACCACTACTAACCACGACCCACGATTCGGCCTTTAAAAAGGTAAAGAAAACGGCCGACAAGGAAATACCAGAAATATAACAAGGAAACCACTCGGGAACGAAAAACAAGGTAAAGGAAGAGTGTTGAAAAGAATCAACACGACAAGGCGCTGAGTGAGACCCACTCAGTGCCTACCTAAACCTTGGCGTTGAGTGAGCTAGCCTCACTTAAGGCCAAAACCAACTCTAACCTCAATCCCATAAAGGTAAAACGGAGCTCGACGATTGTCGATCGGAGGTCGACGATTGTCGACCGGAGGTCGACGATAGTCGAACGGCCTAAGGCAGAAACCGAGATCGACGATCTCCATTCAGAGATCGACGATAGTCGAACGATTCTAAGACAAAAAGAAGGCAGGGAATTTCCAGTACTCGAGTAGTTACCAACTACTCGTGTACCTCATCCCTCTACTCGAGTAGTCGCCTACTACTCGAGTATACAAACATAGCCAGCACTCGAGTAGTTACCAACTACTCGAGTACTCCAACCAGCTACTCGAGTATCTGCAAACAACTACTCGAGTATCTACAAGCAGCTACTCGAGTATCTACAAGCAACTACTCGAGTATCTACAAACAGCTACACTCGAGTAGATGCCTACTACTCGAGTAAACCAACCCACCTACTCGAGTAGTCATTTACTACTCGAGTAACTCAGAACCCCCACTCGAGTAGTTACCTACTACTCGAGTAACTCCAAGGCAAATACTCGAGTTAATGCCTTCTACTCAAGTATCTCAAAGCTACTACTCGAGTACTCGAGCCCACTACTCGAGTAACCCAAGACCCCTACTCGAGTAGTTACTTACTACTCGAGTAACTCCACGCTAATACTCGAGTAATCTACTACCTACTCGAGTATCATACTCCCATACTCGAGTAATACACTCAACAAATTTGGGAAAAACACCCCCCTCCCCTCCTAACACTCCCTCTCGGCTACACCCAAACCAGAGCAAATCTGAACAAAGATAAACGGCATTACTCCGGCAAAGTTGGGTTCCAACAGCACAAGTAGGGGGGTCAATAGGAAGAACTAATTCCTATAGATAGCAAGAAAAATGAGAACAACAAGGCCTCTAACCTGGGCTAACAGGGATTTCTATTTCAGCAAGAATAATCAAGAGAAAAACTTGGCAATGGCAAGAATACCACTTGCCTCAACTTTCAGCGAAGCCTGGACGGCTTTCCTCCTCTTTACACAGAACGAACAGCCGCGACACCTAGAACAAAACTCACGGCCATTAATGGCGGAAAACTCCAAAACCGAAAACCCAAATCTCATCAAAACTCCACGAAAATCAAATATCTTACCGTCGAAACGAAGATCTCGGAGAGAGCAAGACAATGCCGTTTTCGGAATCGAATTCCGTCCACGAACAAGCCCGGAATCGCCGACCGAAGGAGGTACAGGACGGGCGGTTTTCTCCTCTGATTTCCGCGAAAAAGGCAGCGATGGCTTCTCTCTCAGGAAAAGAAGAAGAAGACGTGGGCCGTCACTTCTTAAACAGAGCTTTTATACGAAAAGCTAAACACCGGTTCATCCATAACCGAACCCTAAAACGCCTAATTACTTAATTTCATTAAGTAAATACCAAAATAGGTATAAGCCAAAAATATGGCTGCCACCAAGGCGAGGCAATAACTGCCCAAATAAATTCTCCCGCAGAATTTATTAATCGGTCAAAACCGAAGGGCTACAGAACAAGCCAAATCAATTTAATTAATTGATCACAAATACTAATAACACACCAAACAACACGAAAACCGAATCACCTCGGAATTCGACGAAATTCGCACCGTAGCTAAATACCCACGCTACGAACACCACGGCGAAGTCGAAATTAACTTTCGACGAACAGAACTTGAGTTATACCCAAACAAAGCCAAACACAAACATCCCCCCGAGAGGCCACACCGGGTCACCCAAAACGACTCGGCTTGCTAGGGAGATCTTGCCAACAGGCTACCAAACAGGGCACTCAGTTCAAAGGAGCTAAACCATACTCCACACATGGCACAAGCCACGGAAACGCGTCATCGTAACGCCAATGAGAGTACAAATGAACGCAGGAAAAAAATCGGGGGCGTTACAGTCACCCCCCTAAAAGAAAGTTTCGTCCCGAAACTTTACGCACAACACTCCTACTAAAGAAGGAGAAACAACTAATAGGAGTTACAAGAAGGAAAACATACCGATTAAATCAACGAAACAGGTGAGGGTAAGCCCTCCTCATAGCCGACTCTAACTCCCAAGTCGCGCTTTCCAAATCCTGATTCTTCCATAGAACCTTAACCATCGGTATGGACTTCTTTCGCAGCATACGCTCCTGAGTATCCAAAATACGAACCGGCACCTCAACAAAAGAGAGGTTGGGCTCCAACTGGGGCACAACATCTAAGAGCTGCCCACTGCTGCGAACACACTTCCGCAATTGGCTAACATGAAAAACATTATGCACACCTGGGAAGTTCGCTGGCAAATCCAATCTATATGCTGACACGCCAACCCGTTCCAAAATCTCAAACGGGCCCACATACCTTGGGTCTAACTTCCGATTCTTACCGAATCTCTTAACACCTACCGTCGGGGAAACTTTGAGGAATACAAGGTCCCCGACGGAAAACTCCAAAGCAGATCTACGCCGATTGGCGTTCTTTTCATATCTCTCCTGGGCTAAACGAAGCTTCTCCCGAATAAGCTTCACTGCGACTTCCATTTCCTCAAGCGCATCGGGACCCAACAAAGGCCTCTCACCAGTCTCAGCCCAAAACAACGGAGTCCTACAGTGCCTCCCATACAAGGCTTCGAACGGAGCCATCTGCAAACTTTCCTGATAACTGTTGTTGTAGGCAAATTCCAAGAGTCGCAAACGCTCATCCCACGCTCCACCGTGGTCTAAAATATAGCATCGGATCATATCCTCAACAATTTGGTTCACCCTCTCCGTCTGCCCATTGGTCTGCGGGTGGTAGGCAGTAGAATACCTCAGATCCGTACCCAAACCCTCCTGCAGACTCTGCCAAAAACGAGAAGTAAACCGGGAGTCTCGATCGGAAATAATGCTAACCGGCACACCGTGGAGTCGGATGACTTCACTCATGTATAACTCCGCTATCTTCTTCATCGGGTAATCAATCTTATAAGGCACGAAGTGAGCGCACTTCGTCAATCTATCTACTACAACCCAAACCGAATCAAATCCTCTCGGGGATTTTGGTAAACCCGTAATAAAATCCATAGATATACTCTCCCACTTCCAAGTCGGGATCTCTAGCGGAGACAACTTACCACCAGGCCTTCCATGATCGGCCTTCACACGCTTGCAAGTGTGACATTCAGCAACAAATCGGGCTATATCTCCTTTCATGCCATACCACCAGGCAATTTGTCTTAAGTCACGGTACATCTTCGTAGATCCTGGATGGTAGGAAACGCTGGAACCATGAGCCTCACTGCAAATCATCCTCCTAATATCCCCGACAGCGGGAACGCAAAACCTGCCGCGGTACTTCAAAGTACCCGCACCATCGATAGCAAAATCGGGCAACTCCCCCTTCTCAGTCCTGGTGAAAAGGTGCATAAGATCAGGATCGTCCTTCTGGTGCAGCCTAGTCAAAGAAATCCAGGACGGCTCTGCCACTGACAAACTACTCTACAAACTACAGCATCCCACTGATATATCCATAAGGAGGAACTCCTCCACTAAACGATCAGCGGAGAAGTTAAAGATCTTTCCCGTCTTTCGGCTCAGGGCATCGGCCACCACGTTGGCCTTTCCCGAATGATACTGGATTTCTACATCATAATCAGCCACATACTCCAGCCACCGCCGCTGACGCAGATTTAACTCCTTCTGCGTGAACACGTACTTTAGGCTCTTATGGTCAGTGAAGATCTTGCATTGAGCTCCATAAAGTAGGTGCCTCCACAACTTCAAAGCATTAATAACCGCTGCAAACTCGAGGTCATGCGTGGGATAATTATTCTCATGAGTCTTCAGTTTCCTTGACCCATAGGCAATTACTTTTCCTTCTTGCATTAATACGCATCCCAGACCTACAAGCGAAGCATCCACATAAACATCATAATCTACTCCCTCGGTAGGCAGGGTCAGAACGGGAGCAGTGCACAATCTCTCCTTTAGCTCTAGAAAAGCTTCTTCACACTTCTCACTCCAAACAAAAGCCACATTCTTCTGAGTCAGCTTGGTCAAAGGTGCGGCTAGGGAAGAGAAACCCTCCACAAATCTCCTGTAATAACCAGCCAACCCTAAGAAACTCCTGATCTCTTTAGGCGAACTCGGTCTACTCCAATCCATCACTGCTGCAATCTTTTTTGGATCGACCGAGATCCCCTCCTTGTTCACCACGTGGCCTAGAAAAGAAACTTGAGGCAACCAAAACTCGAACTTGCTCAATTTGGCGAATAACTTGTGGCTCCTCAACTCCGATAGGACCAAACGCAAATGCTGCCCATGCTCCTCAGCACTGCGAGAGTAAACTAATACGTCATCAATGAAGACCACAACGAACTTGTCGAGGAAATCCTTGAACACTCGGTTCATCATATCCATAAAGGCTGATGGTGCGTTGGTCAGACCAAACGACATTACCAGAAACTCAAAGTGTCCATGCCTCGACCTAAACGCAGTCCGTGGAATGTCCGCCTCACGGATCCTGAGTTGATGATAACCAGAACGAAGATCGATCTTGGAGAACACCGTGCTACCACGCAACTGGTCAAACAAATCATCGATCCTCGGCAGAGGGTACCTGTTCTTGATAGTGACCTTGTTCAACTCTCTATAGTCGATGCAGAGCCGCATCGACCCATCTTTCTTCTTTACGAACAAAACAGGAGCACCCCAAGGAGATGAACTCTGCCTAAAAAACCCCTTAGCTAATAGCTCATCCAACTAAACTCGTAACTCCTCTAACTCACGAGGGGCCATCCGGTACGGCGCCTTAGCAATAGGACGCGTACCCGGCTCTAAATCGATCACAAACTCAACATCCCGATCAGGAGGAAGACCAGGAAGATCATCAGGAAAAACATCGGCGAAACCACGAACAATAGGAATCTCTTCCAAGCGTGGCACGCTAACAGCGGCTCCAACCGCCGAGACTAAACAAACACAACAATTAGAATGAAACAATCTCTGAGCACATACCGCAGAGATGACAGGAAAATCCTGACACAGAGCAGCATACACGCTGTCGGGCTGACCGTCGTCCCTGATGAAGTCCAAGCGCTTTCCTTTGCACTGAATGACCGCATCATACCGAGAGAGCCAGTCCATGCCCAAAATGACATCGAAGTCCTCCAGATCAATCATTTTCAGGTCCGCCTTCGCAAGAAAGTTCCCCAACAAAACCGGGCAATCCAAAATGCCCAAATCTGACAACACAGATTCACCAGAAGGAAACTTGACACAGAAGGAATCCCGAACACGATCTAGAGTCAATCGATGACGCTCTACAAAGGCTCTAGCCACGAACGAGTGGGTAGCGCCGGAGTCAAACAGAACACGCGCCCAGCGGTTCTTCACCTTAAACTTCCCTATAGGAACACACATACTAAGGAACTACCATAGCAATACCGCAACACTCTAGCAAATAAAACTACTAGGCTAGAAATACAACAATCAACTAACCTGAGATAACCTGGGTCGAAGTCTGAGCCTCCTCAGAAGAAACCACGTTCAGCTTCCCTTTTCCCTTGTCCACACGTGGAGGTGGAGCTAAAGCCTGCAACGGAACTGCAGGAAGAGCTGTCTGAACCTGAGGACACCTCGACTTGATATGACCCTTCTGCCCACACTGAAAACAGACTCTCTCCTTGGTCCAACACTGGGCCACATCATGCCCGGATCGCTTGCAAACTGAACAGGAGACGTCTCTCCTAGGAGCACCCTGGATCGCATGAACCTGCTCCTTCTTCAGAGCTGCTGACCTCTTAAAACATTTCTCAACAGGGTGGCCTGACTGGCCACAGAAGCTGCACACTACTTTGCTCCTCTTTCCTGGAACAGCATCGGGTACCACGGGCTTCTTCCCCTCGACAGACTTTCTCTTGTCCTTTCTCATCTGCTGGCCTCTGCTCTTTGCCATTTCAATAGCCTCAACCTTAAGAGCAGCCTCTACAACTCCAGCATAAGTCACAGTCCCATAAGCACTGGTCAACTATTGCACCTCGCTCCTCAAACCACCAAGAAATCTCTTAATTCGATCAGCCTCAACGCTGACTAAAGCAGGGGCAAAACGGCTCAACTTACTAAATTCTATTTCATACTCACCCACCGTGAGTTGCCTTTGCTTCAGATAGAGAAAGTCATTCATGAGGCGGTCACGCTCGACCGAAGGCAAGAACTTCCTCAACAACATCTCCTTAAACATTTCCCAAGAGCATCCAGCTACTAAGCTCTCCTTCTCTCTCAGCCACCAACTCTTAGCCAATCCTTTAAGCTGATAGGTGGCTAGCATCACCCTCTGGTCACCAGCAATCCCTGAATACGAAAACATCTCCTCCATGGAGATCAGCCAATCATCTATAACCATGAAATCTGCCTTCCCATCATAAGTGGGAGGGCTCAGTCTCTGAAATTGCGAGATGAAGGCCATCTCCGCTGGCACCAACACAGGAGGTCTCACGAGCGCAGGGGGAGGAGGAACAGCTAACCCCCCAGCAGGAACTTGCACACCATGAGCCTGTCCGGCCACAACTGCCAACAAAGACTGAATCTGGGCTTGCACCTCCCCCAACTGCCTGCCCATAGCTTCGCTACTCTGACGCAGACTCTCGATTACCTCATCACGCTGAGCCCCAGACGACTCACCTTCAGACAGGGGAGTCGAACGCGTCGCAGGTCACCTAGCCATCCTAATATCAACATATCCCAATCAGAACCCCCAATCAACGACTAGAACCCAAACACAAGTACAGACCATACATATATAGTTATAGGCCTAAAGCTGCTAAACTTACTCTGAGAGTTTATCTTTTAACAAAAGAATTTGATGATATGCCCTAACCTAGGATGGTTAAGCACCACCATACTTACTCTGGTGCCTAGATCGGATGCATGACTTAAATTAATTTGAAAACTTATGTGTGTACATATGTCATCCTGCAAATCTTTAACTTGGCACGTTGTGCTTATGCAATGATATGCTATGCATGTTTGTGCTATGCATTCTAAAAAAAGGCCCTAATGCATGTTATGAGCGGCGTACACATGAAAATGTTATGCATCCCATACTACATAACATTCCCATGCAACGAAAAAGAAACGTGCTAGTCGCAGTCATGTGGTGAGGTTATGCATCCCATACTACATAACCCTCACATGTAGCCCCTATGGTGGATCCATATACGAACACATATTATGCATCCCATACTACATAATATGCCTCGTATACTTCATGTTATGCCATGAGTGTAGTGTTCGTGCTTTTGCCAAGACGTGCTGATGACATATCGATGTGTGAATGACATGATGCTGAACTACTAAAGCAAACAAAGGAAGGTTGCTCAACTAACTTGTCAAGCAACCTCCCTCTGATACCAACTGTCACAACCCGCATTTTCTCCAATTATAAGAATTATCAGAGTATGAGAAAACACGTGTCATGATGCCACGTCAAGCAGGGGATAACCGCTGACGCTCAGGCAAAAAAATCAACTACAAACTTTATGCAAGAAAATCCTGTGTTTTATGAATAGAAAATCAGTTATATTTTAGAGACCGTATCCCTCGGCTCAGTGGATCACCTAGTCCACAAAAAAAAACTATATTTATACGCTGCGGAAGGAAAAAAAATACTTTAATTAGGTTTTACACCCTAAAGAGCGCACAAGGGTCCCAAGAGAACCACTCATGCTATGCAAGACACTACATTTAATTTATACAATATATAAGAAAACGGTTTTCATACGTGATTTGGAAAATAGTGATTAAGTTTACAAAACATGCTGATCATGAGCTTCATTTATAATAATATTTATGGTTTAAAAGTAACTAGCAACCTAGCATAAATCCTTCTCAAAGCAAGTAGACTATCTCAAGAAAATGGTAGCAGCATAAGTAATATATCAAGTACAAGGTAACAACTACCAGTGGGCGCCAACAACCTGACACGAACCCACTGACACATATGTATGTCTGTAAGAAAGTACTGAAAACTACCTCACTAACAAGATAAACGGAACTCCAAAGTCCGGGAGACCACCAACACCACCACTGCAAACTAGCCACCCAACTGGCTATGGCTCAGAACCTGGGGTATTCCAAAAGAAAACAGAATACCTCAGCAAGCAACAAGGTAAAAAACAACTGTATGTAAGAGTCAACCAAAAGGAAGAAGTAACTGAAAAACATGCAGTAGAAAGAGCCACAACTGTCCAAAACAGGACAACAGAAAAGCACAACGAGCAAAGGAAACAGCAACGACCCCACTCAGGAACAACATCCTGCCAGGCCTACTAGGCTACCAAGAGCCAAAAGTGCTGCAAACTACCAAGGAAGAAACTTCTAACACCCTAAACTGTGGAGAGTGATAGTAGCAAAAATAAACAACGAGGAACCGGATCGAAGGCAAACGCAGTCCCCCAATCCACCATGTCCAAGTCAACAAGCTCGAGGGTCTACACGTGAAAGCACAAGGGACCTTCCACCCACACATGCCCAGCCCGTACCTGGAGCAAGAAAAACAAGAGTGGCCTTGGCTATATCACACAACTCCACCCCTCTGAAGAGCTATAAACCACCACTACTAACCACGACCCACAATTCGGCCTTTAAGAAGGTAAAGAAAACGGCTGACAAGGAAATACCAGAAATATAACAAGGAAACCACTCGGGAACGAAAAACAAGGTAAAGGAAGAGTGTTGAAAAGAATCAACACGACAAGGCGCTGAGTGAGACCCACTCAGTGCCTACCTCAAACCTTGGCGTTGAGTGAGCTAGCCTCACTTAAGGCCAAAACCAACTCTAACCTCAATCCCATAAAGGTATAACGGAGCTCGACGATTGTCGACCGGAGGTCGACGATAGTCGAACGTCCTAAGGCAGAAACTGAGATCGACGATCTCCATTCAGAGATCGACGATAGTCGAACGATTCTAAGACAAAAAAAGGCAGGGAATTTCCAGTACTCGAGTAGTTACCAACTACTCGTGTACCTCATCCCTCTACTCGAGTAGTTGCCTACTACTCGAGTATACAAACATAGCCAGCACTCGAGTAGTTACCAACTACTCGAGTACTCCAACCAGCTACTCGAGTATCTGCAAACAACTACTCGAGTATCTACAAGCAGCTACTCGAGTATCTACAAGCAACTACTCGAGTATCTACAAACAGCTACACTCGAGTAGATGCCTACTACTCGAGTAAACCAACCCACCTACTCGAGTAGTCATCTACTACTCGAGTAACTCAGAACCCCCACTCGAGTAGTTACCTACTACTCGAGTAACTCCAAGGAAAATACTCGAGTTAATGCCTTCTACTCGAGTATCTCAAAGCTACTACTCGAGTACTCGAGCCCACTACTCGAGTAACCCAAGACCCCTACTCGAGTAGTTACTTACTACTCGAGTAACTCCATGGCTAATACTCGAGTAATCTACTACCTACTCGAGTATCATACTCCCATACTCGAGTAATACACTCAACAAATTTGGGAAAAACACCCCCCTCCCCTCCTAACACTCCCTCTCGGCTACACCCAAACCAGAGCAAATCTGAACAAAGATAAACGGCATTACGCCGGCAAAGTTGGTTTCCAACAGCACAAGTAGGGGGGTCAATAGGAAGAACTAATTCCTATAGATAGCAAGAAAAATGAGAACAACAAGGCCTCTAACCTGGGCTAACAGGGATTTCTATTTCAGCAAGAATAATCAAGAGAGAAACTTGGCAAGGGCAAGAATACCACTTGCCTCAACTTTCAGCAAAGCCTGGACGGCTTTCCTCCTCTTTACACAGAACGAACAGCCGCGGCACCTAGAACAAAACTCACGGCCATTAATGGCGGAAAACTCCAAAACCGAAAACCCAAATCTCATCAAAACTCCACGAAAATCAAATATCTTACCGTCGAAACGAAGATCTCGGAGAGATCAAGACAACGCCGTTTTCAGAATCGAATTCCGTCCACGAACAAGCCCGGAATCGCCGACCGAAGGAGGTACAGGACGGGCGGTTTTCTCCTCTGATTTCCGCGAAAAAGGCAGCGATGGCTTCTCTCTCAGGAAAAGAAGAAGAAGACGTGGGCCGTCACTTCTTAAACAGAGCTTTTATACAAAAAGCTAAACACCGGTTCATCCATAACCGAACCCTAAAACGCCTAATTACTTAATTTCATTAAGTAAATACCAAAATAGGTATAAGCCAAAAATATGGCTGCCACCAAGGCGAGGCAATAACTGCCCAAATAAATTCTCCTGCAGAATTTATTAATCGGTCAAAACTGAAGGGCTACAGAACAAGCCAAATCAATTTAATTAATTGATCACAAATACTAATAACACACGAAACGACACGAAAACCGAATCACCTCGGAATTCGACGAAATTCGCACCGTAGCTAAATACCCATGCTACGAACACCACGGTGAAGTCGAAATTAACTTTCGACGAACAGAACTCGAGTTATACCCAAACAAAGGCAAACACAAACATCCCCCCGAGAGGCCACACCGGGTCACCCAAAATGACTCGGCTTGCTAGGGAGATCTTGCCAACAGGCTACCAAACAGGGCACTCAGTTCAAAGGAGCTAAACCATACTCCACACATGGCACAAGCCACGGAAACGCGTCATCGTAACGCCAACGAGAGTACAAATGAATGCAGGAAAAAAATCGGGGGCGTTACAGTAACCCACACGCATCATATCAAACGTATCCGGGAATTGAGAATGCGTCTGTTGGTGTTGCTAAACTTTTGGATGAATCATTGCCACCGCATATCTATGAACTACTTGTGGAGTCAGGTATAATGTCTCTTATTATACCGAACATTTTAGCTCCATCTTTGTAAGGGATATTTATAACCAATTGGAAGACCCTAAATATACAGGGTTGAATGGAGGAGTAAGGTCGCGAATACAAGGAGTTGAAATAGACATTACACACGCTGATTTAAGATGTGAGTATAATCTTGCCACTTGTGAAGAAAATTTTCTGGATATAGTAGAGAATTACCGAAAAGATCGTGATTGGAGAATATTGAATCAAGTTCTTCATGGAAAGGAAAGTAGGAGTTTGATTCAAGATGTCTCATCACTCACTCGTGATTCATTTGTGATGCAATATATATTGAGAAATACGATTATGTTGAAGTCCGGTGACACAAGGAAGATCACGGCTCAATTGAGCTTAGTGACTTACTACGTCTTGGAAAGAGTCAAGTTTGATGTGGCGGATTTCGTGTTATCCATCATAATATATACGTATAAAATGAAGCATCCTCTCAGGATGAAATTGAATACGCTTCCTTTAGGAAGTGTGATTCAAAAAATCGTATATCATAAATATGATTGGATAGATCAAGAATTCTACATTGACGATTGTATCCCGTCGATACATACCGTAGAACCAGCTAGAGGTCCATCTCCAAGGGCTGCCTCCTCATCAAGACAACCACTCCAAAGAGGAGGTTCTTTGCGTGAATCTATTGAGGATCTAAGAGAGACTGTGGAGGAGATGAAAGAGGAACAAAAGCATAGCAATTCCAGTTTTCGAAAATTTATGAAGTTTCTGGTAAAGGGACTCAAACTGAAGCCAACTCCAGAAGAAGAACGAGAATGGGGAAGTCCATTCGAGGATTCACCAAGACATTCGATAAGACGTGCTCGAAGACCTAGAGAACCAACTCCGACTTCCAATGAAGATGTGAACGCTTCTACTGAAGAGAACATGGATGAATGACATTCAACTTGTTGTGATGTACTAATATGTGTTTTAATAATTTGTACTACCACCGGCGATAGCACTGTCGCCAGGCGATAGTGAAGACTCTATGCATTTTGTGGTTTTGTTATTTGTATGACTGTTTCAGCTTTATCCTATGTATTGTCCAGTTTTTATGTGATGTTTTGTTGGTTATTCTTAGAGAATTTTTAATAATTGTAATTAGCTAAAAAATTTATAAATATATATATATATATAAATATTTGTGTAAACTTCGTAGGCCTAAAATAAAATCTCGGAATTTGAAAGAACAAAAATTTTTGATTTATAATTCTAGGACTCCAAGTTCTAATCTTAACCTTGAAAAGCGTGAATCATTAAGTGGTTTCGTGAAAATATCTGCTACTTGAGAATCTGTTCCAATAAAATTTATTTTAATATGTCCTTTCTTTATATGATCCCTAATAAAATGATGACGAACATCTATATGTTTGGATCTAGAATGTAAGACGGGATTATTTGTTAAATCGATAGCACTTTTACTATCACATTTTAATTCAACACTATTTTGATGTATGCCAAAATCTTCTAGTGTTTGTGTCATCCAAAGTGCTTGAGCACAACAACTACTTAGTGCAATATATTCAGCCTCGGTAGTAGAGAGGGCAACAGAATTCTGTTTCCTACTCGACAAAGAAATAAGTGATGGGCCGATAAAGTGACAAGTGCCACTAGTGCTCTTTCGATCTAATGAACATCCCGCATAATCAGAATCAGAATAGCCATGTAATATAAAAGATTCATTTTGAGGATACCATAAGACTAGTTTAGAAGATCCGATAAGATATCTAAAAATACGTTTCACCGCTTTTAAATGTGATTCTTTTGGATTAGCTTGAAATCTAGTACATAAACAAACGGCGAACATATTATCGGGCCTAGAAGATATTAAATATAATAAAGACCCAATCATACTTCTATAAAGTGTTTGGTCAATTGAAATACCACTTTCATCTTTTCCCAATTTCAATGAAGCACTCATAGGAGTATTAGCTTGTTTAAGGTTTTCAAATCCAAATCTTTTTAACATATCATGAATATACTTAGATTGACAAATAAAAATACCATCATGTTTTTGTGTAATTTGAAAACCTAGAAAATATGAAAGTTATCCTACCATGCTCATTTATAATTCATTTTTCATAATTTGAACTACTTCATTGCACATCTCTTCATTAGTGGCTCCAAAAATAATATCATCAACATAAATTTACAAAATAACTAAATCATGATCAATTTGCTTAATGAAGAGTTTAGAATCGGCACTTCCCATTTTATAATCGTGCTTTAATAAGTATTTAGTTAAACGATCATACCAAGCACGAGGCGCTTGTTTTAGCCCATAAAGTGTTTTATCTAATTTATAAACATAATTTGGATATTTTTCATTTATAAAGCCAGGGGGTTGTTCTACATAAACTTCTTCTTTTATATACCCGTTTAAAAATGCAGTTTTGATATCATTTGATACAATTTAAATCTTTTAAAGCAAGCAAATGCAAGAAATATCCTAACCGCTTCTAATCTTGCAACGGGTGCAAAAGTTTCATCAAAGTCTACCCCTTCAATTTGTGCATAACCTTTTGCAACTAATCTTGCTTTATTTCTAACAATTCTAGATTCACTATCCAATTTATTTTTAAAAATCCACTTTACTCCAACTACAGGATGATTTTCGGGTCGTTCTACAAGATTCCAAACCTTATTATGTTCAAATTGATTAAGTTCTTCATTCATAGCTAAAAACAAAAATTCATAATTCAAAGCGGTGGAAACATCTTTTGGTTCTATTTCATAGACGAAGCAAAGGTTTGAAAATAAAACATGTAAAGAAGAACGAGTACTGACCCCTTTTTGTGGATCTCCAATAATAAGCTCCTTCGGATGATCCTTTGAAAATATCAATTCACTTGGAGGCACATATTCTTCTCCTTCTTCTTCTTTTTCTTCTTCTTTTCCTTTTCATTATCTCCAAATGTTACAACTCCTCCTTTCTTCATCTCCAGGCTAAGGAACTTCTCTTTATTGCCCGTCATGTGCTTTGAACAACCCGAGTCCAAGTACCATACGTCTTCTTTGTCCTTTGCCTGCCAACACACCTAGAAAGAGGATGTGAGTAAAGATCTGGCTACCCAAGTGGTTCCACCCATAGTATAGGTAGAAGCCTTAGGCATCCAGATTTGCTTAATTTTACTTTTTCCTTTCTTCCAGCACGAGTCCGTGGTGTGACCAAATCTATTGTATTTGGCACATGTAATGTAACGAGAAGAATATAACTTCTCTAGACTTTTACTGTAAGCAAATGTAGTATCAGTTAATTTATTATTATCAGAATTTTTAAAATTCGATTTTCTGGATTTCTCGCTATCGCCGGCGGTAGTGGTTATCGCCGGGCGATAGTTTCCATTCGTGTATTCGAGTCCAAATCTTCTAGATCCGTAATATTGGTAACCTAAGATCATATCCAGTGATCTTTGGCCCATTCCAAACTTTTTCATGGCTAGTGTTAAGTCATGAATCTGGTTTCTCATTTCAGTATTCTCGGATACTAGATTTACACATCTACGTTCAAAAGCTTTCTTTCCTTCATGGACTTTGGAAATAGATGATTTCAGATCTCTCTCTAAAATCTCATTCTTTTTAGTGAGAATTTTTATTTTTGAATGAGATTTGGAAAGAGATTCTTCAAGCTCTTTTATTCTTCCCATAGAGTGATCACACTCTTGCCAAGAGATTTTTTCTTTTCCAATAGTCTTAATTTCATTTAACAATTTTTTATTTTCTTTAATTAAACCTTTATTTTCAGTTTTAAGAAGATCATTATCTTTTAAACTATTTTCAAAACATTTGCAAGTCTTTAAAAATTAAGAAAATAATTCATCATAAGTTGGAGGAGTTACCTCAGTGTCGCTTTGGATACTGTACTCTTCATCAGATATGACACTTTTTCCCATTAGGCACATATTGGCCTCCTCCTCCTCGCTTGAGCTTGAACTGCTTGCCTCATCAGAATTAGTATCATCCCATGTTTCAGCTTTCAGGACCTTCTTCTTCCCTTTATGCTTCTTTTCTTTAAGTTCTTTCAAGTACTTTGGACACTTGCTCTGAATGTGTCCTAACTTCCTGCAGTGATAGCACTCTGGTGGGGGTCTCTCTTCCTCCTCATTGTCATCCTTTTGTTTTTTCCTTCTCAATGTCTACTTCTTAAAATATTTTTTAAAAGTATTTCTTCTCTCTGGATTTCTCATAAATTTTTTAAATTTTCTAACAAAAAGACTTTCCTCATCTTCTTCTTCCTCCTCAAAATTTCTACCTTCCTCTTTCATAGATCTTAGAGCCAACCCCTTCTTCTTTGGCTCCATATACTCTTGTTGTTGAATTTTCAATTCAACTTCATGAGTTTTCAAGTTCCCAATCAGGCTTTCAATATTAAGTGATTTAAGATCATGAGATTCAGAAATAGCCGTCACTTTGGGATTAAATTTACGGGGGGAGAGATCTAAGAAGTTTTCTCACCAAATAACCATTTGAAAAATTTTTACCAAGCACTTTTGAGTCATTCACTATCTTGGTGAATCTGGTGTACATTGAGTCTACGTCCTCATCCACTTCCATCCTAAACTTTTCAAATTACGATTCCAGTTGAAACAGCTTCGAGTCCTTCACCTGCGAGGTACCTTCATGAGTTACTTCAAGTAAATTCCAAATTTCATATGCATTATTGCAAACACAAGTTCTATTAAATTCAGTCCTATCTAATTCACAAAATTATCCATTCATGGATTTTGCATTATTTTTGCGCCTTAGCTTATCCTGATCATCCCATTTATCTTTTGGTTTTTTCAATACTACATCTCCTACTGTATACGTGGGATGAGCATAATAAGTCTCTACCATATTCCAAACTTCAATGTCAAGAGAAATAATAAAACACTTCATCCTAGTTTTCTAGTAATTATAATCAGATCCAGTGAATAATGGAGGTCTACTAATTCCTTGCCACTCAGAGAAAGCATTATCATGCTGTGCCATAATTCCTGGTGGTGAAACCGTATTAGGAATAACCTGCCTCTGATACCACTTGAAGGATCTTGTGGCGCCCTTAGAGGGGGGGGGGGTGGGGTGAATAAGGGCTCTTTAAAATATTACAAACTTTTATAAAATATTAAATTAAAAGCAAAGTTTGAGACACATCAATGAAATGAAAATCAAGTTTTTTTTCAAAAAATATATGTAAAATGATTCCAATAAAGCATGAAATCAAGGCTTACAATGATAATAGTTTTTAGCTTTTTCACCGGTCCTTCTCCCAAGGACTGAAAGGCTTTAGTCAATATCTCCCTAGATATGAATACTAGCCTCCCCATAAATCAAACCTATGATCTAGACGCTGCACAAAACATGGTGATTTACTCCTAAGCCACACAAGGACCTAGACACCACACACAAGGCGGTGATTTGCCCCTAAGCCACACACGGACTTAGACACCACACACAAGGCGGTGATTTTCCCTTCCCAATTACAAAGTTAAAAAGTGAAAATGAAAGTACAATAGTAAAACTTAAAAACTCCCTCAAAATCACGAGCTTCGAAGATGATGGTGGACCGTTGAGAAGATCTCCAATCTTGAATGCGCGGTCGTATCTCCTTCGCTCCTGAGATTTCAACGGACCAAGGGAGTTCGTCTGGAAATGGAGATGAAGGCTCTCAAAATTCTCTGGGAAACAAGGCTCTGCACGTTCAACTCCTTCCCTGAAATTTTTGGCCGTATATATCATTTTATGTTATCGCCTGCAGTAGAGTTAACGCCCCGCGATAGTGGTAACTCTCCGTTGCTTGACACGTGGCACACGTCACGCGAACTTTCAGATCTGAGTGGGGAACGTGACGATCGTGGGATATCGCTCAGCGACATCAGTATCGCCCTGCGATATCGCTTAACCGTAAATTCGAGCGCAGCAACGTGCGGATCAAGACTGACGTCAGCAGTAACTGACTACGATATCGCCCGCGGTAGCGTTATCGCAAGTGATAGCGCGATTGTCCTTTTCTTCAATGCTGTGCTGAGCCATTCCTTAGTACATAAAAAACCCGTTATCCCTGCACATTTAAAACACATACCAAGATCAAATACATCTGGGATTTGTTATTCTCAAACTAAGAAGCGCGGAACGCATGCTCCAACACTAATTTGTTCAGCAGTAGGAGAGGCAATCACCTTTGGCTCTTCCCTTGTGGTGGGCTCGTGAATTACTTTGCTGCTCCGAAGGGAAATCGTTTTCGCGTGCTCCCATGGGTTTTGCTCAGTATTTGAGGGAAGAGTCCCAGGTGGCCTCTCAGAAACCATTTTTGCTAATTGACCACCGTATTCTCTAAATTTTTCATTGAGCCTGTTAGATTTCTAATGGTTGCATCGTTCGAGCTTATATATCTAGATAAAATTTCTTCCAAAGAGAGAGTTTTTTGAAGATTTTGGTTTTGTTGTTGTGGTGGTGGTGGAGTAAAATTGTGTTGTGGACGTACGGAATTAGCATTATTACTCCAAGAAAAATTAGGATGGTTACGCCATCCAGAGTGATAAGAATTCGTAGCAGCATTAAAACCAGGAGGAGCAGAAAAATTAGAAAAATTCGCAGAAATGTTTTGAGCAGGCCTGGGTATGTTCCCCATATAATCCACTTACTCGGCAGCAGCAGCATTCACAATTTCATATACCTAAGTGGCGGAGGAAGCAGTCATCTCCGAAATCTTCTTGTTCAACATCTCCACTTGCAGCGCTAGTTGGGATACAGAGTCCACTTCATAGAGACTTGCAAGTTTATTTGGGCGAGTCCTAGACGAATTCCACTGATAAGTGTTCATCACCATGTCCTCTATAAGCTCAAGAGCGGCTTCCGGAGTTTTGCGGTCCAAAGAACCAGCGGAAGCGGCATCTATCATTTGCTTAGTCTCTTGATTTAGCCCATTGTAAAATGTCTGGACCTGTAACCATACAGGCAGAGCATGATGTGGGCAACTTGATGGCCGCGGAACAGAGACCTACTGTGGTTGGTTCGAAATGGTCAGATTCCGCGGGCCGGTTAGAAGATCGAGTTTTCTAACAAGAGGAGGCAAGCGCACCTATCGCAAGTAGTACTCGGTATTCGGGAAAATACCGAGGTCGTATTATTCTCGGGGACGCGTTGATTATATCTACTCTTCCAGGAACACTATTATCTTACTAACAGTAAGGTGGGATTTTTTTAGTTTAATTAAAACGAAAAGAAAGAAAGCAGAATTTTGCTAAGTTAGTTCGATGACGGGTTAAAGCTCGGCATCGAATCGGATTAAGACTAAAATAATTCTTAACAATTATTAAACTTTGTTTTTAATTTAATAAAAGGCACTTGGCCGTGGAGGTTCCAAGAACATGAGCTCACCTTGGTCTAGGGATATCGCTCACCTGGGCGCTAAGGCTATTCGACCGAACGTTAGTCCGACGAAGGATTCCCCTTAACGCCCGCATTACGCTAAGAACCCCGCTATTGGGTGGGGAACCCAATCCGGCAGAACTACGTTTCTCCTCTTTCGAGGGGGCGTACGCAGTTCTCTTTACCCAAGGGGGATCGGTCCATACGTGCAGCCTCTCGGCGTCGCGTATGGATAACGAAAATAGAGCCCACACATCGATTATGTGGTCCTATGCGTCGTTAACCGGGGTAAACCTTAAGTCCTTAAATTAAAAATAAAAATAAAGTTTTTTAATTATTTCAAATCATTTTTTATGTCCCAATGCTCTTCGATGCCGAAGGCTAAAAGAGATTAGCCACTCATCGGTATGGGGACGGCTTTATGTTTTTAGGTGAAGCGTGAGTGTTAAATTGAGCACTGAACAATTATAAGAGAAAACACGAAAAATAGGACAATTAGATAAATTGAAGGCTAATTGATGCAGGCACTCACGCACACTTCAAAACCATAAAGAAAAGTAAATAAAGCAAGCCCTACTCAAATGAGTAGGCGGAAATAAATGCACACACGCACACACTCTTCTTAATTGAAGAAAGCGATAAATAAAGCGGTAAAATTATCTCCTACACGCACACACTCTACATAATTGAGAAAGCGATAAAATTGCAAGTCCCGGCTCAAATGAGTGGGAGGGAGTAAATTTATCTCATACACACACGCACTCTACTTGAAAGTAAAATACACACACGCACTCTACAGAAATGAAAACACACGCACCCACACAAAGTTTTCCTACTCAAGTGAGTAGGAAGAAAATGAAAGCAGTAAAAAGACAAGTCCCACTCAAACGAGTGGGCGGGAAATGAAAGCAGAGCGCCATTTAACTCTTAACGAGTAGGCAGAAATAAATGCATACGCACACACGCACTCTACAGAAATGAAATAAAGCAGTAAAACCTAACTCATACACGCACACACACTTGCAAAAATAAGAAAAACAAAGCGCTCAGAAAATTAAAACGACTGCATTTCTACCGCTAGAATGCGGTAGAAATGCATAAAAAGTGAAAATAAAAATTAACCGGAGCGAAAAGTTTTGCAAATAAACGCAAAATGGAAGTACTCGAAAAATTAATACAACTGCATTTCTACCGCTAGAATGCGGTAGAAATGCATAAAAAGATGAAATAAAAATTAACCGGACTAAAAGTTTTGAAATTAAAAGCTAAAATGAAGTGAGCGAAAAATTATAACGACTACATTTTTATTCATAAGTTTTTATAAAACCTCCAAAAAAGTGAGAATAAAACTAAAAAGGAACGAGAAGTTTTACATTCCTAAGAAAATAAAAACGAACACTTTTAGGGGGCGGTTTTATGAAACCTATATGAATAAAAATGATAAAGAAGAAAAAGCTAAAGCTAAAAAGTGCGGGAAATGAAAACTAGACGGACGGCACAACGGCTAGAAATGCCGATAAATCCTAAATCTAACTAAGTTATGAAAGCTAAAAAAGATGAAAACATAAAAGAAATACAAAAAGATGAACGAAAAATTGCTTAAGTAGGCGCATTCAAATGGATTATTCATACTAATTAAGAGAGAAAAATTCATATTTTATTAAAGTAAAAACCCTAATACAAACTAAAAGAGAGAGAGGGGGGAGAAATTCTCCTTACATAAGTATGGAATCTAATTGGGCAGCACCTCCCCTAAGCAAAGTGGTCAAAAAAGGTGGACAAAATAAGCTTCCTGGAAGCTCTTATTTATAGGCAAAATTTCAGGTGGGTCACGCCCGTGACTAGGGCGTGACAGGGGGGCGTGTCGACACTATTCATGAGCTGATCGGTGACTTGACTGGAAAGTTGACTTCGGCTGAAAACGTGGCGGTCACGCCCTAGGTCACGGGCGTGACATGTGTCATTCACGGGCGTGACTGGGGCGTGTCGGGGAGGTCGATCTGGGCGCGGTCCGGCCGCAAAGTCGCGCGCGTCACGTCGGGCCAGGTGGTTAAGTCAAGCCCGTGTCACACCTTGACACAGGCGTGACAGGGGGCGTGTCGACACTATTTGATGATCGCCGATCGTCGAGCTGGCACCTGTGGTCGGCGATCGTCGAGGGCATGACACGGGCGGTCATGTGACACGGGCGTGTCAGTCAACATTTTGACTTTTTGGAATTTTTCTGGAATTTTTCTGGAATAAAAATAAAGCTAAGAAAGAAATAATATTTACAAAAATAAGCAATTTATTGAATAAAACTAATAAAAAAGACAAAAAATAAACAAAATTGACTTAAATAAAATACGAAAATATAGGTATATTTTCAACTCATCAAACACCCCCATACTTAAGCTTTTGCTATTCCAGAGCAAAAGTTTGAGGTGAACTTATAAGGAATAATGAAAAACCCTAAGTTCTGCTACCGCTAAATCAATTATAAGAAAGATCAAATAAAAATATACGGGGTATAAGAGTTAAGTCCTAAAATTATTTAGATGATTTAAACAGGGCAAAAGTTTTGGCCAAAAGACTTCTTGATGTAATCAAATAGAAAGCAATAATTTGTATTGGTTAGAATAACAGAAAATAGTTTGGATTTATACGAACTTTAGCTTATAGGAGTGTTATCGGAAATAATGCAATTTACGAATTATGCTCTCAAAAAGATTTTTGAATTAATTCTAGAGTCATGAAATTGGCTAAGGGGGGTTGATGTTGGTTTATGAAGATGCTTGGATTTTGAGGCGAGGTTATTTTTTCTCGAACCTCCATTTTTTTTTTTTGATTTGGATGTTAAAGGAAAACGAAATCTTATTTTCCTTAACATAAAATTTTTTTCTTCTTCATAAATAACCCAATGTATATGTGTTGGAGTAATGAATTTTATCCTCTTACTCCGTAACGTATAATCTTTTAATTTATTGGGTGCCTATGTTTACGGAATGAAATCTTATTCCCATTGACATAAGATCTTTTTCTTTTTGGGGAAATAATTTTATCATACCAAGTAGGTTATGATAAGTAAGGGGAGAAAAGAGAACTAGATTTTTAATTGAAAAATAATTGAGAGCAACCTTTATAAATTGTACGTTCCAATTTTTCAGAAAGCTAAAAGCAAGCATAATTGAATTCTATAGTCGTTATTTTCTAACATGGTACACATGCTCCTATCTATGAAAAATTAGAAGTAGTGCCTAAAGCGAGTCCCCTATTTTTAACAAAGTATAATAAATTCTTTAAAACTTAACCCCGGCTATTTAGATTTTTCAATCTATAATTAACAAACGAATAGTGAACAAAGAATTGATCAAATTCGCATATAAATAAACTCAAAACGAAAGTTTTGGATAACAAGAAACTTAAGAATGAAATGTTTGATTTATTTGTTTCAAAACTTACATAACAAAAATTTTTTGTTGTTTTTTTGAAGTTATGCTCTTTTTTTGTAGTTTTGTATTTATATCTTTAATATATACATACTAAAAAGAAAGAAAAAATGCGAAGATTTTTTTTTTGGATTTTAAGTTTTGTGAATTTTTTTGTATTTTTAAATTTTGTGAATTTTTTTGTATTTTTAATGAAATTTTCATTCTATTTACAAAATTTTGGGAAAAAGAAAAAATATTTACAAGGATGAGAGGGAAAAAGGGAGAGGGGAAAGAGAAAGAATATTTACAAAAGGTATTTACAAAAATTATTTACAAAAATATTTACAAGAATATTTACAAAAATACAAACTAGGTAGCCGCGAGATGACTCGTTATGTGGATGGCTCGATGAGCCGGATCTCGCGGACCGAGTTAAAATAAGTCAAAGTTACAAAAATGAAACTTCAAAATTTTTATTTTTTTTTTAAAATAAAAAATATTTTGATTTTTTTTTGTGTTTTATGTTATATATTTTTTTTTGGAGTTTTGTTTTTTTAGAAATTTTTGTTTTTGTTTTTGTTTTTTTTTGTTTTTTATTTTTTATATATTTTTTTTATTTTTGTAAGTGAAAAAAGAAAGTACGAAAATACGAAAACACCCCCATACTTAGATCCAACATTGTCCCCAATGTTGTATGCTAAGCATGAGGAACAAGACAGGAGGTATATGTACAAAAAAGGAAAAAGAGGGGGGCAGAAAACGTCCCTGATCCGCGCTCGGGGAAGCCCTTTAGAAACCCTGCATTTATTAGAAAAATAGAAAACATAATAAATAAAGACGTAAAAAAGATAGACGTGGGGTGCCTCCCAGGAGCGCTTTGTTTATAGTCGCGTAGCTTGACTATAGTGGCGGGGTTATATATGGAGAAGGGTTATGGTTTCGCTCTTACTGATCACAGGGTCGCCCGCTATATAAGACTTTAACCGATTACCGTTCACCTTAAAAGTGCCTTTTTCGGGGTGGGAGACGAGTACGGTCCCATATGGCCAAACCCTTTCAACCTTGAAGGGGCCGAACCATCGCGATTTTAGCTTACCCAGGAAAAGCCTAAGACGTGAATTGTAAAGAAGGACTAGATCGCCCGGAGAAAAAATTTGGGGGGTTTTAATTTTTCGATCGTGATAAAACTTAGAACGCTCCTTATAGAACTTATTGCTCTCGTAAGCGTTCGCACGCCATTCATCGAGCTCGTTTAGTTGCAGTTTTCTATTCTGAGCGGCTAAGTTTGAGTCGAGGTTTAAGAGTTTTAATGCCCAAAGTGCGCGGTGCTCCAGTTCTACGGGTAAATGGCACGCTTTGCCATAGACTAATCGAAACGGGGTACAACCGGTAGCGGTTTTGTACGCCGTACGATACGCCCATAACGCGTCGTCGAGCTTAGCGGACCAATCTTTCCTATTAAGTGAAACGGTTTTTTCTAATATGCGTTTTATCTCTCGATTTACTATCTCAACTTGGCCACTTGTTTGCGGGTGGTAGGGGGTGGCAAGCTTGTGCGTGACTCCGTATTTAGCTAACGTCTTAGCCATTAGAGCGTTACAGAAATGCGTTCCCCTATCACTAACAATAGCGCGAGGCGCGCCGAAGCGAGAAAATAATTTTTTTAGAAATGTAACGACGACTCGCGCATCGTTGGTGGGGAGAGCCTGCGCTTCCGCCCACCGTGATACGTAGTTGACCGCCACTAAAATGTACATATTTTTATAAGAAGGAGGTAGGGGGCCAACAAAATCTATGCCCCATAAATCGAAGACTTCGCATTCTAAAAACATATTCTGGGGCATCTCGTCGCGACGTGAGATGTTACCCGACCGCTGACAGCTATCGCATGCGTGCACAAAATTATGCGCGTCTTTGAAGAGAGTGGGCCAAAAGTAGCCCGCCTCTAGCGCCTTCCTAGCGGTCCGATTGGCTTGATAGTGCCCCCCGGCTGGACCCTCGTGGCAGTGCCTCAAGATTTGTGTGCACTCCACTCCCGCGACGCATCTTCGAACCGCTTGGTCCGCGCAGATACGGAAAAGAAATGGGTCATCCCAAAAGAAATTTTTCAAGTCGGAAAAGAATTTCTTCTTTTGATGACTTGAAAAATCTTTTGGAAGTAACCCGCGCGACTAAGTAGTTCGCAAAATCTGCGAACCAAGGCGAAGATGACGAAGACGAATGAATGGCGAGAAGGCGTTCCTCGGGGAATCTGTCATTTATTTCAGATTCGACGAGCGCTTCCGCACCCGGATTTTCTAAACGGGAGAGGTGGTCTGCCGCTAGATTCTCCGCGCCCTTCTTATCTCGGATCTCCAAGTCAAACTCTTGTAGGAGGAGAATCCATCGAAGAAGGCGGGGCTTCGCGTCGGCTTTAGCTAATAAATATTTAAGGGCGGAGTGATCGGTAAAAACGATAACTTTAGATAGCGTAAGATACGAGCGAAACTTATCGAAAGCGAAAACGACGGCTAAGAGTTCCTTTTCCGCTGTCGTGTAATTCACTTGTGCGGAAGTGAGCGTCTTACTAGCGTAATAAATTGGATGAAAGTGTTTTTCTACGCGTTGGCCAAGAACGGCGCCTAAGGCAATATCACTAGCGTCGCACATGATTTCGAACGGAAGGGACCAATTAGGGGCCGCTAGAATCGGAGAATTGATAAGTTTTTGTTTTATAAAATTAAAAGCAGACTCGCAATCGCTACTAAAGACAAAAGGTGATTCCTTTTCCAAGAGGTGAGTAAGCGGCTTTGTTATTTTGGAAAAATCTTGAATGAAGCGCCTATAAAAGCCCGCGTGGCCTAAGAAACTCCTAATGGATTTTATGTTTGTCGGCTGAGGAAGTTTTTCTATGATTTCAACTTTGGGCTTATCGACCTCTATCCCCTTAGTCGAAATCTTATGGCCGAGGACCAAACCTCCTCGAACCATAAAGTTACACTTTTCCCAATTTAAAACATGATTCGTGTCCTCGCATCGCTGGAGGACACGATCAAGATTACGAAGACAATCCGGGAATGAGCATCCGAATACAGAAAAGTCATCCATAAATATTTCCATAATATCTTCTACTAGCTCACCAAAAATTGCTAGCATACATCTTTGGAATGTAGCCGGCGCATTGCAGAGGCCAAATGGCATTCTTCGATAGGCGAAGGTGCCAAAGGGGCAAGTAAAAGTTGTTTTCTCTTGGTCTTCGGGGGAAATGGGGATTTGGAAAAACCCCGATAAACCGTCGAGAAAACAATAAAAAGGATGACCGGAAAGACGCTCAAGAATTTGGTCAAGGAACGGTAGTGGAAAATGGTCTTTGCGGGTGGCATCATTAAGTTTGCGATAATCGATGACCACACGCCAACCCGTAACAATACGAGTTGGGACGAGCTCATTGTGCTCATTCGCCACTACGGTTAGACCGCCCTTCTTGGGCACGACATGAATGGGACTAACCCATGCACTATCAGAAATGGGATAAATAATCCCCGCATCTAATAATTTAATTATCTCAGCTTTCACGACGTCTTTCATGTTTGGGTTAAGACGCCGCTGCGGCTGAATGGTTTTGCGGCAATTATCGTTTAAGAAAATTTTGTGAGTGCAGAAAGAAGGGTTAATCCCCTTTAGGTCAGAAATTTGCCACGCAATTGCGTGGCGATGTTTAAGCAAAACCTCCAATTAATCGGAGGTCTCCGAATCGCTTAAATACGAAGAAATGATTACCGGGAGTGTATCATTTTTCCCCAAAAAGGCGTATTTTAGGGATTCGGGTAATGGTTTGAGTTCTAGGATGGGCGGTTCTTCTAGTGAGGTTTTAGTGCTAATGTCTTTTGAACCAATTGGTTCAAAAGGCATATTCGTAGACTCGTCCTCATCGCAAAAAAAATTTTCGAGTGAAAAAATATTTTCGTTTAAAAATTCGGACTCGAAAACCGGAGAAGAACTATCTCTATAAAAAGAATCTAAAGAATAGCAGAAATCGTCGCTCGGCGACGAGTCTTCCATAGAGGAGTTAATAGAAAAAGTAACTTGGTCGTCTCCTACCCGAAGGAGAAGCTGACCATTACTTACATCAATTAACGCACGTGAGGTCGCGAGGAAAGGGCGACCAAGTATTATTGGTACGTTGGCGTCTTCCTCGATGTCCAAGATGACGAAGTCCACCGGGAAGGTGAACTTGTCTACTCGGACAAGGACATCCTCAACAACCCCGATGGGGAACCTAACCGAGCGATCCGCTAGTTGGATGCGCATATTGGTAGGAGCAGGAGTACCCAAACCTAAACGCAGGAAGAGCGAGAACGGCATCAAATTAATGCTCGCGCCTAAGTCTGCCAAGGCGTATTTTACTAATACATCGCCAAAAAGGCACGGGATGGAGAACCTTCCCGGGTCGTTTTGTTTTAAGGGCAATTTACTAGTAAGAGCCACCGAGCAGACAGCGTTGAGAGATATATGCGAAATATCCTCGAGTTTGCGTTTATTAGAAAGTAGTTCTTTTAAAAATTTCGCATATTTAGGCATTTGCGAGATAGCCTCGCAAAAAGGAACATTAATATGAATTTGTTTAAGTAATAAAATAAATTTTTCATATTGCGCGTTTACTCGCTCATTATCTAACTTATGCGGGTAGGGCAACGCCTTGTTTAAAATAGTTTTATCGTTAAAAATCGGTAAGGGTTGCGTAATCGAAGAAGAGGGAAGAGGGGTCGGAGGTGAAATATGTACCTGAGGATCGATCCGTTTTGGATCGACCACCTCCTTACCGCTACAGAGGGTTATAGCGTTGGCAGTTTCCCTTGGATTGAGCTCCGTGTTCCCTGGCAGTGCCCCCAGGGCGCGTTCTGACATGAGTCGCGCCAGCTGTCCAACCTGGAGTTCTAAATTTTTTAGCGATCCGGTGATGTTCCGGATATTGGACTCGTTGGACGCGACATAACGATTAAAATTTTCCTCCACCGGGGATGGCTTCATAGGAGGGGGAGGAGGAAACGTTGGCGCAAAAGGAGGGGGAGGGGGATGCTGCGCATTGTTCGGGTTGCTCCAGGAGAAATTCGGATAGTTCCTCCAACCCGGATTATAGTGGCTACTATAAGGGTTGTTTTGAAATGAGGGACGCACCGGATTTCCCATGTAGTCCACGAATTCGTCGACTACGCAGACGTTGGAGGGGGGGAGAAAATAAGGCGGAGTGGAGGAGGCAACAGACATCTCCGCCACCTGCTTAGTTAGCCTTTCCACTTGGAGGGCTAGCTGAGCAGTGGCATCCACTTCAAAAATGCCCGCCTCCTTAGGGCGCGCCCGCGGGACATTCCACTGGTAGGCGTTCACCGCCATTTCCTCAAAAAGGGCCTGGGCGGCCTCGTGGGTCTTATTGTTCAGAGTGCCCCCGGCAGCCGCGTCAATCATTTGACGCGTCTGACTATTTAGTCCATTATAAAAAATTTGTACCTGCAACCACGTTGGCAGAGCGTGGTGCGGGCACCGGCGGAGGAACTCCTTAAAGCGTTCCCAAGTCTCGTAAAGAGACTCGGAGTCGTTTTGGACGAACGAAGATATGTCCGCCCGCAGTCTTGCAGATTTCGCGGGCGGAAAATACTTCGTAAGGAATTTCTCAGCCAATTCCGCCCAGGACGTGATGGATCCCCGCGGGAGGGAGAGTAACCACGCCTTAGCCTTGGACTTAAGAGAGAAGGGAAAAAGGCGCAAACGAATGGCGTCATCAGTGACGCCATTAATTTTAAAAGTATCGCAAATTTCAAGAAAATTAGACAAGTGATTATTGGGGTCCTCATCCGGCAGTCCGTCGAACTGCACGGCATTTTGGATCATTTGAATCACACTTGACTTAATTTCAAAATTATTGTTGGCCACAGCGGGCCGAACAATACTCGACCCCGTATCATCCAAGTTAGGCCGAGCGTAGTAAGACATAGTACGCTCGGCCGGTTGTGCATTATTCGGGTCGGCCATAGAAGAAGAAGAGGGTTCTCCGATAGATTCTGCAGGGTCTAAAAAGGGAATTCGACGGAGCGATCGGATACGCGCAAGAGAGCGGTCGATCTCGGGGTCGAATTCAAGATTTTTAGAACTCGAAGGTTGTCCACGGGTCATACACCCTTAAAAAAAACGAAAGGGGGAAGGATTTTTTTTGTATAAATTTTTTTTATTTGAAAATAAAGTAAAATTAAGAGTCCCGGATTCAATATAACAACCGAGATTCCCCGGCAACGGCGCCAAAAACTTGATGGCCGCGGAACAGAGACCTACTGTGGTTGGTTCGAAATGGTCAGATTCCGCGGGCCGGTTAGAAGATCGAGTTTTCTAACGAGAGGAGGCAAGCGCACCTATCGCAAGTAGTACTTGGTATTCGGGAAAATACCGAGGTCGTATTATTCTCGGGGACGCGTTGATTATATCTACTCTTCCAGGAACACTATTATCTTACTAACAGTAAGGTGAGATTTTTTTAGTTTAATTAAAACGGAAAGAAAGAAAGCAGAATTTTGCTAAGTTAGTTCGATGACGGGTTAACGCTCAGCATCGAATCGAATTAAGACTAAAATAATTCTTAACAATTATTAAACTTTGTTTTTAATTTAATAAAAGGCACTTGGCCGTGGAGGTTCCAAGAACATGAGCTCACCTTGGTCTAGGGATATCGCTCACCTGGGCGCTAAGGCTATTCGACCGAACGTTAGTCCGACGAAGGATTCCCCTTAACGCCCGCATTACGCTAAGAACCCCGCTATTGGGTGGGGAACCCAATCCGGCAGAACTACGTTTCTCCTCTTTCGAGGGGGCGTACGCAGTTCTCTTTACCCAAGGGGGATCGGTCCATACGTGCAGCCTCTCGGCATCACGTATGGATAACGGAAATAGTGCCCACACATCGATTATGTGGTCCTATGCGTCGTTAACCCGGGGTAAACCTTAAGTCCTTAAATTAAAAATAAAAATAAAGTTTTTTAATTATTTCAAATCATTTTTTATGTCCCAATGCTCTTCGATGCCGAAGGCTAAAAGAGATTAGCCACTCATCGGTATGGGGACGGCTTTATGTTTTTATGTGAAGCGTGAGTGTTAAATTGAGCACTGAACAATTATAAGAGAAAACACGAAAAATAGGACAATTAGATAAATTGAAGGCTAATTGATGCAGGCACTCACGCACACTTCAAAACCATAAAGAAAAGTAAATAAAGCAAGCCCTACTCAAATGAGTAGGCGGAAATAAATGCACACACGCACACACTCTTCTTAATTGAAGAAAGCGATAAATAAAGCGGTAAAATTATCTCCTACACGCACGCACTCTACATAATTGAGAAAGCGATAAAATTGCAAGTTCCGGCTCAAATGAGTGGGCGGGAGTAAATTTATCTCATACACACACGCACTCTACTTGAAAGTAAAACACACACACGCACTCTACAGAAATGAAAACACACGCACCCACACAAAGTTTTCCTACTCAAGTAAGTAGGAAGAAAATGAAAGCAGTAAAAAGACAAGTCCCACTCAAACGAGTGGGCGGGAAATGAAAGCAGAGCGCCATTTAACTCTTAACGAGTAGGCGGAAATAAATGCATACGCACACACGCACTCTACAGAAATGAAATAAAGCAGTAAAACCTAACTCATACACGCACACACACTTGCAAAAATAAGAAAAACAAAGTGCTCAGAAAATTAAAACGACTGCATTTCTACCGCTAGAATGCGGTAGAAATGCATAAAAAGTGAAAATAAAAATTAACCGGAGCGAAAAGTTTTGCAAATAAACGCAAAATGGAAGTACTCGAAAAATTAATACAACTGCATTTCTACCGCTAGAATGCGGTAGAAATGCATAAAAAGATGAAATAAAAATTAACCGGACTAAAAGTTTTCAAATTAAAAAGCTAAAATGAAGTGAGCGAAAAATTATAACGATTATATTTTTATTCATAAGTTTTTATAAAACCTCCAAAAAAGTGAGAATAAAACTAAAAAGGAACGAGAAGTTTTACATTCCTAAGAGCCTAAGTTAAAGAAAATAAAAACGAACACTTTTAGGGGGGTTTTTTATAAAACCTATATGAATAAAAATGATAAAGAAGAAAAAGCTAAAGCTAAAAAGTGCGGGAAATGAAAACTAGACGGACGGCACAACGGCTAGAAATGCCGATAAATCCTAAATCTAACTAAGTTATGAAAGCTAAAAAAGATGAAAACATAAAAGAAATACAAAAAGATGAACGAAAAATTGCTTAAGTAGGCGCATTCAAATGGATTATTCATACTAATTAAGAGAGAAAAATTCATATTTTATTAAAGTAAAAACCCTAATACAAACTAAGAGAGAGAGAGAGGGGGAGAAATTCTCCTTACATAAGTATGGAATCCAATTGGGCAGCACCTCCCCTAAGCAAAGTGGTCAAAAAAGGTGGTCAAAATAAGCTTCCTGGAAGCTCTTATTTATAGGCAAAATTTTGGGTGGGTCACGCCCGTGACTAGGGCGTGACAGGGGGGCGTGTCGACACTATTCATGAGCTGATCGGTGACTTGACTGGAAAGTTGACTTCGGCTGAAAACGTGGCGGTCACGCCCTAGGTCACGGGCGTGACATGTGTCAGTCACGGGCGTGACTGGGGCGTGTCGGGGAGGTCGATCTGGGCGCGGTCCGGCCGCAAAGTCGCGCGCGTCACGTCGGGCCAGGTGGCTAAGTCACGCCCGTGTCACACCTTGACACGGGCGTGACAGGGGGGCGTGTCGACACTATTTGATGATCGTCGATCGTCGAGCTGGCACCTGTGGTCGGCGATCGTCGAGGGCATGACACGGGCGTGTCGGTCATATGACACGGGCATGTCGGTCATGTGACACGGGCGTGTCAGTCAACATTTTGATTTTTTGGAATTTTTCTGGAATTTTTCTGGAATAAAAATAAAGCTAAGAAAGAAATAATATTTACAAAAATAAGCAATTTATTGAATAAAACTAATAGAAAAGACAAAAAATAAACAAAATTGACTTAAATAAAATACGAAAATATAGATATATTTTCAACTCATCACAACTTCTTAAGAGTTCCTTGAACCTCTCCCAAGTATCATAGAGGGTCTCAGAAGAAATTTGCGAAAAAGAAGTAATATCATTTCTTAATTTCGCAGTTTTTGCGGGAGGGAAATACCTAGCTAGAAATTTTTCAGTTAAATGTTCCAAGTAGTGATTGATCCTCCTGGAAGAGAACTCAACCACAATTTGTCTTTAGTTATTAGGGAGAAGGGGAAAAGCCTTGGCCTAATCGCATCGTCTGAAACACCATTGATTTTAAAGGTGCCACAGATTTCAAGAAAACTAGCAATATGTAATTTCGGATCTTCATCTTATAATCCGTCAAACTGTACTTATTGCTGCACCATTTGTATGATACTAAGCTTAAGCTCAAAGTTATTGTTCGCAATTGCAGGTCGAACAATACTTGTTTCAGTACCCTCCAGGTTGGGTCGAGCATAATCAGACATGGTCCTTTGCTGAGCCATTCCTAGGTTGGGATCTCCCATTTCATAACTAAAATTACAATCACCGTCGGAATGCTCAACCGCTGTTTGAGAAGTGGAAGCCCCAAATCGTAGTTGTCTCTGAAAGGAGCATTCGATTTCTGGGTCCAAATCATCAAGTAGCGACGGATTTGTACGGGTCATGCACTAAAAAAACGAAAAAGAATGGAGGGAAGAAAAGAAAGGAAATAAAAACTTGAATACGAGATAGATAATCAATTTTGTTTTGGATTTTTGCAAAAGTAATAGCGAGAGCGTTTTCAAAATATTGATGAAGAAGTCCCCGGCAACGGCGCCAAAAACTTGGTGGTGTGAACCGACTATCAACCCGAAGAAGCAAGTGTACCTAACGAATTGTAGTACCAAGGTCGTATTTAAGACTCGGGGCTGTCAAGTACTATTATTCACACTTCAACTATTATCCTACCGTACGATTGCTGGTGGGGGTTTTGAAAAATTAAAATTAAACTAAAATGAAATTAAAATGAAACTATGGATTAAAAGATAGCACTTGATCTATGAATCACCATGAAAAGAGATAAGGGAAATAAAAATATAATTTTATAATTGCGAATTAAACTCGACCGTGATGGATCCGAAAATAAGACAAAATCTCGCTAGAGCATTAAGTCTCCTAACTTATAGACGCTTTGATCGAAATCTCTTTACAAATAAAAGAAACCTAAAGTTGCATTATTGAGGTGATCCGCACTATTGGATTTGACTCCAATCCGGAGGATTTACGTCATCTTATCTCTAGGATTGCGTGCAACTCCTTCCTTCTTTGAGTGATCTTTCAAATCAACGAGTCTCTCGACTACTATGAAATGAGATCAAAAGCCTACTACCGTATACCGAAAATACAGAGTCGGTACAAAATAAATCAAAGAGGGATCGAGCGAAATTTAGCAAAAATAAAATTACGAAGTAAAAAAAAATTCTCATCTCAAATCATGGATCCTCATGATCAAATGCTAAAAGAAGATTAGCTATGCATATTGGAAAAGGAAATAACAATATAAAGAGAAGAAAATTTCATTTTTATTGATACTAAACGAAGGAGTACACAATGCTAAAATAAAACGATACTATATTACTTAAATGAAACGAGATTGCAACAAGGTAAACTAAGAAATAAAATTACAATGAAACAAAAAGCTCTCTTGATTTGTACTCTCCACTTGCTCTCTCAAAAATCCCCTTCCAAAGCATGAGAACATGGTGCCTTTTATAGATGGGTAGGGAAGATTCTAGATGTGAATAAAATGAAATGGCAAGGAGGGGGGGGGGGGTGGCCGACCATGTAGGTTGAAGGGTTCATGCATGATATTTAATGAAGGGGAGGGAGAGAGGGATTCAATGCATTTTATTTTTTTGGAAATGAAAAGATATTTTTTATCATGAGAGAAGGGGGATGAATGGGCTTTAAAGATCATGAGAGAAGGGGAATGAGGAGATGAATTTGGAATAAATGAAGAGGAAGGGGAGGGAGGTGGTGGGCCATGCATGGGGAAATACATGGAATTAAGTGAAGTGGGGAGCATGAGGTGGCCGACCATGCATATGGGCTGCTAGGTGGGCTGCACTATGGAGGAAAAACCATGCATTTGGGCTCGGGTAGGACATGGTGGGCTTCTCTATGGAGAAGGGATGCACCATCATGGGCTCGGGTTCGTGCTTGTAGAGAAGCTCGTGTATCATGTGGGCTTCTTGTGGGAGGTCGGGATGCATGTAGGAGGCCAGACTGCACCATGTGGAGGAGGGCTCGTGTAGCTTGATGGTTGTGGGGTGCTCTTGATGGATGGACATACAAGTGTACCGACCCAAAAAAAACATTAGCTTTATATTATTACCAAACATGTAACTAAGCATGTAACATTAAAATAAAAACATAACACCATGTATGCAATAATATAACCATCACTCAAACAAACAAACACACGCACAAACATGAAATAAAACATAACATCAACATAAAAATTAAAACATAATGCAACATAATAAATTAGATCATGTTATATAAATATTAAACTATAACATACATAAAATATGTAAATTTTGTACAAAATCCTAGGATAATTAAACTCAAATAACATAAAATGTGATGACTAAAATTAGTCATCAGCAACCGTTAGTCATAAAGACTAAGTGGCTTCACATCCGCTCCCCCGGCGACTCCTCGGCACCGTGTGGAGAAATTGACAGGGTACAATATATGTATATAAGCAGGAGTATAAACAAGCAAGGGGTATAACATGTAGTAAGATATTCTAACATTTCTACCATCTATCACACCATATGAATATAGAGTTATAACAGAAAGTAACTCAACTTATGTGGATGCCCATACAAGCATATAAGTTGAGGATCGTTCAGCATTAAGTAACTCATCGTATAGGAGTGCCCATACAAACTTATACGATGAGGGTCTTGTGTATGTAATGAGGTGCAATATTATGTATGCGATGTAATGACACACCCATGATCATGCACATGTAGTTGCTATGTCGACACGGACTAGTAGTTCCCTCTTTTCGAGCAGGTAGCTAACCTCTGAGGCGCCAACCGTCGTGGTCAGACGGTGACAGTAGAACAGGCACTTCGACTACAAAGTGGGTATCCACACTACTTCACTTAGGCCTTCGTACGCCTCAACACTAAGAACACAACAGCGGAGTCCATGCGTACTACGGCCCAATGGGTTCTCTTGGGTAGATGTGAACCAAGATCCTAGCCCCGAACTGGTCTATGCATGACACGGAAGGATCCTCAGAAATAAGCACGAGGGTCAAGCCCAACCGTTCACTTGGCACGGATGGCGCCCCGGGACATGAACACCGGGGGACAAGCCCAACCGCCCAAAGTCTATCAGTCAACTCTCATCGGTGTGATGATTGGTGAGCCCGTAGACCTGCCACACTATCCTTAACTCAGGATTACGACACCGCGTGTCGACTCACACCGCATGCAATTCCACAATACCGTTGCATAGAAGGAGCCTCGGAGAAAGCACGAGGACCAAGCCCAACCATCCACCTGACACGAAAGGAGCCTCGAAAATGAGCACGAGGACCAATCCCAACCATTCAGTTTACTCATCTCAACACCATCCCGACTAGTGACGGCCAACACCGCACATATTACCTTCCACAATGCTACCTGTAAGGAGATGACACTCTAAGCATTGGACTACTAAATTTCATTCTATAAATTCAACATACATATGGCATTGTTTTTTCATCTATATGTCATACCGACTGATTTCAGCATCATATAACAAAATGCGCATAAATGATAATCTACCAATTTATATCAAGCCATTTCGTTCGATTCAAGCTTGCTTCACATCTCGTTATACGAATTCAAATTAATAAACTTCAACCTTCATAACACTACGGTGGTTATCATAAAAGAGTTCACCCGAACCTCGAATTAGATTGCAACATTAATTCCACCGAATCTAAATCCATGTTATACACTACCCAGAAATTTAGGTGCAGAATAAATCTGCATAGCAACTTCAACCGAAGATTCCCGTGGCTACAGGAATCCGATGAGTGTGTGTAACCCCTCAATGGAAAGGTCTTTCCATTGGCTACAACTTTCGTGTTCAGCCTGCATTATAGATCAGACTAAACCCACATGAAATTGGCTCCAAAGTCTGCAGTGTACAGAATACCATTTCTGTGCGCTTAGCCTAGAGGCCTTACTTCGATCAGACATTGCTGTGGCTACAGGTTTCACCCGAAGGCATGTAACCACTCGTTGGAAAGGTAATTTCAAGGGCTTCAACTTTAATTTTTAGTTGAAAGCCCAGATCGTACCATTTCTTGCCTGAAAATAGCCAAGAATGTCGCTGCGTGCAGAACACAGATTCTGCACGCATATTGAAGCGGAATGAACGGCATCGGTTCATCTTCCTCCTCAAGCCGATCACCCCAAATCGCAACCAGAAGTCCCTCCACCCTTATTCTCCCTCTCAAGGCCATTCCTCTTCACGAAACCACCCTCATCATCACTTTGAATAAGGGGAGGTTGAATATGACTAGTCATTAGAACAAAAGTTCTAGATAGGCCTTCCTATAAAACCTTCTCCTCACACATCAAGACTCATTTGAGTCGTTGTCTCACCTAAGAATATCTAAGGATCTAGCACCAAGGGAGAGGGGAGGAAGATCACCTCATTTCCAGCGGTACCACCATTTCCGGCCATGGATCTTGTAATCCTCCTCGGTGGCATCGCTTTTTCTATGACGGCGGTGGTGTTTCTCCTCCTCCAAGGTTTGCTCCAGCAAGATCTCCTCCTCTAGTAAGTTCTCTTAGGGAAAAGGGCTGGAATGAAGAGTGAAACGGCTAGGGTTTTACTTTTCCTTTTTATATAGAAGTGACACGGGTAGGGACACGGTTGTGTCCTTACCTGTGTCCTACTATGGAAAAGCGGCTCGACTGCCGCTTCGTTCCCCTACACGGGAACTGACATGCCCGTGTCGGTACCCGTGTCCACATGATACGGCTGTGGTTGTGGCCGTGTCAATACCCGTGTCCTGGTTGGGACACTTCTCGTCGACCTGGGCTTGAAGCACACGGGTAGGGACACGCCCGTGTCGCTACCCATGTCATTCACACATGGGTAGAGACACGGTCGTGTCTCTACCCATGTCCTTGTCGGGACCGATCACTCAACTTTACGCAGCCAAGGCATGGCACATGGGTAAGGACACGCCCGTGTCCCTACCCGTGTCCAACTCGGGACAAACCAATAAACGCCCTTTTATTACCACTCCACCCCATGGACACTCAGCGCCACTGAACACGGGTAGGGACACGCCCGTGTCCCTACCCATGTCATACTCAACACAGTTTCAACTTATTTCCTTGTTCCCCGCGAGTGCGCACCTGATCGCCGACACCCCCTTGAGCCTACACCAGCTCTCCCGACACCAAAAAGACACACAAGGGGCCTAGCACGAATCGAAACGTTCCATCTTTCCTCAATATCTCCCTCACCTATTCATCCCTAAAGAAGTCGACCCCCTCTCTTTTCTCTCCAAGAACAGTCGGCCACCACTTTCCATCTATGGTTCGGCCCTCCTCCTAAACCGCCACCCTCTCTCTCCTTCACAAAAATCCAACCAACCCACTTCTCCCCCAAAACCGAGCAGCCCTCCTTTTCACCAAACCGACCACCACCCACTCCCTCTCCTTTTTCTTTCCTAAAGAATTTGGCCACCTCCTTTTCATTCTCCTATTACAATATCTTTAGCCACCATGGTTTTCCCTCTCCTAGGGTTTTGTAAAAGGAAGAATGGCTTTTGACTTCATCATCCGGTGCAGATCCGAGGATTTTTGCGTCAAAATAGATTCAACCACGATCGCGTGTGGTTCGTCCACTCATTTTGTGGACGGATTTCTTGGGATTTGGGTAACGATTTCTAAATCATCTCATGTGTATTTTTTCTATATTATTGTGAGATTTTGGTGCAATAGAAGGCTAGTTTTTAGTCCTGATTTATATTGAAATTAATGCTTAATTAAATCTGAATTTTCAACCGTGTTTTCTTCCGAATATTTTCGTATAATGTGGATTGAGTAGATCTCGTGAATGCTTATAGAAATCAGATTCATTATCGTTGATTTTCCCTCTAGGTCAAGTGATTTGGTCAACCTCATTTTAAATTAATTTGGGATCGATTTTGTACTTCTTTTAAATCGCTATTTTAGTCCGGATCCTCTCGTGTTGGTATTTTGAATGCTTGGGGGTAATTTTAATTTTATTTGCTAATTATCCGGATCGGGTAGGTCCTATTCACTTGAGCAAACAATGACATATTGCACTTGTTAAATCCATATAAGGGGTAGCGACCCTTTTGTGTTGTGCGTTGTTATATTGGTTGAGTCATCATTAGTATTTTAGGGAGATTCCGCAAGCTACGTAACTTGTTTGATTGTCTGCACCTAAAAGCACGTAGTATAATCCGTTGGAACCATTGGTCTGCATCAAATTTGTACCAGAGGGATGTTTACGTCAATTTCCTAATTGTCAACCTCCCCATTTTATTATTACGCTGACACGCACTTGCACGATTCATTGCCAAAACAATAAAAAATAAATTTTTATTTTTGGTCTGCAAATAGTGGACTAAAACATTTATTTTTATTCAAAAAAATAAAAAAAATATTTTAATAATCTCCATAATATTTTCAGCAAGAAAAGCCAAAAAAAATTTATTTATTTCTTTAGTTATTTAGCGGGAACAAATTCATTTGCTATAACTTTATTGGGTCAAAATAATTATTCATTGTATGAGCACAAGATTCGAGTAAGTTTTTCTGTCCCGTCCCCACTAAAATGACCCATGACGTTTATGTATCCCGATTAGAGTATTTGTATTCTAAGTTTATGGCTAATCACACCCCAGCCTTGCCTACATATCAGAGGAATACCAACCGTCCCCACAATTTTCCTCCCACTAGTAATGAGGTACCCACTTATGACGGTTATGGGAGTCTTCAAATTTTTAGGAACTGGATGAAGGGAATAGAAATTTATTTTGACTATCATGAATGAGACAACTGCCACATGGTTGTCGTATCCTGAGAGAGATTAGTAGGTCAAGCCTAGGTGTTTTGGCTAAACGAAGAGGGTCGTGTGAGTGGTTATCAATATGCTTGGCCGCAAATGCGTAGCCTTCTCACTTTTCAATTTGACCCCGCCCACCTCCGCACTAATAGCACCACACCTGTTAGCAAGAATAATTATGGCACCAGACCCATAGCTGCTTATAGGATTGACATGTTCCCTCATTGTAGACCCTTTCCCCAGGTTGGTAGAGCTACCCATAGCATACCTGCACCCACTTATGGAGGGAAGGAAAAGGTGAGGTCCCCTATCCCAAGTTCTGTACAAGTGACTGTTATGACTGTCATAAGCCCGCAGGGTGAGAGTAGTCCTATTTGTAGGGGCAGACAGACGATTACGCCATGTGAGTCTAGTGGTGTTTCTAATCTTGGTTCTATTGTATGTCCTAATCTGAATATACCCGTAGTCCCTTTTGAGTCTCCCCCTGAGCTTCCTGATCTAGTCGTTTACTCTCCGGATGAGTTTGAGGCAGTGTCTAGGACTGAGCCCGCCACAAAGGGTGAGGCCGATTTAATTGATGTTTTTTAGTGACGTTGAGGAGCTTGGATATACTAGTATCCAGGATGGGGATTTCTCCTCTGAGGTATCACCCCCTGGGATTCTCCCACTTCCCTTCGACTATACTTCTGAGCCATCTCCCTTGATTGTTATGGAGTCTTCTGATGACCCTAAGAAAGAAGACATTTCGGCTGAGTTTGTTTAGTCACCTTGTGATGAAAGTTTACCTAAAAATAATTTAGGTGATGACTTGTTATGACACAATCTATTAGTTGACATTTTGAGGTGCCCTTTTACTTTGCTTTCCCGTTGGACTTATCTAGTAGGATATGTGTGGGCGAGTTATTAGTTGACGTGTTCGGTCTTTTCACCACCATCCATAGATCGGACAACGCTTTTCCGGGGATAGACCGTTCATCTGATCGCACGTCGTTGGGCAAAACCTCTCTTAAGACCGCTTGTGAATCATTGGCTATTGTGCCTCTGGATGTTGTGTCTCCTAAACATACTTATATACCACACCCAGTTGCACACATCTACCCACCACCTTTTGATGACTCTCATGTCCTTAATTAGTAACTATAGTTGGGCCCATTGAGTTGTATCGTTCGTATATCCATTCACATCCGGGAGCGTCCAACTCTATTGTTCATGATGAGCGGTTCTCCTTGGCATATCTTCATGCCAAGCGTTAGTATATCAAAGTCAAAATTAAAACTGAGGATTTGGAGCCCATTGAAATCATTTATAATTATAAGGCTCTGGTTCCACCTGACTTAACCCCCTTATCCTCCGCTTTTGGGTCAAGTCATGTAGCACATGGTTTTTCTCATCACGGTCGTAAGTTACTTAGGCCCACTTTTAAAAAATTTATCAATCAATTTGCGTCTAATTACTTATATGCCTTACTTGTATCTAAGATGTTAGCGTTTCATTTTAATTTATGTCGCACGCACTTCCGCTCCCTTCCGAGACCGTCCTACGCTAGGGTTAGTGATTTGTGTTTAGTCTAGTCGTCCCCGAGCAGGATGTCTTCTGGCTCCGTTAATAAATTAATACGTAAGAAAGCCGACCCATCCATGGATATGAAGGACTTCGGATTTCATGCTTTTATTTCAGATTTTTATAAAGCAAGGGGTATTTCACTTTATTTCAAGTTTCCGGACTTTTTACTGTATACGTCTCTTTTCCACCTGAGTGGTTTTCTTTGTCGTTTCTTCCTCCCATTAAATGTTCTCTTCGGTTGGGGAGTGTTAGTTCTTCCATGTCTATTTTCCACGTGGATTCCTTTGTTCTTGAACTAGATGGTAAGTTTAAAGTTATTTTTCTTTTGCCTGACACCCTTCCGAGTTTCCTCGAAAGTCTTGTTGTTTCTCTGTCTGATAGGTGCTCATTGCTATGGGATGTTCATGCTACTATGACATGGATAGCTGGGCCAGATTTGTCGGTTGTTGTTGCTGCTTTTGACTATTCTCCCCTCACAGGCCACACATCTGTGATGAGTAATTTTGAGTGGGGGAGCATTGATGGCGATGTTGCTGATGCAGCCATTGATCCCCGACATAGAGAGTTCATTGATTGGGACGAACGTTGTCGCAAGCTCGAGGATGGGATTCTACTACGAAATTTATTCGCCAACACCGCTACTTGTTTTGCACGACGTCCGCCGCCGCCATCAAATAAAAATATATAATTATAAATTAAATATTTATAATTTTATATTATTTATCAAATTTTTTTAAACAAATTTTTTTAAGTGTTTTATTTAATGGATTTGATTATTGTATTTTAATTCATGTATGATGGGTTCATATAACCATCTAGTATTTTAATTTCATGCAAGTACTTGTATTTCTATTATGATGGGTGCTTATAACCATCATTTATTTTTCATTTTCATGAAGGGAGGAGTTTGTGTGGTGTAGGCTATAAAAGGTCATGCTTATGAAGAGAATTGTAGAATGATGAATGAAAAAAACCTAAGAATTCAAAGATTGAATTTTGCCCCTCTTTCTCCCTTGGAAATTTTGGTCCTCTCCCTTCTCTCCTCTCTCTTGGTCGTCGGCCACCCATTCTCCCCCTCTTTTTCTTGGCCTCTTCTCATCCTCCTACTCTTTCCTCAATATCTCCCTCACCTCTTCATTCGTAAAGAAGCCGACCCCCTCTCTTTTCTCTCCAAGAACAGCGGACCACCAATTTCCTTCTAAGGTTCAGCCCTCCTCCTGAAATGCCACCCTCTCTCTCTCCTTCACAAAAATTTGAGCAACCCTCTTCTCCCCCAAAACCGAGCAACCTTCCTTTTCACCAAACCGACAACCACCCACTCCCTCTCTTTTTTCTTCCCTAAAGAATTTGGCCACAACCTTTTCTCTCTCCTATTCCAATATCTTTGTCCACCAAGGTTTTCCCTCTCCTAGGGTTTTGAAAAATTAAGAACGGTTTGCGACTTCATCATCCGGCGCAGATATGAGGATTTTTGCGTGGAAATAGATTCAACCACTGTCGCGTGTGCTTCCTCCACTCATTTTGTAGACGGATTTCTTGGGATTTGGCTAATGATTTCTAAATCAACTCTTGTGTGTTTCTTCTATATTATTGTGAGATTTTGGTGGAATAGAAGGCTTGCTTTTAGTCCTGATTTATATTGAAATTCGTGCTTTATTAAATCTGAATTTTCATACATGTTTTCTTTTGAAGTCTATCTCTTTCGTCGCCCTCTCCATGAGCTCCTCGAAGGATAGGGGGGGGGTACTCTCTTCAACTCCATGCTGAAGAAACCTGGCCTCAGTCCCAGGGTGAAGGCGAGCATCAGCGCGTACCCTGGGACCTCTTGGACCAGGAGAACCTCTTCCTGAAATCGGCCGACGTAATGACCCAGCGTCTCCTCCGGCTTCTGCCTTACTACAAACAGGCACTCTGCCTCCTTCTTCTGCTTCTTTAACATCGAGAACCTTAATAGAAACCCCTTGCGCAGATCTTTAAAGCTGTATATTGAGCTTGCCGGCAACTAGTGGAACCAGTCCGGGCCTTCTCCTTCAACGTGATGGAGAACAGCCGACACTTGAAGGCATCTATCATCTGCCTGATCGAAACTACATCCTCAAACCACTGTACATGCTCCACAGGGTCATCCTTCGCCGAGTAAAAGGACATGTCCGGCTCCCGGAACCCCTCTGGCACCGGAACTGAGATGATGAGCTCGTTGAAAGGGCTCTCGCCTCCTGGCTGGCAAAAGGGCATGTCTCGAGGCCTCGGGTTACTGGCCCGTTCTGCGAGACCGCGCCCAGGGAAGAGTTCTCGCACAACCGCCTCCCTCTCACCTAAATCTGCCGGAATCTCCTTTCCGGGCCGCTGGCCTGGGAAAAGTTCCCGTGTGGCCACGTCCCTCTCGCCGACCTCCACTGGGATCTCCTTCCCGGGACACTGCCCAGGAGCATTCTCTCCCAAGAGCGGGACCACCTCCACCGTAACCTGAGGTGTCGCCCACTCACTCCTTGCCGAGAAGGCCAAGCTGATGGTCTGCTGGACCTCTCGCCTAAATCTTCTAGCATCTTCCTCATTTCTTCCTCTCCCCGGGTGGGGTATCCTCCTGAGCAAGACCCTTCACCATCACCTCCAGTCATGGGACCAAACTCAAGGCTTTCTTGTATCGACTGCCTTCCACGCTCACCGCACCAGAACTGTTGAAGCCAAAATTGACCTCAACGGGAGTTCAAAATAGGGGTGCAGCCAACACCTACTTCTCACAAGTCCCGACCATCAGCTGGTTGCTAAGTACCTAGGACTGACCCAAAGCCTCAGCAAGGAGGTCCCACCTCACACCCGGAAGATCTCTGAGAGCTTCCCCTCCAAAGCTAGAAGCTGGGCTAGGAGCTCCTCAGAAAGCACTAGAAATTTGGAGAATAATGAGAGTCCGCTTTCTAAGGAGACCTTGTGGGTCTATTTATAGTCTTTTGCTGACCTGAAGTTACTGAAATACCCCTGGCTGGTCTGCCAATAGCAAAATCTCGCTGTTTGTAAAGTACTAAATGTAGCCCCTGGGGGTGTATGGGTAATTTTATCCGAGGGCGATTAAGTAATTTTATCCTGAACCCTGGCCCCCACTCGGCGAGAGCTCTATTCCGAGAACCGCCTCATCTTCATTTGGCGGGAGCTAAAAAGGAGTGTTAAAAGTCTCAAGCTGAGCCAGCCCTCGCCTTCTACGAGGCGCAATCCTTCTCGCCGACTCTGCCGGAAGCGGGTCCCGGATGACCGATGGTGAACGATCTCGCCCGTTTACAGGTTGGAGCTCCGAACTATTGACTCTAATGCTGCTGGACGCGACGTTGAGTGAGTTGAACTTACCCAATGCCCTTACTGCTGACTACCGCATTGAGTGAGTGGAGCTCACCCTACGCCCTTGCTGTTGACCACGACGTTGAGTGAGTGGAGCTCACCTTATGCCCGTTCTTCTGACCACGGTATTGAGTGAGTTGAGCTCACCCTACGCCCTTGCTGCTGACCACGACATTGAGTGAGTGTTGTTCACTCAGTACGGCGTTGAGACCACCCAATGCATTCTCACCCGCTTCTGGTCACGGGCGGGATCTCGCCTGCTCCTAGGCGGGAGCTCTTCCGGCGCGAGAGCTCTTCTGGTCTTTAGACCCTAGCTAGCCCAAGGCTAGTCCAACACCGACCATCGATGCCTCTTGGTTCCACCCAATGAATATGGGGTTGTACAGTCGACACAACATACTGAGTGTGTCGACATAATTTGCTTGTGTCGACACAAACTTTGTACTTAGACAAATTTCCTGAGAAATCTTGTGCTTACATATTCTACTTACGGAAGTTTGTTCTAACTTATTCTAGGTTCAACATACCTAATTCAATTTTAAAATAATTGAATTTAATTTCATCCAGAGGTTTTGTAAATAGATCAGCTATTTGATTATTTGTATTCACAAATTCTAGACTAATATCTTCCTTCTCAACATGTTCTCTGATGAAATGAAACTTAATTTCTATATGCTTGGTTCTACTGTGTGATACAGGATTCTTAGCAATAGAAATATCATTAGTAGAATCACAAAATAGTGGAATTCTACTTACCTTGATGTCATAATCTTCTAATTGGTGTTTTATCCACAACAGCTGTGCACAGCAACTTCCTGCAGCTACATACTCAGACTCAGGTGTTGATATAGCTACACTTGTTTTCTTCTTGCTGCACCATGACACCAGCCTTCCACCTAGGAATTGACAAGTTCCTCTAGTACTCTTCCTGTCTTCTTTGCATCCTGCAAAGTCTGCATCTGAGAAGCCTGTTAGTAAGAAATCTATATTCTTAGGGTACCAAAGACCTAGATTAGGTGAGCCCTTAAGATATCTCAAAATTCTCTTAACTGCAGTATAATGAGATTCCTTTGAGAAAGCTGGGTACCTAGCACAGACACATGTAGCATACATGATGTCAGGTCTACTAGAAGTCAAGTAGAGTAGGGAGCCAATTATTCCTCTATACAAAGACTCGTCAACTGGTTTCCCTGTCTCATCTTTGCTTATAGGAATACTTGTTCCCATTGGAGTTTTCATGGTGGAGGCTGAATCCATTCCATATTTCTTAATCAACTCCTTGGTGAACTTAGACTGGGATATGGACAATCCATCATCAGTCTGTCTAACTTGAAGTCCCAAGAAGAACTTCAACTCACCCATACTGCTCATCTCAAACTTTCCTTGCATAAGTTTGGAAAACTTTCTACCAAGGTTATTTTCAGTAGATCCAAAGATAATGTCATCAACATATATCTAGAATAGGATTATCTTGTCTTTCGATTCCCTAAAGAATGGAGTTTTGTCTATCTTTCCTCTAGAGAATTTATTCTCAATAAGAAAAGCAGACAAGGTTTCATACCGAGCCCTAGAGGATTGTTTCAAACCATATAGAGCTTTCCTAAGTCTATATACAGAATCAGGATAATGAGAATCTACAAAACCCGAGGGTTGTTCAACATAGACTTCCTCTTTTAAGTCTGAAATCCTGACTTTACATACATCTGATATACCTTGAACCCTTGATAGGCAGCATAGGCCAAGAACAACCTTATATTCTCCAGCCTTGCCACTAGGGCAAAGGTTTGATCAAAGTCAATCCCTTCCTCTTGCCTGTAGCCTTTTGCTACCAGTCTGGCCTTGTTCTTGATTATAATGCCATTCTCATCAAGTTTGTTTCTATAGATCTACTTGGTTCCTATAATGTTGTGATCCTTTGGTTTAGAAACCAGTTCCCAGACTTTACATCATCTAAATTGATACAACTCTTCTTGCATAGCATCAATCCAGTTTGTGTTTAGCATGGCTTCTTCAAACTTCCTGGGTTCTATTTGTGATAAGAAGCTAGAACATGAAACTGTGTTCGTTCTCTTGCTCCTTGTTAGAACATCTTGACTTGCATTACCAATGATTTTTGTGAGCTGGATGATCCTTCAAGTGTCTTCTTGCTGGGGGAAATCTGTCAACCTCATGCCCTTATTCATTTTCCTCAACCTGATTCTCCTCATTATCTTCTTCAACCAGTGAGTCTTGTTCCCCCCTGGACAGCATGCATCTTTTTCTTCATCCAGCCTAGCAGGAACTTCTTCATTGATGGTCAGCTTGTCCAGCTTGTCTGTTAGACCTGTAGAACTAACTGAAGAGCTAGACAATTCACAGTTAATCAACTTAGATTCATCAAATACAACATGGACAGATTCTTCTACAACTTTGGTAGTCAAGTTGTAGATCCTGTATGCCCTACTATTATTGATGTACCATATAAATATCCCTTCTAGGGATTTGGCAGCAAACTTTGTTTGGTAGTGCTTACCATTAACCGGGACATAACATTTGTTACGAAAGATTCTGAGGTAGGAAATGTTTTGTTTTCTGCCTTTCAAAATCTGATAAGGAGTCATCTTATGTTTCTTATTGATGGAGGCTCTATTGAGTACATGACATGCAGTATTTACTGCCTCTACCCAGAAGTACTCAGGGAGAGTAGTGTCACTAAGTAGTGTTCTACTTACCTCAATTAGAGTTCTATTCTTTCTTTCAGCAACTCCATTTTGCTGGGGAGTTCTAGGTGAGGATAATTTCTAATGAATCCAAAGTTCTTCACAGAACTTTGTCATACATTCAGACTGAAATTTAGTTCCATGGTCACTTCTAATTTTGACAATTGAATTGTTAAATTCATTCTGAATTTGTCTAATAAAGGTCTGGAAAACAGTAGGGGTTTCAGATTTCTTCCTCAAGAAGAAAACCCATGTGTACCTAGAATGGTCATCCACAATAACTAGTTTGTATCACCATAAAAAATATGGACATCAGCGACGTTTTTAAGAAGCATTGGCGACGTTTTTCAAACGTCGTTAATGTTTTTGCGACGTTTTTATAAACATCGCGCATGTCGCAGGCGTCGCGAATACAACCGTCGCCAAAAGTTTTCGCGATGTTTTTTTATACACCCACCTCCTGACATTAGCGGCATTTACGTTAATAAATGTGGCGCGCTTTGGCCACGTTTCGTAGTGTAAAATGTTGCAAGCCTTAGCAATGTCAAATAAAAAAGTTGGCAATTCTTGAGAGGAAAATATCTAGTCATAATTCGAGCAAAAACTCATAATTAATTTGATCAGAGGTAAAATTATTAGACACGTTTTTGTATGAAAAACGTTGCAAAAACTAAAAACAATGCAGACGTTTAAACAAACGCCGCCAAAAAAACGTGGCTGATGTCCATATTTGTTGTAGTGTATGCTTTCTTAACAAGACTATGAACTGGCATAGGACCAAACAAATCCATATGCAAGAGATATAAATATCTCATTGAATCTTTGGTATCAAGTGCATGGAAAGAGGACTTAGTCTATTTGCCCTTTTGGCAAGCTGAACACACACCCTCTTTAATGCACTTGACTTGAGGACCATTTCTCACTAACCCCATACTGAACAACTGTCCTATTGACTTATAGTTCAGATGAGCTAGCCTCTTGTGCCATTTGACAAATAGTGAAGCTTTCTCTCCTATAACAAGACAAATGGGTGAGTTGTTAAACTCACAATCTATGTTAAGACAATATACATTCCCTTTCCTAGTGTCAATCAAAATGATCTCTTGATCACTTGACCTCCTTATTTGGCACTCCCTATTTAGGAAAGAGATGTCATAACCTAGATCACTAAGTTGACTTATGCTAATCAGGTTATGTTTTAGACCCTTCACATAAGCCACTTTAGTGATATTAATTGAATCACTAGAAATGTTACCAAATCCTTTGATGATTTCTTTGTCTGATCCACCAAAGATTACTTTGGGTCCATTCTCTATGGGTACATAGTCCCTCAATATTCTTCTTGTTCCAGTAATGTGTTTGGAACATCCACTATCCAAGTACCATATAGGGTTATGGCCAGTTGGATTCACCTGCATCAAATAAAGAATCACTTATCCTTAGAACCCAAATTATTATTGGGTCCTAGGTCCTTGTTAGTTTGAAATCCTGCAGCCGTTCTGACAGGTAAACTATTCTTGGTTTTAACACTTGTGTTGAACTAGTAATCCATGACAATGTGGCCCACCTTGCCATAAAACCAACACTCAAATCTATTATACCTTCTTTTAGGTACAGACTTCACAACATTGTTTCCAGCTGTCCTGTTATGTGTAGATGCTGGAGAAGCAAACCCCAAGAATTTCTTTTGAACCTGATGGGCATGCCTATAGAGTGACCTATTAGCATTTGCACCCTTGATAATGAGATCTCCATATTCACAGTGACCATGAGTAATATCATGATCATACCTGTTTGTAGGTTGCATCACTTTCCTAAAGAAAATAGGGGGCTTTTTAGCTAGTGGCTGAATTGGGGCCTTACCTTTTCTATGAGAATTGGTGGCCCTAGTTCTTCCCTTAAAACCTAGACAAGTCTTTCCTTTATGAGAAATGAAATTGTCTATTAAGGGCAAGATAGATTTTGGCTTTGATAATTTAGCCACTAACTCTCTTTCTTGCTGAAGTTTTGCCTCCATTTTCTTGATATAATTTTCCTTGAAAGAGATTGTGCCCATCTGAATAACAGTAATGTTTTTCAATTTGGCAACCTCCTTCATTTTTAAATCTATCAACATGGCTGAATCTAATGTAGCCTGCTTAAGAGACTCAATTTCCTTGGTCTGCTCCTTGACAATAAACTGCTCATCTTCAGAGCTTACAACAGCCCACCATACTCATTAATGAGTTTATGTACATCCCCCTTAGAATCAGAACCATCCACTTCTCTTGAAGTTGATGCTACTGATTCTGATCCAGTAAAATAATCAGAAGATAAGGGAGAATTGTATACCTTGCTTGGACCAGGCTTATCCTGGCACTGATCATTTTCTGACAGAGCCATCAGCCCTCTACAGCAATTGTCATCCACTCCATTTATGGAGTCCAACATTTGTAAGAATTCTAGTTCCCTAAAATCCTCTTCTATTGAGAACAGCCCCACATATGCTTCTGCATCATCTTCTTCTCCTGATCCTGAAGATGAAGTGTCTGTGCAATTCTTCTTCTTTTGAGCAACAAAGGATTTCTCCTTCTTGCCTTTCACTTGATGCTTCTTCTTGTACTAAGATTCGGTCCTATTTTATGGACAGCCAGTTATCACATGTCTAGGCCTGTTGGAACAATATCAAACAATCTTAGAATTAATTTGTTTACTAGGTTTTGAGGCATACCTGTCCTCCTTGGGAGTCTTCTTTTTCTTGTAATACTCACCCTTGGAAAAGGATGTTGATAGCCTGGTTCTCTATTTCTTCTTTTTCATGAACCTTTGAAACTTCCTTGTAAAGGTAGCAAAGTCCTCATCAGAGGTGTGGCTATTTGATGTGTTGTTGCCAGGATTTTCTTCTTCTCCCTCAGCACTCTTTCTGGGTGGAAGAGACGTTCTCCTACCCTATCTTGTGCCTTCAGCCTTGAAGGCTACTGACTTCTCTTTGTACTCAGACTTACTTCTTTTCTCCTCCTCTTTTCTAGCAGTGAGCTGCATTTTATAGGATAGCAGCTTTCCAAATAGTGTGAGTGGAGGGTTATAAGCAAGCCTAGCCACCTCTCTGATGGCACATAACTTTGTGTCCCAGTCCTTTGTTAGTGATCTGTGAAACTTGTCATTCAGTTTATATGTTCTGAAGACTCTTCCATAGGTAATCAACTCATTTACTATCCTGAAGAACTTCTTGTAATATTAAGCTATGTTGTCAGTTTTGGCTTGTCTAAAGCTCTCATATTCTTAATTCAGCATATATTTCCTGTCCTCTCTAACTTCTTCTTTTACCTCTATGTAGACAATCAGGGTATCCCACATTTCCTTAGTGGTTTTACAATGCACCAGATTCTGAAATGTGGCATCATCTATAGCACTTACAATAATGTTTTGTGCTTTTTTGTCTAGTGTTGCCAGGATGATCTCATCCTTAGTCATTTTAGAATAACTCTTTGGGGTTTTAACATTTGCATCCAGAACTGATACATTCATTGGAATGAAGGGACCTTTCTATACTGTGATGTAGATTCTTGGATCAGATGCTTCCATTAACAACCTGACCCTTTCCATCCATATGCCAAAGCATTATTTCCTGCAGATAGGCAGTTTTATAGATCAAAATTTCTTCTGATTCTCATTTAAACCCATTCTTGAAATTTGTTAATTTCCTTGGAGATTCACTAGGACTGTTAGGTCTATCTTTGAGTAACCTCACTCTGATATCACTTGAAAGACTTGATTTCAAGAGCCTAGACACCAAGAGGGGGGTGAATAGGTTCTTTTCTTTAAGAATTTTAGGCAATTAGCTAGTTCTAGTCAGCATAGAAAATTCAATACAAAACACAATAATCACAGCACAACATACACCATATTTATAGTGGTTTTGCAAGGTATGGGTACATCCTCTTTCCCCCCTTCGACTACCAAGTAGAGAACTGTATTCAACCCAACTTCCTTCCACTTACTCAAATCAACAGATCTTACAAATCAAAACCAGATTAGTTCCTACAGCTCAGACTTATACAAGACTTACCTCAGATTCTTCCCAAGAACCGTACCTTAAGCCTCAGCCCTACCTCAGCCTTTATCACTAGGCTTACAACTCAGAATTTCACAAGTCCTACACCTCAGGCTCTTAGCCCTACCTCAGCCTTTATAATTACAGGCTTACAACTCAGATCTTACAGAAGATCCTATAAGAAATTGAATGTTTTAAAAGGTACAAAAATTTCACCAGATTGAACTCTCTATTGGTGTGAGCTTCTTGATCAGTTCTTTAATAAACTGAATTTTCAGATCCAACCTGACTTAGTTGTTTCAAAGCTTCTTGATTGAACAAAATAAGGTTGATCTTCACTTAATGTAGAAGTTGATCTTCAGATAGCTCCCTACTTAAATTCAGAATAAGATCTGAATCTTTCTAACAGACTATTTTGGATCTGCCTTCTTAAGTGTTTCCCATTTTCTTGTTGTTGAATTCTCTTTCCCGTAATTACTTGATTACTTCCTTAGTTTTTTGGGTTGTCAAGGATTAAGTCCCTTATATAGAGTTTCCTTATTATTACCAGCTGATCTGGTTTGTAACAACCTTCTGAAAGTTATGACAAAGGTGTCAGACCTGTTGGTTATGACAGTTGTCGAGTCACCAGTCATGACAATTGATTCCTCAAATACTTTACAACTCAGCATGAACCACTCAGCAAACTTGCTTCACATGTGTCGACAAAAATAGACTAAGTATCGACACAAGTCTTGATGAAGTTGACACAACACTCCATGTGTTGACATAGTCATTCTTCTGCTACTCGACATAACTTCTGTTAGATATGTCGACACAATTCCTATGTGTTAACAAAAATGCTCCTGGTCTCGACATAACTGAAGCTGACAGACGGCGTTGAGTGTATGTTCAGATATCGTTGAGTGTGTGTCAAGACGTCATTGAGTGTGTGTCGACACAAGTACTGTGTGTCGACACAAGCTGTTAGACTCAGAATAGCTATCGCTGTTAGATGGCGTTGAGTGTTGTCCAGATGTCGTTTAGTGTGTGTGTCGATAGAAGTCCTTTGTGTCGACACAAGCCCTTCAGGCTCAGTATATCTGTTGCTGATAGATGGCGTTGAGTGTGTGTCGATACAATTCTTGTGTGTCGACACAAACCTTCTTCAAGTGTCGACATAATTCTTGGGTGTCGACACATGCCTTTCTTCTGGTGTCGACATAACTCCTGGGTGTCGACACTGCTTCTGCTTCAGGTGTCGATACAATTCCTTCCTCAGGTGTCGACACAATTCTAGGTGTCGACACAGCTTCTTCTTCAGGTGTCGACACAATGCCTTTGTGTCGACACAGGCCTTGCTTCTAGTGTCGACACAACTTTTGGGTGTAGACATAATTCTTCACAAGTGTCGACACTTGTACTTAGAGAATTTTCTTGCAAACCTTATTACATCACAAAGAAACTCAAACATCCCTTCAAATACAAACTGATGTATATCATTAAGTAAGGGGAGGCTTCTCCAAATATGGTACACACTTTTTAGTGTACCCAACACCGAGCATGTGGATTACATGGGTAATCCGAATCGACCACCTTAAATTTGGGTAATAATTTTGGTAATACCTATCACTCGGGTATAAGAAATCACCCCAACTTCTCTTGGAGTAATCTGGGGAACACGGCTCGCCCACCTAATACCATTCCTCCTGGTTATTTTCCACCACAAGCTCCAAAAGCTCCCAATCTCGAGGCGTTGTTCACGAAATATACGACTACAAATAATGCCAATATTCGGAATCTCACCAGATCTCTTCGTAATTTGGAGACCCAAATTGGGCAAATCGCTAAAATACTCTCTGATCGCCAATAAGGAGCGCTACCGGGCAAAAGGAGCCCACCCCAAAGGATAACGCAAAAGCCATCACTCTACGGAGCGGAAAGGAGGTAACCACTTCCCCAATTCTGGTTGATACTTCTCCAATTCTAGTTGATATGGAGGTAACAATTTCTTCATCTTCTCCTTCGCTTAAGCTTTCTATTTCTAATAAACCAAAAGCTTATCAACCACCAATTCCCTATTCGTCTAGAATGCAAAAAGACCGGGTGGATGAGCATCACAGTAAATTTTTAAACATGTTTAAACAAATTCAAATAAATTTACCATTTTGCAAAATAATAGCACAAATTCCGAAATATGCCAAGTACCTTAAGGATCTTTTATCCAATAAAAAGAAACTTGAGGATATCTCCACAGTTCTATTGAACACGGAGTGTTCGGCAGTTTTACTTAATAAATTACCTATGAAATTACCTGTTCTTGGTAGTTTCTCTATTCCTTGTCTATTTGGTGATTTATTTGTAACACGTGTGTTAGCCGAACTAGGTGCTTCCATTACTTTAATTCCTTATTCTTTAGTGAAAAATTTGGGATTAGGAGTGCCTAAACTCACAAGAATGTGCATTCAATTGGCGGATTGGTCTGTCAAGCTCCCTATGGGGATAATAGAGGATGTGCTTATCAAAGTTGACAAATTGATCTTTCCGGTAGATTTCGTCATCTTTGACTTCGAAGAGGACACAGAGGTATCACTCATTCTCGATCTCCATTTTGTCGCCACCATGCGCGCTATTATAGACGTTAGTAAGGGTAAACTTCTCCTTAGAGTCGGAGATGAAGAAGTTACCTTTATTATTGACTCGTCTATGAAAAATTTGCTCTCAAATGACGACTCATGTTACTATTTGGAGGCTTCTCCCGAAGAAGACTCCATCCTATTTTCATAAAATTTTTATTCACTTATTTTTCACGATGACAATCTTGAAACTTTAAATTAAATTTCTCATGAAATTAGTAGTAACCAATTGGTAACACGCGCACCTATTTTAGAAAATCTTGAATTAGGTAGTGACCCCTTAAGAATTTCGTTTGAGGAACCTCCAACTTTAGAACTTGAACACATGTCAAATCATTTACAATATTTATCTCTAGCAGTGAGTTCCAAACTTCCTCAGTCCTGATTGCTATCAGGATCCTCTTCACTTTTGCGAGCCAATCCTTGGCTTGCGTTGGGGAACCCGCCCTAACAAACGTAGGTGGATGAAACTCCATAAACCATTTCAATTTCTCATCAGCCGCTTACTCATCAATCAGAGCCTCAACACGCTCTTGCCTCGCACCAACCCTTACTGGCTGCATTGCAGGCCTTGCCTGCCCAATAGTCTGTGCATGAAACATGGCAAATAGCGCTTCCGCAACTAAGCGTATGGTTTGCGCAGAAGGAGGAGCTGTGGGCACCTCAGCTAGTGCTGCACTCTCATCCGAACACTGGGGTTCAGACTGCCCTGCTCCACTCCTTGTCACCTATAATTGTACATAACACCATTAACATCTATTTCAAAATGGCAACCATGCCTAGTATACACGCTCACGCTCCACAAACACATGTATTGCATTCCTAGCGGACATTCATGTGTTCAATTATGTTTTCCCTACCAAAACACTAACCTCTGATACCACTTTGTAACGCCTCCATCCGTCATATGGATTATAACAGAGGGTCTGGCCGAGGCTCCACGCCATATTTCACAGATAAACGGCAGGATCACGTGTGAATATCAAAATACTTTCTACTCGCATCTTAACTTAGAGTATTCTAGCGGAAATTTATAACTTGCAAGAACTCATCCAATGAATGTCCACTAAATATATAAATAACACATTTATATATAATACCAGGAATGTATACAAGTACAAAAACGCTCACAGCCTTAAGGCCTTATATGTTTCTCTTTACAAGATGTGGTTTCATACATCAACGCGCAGGCCGGCCATAGATGAAATCCAATTCTTCGCACTGCCTTCAAGGGCCTACAAGTAGCATCAAGGGATTCAGCCCGCTCAATCCAATTCAGCTCGTCAGCACCAGCATATGGACATCCACCCCAAGGGTGATAAATAAAGCAACGGTCAACATTATGATGACCAATTATAATGACCCTACCCCTTACCTGGGGCAGTGGTTCCTTCTATGCATGCATTGCAATCACAACATATATATATCACAATAAGATGTGCACTCATGCATAATAAGCATATCACAACTGTCAGCCACTTGGCCTAACGATCCTTGCACTCAGGGCACATTCTGGGTGTACCGACTACCCAGGGTCCCACCACCATTCACGGTGCAAAAACCAACAGTATTGAGCATTTAGTCTTAACGGCGCGCAGGCCTAAGACTCTCATTATGCGCTCCAACGAGACCAATAACTAGGTCTACCAGTCAGTCAGACATAAAGCTGCCCGGTTCAGCCAATCCCGTTGCTCAAATTGTCCAAAATGACGCGAGTCAGCTTTCCCCTTATCCGTTCGGCACAAGACCTTGTAAAGAGCTCGTAGCTCACAATAGCCACATTGTCCACCAAGTACTGGCTTCACAATTCAAAAGGGGAGATAATGTAAGCATTCCATATAGTCGCTTGGAGGGTTCAGCAGAACTCACTTTCTACACCCAGACTCACCCAAACATGGCATACAGCGCAAGATTCACGCTGATATTTTCTTGGAATTTCACTCCAGTACTTCCTGTTACTACCCTTCACTGGCACAACCCATCGACTTCACAAACTACATGTTTATACACAGATTCTTCTCCGGTTCGCAATATGCAACATCACCAATCAAGACTAACCATCCGGATGGGCTTCACACAACATGCCTATTCCGTACTACTCACTTCCGGATCTAAATGCAAACTCAATCGGGGATATCAACTATCAACCTGCTGGAATCGCTTACGCTTTCCACCTCTTGGTGGAGTATTCCATGCTCATTCATAAAGGAGGACTTCACTTGTCCAAGAAGAAGATCGTTACCCTTGACGATTGCTTTGGATCCATGGAAATCTAGCCAGATGAAAAGCACAAAAACGGCCTTGCTTTCACGGAACTTAACTCGGCTCGCGACTCGGAACTCCAAAGCTCCATCGGCGGACGGAATCCTTCTCCTTCTTCCTTCCTTGCTCTCCCCTCTCTCTATCTCTTTTAGAAGGGAATGGCCATAAAATATGAGATTTTATCTCCAATTCTCAGCCTTATAACAGTAAGAATGAGCTTGGACAAATGGATCCCAGATGAAGGAAATGAACGACCACGATCTGCCCTGAAATAACTTTTCCTGGGCTGACGCGGCTTGGGACACGCCCGTGTACCTTAAGAGGCAAAGGAACCGACTCAAAACAGACCAGGACACGGGCTTAGATATGCCTGTGTCAAGCTCCTGACATGCCCGTGTCAATAAGTACACGCCCGTGTTGAGGGGCGTGTCTCCTAATTGACACAAGACAAACAAATCCTGAAAGGGACACGGTTTCCCAACATGCCCTTGTCAACTTTGACACGACCGTATCACCCAGAACATGTCTGGGATCAAGGCCATGTTCCTCACACGACACAGCCCAGCTACCAACCTGAGTAGGATACGGCCTTGGACACGCCCGTGTCCCTGGCCTTATCGCCTCTCGAAGATCGTCAACTTTATTTCATCGAGAACTCGCGACAACATAGTGAAGGACACGGCTTGGAACACGCCCATGTCCCAGGCCGTGTGCCTCACTCGAGACACACCCGAGGCCCACTCGAGTCCTACTCGAGACCCACTTGATTATACAGAGCAGGACACGCCTGTGTCCCAGACCGTGTTGCCCAGCCAAAACTCCAATTTGGGATTTTGGGGTGTTACAACCCTCCCCCCTACAAAAATTTCGTCCTGATATTTTGTGCAACTGTAGACACCAACACAACCACTCCTTTGTTTCACCTTTAACAAAAATGATCTGGGTTTAGAGCTCAAAGGCCGAAGCTTGTCTCGCCCCACCGCATCGCCCAAACAAAGTTTTAACAAACAAACATATAACTGGTACTTTAATACATCACGACAACAGTAAATTACACTCTTTCTTTTATTTCCACTCGTCCGCATCCTTCATAAACCGCTTTACGGCCTCCTGTAACTCAAAATTATACATGCGATGTTGCTATGCTTCACGATTTGAGCTTTACGGCTCCTGTAATTCGAGAGTGTACATTCGAGGTTGCGCCCGGGATGCAGATGACTTGCTACTTCCTTGCCCTATTTCTCAAAGGACGCACCGGTATTTTTCTCACCCTTTGAAGGGCCACTCCAACAATTACGGGCGACATGCCCTTGCTTGCCATTATTAAAATACGTACGTGTCTCCACACGTCCTTGCCCATATATTTCTCCCGAAGATACATCCGAAGAAGTTTGTTCAGCAGGACTGAACCTCTTCTATCTCGTTTCCTCAATTCTTAATGTTTCGATTGCCAAACTTCGAACTCCGGCTTCGTCATAGCCAAGTCACTCTTTCCTTGCACCCGTTTCATATCCTTCTCCAGCTCATTGGTTGTATCTACTAATTCTTGGAAGCCTTGGTTCACTGAAGTCAGGAGCGCCAACCTCAGCTCATCATGAAGTCCCTCATAGAACCTATTCGCTTTCCGCTCCTCCTAAGTACTGATTGCCTGTAGGATCCTCTTCACTCTTGCGAGCCAATCCTCGGCTTGCGTTGGGGAACCCGCCCCAACAAACATAGGTGGATGAAACTCCATAAACTGTTTTAATTGCTCATCTGTCGCTTGTTTGTCAATCAGAGCCTCAACATGCTCTTGCCTCGCACAAACCCGTACTAGCTCCACTGCAGGCCTTGCCTGCCCAATAGGTTGTCATTAAACATGGTAAATAGTGCCTTCGCAACTAAGCGTATAGTTTGCGCAGAAGGAGGAGGGGTGGGAACCTAAGCTGGTGCCGCACTCTCATCCGAACACTGGGGTTCAGACTGCCCAGCTCCAATCCTCGTCACATATAAGTGTACATAACACTATTAACATCCATTTCAAAAAGGCACCCATGCCTAGTATACACGCTCACGCTCTACAAACACATGTATTGCATTCCTAGTGGACATTCATGAGTTCAATTATGTCATCCCTACCAAAAACCTAACCTCTGATACCACTTTGTAACGCCTCCATCCATCACATGGATTATAACAGAGGGTCCGGTCGGGGCCCCACGCCATATTTAACAGACAAATGGCGGAATCACGTGTGAATACCAAAATACTTTCTACTCGCATCTTAACTCAGAGCATTCTAGCAGAAGTTTATTACTTGCAAGAACTCATCCAATGAATATCCAATAAATATATAAATAACACATTCATATATAACACCAAGAATGTATACAAGTACACAAATGCTCACGGCCTTAAGGCCTTACATGTTTCTCTTTACAAGATGGGGTTTCATTCATCGGAAGGTAGGCCGGCCACACATGAAATCCAATTCTTCAAACGGCCTTCAAGGGCCTACAAGCAGCATCAAGGGCTTCAGCCCGCTCAATCCAATTCAGCTCTTCAGCACCTGCATATGGACATCCACCCCAAGGGTGATAAACAAAGTAAAGATCAGCATTCAGCTTACCAATTATAACGACCCTACCCCTTACCTAGGGCAGTGGTTCCTTCTCAGCATGCATTGCAATCATAATATATATATATATATCACAACAAGATGTGCACTCATGCACAATCAACATTTCACAACAGTGAGCCACGCAGCCCGACAATTCGTGCACTCAGGGCACATTCTAGGTGTACCAGCAAACCAGGGTCCCACCACCGTTCACGGTCCAAAAACCAACGGTATTGAGAATTAAGTCTTAACGGAGCGTAGGCCTAAGACTCTTATTATGCGCTCCAACGAGACCAATAACTAGGTCTTCCAGTCGGTCAGACATAACGCGGTCCGGTTCAGCCAATCTCGTTGCTCAAATTATCCAAAATGACGCAGGTAAGCTTTCCCATTATCCGTTCGGCACGAGGCCTTTTTAAAGAGCTCTCATCTCATAATAGCCACACTGACCTCCAAGGACTAGCTTCACAATTCAAAAGCGGATATAATGCCAGCGTTCCACGCAGTCGCTTGGCGGGTTCAGTAGAACTCACTTTTTGCACCCAGATTCACCCAAACAAGGCATACAACCCAAGATTCATGCGAATATTTTTCTGGAATTCCACTCCAGTACTTCATATTACTACCCTTCACAGGCACAACCCATCGACTTCTCAAACTACATGTTTTTATGCGGAGTCTTCTTTGGTTCGCAATATGCAACATCACCAATCCAGACTAATCGTCTGGATGGGCTTCACAGAGGATGCTTATTCCAGACTACTCATTTCTAGATCTAGATGCAAAATCAATTGGGGATATCAACTATGAACCTACTGGAATCGCTTACGCTTTCCACTTCTTGGTTGAGGATTCCTTGTATATGCATAAAGGAGGACTTCACTTGTCCAAGAAGGAGATCGTTACCCTTGACGATCGCTTTGGAGCTATGGAAATCTTGCCGGATGAAAAGCACCGCAACGACCTTGCCTTCATGGAATTGAACTCGGCTCGCGACTCGGAACTCCAAAGCTCCACTGGCGGCCGGAATCCTTCTCCCTCTTCCTTCCTTGCTATCCCCTCTCTCAATCTCTTTTAGAAAGAGAAAGGCAAAAAAAGATGAGAGTTTATCTTCAACTCTCAGCCTTATAATAGCAGGAAGGAGTTTGGACTAGTGGATCCCAGATGAAGGAAATGAACGGCCACGATATGCCCTGAAATAACTTTTCCTAGGCTGAACCGGCCTGTGACATGCCTGTGTCATAGGCCGTGTACCTTAAGCGGCAAAGTAACCGACTAAAACCAGAGCAGGACACGTGCTTAGACACGCCTGTGTCAAGCTCCTAACACGCCCGTGTCAATCAGTACACGCCCGTGTTGAGGGGCGTGTCTCTTAATTGACACAGGACCAACAAATCATGAAAGGGACACGGGTTCCCAACACGCCCGTGTCAACTTTGACACGCCCATGTCACCCAGATCACACCTGGGATCCAGGCCATATTTCTCACCCGACATAGCCCGACTACCAACCCTAGTAGGAAACAGACTTTGAAACGCCCGTTTCCCTGGCCGTTTCGCCTCTCTAAGATCGTCGACTTCATTTCATCGAGAACTCGCAACAACACAGTGAAGGACACGGCTTGGGGCACGCCCGTATCCCAGGCCATGTGCCTCACTCGAGACACACTCGAGGCCCACTCGAGTCCTACTCGAGACCCACTCGATTATACAGAGCAAGACACGCCCTGGACACGCCCGTGTCCCAGGCCGTGTTAGCCTAAACTCTAATTTGGGATTTTGGGGTGTTACAACACAGAACTCTTGCATATGCCCCACCCTATCATAGGTCTTAATACCTGGGCTTTCCTGTAAGCTCTGACTATGACGTCAGTTCTGTCACACAAACAAATTGATGCTAAGAACCCTTGCTTGACCCTGACTGCTCATGGGCTTCATCGCCCGGGCTTATCCCCTTGGCGTTCTTGTCAGTTTCCATAGAATGGGACTTGTCTTGCCGAGATACTCTCCACAAATAACTTGAAAATTCATCGGCTAGCCAGCCGACCATAAAGACAAAGCCATGCCTTAGAATATCATTCAACAACCACAACATTATCACCATCAATTCTCACACGAAATAGAGGCCATTGCAAACGACATCTTTGTTGCAATTAGATTTATAGCAAAATTCCTATAGTGCACGTCATGCAACATCACCTAATCGGACCATCGGTCGTGAATATGGCTTCACCCATAATGCCTAATCCACTAACGAAGCTGATTTCTAGTACAATAATATGCCGGGGACGGACTCAATCGACCTGGTGGCTTGTCTTGAACCATGGCGACCTTAACCCCTTTATTTGAGAGATTCGGTTTTTAAATGCTTGAAGAATAGCATAAACAAAACTGATGTCATGCACGCACTTGGGCCATAGGATCGAATTCTAAGAAGATCGGATGGCCAAAAATCAACAGTTTTGAAAGTGTTTCTGGCCACTACCATTGGGAGGTATTTAACTATCGTGCCATATTATTTCATAGACCCATCAGTCTCTACAGAACATAACACTACAACCAGCGATATCAATTCCGCCGCGCGGTAGCTTCTCAATGCATTTATCTTGACACTTTCGTCTTGATGCCTGAAAGTCTTTAATTTCAAGGATAGCTAAATCACCTAGAGGGGGGGGTACTAGGTTTCTTAGTCTCTTGTGACTTTCTTTTATTTTCCTTCTTAATTGCTTTGTGATTTAGTAGTTTTCCATTTTCAAGAAACACGCAACCTGTAACAATGAAATAACACAAGAAATACACATAAAATTTATAGTGGTTCCCCAGATTAAGGGTATGTCCACATTCCCTCCCACCTTTCAAACTTCTTATTAAACAAGGCACTTCTCCAATCTCCTCTCCTAAGAGGTTAGACCACAGATCCCCTAGGATCTCTCAGTCTCCTCCAAAACTTACAACTCAGGCACTAAGCCCTACAACTCAGTGATCAACTGATCACCTACCTTAGGACAAAGGCGCTACCACTCAGGCTGGGAGGACAACCTTACCTCAGATCCACAAAGGATCCTACCTCAGAGAGAATGACTCTCCTATAGCTCAGGCACAAAGGCCCTACCTCAGATCCAAAGGATCCTACAACTAAGGCACAAATGACCTTCAACTTAGAGAGAATGACTCTTCTACCTCAGCCTCAAAAGCCCTACACCTCAGTGATTAAATGATCACCTACCTCAGATCCAAGAAGGATCCTACAAGTCAAATTCACACTTAAATCCTACTTCTTAAGAAAAAGCCCTTCACTCAGATTCTCAACAGAATCCTACCTTATATCAACAAGTGATCCTACACTCATCCTTAATATATTAAGGCCTACAGTTTAGAACTTTAAAGATCTTACAAGAGTACAATGGTTTTGGTTAATCTGACATATAGAAAATTCTGTGTCTGCTACTAAAGCTAAGTTATCTCAGCTCTAACTATCTTTACAGCAGTAGGTATAGATCTGCTTGGTTTGGAAGTAACTTGCAGAAATTTGTTCTGCTTCTTCTTTCTTTTCTAGACTAAACCAGAACCTCAGTTCTTTCTTCTTCAAAGCTCCAGAAGTTGATCCCAGGATAAGGCAGACTTGAGCTGAGAAGTAACTACAGCTGAGGCTTTTTCCCTTAACTACTTCTTGAGCTGAGATAAGCTTAGCCCTATCTTCTAGACTGCTGAATTAAGATGATTCAGCTTCTTCTTCTTAATTAGAAAGTAAGCCTTTAGAACTTGCAGGCGTGTATAAAAATGCCCTAGCTAACTTGCTTTAGATCCAAGATCCTACAGCTCGGGTTATACAATGGCTGCTCTCATTTCCTTAGAGATTATCTCTAAACTTGTTGTTGTCGATGAAGAGGATAATAACTAACTTTTTGAGCTTTCAGAATAGCTGATTTGAACACTATTCTTCCACCTCTATAATAATGGAGAGGAAGAAGATGACTGCCAGCTGTATTTGTGAAAAGCTAGTTTCTTAATTCAGAGCTCTACCTTTTCTATTCCACGGCTCAACGGCTCTTTGAGCTATGGGGCACACATAGGGAGTTTCCCGTTGTAACCTTGCATTAACTGCAAAAGTCGTGTGGTAGGCCTGCAGTGCCGTTTGTCACGTACTATAGTCTTCCCTCAACATTTTGAATTTTATTTGACGATTGCTGACGTCAACACCTGTGGACTTAGTCAAATTCAAGCATTAGAGCATATGTGTTGAGTGAGCAACCTTCACTCAACACCCCAACACTTAGACAGATTCTCTATCACTAGGCGTTGAGTGAATAAGCTTCACTCAATGCCAAAACACTTAGACATATTCTCTATCACTAGGCATTGAGTGAGTAAGCTTCATTCAATGCCAAAACACATAGAAAAGTTTTCTGTCGATAGGCATTGAGTGAGCAGCCTTCACTCAACGCCAAAGCCCTTAAACATGTTTCTGTCGCTTGGCGTTGAGTGGGAAACCTTCACTCAATGCTTTTAGACTTAGCAAATTTTCCTACATGGAAAGCGTTGAGAGTTTCTTCTTCACTCAATGTTTTTTGTATCTGTCAATCTTATTAACGTGGCATTGAGTGAGTAGGCTTCACTCAACGCTTAAGTCCTTGAGACAGAATCACAGTTCATAAGGCATTTAGTGGACAGCTTTTACTCAACGCTTTTGTCCTTTGACAAAATTTTGTGTTTGAAATACAGTAGCTCTGACTAAATAAGGGCCAGTCAATGCTATGTCCTCATGGCGTTGAGTGAGCTTGCCTCACTCAACGCCTGTGTACTTAGTCAAATATTTACACCGATTTTCTATGGCTTTGATAGGATGAGTTATACTCAACGAATATGCTGTATGGCGTTGAGTGAGTGGAGATCACTCAATGCCTGTGGACTTTGTCATATTTTAAGATTGCCAATAGCTTTGCTTTGACTATGCATGATGTACTCATAGCTTTTAGTCATCTGGCATCGACTGAGTAGACTTCACTCAATGCCTGTGGACTTAGACAAATTTTTGTCTCTCCACATCTCTACCTTGTGACCACCCATCACCTTCACTTAGACAATCTGTCTAAACATGTTCCAAGGAACATCCTGCACATGATGAGCTTGAACAACATCAAATAAAACTATGTGTATACAATTGACTTGTTTGACTTCTTACAAATCTGGGACATTGGGCACAATAGGCCCAACAATCTCCCCCTATTTGAAAATGTCAAATCTTAAGACAATGTTATACACTAACACAATATGCAAAAAATACAGTAAAAGACACATTCATCACTCAGAGATAATGAGCATATAATTCATTTAATACATGTTCATTAGTTAAGAAGGTTAAATGTTTCAATGTGAATAGTACAAGATCATATATCCTTTGGCCCTTTTAAGATGAACAGGAAACATTTCATGTTTCAAGTTCTCTTATAATAATTCAATTGCCGTTTGGCTTCTTGACTATTTCATCTTTCTTCCCAGCTTCATCTATAGCTATCTTCTTGACTTACTCTGCTTCCTTAGCTTTTGATTCAGATATCTTGTTTCTTTGCCTCTCGAAGTAATTGTAAGGCTTAGGTATGTAATTTGTCGACTCAACAGCATCAGGAGGGAGAGTGCATGCATTCTTGTTCCTCATGTATAGCCTCCTTTCAGTGTCCCTCATTTCCATTTTGTTCCAATCAAGTGGGCTATACAGTTTGCTACTTTTAGTCTTCTTTCACTTGACTTGCTACTAGGCTACCAAGATGATAGTTCTTAATTCAAGGCTCCACTTTTCAAAGTCTAGCCTCTTTTCCATCTATTCTTTATATCTTTTCTTGCACATACTTTTCTCTTCTTCTCCCTCAGCAACTATAGTTCCCTTTGTCATCTGTAGTTGGTCTGCATAGGGGCTGAACTGGGGAGATTCAGCAACTTCTTCTCTATTCTTAATATCCTGCAGTTGGCCTTCTTATTGAGAAGACTTTCCAGGATTCAATCTCCTTGTACTTGAGTAGGAAATATAGGGATGTTGTCATATTGGTCAGGTTCAATCCCAAATGTTCCTCTCATCACATTAGTAGCACATACCATATTTTCAGTATTTGTTCTTATGATATTACTCTCCCCCTTTTTGACTTCTTTAGATATTTCCTACGTTTAGGAGGTGCTTGGCTTGCTTCTTACAGATTCTAGATAGTTTATAATGTTGAAAATGGTGAAGTGAAAGTAGGTGATTGGGCGACTTGTCCGCGCAGACTATGCCGATAGGACCTGTGGTTAGCCAGGTGATGCTAAAGATCACGATAGTGAACCGGTCGCACGAGTAATATAAAATGGGCGAGTTTTCCCAAGTACCGATCTCATATGGAACACAGTAAGGTGGAGTTAATTTCGAGGAGGACTTGAGATTGAAGTCCTTAGGTCGGAGTTAACGATGGGGGGTTTTAGTAAATTGCAGAAAAATAAAGCAAAAAATCTAACAACTACTCCTATGCAACGCTGCTCTGCGATGCTTCGCCAGGGAGGATGGAAGACTAGTCGGGCCGCTATGCACCGAATAGTCGAAAAATATATTATGCAGGATGGAAGACTAGGCAGGATGGAAGACTAGGCAGGATGGAAGACTAGTCGAAAAATATATTAAACCTTGTTCCTTTCTCCGCCCGGTGCCGAGGAGTCGCCGGGGGAGAGGATGTGATAGCCACCTAGTTTTTATGACTAACGGTTGCTACGTCTTCCTTTTTAGGAGGGAACACCTCGGATAGAGCAGCAGTAGGTTATGCAAGCGGATAGCTAGGCCAGGACATCAGGGCCTGAAGTGACGGTACCATCGCTACCATTTGTGACTGATGTGAGTTTTGAGAGACTCTTTTTAAGCCTTTTGGGGCATATACTCTGATATTATAGAAGCCTTGGTTGCTTCTTATTTCTATTGTACTTCTTGACTATTATACTTGTGTGCATTTTGAATTCTGAATTATATTCTTTATGTTGGGTTGGCATGAATATTATGTTTAGCCGGCAGGATAGGCATCTTGTAGTACAGGTTAGTCTGTGTGCTAATGCTACTGCACAACGGTTGTTCTGGGCATAATACTCACCTCTGATGACGGCAACCCCCAACGTGTTAAAGTTGAAGATGATGACGGCGACGACGACGACGTTCTCCTACATGTTGACGATGATGATGGCGACGACGAGGACGTTCTTCTACATGATGAAGATGAAGACTACATGATGCGGAGCTACATGAGATGAAGGATTTTAAACATTATTTAGTTTATTTCTATTTGCATTTTATTTCCATCATGTAATTTTTAAAGACATTTAGTATTGTTTTTATTTTTTATTTTAGTGGGCTGAACATAGCCTATGCATGATGTAAAGCCTATATATAGGCATGGACTTTCATGATTTTACTTAGTGAATGATAAAATATTGAAACCCTAATCCTAGCTTGAGTCTCCTTCTCCTTCTTTCTCCTTGGCCGCCCCCTCTCTCCCTCTTCCTCTTGGCGGCCGGCCTTCCTCATCCTCCCCTCATTGGCCTCTCGACCTCCTCTTTTTACTCCTCTCCCTCTCCTCCTTCTAGTATCCCAACCTCTCCCTCCTCCATAAACATAAAGTTCGGCCATCGTCCACCATAGCCGCAAACCACCTCCTCCTCCTCCCCCAAACCCGACCACACTCCTTATCCCCCTCACAAAACCGAGCAGCCTTCCACCATCATATTTCCCGAGCCCCTCTTTCCCCTTAGCCGCCGGCCACCTATTAACTCCATCTACCAAGGTTCAGCCACCACTCTCCAGCCGACCCCCCTCTTCCACAACCCAAACCGAACCACCACCCTCATTCCACCTCCAAACCCGACCCACATCAGCACCCCAAACGGCCCCTTTTCAAGATAGAAATTGGACAAGGTAAGATCTCGTTTTGTGGTTTTTCCTCCATCCCGACGTGAAGCAAAGGAAGCGGGCAAGTTTCTCTCCATTCGGCGACACTCCGGCGGAGCCGCGGAAGAACGATCCTTGAGAGTGAACCAGAATCATCTATTCCGGTAGGGTAACAATATTTTCTACCTCTTTTATGTGTGATCCCATTATAATTAGATTTTTCATTTTGGTGGAATACATCTGCGTTATTTTGGACTCGTTTTTCATCGTGGTTTTTCTTTCCAATAGCTTAAGTTGTTCTTCCTAGTTGCTTAATTTTCCAAGAGGTTTGGCGAGCCTCGTTTTCGTTATGTTGGGAGAGATCTACCATTTCTGAACCGAACATTTCAGGTATATCTCTTTTGGTAAAACCATCGCTCGGTCGGACCCGATATTGGTCCTTTGTCTTGAGAGAATGACGACCTATAGTCGTTTGTTCGATCTTAAAACGGCGTGGCTACCGTATGTTAGTAATAATTGATAACGTTGTTCGTGAGCGTGTTGCGTTTAATTATTTGTATGAGCGTAATAGTGGAAATTGATGTAGGCCACGGTGTTCGACGCAATAACAGCAAAGGGAATAACACGTACGCCTCTCTATTTCCACTATTACGCTCACACAAATAATTAAACGCAGCACGCTCACGAACAACGTTATCAATTATTACTAACGTACGGTAGCCACGCCGTTTTAAGATCGAACAAATGACTATAGGTCGTCGTTCTCTCAAGCCAAAGGACAAATATTGGGTCCGACCGAGCGATGGTTGTACAAAAAGAGATCTACCGAAAGGTTCGGTTCGGAAATGGTAGATCTCTCCCAACAAAACGAAAACGAGGCTCGCCAAACCTCTTGGAAAATTAAGCAACTAGAAAGAACAACTTAAGCTATTGGAAAGAAAAACCACGACGTAAAACGAGTCAAAAATAACGCAGACGTATTCCACCAAAATGAAAAATCTAATTATAATGGGATCACACATAAAAGAGGTAGAAGATATCGTTACCCTACCGGAATAGATGATTTCGGTTCACTCTCAAGGAACGTTCTTCCGCGGCTCCGCCGGAGTGTCGCCGAATGGAGAGAAACTTGCCCGCTTCCTTTGCTTCACACCGGGATGGAGGAAAAACCACAAAACGAGATCTTGCCTTGGCCGATTTCTATCTTGAAAAGGGGTCGTTTGGGGTGCTGATGTGGGTCGGGTTTGGAGGTGGAATGAGGGTGGTGGTTCGGTTTGGGTTGTGGAAGAGGGGGTCGGCTGGAGAGTGGTGTCCGAACCTTGGGAGATGGAGTTGAGAGGTGGCCGGCGGCTCGGGGAAAAGAAGGGCTCGGGAAATCTGATGGTGGAAGGCTGCTCGGTTTTGTGAGGGGGATAAGGAGTGTGGTCAGGTTTGGTGGAGGAGGACGAGGTGGTTGGCATCTTTGGTGGAGGATGGCCGAACTTGATGTTTATGGAGGAGGGAGAGGTCGAGATACTAGAAAGAGGAGAGGGGGAGGAGTAGAAAGAGGAGGCTGAGAGGCCAAAGAGGGGGAGGATTAGGAAGGCCGGTGGCCAAGAGGAAGAGGGAGAGAGGGGGCGGCAAAGGAGAAAGAAGGAGAAGGAGACTCAAGCTAGGATTAGGGTTTCAATATTATATCATTCACTAAGTAAAATCATGAAATTCCATGCCTATATATAGGATTTACATCATGCATAGGCTATGTGCAGCCCACTAAAATAAAAAATAAAAACAATACTAAATGTCTTTAAACATTACATGATGGAAATAAAATGCAAATAGAAATAAACTAAATAATGTTTAAAAGCCTTCATCTCATGTAGCTCCACATCATGTAGTCTTACTCTTCATCATTTAGAAGAACGCTATCGCCGTCACCGTCATCATCGTCAATATGTAGGAGAACGTCGTCGTCATTGCCATCATCATCTTTAACTTTAACACATTGGGGGTTGCCGCCATCAATCCTCCCCCGCTCAAAATAACTCATCACCGATGAGTTTGCATGGAGGTGCTGGCGCCGAAGAACATCATCCGTAAGAACCATCGCCGAGTCCGGAATCCAAGGGTCACCGTAGACCGGGCGAGCACACCATCGTATCACATAACACTGAATGCCACCGCTTGGAGAGGAGAGCAAAACACCAAATATGAACCTGTTTAGCAAAAAGATTGTCCTGCGGAACATGGGAAATTCATTAGGCAAATAAAGAGGAAAAATTTCTGCATCAATAGTCAACGTACCTCCGTTGGAGACCAATGGAGATAACGATCCAAGAACAAGCTCACCCCCCAACCCAAATGAAAATATAGTGGCACCAAATGTAGAGTTAGATATTTCAAAAGGTGGAAAAACACAATGCATGAAATTGGAAACATTTAAACTAGGGGAATTACCCCATTCAGTGGTTAACTTCAACAGATATGTTGTTTCTCCTAATTGATTAAAAATCCGAAAAGTTCTAACCTGCCGAATCGCTAACATTTCTATAGTGCCCGAAGGCATCCGTTCAGGGACGAGACACACCAAGAGTAAACCAAAAACCCTATAGTGAGACACCCTCTTATGTAAGTTAGCGATATATTGATAAGAAGACATGTGTGTGACTAGCGCTTCCTTACTGTGCTTATGTATAAAGAAAAGCATGAGAGGAAAATAATATTGCAGGCAGACTTGACATGTAAAATAGTGATAAGTCACTAATTATAGTTATTTTCATATAGTTTTTATTTAATTAATAATAAGATTATAATTATATTTTAGTAATTATGGTTCTAATTGCTTTATTTTCGTATTTCTGGTCAATATGAGCTGTGAATAGCAATTTGGAGCTTGCTGGACTGATCAGGAGTTGAAATGGAGAAAATGATCATTTTTGGTCACGGATAGCTGAACTTCAAATGGTCATAACTTTCAAACCAGGAAGCGTTACGGGACGTGCAACCAGTCAACGGAAAGAGGACAACGTCCTCTACAATTCTACAGAATTTCAAAAGTACACGCCCGTGACACGGGCGTGACATTTGAGTCACGGGCGTGTCTAGGTCAAAAAATCAGATTTCTCCAGAAAACTTCCCTGAACAATTATGGGACTATTTTCTAAGGACACGCCCTCTGTCATGGGCGTGACCTAGGGCGTGACCTACCTAAAACTGCGAAATTAATCCCAGATTGTACCGTTTCCAACCATTTTGCTGGCCCAGTCAGACATGCCCTAGGTCACGGGCGTGACCTAGGGCGTGACCACTTCAGAAACAGCAGAATTACTTCCCGCCATTCCCATTCCTGCCGTTTCCTGTAACAGACTAGACACGCCCTAGGTCACGGGCGTGACCGAAGGGCGTGACTCGCCGAACGGCGACTTTTGGCGGTTTTTCTCCAACGTTCCCGGGCTTTCAAGACAGCAGTTTCCGAGGCCGACACTCCCTAGGACACGGGCGTGACCTAGGGCATGACTCCTAAGCAGAAAAATCTATAAATAGTAGATGTGTTCAGAAGCTCGAGGGGAAGATTAGGAGCATGCTTTAGAAGTATTTTGTAGCTTTGTTTATTGTTTTTCAGCATTATCTTTTATGTAATTTCAAATTCATAGTTTAGATTTCAATTCAAGAATTTCCTTTTTGCAAACATGTTCTTCTTTCCCTTCTTTTTATGTATTTCTTTTATCATGTCAAGTAGCTAATTTACATTAGCACTTGATCATGATGAACTTTGAAAGTGAATAAACTCATTTTGTCAAACTCTTTATTTATCACTATCGATTTATCTTTGAATTATTTTGTATCGAATTCATATTTCGCGAATATGTTTTCAATCCTAGATCCGTATCTTAAATGACCGAGAGGTTACGGATACGAGTAGATCGCTCAAAGATAGAAGGAGCCGCATACACTCCTCGAGAGAGGATGACATGGATCTTTCGGATTGGAGTCAAATCCAATAGCAGGGTTCACAGCGTAAAGCAAGCTTAGGGGTTTCGAATGGCCGAGAGGTCTTAATCGATCAACCTAAGGTTAGTCAAAAGCATGAGCTCGAGAGAGACGCTTTCGTACTTAAGGAACCTCCACGGTCGAAGTAGGTAAATTAGAGTTTGCATTTTATTGAAGTTTATTTGAATTGGAAGGGAGTCTAAATCAAGTGCTAGTTTTTTAGTTTATCTTTCTCTTATAGTTAATTTAACCTCATTCTTGTACTTCGATAAAATAATATTAATTTGCGTGAGTAAAAGTACTCAACAGATCCCGAGTCTAATACGACATTTCCTATACTATATTTCGATAGGTACACTTGCCTATTTGAGATTTTAGTTTGGATAATATTTTAAAACTATATAAAATCTTCATCAAGTTTTTGGCGCCGTTGCCGGGGACTATTTTGTTGATATTTTGAAAACGCGAATTATATTACTTTTATCCCTCTTTTTCTCTATCACCATTTCTCTTTTTAATTTTCTTTTTAAAATTCATTTCAATTAGCTAATGGTTGTTTTTTTTCTTCTTTTACAAAAAAAATGTTATCACAATTGGCCGCTAAAATTTCCGAGCTTACACACAAAGTAAATCTTTTGAAAGCCGCAAGACAACGCCAAATTGTTTGTTATTATTGTGGTGGTTCTCATCAAAGTGAATATTGTTATCAGTATAATTTTTATCAAAATCTTTCTTATGAAAATAATTTTTATAATAATAATGAAAATAACTATTCTCACTTTTATGATAATTCTTTTTCTAATTTTTATGAAAATAATTTTTCCAATCCTTCTAATTTTCATGAAAATACTTTTTCGAATTCAAATATGAATAATTATTTCGATTTAAAAAATTCTTCTTCCATCTCGGATGTTGGTTTTTCTTGTTCGCAAGATCAACCGGAAAACTTCCCGAGTGATGAGAATAATTATTTAGATCCGAATTTTATCGTTCTTTTATCACACCACACACTGGTTCTTCTAATTTTGGGGACTTTACACAATTTCAATTTGATACTCCCCAAAATTTAGAAGAAATTATCACTTGTTCTACTAATTTTTCTCCTTCTTTAAATATTTCACCTATGGTGGAACATGAATCTTCATGTACCCCCTTGGTGTCTTATTCAAAGGAGGAAGAAGAATTATTATATCAAAAATTTATTAATTTTATTGGCACACCGGACGAAGTAGAAGAAAAACATGTGTCTCCTCCTACGACTTCCAATTTTTCTCCTCCATGCACAATTTATGACTTTTTAGGAGCAAAAATATTTGATCCTGATGCGTCCAATGATTTTATTTCCAGTAAATTTGTGGATAAAAAATTAATTTTAGAAAATAAACAACCGGATCCTAATCTTATACCTTCGCAAGAGCCTCCTCCTTTCGAAGATTTTTCTGAAACGCTTACTTTTGATTTTCCTTATACTAACGATTGTCATGTAGAAGAGGAGCCGTTACAATTAAACATCATCCATGATCCATTCTTCGCTCCTCTACAAAAATTCAAATCACCTCAGGTATGGATAGGTGATTTGAATTTACATTTTCAAGTCAACTGCAACAACAAGGAACATCAAGAAGAAAGCGGAGGAGACGTCGGGCAAGCAACTTTGACATCTTCGCCAAAGCGTGAATTAAGGGAGTTGCCCGTCCATTTTAATTTTTATTTTCCATTTTCTTAACAATAACCGTCTAGCTTAAAGACGGGAAAAAGAAAACCGCTCTTGGGAGACACCCCTTTCTTATCTTTTAATTTTTTATGAATTGCTTTTTCTTATCTTTTCAAAATTGTTTATTTTCCCCCTCCTACTTGGCTTGTAAACATTGGGGACAATGTTTATTTTTAAGTATGGGGGTGGATTCTCATATTGTTTTTATTTAGAAAATCCAGAAAAAAATGAAAAAATATTTAGAAATTATATAAAAAAAATCCCCTACTTACTTTTTGTGATTTCTAGAAATATATTTTGAGTTTATTTATAAGTATTTTTATAATTTTTGATTTTCTAATCTTTTATTTCATCAAATTTAGTTAAATTAATTTTTAGGTGATTAGATTTTGAGAAATAAACTTATGAATTAATTTTGTTTAGAGAACCTTATTTACTTCTTTTTCTCTTAATTCTAATTAGTTTAAATTTTATAGTGTTTAGTTTAACAATCTTTTGATTTTAATTATAATCATTTATGCTTAAAGATTCTTAGGAAATTCTAAATTTACTATAGTTGCTCTCTAATTATTTTAATTTAATCTAAATTTTGTGTAACCTTCCCTTTGTTTTAAATTTTTTGTTAGATCATATGTCATAGGGATGAGAGGATAAAATTCATCATCCCTTGGTACACATATGCAATTTTTTATTTTGGTTAGATCATATGTCATGGGACTTATAAATTCCTTGGTACACATATGCAATCCCCAAATAAAAAAAATAGGAGTAAAAGAATAAAATTCATTACTCACATTTAATTTTTGTTTTGATTTGAAGAGAAAAAATATTTGTTCATATGTCATAAAAAATGAGAGGATAAAATCCATCATTTTCTTGGTAAACATATGCAAATATCAAAAGAAAAAATTTGTGGGGTGAGAGGATAAAATTCATCACCCCCAATACAAAAACTCTTCATTTTCTTTTTCCCCAAATCCTAAAAAATGGTTTTAGAAGTAAATTAAAATACTAAGAGAGCATAAGTAGTAGTTAAAAATTTCTTACAAGTTTCTTTTTAGTAATAATGTGAATAATTCTAATCTAATTTTGTTTGCTAAACTACTAAATTTTGAATTCTAATTAATTTATATGAGAAATTTTTGCTAAATACCTTTCTCTGTATATTTTAATTTCATAGTTTAGGATTTAATATTTAAATCGCTAAATTTTATTTTTAACTTTCTTTTGATTTAATACATTTTTAGTTTAATTAAAAAATATAAATTTCTTATAAGTACTTCTCATAGTTTTGCTCTGGAATAGCAAAAGATTAAGTATGGGGGTATTTGATAAGTCACTAATTATAGTTATTTTCATATAGTTTTTATTTATTTAATAATAAGATTATAATTATATTTTAGTAATTATGGTTCTAATTGCTTTATTTTCATATTTCAGGTCAATATGAGCTGTGAATAGCAATTTGGAGCTTGCTGGACTGATCAGGAGTTGAAATGGAGAAAATGATCATTTTTGGTCACTGATAGCTGAACTTCAAATGGTCATAACTTTCAAACCAGGAAGAGTTACGGGACGTGCAACCAGTCAACGGAAAGAGGACGACGTCCTCTACAATTCTGGAGAATTTCAAAAGTACACGCCCGTGACACGGGCGTGACATTTGAGTCACGGGCGTGTCTAGGTCAAAAAATCATATTTTTCCAGAAAGCTTCCCTGAACAATTATGGGACTTTTTTCTAAGGACACGCCCTCTGTCACGGGCGTGACCTAGGGCGTGACCTACCCGAAACTGCGAAATTAATCCCAGATTGTGCCGTTTCCAACCGTTTTGCTGGCCCAGTCAGACACGCCCTAGGTCACGGGCGTGACCTAGGGCGTGACCACTTCAGAAACAGCAGAATTACTTCCCGCCGTTCCCATTTCTGCCGTTTCTTGTAACAGACTAGACATGCCCTAGGTCACGGGCATGACCGAGGGACGTGACTCGCAGAACAACGACTTTTGGCGGTTTTTCTCCAACGTTCCTGGGCTTTCAAGACAGCAGTTTCCGAGGCCGACACGCCCTAGGACACGGGCGTGACCTAGGGCGTGACTCCCAAGCAGAAAAATCTATAAATAGCAGATGTGTTCAGAAGCTCGAGGGTAAGATTAGGAGCATGTTTTAGAAGTATTTTGTAGCTTAGTTTATTATTTTTCAGCATTATCTTTTATGTAATTTCAAATTCATAGATTAGATTTCAATTCAAGAATTTCCTTTTTGCAAACATGTTCTTCTTTCCCTTCTTTTTATGTATTTCTTTTATTATGTCAAGTAGCTAATTTACATTAGCACTTGATCATGATGAACTTTGAAAGTGAATAAACTCATTTTGTCAAACTTTTTATTTATCACTATCGATTTATCTTTGAATTATTTTGTATCGAATTCATATTTCGCGAATATGTTTTCAATCCTAGATCCGTATCTTAAATGATCGAGAGGTTGCGGATACGAGTAGATCGCTCAAAGATAGAAGGAGCCGCATGCACTCCTCGAGAGAGGATGACATGGATCTTCCGGATTGGAGTCAAATCCAATAGCGGGGTTCACTGCGTAAAGCAAGCTTAGGGGTTTCGACTGGCCGAGAGGTCTTAATCGATCAACCTAAGGTTAGTCAAAAGCATGAGCTCGAGAGAGATGCTTTCGTACTTAAGGAACCTCCACGGTCGAAGTAGGTAAATTAGAGTTTGCATTTTATTGAAGTTTATTTGAATTGGAAGGGAGTCTAGATCAAGTGCTAGTTTTTTAGTTTATCTTTCTCCTATAGTTAATTTAACCTCATTCTTGTACTTCGATAAAATAATATTAATTTGCGTGAGTAGAAGTACTCAACAGACCCCGAGTCTAATACGACATTTCCTATACTATATTTCGATAGGTACACTTGCCTATTTGATATTTTAGTTTGGATAATATTTTAAAACTATAGAAAATCTTCATCAAGTTTTTGGCGCCGTTGCCGAGGACTAATTTGTTGATATTTTGAAAACGCGAATTGTATTACTTTTATCCCTCATTTTCTCTATCACCATTTCTCTTTTTAATTTCCTTTTTAAAATTCATTTCAATTAGCTAACGGTTATTTTTTTCTTCTTTTATAAAAAAATGTTATCACAATTGGCCGCTAAAATTGCCGAGCTTACACACAAAGTAAATCTTTTGAAAGCCGCAAGACAACGCCAAATTGTTTGTTATTATTGTGGTGGTTCTCATCAAAGTGAATATTGTTATCATTATAATTTTTATCAAAATCTTTCTTATGAAAATAATTTTTATAATAATTATGAAAATAACTATTCTCACTTTTATGATAATTCTTTTTCTAATTTTTATGAAATTAATTTTTCCAATCCTTCTAATTTTCATGAAAATACTTTTTCGAATTCAAATATGAATAATTATTTCGATTTAAAAAATTCTTCTTCCATCTCGGATGTTGGTTTTTCTTGTTCGCAAGATCAACCGGGAAACTTCCCGAGTGATGAGAATAATTATTTAGATCCGAATTTTTATCCTACTTTTATCACACTACACACTTGTTCTTCTAATTTTGGGGACTTTACACAATTTCAAGTTGATACTCCCCAAAATTTAGAAGAAATTATCACTTGTTCTACTAATTTTTCTCCTTCTTTAAATATTTCACCTATGGTGGAACATGAATCTTCATGTACCCCCTTGGTGTCTTATTCAAAGGAGGAAGAAGAATTATTATATCAAAAATTTATTAATTTTATTGGCACACTGGACGAAGTAGAAGAAAAACATGTGTCTCCTCCTACGACTTCCAATTTTTCTCCTCCATGCACAATTTATGACTTTTTAGGAGCAAAAATATTTGATCCTGATGCGTCCAATGATTTTATTTCCAGTAAATTTTTGGATAAAAAATTAATTTAAGAAAATAAACAACCGGAGCCTAATCTTATACCTTCGCAAGAGCCTCCTCCTTGCGAAGATTTTTCTGAAACGCTTACTTTTGATTTTCCTTATACTAACGATTGTCATGTAGAAGAGGAGCCGTTGCAATTAAACATCATCCATGATCCATTTGCCGCTCCTCTACAAAAATTCAAATCATCTCAGGTATGGATAGGTGATTTGAATTTACATTTTGAAGTCAACTGCAACAACAAGGAACAGCAAGAAGAAAGCGGAGGAGACGTCGGACAAGCAACTTTGGCATCTTCGCCAAAGCGTGAATTAAGGGAGTTGCCCGTCCATTTTAATTTTTATTTTACATTTTCTTAACAATAACCGTCTAGCTTAAAGACGGGAAAAAGAAAAGCGCTCTTGGGAGACACCCCTTGCTTATCTTTTAATTTTTTATGAATTGCTTTTTCTTATCTTTTCAAAATTGTTTATTTTCCCCCTCCTACTTGGCTTGTAAACATTAGGGACAATGTTTATTTTTAAGTATGGGAGTGAATTCTCATATTGTTTTTATTTAGAAAATCCAGAAAAAAATGAAAAAATCTTTAGAAATTAAAAAAAATAAAAAAAAAATAATCCCCTACTTACTTTTTGTGATTTCTAGAAATATATTTTGAGTTTATTTATAAGAATTTTTATAATTTTTGATTTTTTAATCTTTTATTTCATCAAATTTAGTTAAATTAATTTTTAGGTGATTTGATTTTGAGAAATAAACTTATGAATTAATTTTATTTAGAGAACCTTATTTACTTCTTTTTCTCTTAATTCTAATTAGTTTAAATTTTATAGTGTTTAGTTTAACAATCTTTTGATTTTAATTATAATCATTTATGCTTAAAGATTCTTAGGAAATTCTAAATTTACTATAGTTGCTCTCTAATTATTTTAATTTAATCTAAATTTTGTGTAACCTTCCCTTTGTTTTAAATTTTCTTGTTAGATCATATGTCATAGGGATGAGAGGATAAAATTCATCATCCCTTGGTACACATATGCAATTTTTTATTTTGGTTAGATCATATGTCACGGGACTTATAAATTCCTTGGTACACATATGCAATCCCCAAATAAAAAAAACAGGAGTAAAAGAATAAAATTCATTACTCCCATTTAATTTTTGATTTGAAGAGAAAAAATATTTGTTCATATGTCATGGAAAATGAGAGGATAAAATCCATCATTTTCTTGGTAAACATATGCAAATATCAAAAGAAAAAATGTGTGGGGTGAGAGGATAAAATTCATCACCCCCAATCCAAAAACTCTTCATTTTCCTTTTCCCCAAATCCTAAAAAAATGGTTTTAGAAGTAAATTAAAATACTAAGAGAGCATAAGTAGTAGTTAAAAATTTCTTACAAGTTTCTTTTTAGTAATAATGTGAATAATTCTAATCTAATTTTATTTGCTAAATTACTAAATTTTGAATTCTAATTAATTTATATGAGAAATTTTTGCTAAATACCTTTCTCTGTACATTTTAATTTCATAGTTTAGGATTTAATATTTAAATCGCTAAATTTTATTTTTAACTTTCTTATAATTTAATACATTTTTAGATTAATTAAAAAATATAAATTTTTTATAAGTACTTCTCATAGTTTTGCTCTGGAATAGCAAAAGATTAAGTATGGGGGTATTTGATAAGTCACTAATTATAGTTATTTTCATATAGTTTTTATTTAATCAATAATAAGATTATAATTATATTTTAGTAAATATGGTTCTAATTGCTTTATTTTCATATTTCAGGTCAATATGAGCTGCGAATAGCAATTTGGAGCTTGCTGGACTGATCAGGAGTTGAAATGGAGAAAATGATCATTTTTGGTTACGGATAGCTGAACTTCAAATGGTCATAACTTTCAAACCAGGAAGAGTTACGGGACATGCAACCAGTCAACGAAAAGAGGTTGATGTCCTCTATAATTCTGGAGAATTTCAAAAGTACACGCCCGTGACACGGGCGTGACATTTGAGTCACGGGCGTGTCTAGGTCAAAAAATCAGATTTCTCCAAAAAGCTTCCCTGAACAATTATGGGACTTTTTTCTAAGTACACGCCCTCTGTCACGGGCGTGACCTAGAGCGTGACCTACCCGAAACTGCGAAATTAATCCCAGTTTGTGCCGTTTCCAACCGTTTTGCTGGCCCAGTCAGACATGTCCTAGGTCACGGGCGTGACCTAGGGCGTGACCACTTCAGAAATAGCAGAATTACTTCCCGCCATCCCCATTCCCGCCGTTTCCTGTAACAGACTAGACACGCCCTAGGTCACGGGCGTGACCGAGGGGCGTGACTTGCAGAACGGCGACTTTTGGCGGTTTTTCTCCAACGTTTCCGGGCTTTCAAGACAGCAGTTTCCAAGGCCGACACGCCCTAGGACACGGGCGTGACCTAGGGCGAGACTCCCAAGCAGAAAAATCTATAAATAGCAGATGTGTTCAGAAGCTCGAGGGGAAGATTAGGAGCATGTTTTAGAAGTATTTTGTAGCTTAGTTTATTGTTTTTCAGCATTATCTTTTATGTAATTTCAAATTCATAGTTTAGATTTCAATTCAAGAATTTCCTTTTTGCAAACATGTTCTTCTTTCCCTTCTTTTTATATATTTCTTTTTTCATGTCAAGTAGCTAATTTACATTAGCACTTGATCATGATGAACTTTGAAAGTGAATAAACTCATTTTGTCAAACTCTTTATTTATCACTATCGATTTATCTTTGAATTATTTTGTATCGAATTCATATTTCGCGAATATGTTTTCAATCCTAGATCGGTATCTTAAATGACCGAGAGGTTGCGGATACGAGTAGATCGCTCAAAGATAGAAGGAGCCGCATGCACTCCTCGAGAGAGGATGACATGGATCTTCCGGATTGGAGTCAAATCCAATAGCGGGGTTCACCGCGTAAAGCAAGCTTAGGGGTTTCGACTGACCGAGAGGTCTTAATCGATCAACCTAAGGTTAGTCAAAAGCATGAGCTCGAGAGAGACGCTTTCGTACTTAAGGAACCTCCACGGTCGAAGTAGGTAAATTAGAGTTTGCATTTTATTGAAGTTTATTTGAATTGGAAGGGAGTCTAGATCAAGTGCTAGTTTTTTAGTTTATCTTTCTCCTATAGTTAATTTAACCTCATTCTTGTACTTCGATAAAATAAGATTAATTTGCGTGAGTAGAAGTACTCAACAGACCCCGAGTCTAATACGACATTTCCTATACTATATTTCGATAGGTACACTTGCCTATTTGAGATTTTAGTTTGGATAATATTTTAAAACTATAGAAAATCTTCATCAAGTTTTTGGCGCCGTTGCCGGGGACTAATTTGTTGATATTTTGAAAACGCGAATTGTATTACTTTTATCCCTCTCTTTCTCTATCACCATTTCTCTTTTTAATTTTCTTTTTAAAATTCATTTCAATTAGCTAACGGTTGTTTTTTTCTTCTTTTATAAAAAAATGTTATCACAATTGGCCGCTAAAATTGCCGAGCTTACACACAAAGTAAATCTTTTGAAAGCCGCAAGACAACGCCAAATTGTTTGTTATTATTGTGGTGGTTCTCATCAAAGTGAATATTGTTATCATTATAATTTTTATCAAAATCTTTCTTATGAAAATAATTTTTATAATAATTATGAAAATAACTATTCTCACTTTTATGATAATTCTTTTTCTAATTTTTATGAAAATAATTTTTCCAATCCTTCTAATTTTCATGAAAATACTTTTTCGAATTCAAATATGAATAATTATTTCGATTTAAAAAATTCTTCTTCCATCTCGGATGTTGGTTTTTCTTGTTCGTAAGATCAACTGGGAAACTTCCCGAGTGATGAGAATAATTATTTAGATCCGAATTTTTATCCTTATTTTATCACACCACACACTTGTTCTTCTAATTTTGGGGACTTTACACAATTTCAAGTTGATACTCCCCAAAATTTAGAAGAAATTATCACTTGTTCTACTAATTTTTCTCCTTCTTTAAATATTTCACCTATGGTGGAACATGAATCTTCATGTACCCCCTTGGTGTCTTATTCAAAGGAGGAAGAAGAATTATTATATCAAAAATTTATTAATTTTATTAGCACACCGTACGAAGTAGAAGAAAAACATGTGTCTCCTCCTACGACTTCCAATTTTTCTCCTCCATGCACAATTTATGACTTTTTAGGAGCAAAAATATTTGATCCTGATGCGTCCAATGATTTTATTTCCAGTAAATTTTTGGATAAAAAATTAATTTTAGAAAATAAACAACCGGAGCCTAATCTTATACCTTCGCAAGAGCCTCATACTTGCGAAGATTTTTCTGAAACGCTTACTTTTGATTTTCCGTATACTAACGATTGTCATGTAGAAGAGGAGCCGTTGCAATTAAACATCATCCATGATCCATTCTCCGCTCCTCTATAAAAATTCAAATCACCTCAGGTATGGATAGGTGATTTGAATTTACATTTTCAAGTCAACTGCAACAACAAGGAACATCAAGAAGAAAGCAGAGGAGACGTCGGGCAAGCAACTTTGGCATCTTTGCCAAAGCGTGAATTAAGGGAGTTGCCCGTCCATTTTAATTTTTATTTTCCATTTTCTTAACAATAACCATCTAGATTAAAGATGGGAAAAAGAAAAGCGCTCTTAGGAGACACCCCTTGCTTATCTTTTAATTTTTGATGAATTGCTTTTTCTTATCTTTTCAAAATTGTTTATTTTCCCCCTCCTACTTGGCTTGTAAACATTGGGGACAATGTTTATTTTTAAGTATGGGGGTGGATTCTCATATTGTTTTTATTTAGAAAATCCAGAAAAAAATGAAAAAATCTTTAGAAATTAAAAAAAATAAAAAAATAATAATCCCCTACTTACTTTTTGTGATTTCTAGAAATATATTTTGAATTTATTTATAAGAATTTTTATAATTTTTGATTTTCTAATCTTTTATTTCATCAAATTTAGTTAAATTAATTTTTAGGTGATTTGATTTTGAGAAATAAACTTATGAATTAATTTTGTTTAGAGAACCTTATTTACTTCTTTTTCTCTTAATTCTAATTAGTTTAAATTTTATAGTGTTTAGTTTAACAATCTTTTGATTTTAATTATAATCATTTATGCTTAAAGATTCTTAGGAAATTCTAAATTTACTATAGTTGCTCTCTAATTATTTTAATTTAATCTAAATTTTGTGTAACCTTCCCTTTGTTTTAAATTTTCTTGTTAGATCATATGTCATAGGGATGAGAGGATAAAATTCATCATCCCTTGGTACACATATGTAATTTTTTATTTTGGTTAGATAATATGTCATGGGACTTATAAATTCCTTGGTACACATATGCAATCCCCAAATAAAAAAAATAGGAGTAAAAGAATAAAATTCATTACTCCCATTTAATTTTTGTTTTGATTTGAAGAGAAAAAATATTTGTTCATATGTCATGGAAAATGAGAGGATAAAATCCATCATTTTCTTGGTAAACATATGCAAATATCAAAAGAAAAAATGTGTGGGGTGAGAGGATAAAATTCATCACCCCCAATCCAAAAACTCTTCATTTTCCTTTTCCCCAAATCCTAAAAAAATGGTTTTAGAAGTAAATTAAAATACTAAGAGAGCATAAGTAGTAGTTAAAAATTTCTTACAAGTTTCTTTTTAGTAATAATGTGAATAATTCTAATCTAATTTTATTTGCTAAATTACTAAATTTTGAATTCTAATTAATTTATATGAGAAATTTTTGCTAAATACCTTTCTCTGTACATTTTAATTTCATAGTTTAGGATTTAATATTTAAATCACTAAATTTTATTTTTAACTTTCTTTTGATTTAATACATTTTTAGATTAATTAAAAAATATAAATTTCTTATAAGTACTTCTCATTGTTTTGCTCTGGAATAGCAAAAGATTAAGTATGGGGGTATTTGATAAGTCACTAATTATAGTTATTTTCATATAGTTTTTATTTAATTAATAATAAGATTATAATTATATTTTAGTAAATATGGTTCTAATTGCTTTATTTTCATATTTCAGGTCAATATGAGCTGCGAATAGCAATTTGGAGCTTGTTGGACTGATCAGGAGTTGAAATGGAGAAAATGATAATTTTTGGTCACGGATAGCTGAACTTCATATGGTCATAACTTTCAAACCAGGAAGAGTTACGGGACGTGCAACCAGTCAACGGAAAGAGGACGACGTCCTCTACAATTCTGGAGAATTTCATAAGTACACGCCCGTGACACGGGCGTGACATTTCAGTCACGGGCGTGTCTAGGTCAAAAAAATCAGATTTCTCCAGAAAGCTTCCCTGAACAATTATGGGACTTTTTTCCAAGGACACGCCCTCTGTCACGGGCATGACCTACCCGAAACTGCGAAATTAATCCCAGATTGTGCCGTTTCCAACCGTTTTGCTGGCCCAGTCAAACACGCCCTAGGTCACGGGCGTGACCTAGGGCGTGACCACTTCAGATACAACAGAATTACTTCCCGCCGTTCCCATTCCCGCCGTTTCCTGTAACAGACTAGACACGCCCTAGGTCACGGGCGTGACCGAGGGGCGTGACTCGCAGAATGGCGACTTTTGGCGGTTTTTCTCCAACGTTCCCGGGCTTTCAAGACAGCAGTTTCCGAGGCCGACACGCCTTAGGACACGGGCGTGACCTAGGGCGTGACTCCCAAGCAGAAAAATCTATAAATAGCAGATGTGTTCAGAAGCTCGAGGGGAAGATTAGGAGTATGTTTAAGAAGTATTTTGTAGCTTAGTTTATTGTTTTTCAGCATTATCTTTTATGTAATTTCAAATTCATAGTTTAGATTTCAATTCAAGAATTTCCTTTTTGCAAACATGTTCTTCTTTCCCTTCTTTTTATGTATTTCTTTTATCATGTCAAGTAGCTAATTTACATTAGCACTTGATCATGATGAACTTTGAAAGTGAATAAACTCATTTTGTCAAACTCTTTATTTATCACTATCGATTTATCTTTGAATTATTTTGTATCGAATTCATATTTCGCGAATATGTTTTCAATCCTAGTCCGTATCTTAAATGACCGAGAGGTTGCGGATACGAGTAGATCGCTCAAAGATAGAAGGAGCCGCATGCACTCCTCGAGAGAGGATGACATGGATCTTCCGGATTGGAGTCAAATCCAATAGCGGGGTTCACCGTATAAAGCAAGCTTAGGGGTTTTGACTGGCCGAGAGGTCTTAATCGATCAACCTAAGGTTAGTCAAAAGCATGAGCTCGAGAGAGACGCTTTCGTACTTAAGGAACCTCCACGGTCGAAGTAGGTAAATTAGAGTTTGCATTTTATTGAAGTTTATTTGAATTGGAAGGGAGTCTAGATCAAGTGCTAGTTTTTTAGTTTATCTTTCTCCTATAAGTAATTTAACCTCATTCTTGTACTTCGATAAAATAATATTAATTTGCGTGAGTAGAAGTACTCAACAGACCCCGAGTCTAATACGACATTTCCTATACTATATTTCGATAGGTACACTTGCCTATTTGAGATTTTAGTTTGGATAATATTTTAAAACTATAGAAAATCTTCATCAAGTTTTTGGAAATCCCTACTTACTTTTTGTGAATTGCTTTTGGGAGACACCCCTTGCTTATCTTTTAATTTTTTATGAATTGCTTTTTCTTATCTTTTCAAAATTGTTTTTCCCCCTCCTACTTGGCTTGTAAACATTGGGGACAATGTTTATTTTTAAGTATGGGGGTGGATTCTCATATTGTTTTTATTTAGAAAATCCAGAAAAAAATGAAAAAATCTTTAGAAATAAAAAAAAATAAAAAAATAATAATCCCCTACTTATTTTTTGTGATTTCTAGAAATATATTTTGAGTTTATTTATAAGAATTTTTATAATTTTTGATTTTCTAATCTTTTATTTCATCAAATTTAGTTAAATTAATTTTTAGGTGATTTGATTTTGAGAAATAAACTTATGAATTAATTTTGTTTAGAGAACCTTATTTACTTCTTTTCTCTTAATTCTAATTAGTTTAAATTTTATAGTGTTTAGTTTAATAATCTTTTGATTTTAATTATAATCATTTATGCTTAAAGATTCTTAGGAAATTCTAAATTTACTATAGTTGCTCTCTAATTATTTTAATTTAATCTAAATTTTGTGTAACCTTCCCTTTATTTTAAATTTTCTTGTTAGATCATATGTCATAGGGATGAGAGGATAAAATTCATCATCCCTTGGTACACATATGTAATTTTTTATTTTGGTTAGATCATATGTCATGGGACTTATAAATTCCTTGGTACACATATGCAATCCCCAAATAAAAAAAATAGGAGTAAAAGAATAAAATTCATTACTCCCATTTAATTTTTATTTTGATTTGAAGAGAAAAAATATTTCTTCATATGTCATGGAAATGAGAGGATAAAATCCATCATTTTCTTGGTAAACATATGCAAATATCAAAAGAAAAAATGTGTGGGGTGAGAGGATAAAATTCATCACCCCCAATCCCAAAACTCTTCATTTTCCTTTTCCCCAAATCCTAAAAAAATGATTTTAGAAGTAAATTAAAATACTAAGAGAGCATAAGTAGTAGTTAAAAATTTCTTACAAGTTTCTTTTAAGTAATAATGTGAATAATTCTAATCTAATTTTGTTTGCTAAAATACTAAATTTTGAATTCTAATTAATTTATATGAGAAATTTTTGCTAAATACCTTTCTCTGTACATTTTAATTTCATAGTTTAGGATTTAATATTTAAATCGCTAAATTTTATTTTTAACTTTCTTTTGATTTAATACATTTTTAGTTTAATTAAAAAATATAAATTTCTTATAAGTACTTCTCATAGTTTTGCTCTGGAATAGCAAAAGATTAAGTATGGGGGTATTTGATAAGTCACTAATTATAGTTATTTTCATATAGTTTTTATTTATTTAATAATAAGATTATAATTATATTTTAGTAATTATGGTTCTAATTGCTTTATTTTCATATTTCAGGTCAATATGAGCTGTGAATAGCAATTTGGAGCTTGCTGGACTGATCAGGAGTTGAAATGGAGAAAATGATCATTTTTGGTCACTGATAGCTGAACTTCAAATGGTCATAACTTTCAAACCAGGAAGAGTTACGGGACGTGCAACCAGTCAACGGAAAGAGGACGACGTCCTCTACAATTCTGGAGAATTTCAAAAGTACACGCCCGTGACACGGGCGTGACATTTGAGTCACGGGCGTGTCTAGGTCAAAAAATCAGATTTCTCCAGAAAGCTTCCCTGAACAATTATGGGACTTTTTTCTAAGGACACGCCCTCTGTCACGGGCGTGACCTAGGGCGTGACCTACCCGAAACTACGAAATTAATCCCAGATTGTGCCGTTTCCAACCGTTTTGCTGGCCCAGTCAGACACGCCCTAGGTCACGGGCGTGACCTAGGGCGTGACCACTTCAGAAACAGCAGAATTACTTCCCGTCGTTCCCATTTCCGCCGTTTCCTGTAACAGACTAGACATGCCCTAGGTCACGGGCATGACCGAGGGGCGTGACTCGCAGAATAATGACTTTTGGCGGTTTTTCTCCAACGTTCCTGGGCTTTCAAGACAGCAGTTTCCGAGGCCGACACGCCCTAGGACACGGGTGTGACCTAGGGCGTGACTCCCAAGCAGAAAAATCTATAAATAGCAGATGTGTTCAGAAGCTCGAGGGTAAGATTAGGAGCATGTTTTAGAAGTATTTTGTAGCTTAGTTTATTATTTTTCAGCATTATCTTTTATGTAATTTCAAATTCATAGTTTAGATTTCAATTCAAGAATTTCCTTTTTGCAAACATATTCTTCTTACCCTTCTTTTTATGTATTTCTTTTATCATGTCAAGTAGCTAATTTACATTAGCACTTGATCATGATGAACTTTGAAAGTGAATAAACTCATTTTGTCAAACTTTTTATTTATCACTATCGATTTATCTTTGAATTATTTTGTATCGAATTCATATTTCGCGAATATGTTTTCAATCCTAGATCCGTATCTTAAATGATCGAGAGGTTGCGGATACGAGTAGATCGCTCAAAGATAGAAGGAGCCGCATGCACTCCTCGAGAGAGGATGACATGGATCTTCCGGATTGGAGTCAAATCCAATAGCGGGGTTCACTGCGTAAAGCAAGCTTAGGGGTTTCGACTGGCCGAGAGGTCTTAATCGATCAACCTAAGGTTAGTCAAAAGCATGAGCTCGAGAGAGATGCTTTCGTACTTAAGGAACCTCCACGGTCGAAGTAGGTAAATTAGAGTTTGCATTTTATTGAAGTTTATTTGAATTGGAAGGGAGTCTAGATCAAGTGCTAGTTTTTTAGTTTATCTTTCTCCTATAGTTAATTTAACCTCATTCTTGTACTTCGATAAAATAATATTAATTTGCGTGAGTAGAAGTATTCAATAGACCCCGAGTCTAATACGATATTTCCTATACTCTATTTCGATTGGTACACTTTCCTATTTGAGATTTTAGTTTGGATAATATTTTAAAACTATAGAAAATCTTCATCAAATAGCGATAACGGAACTACTTGAGATGGAACCAAGGGAACTAAATATGGTTGCGCTAACGGAAAGTAATAGGGTGGCACTAGCGGAACTACATCCGGAGGCACCAACCCAACGAGATCTGGTGGTACCAGCAGATTGCGAATAGGTGGCACAAATGGGGCTACATATGGGGGTACTAGTAATGAAATTAGGTGGTACTAACAGAATGCAATCCGGTGGCACAAAAGATGACCACATCCTTAACGTACTCTCAGAGATTTGGTTAGTTTTAGAAAGTCGAGTGGATACCAAATTAATGAGACAGTCATCATGACCAAACACGAAATCTATTATCACACTACGAGACGTGTCCCAAGGAGGGTCCAACATGGATGGTAAAATAGCATGACTCAAATCAGGCAAAATAAATTCATGTTCGAAAGGATCTGCTGGACGGGTCAACATATCAGGAGGGAGATTCGGTAATACTAAAACCGGGAGAGAGTAAAGATCGCATTTAAATTCACGCAACGAAATTAGCATCAGGGGACGCTCATCCGGGTCTACTTCTATATCGTCTCCCAAAAAGATAACTCTCTTGCTAGGACATCCTTCCAACTCATAAGTCACGACATCAGTAACAGTACAAATCTAACAAATGGGAGCATCGATAGATTCCGGAGGAGGGGCTAAGTCATCCCCAATGTCAAAATACGGATTTATTGTTCAAGTAAAATCCTCCGGGTGCAAGCCATCCAAATCAACCGAAAAATCAAACAGAGGATTTTACCTCACAGAATACTCAACTAGCTCGTCATCACCTAACTCGCTTTCAGAGAAACATTCGCCACACGGTGACTCTCTCAACTCACTAGATACTTCACTCAAATCAGACTCAGTAATGGTTTTAGAAACATCGACGAGGGGAAGTGGAGGTGATTCCTCGGGTGTGAGTACTACATTATGTTTCGGATTAAAAATAACCCGCTCGAGTCCTAACATACCATCGTTTACATCACGAATGGGTAAGCTATCAGCATAAAATAATTCTTTCGACTCAGCCAGAATTTTAATCGACTTAGATTCATCAAAATTCTCCACAACGGTCAAGGTGTATGGCCCCGAAATGTCATCGAAGGGTAGTGGAGATGATTCCTTAAAGGAGAAATCCTCATCCAGGTCACTAGGGAAACCAATCTCCTCAACATCGCTACAACGTCAGTGATAATAGCCTCGTCCTCAGTGACGGGCACAACCCTAATCACAGTATCAGGCTCAATCATGCTGATAGGAACACTCTCACCCCGCGGGCTCATGCAATTCCTAGCAATCACGTCTATCAAAATAGGGACAAGGGTCCTAAGCTTCTCTTTTCCTTCATCAGTATGTGCACATGTGCTCGAAATAGTCTGATCTTGGTGGAGCAAGGATTTATCGTGAGTCTTATTGTAACGTCCCAATTCGCGCTAGGCCCCTCGCACGAGTTTTGAGTCAAGAGACTTGACTCGGGCTCGGTACTCACTGGCAAAAGGTGTCAAGTGCATTGAATGGAGTGTAGGGTTGAGTGACATCCAACGGATCGAAAGGAAATGGCCTAGGAAAATCGACGAGAATGGGAGTTGATACTCGCCGATCGACGGGTATCGGGAATGATACTCGCCGATCGCCGGGTATCAGGAATGATACTCGCCGATTCGACAGGTATCGATGGTCGATACCCGCCGGATCCAAAACTATAGGTTGGGAATTAGGTTAAGTAAAAGTCGACGAGAATGCCCGGCGATTCACGCCGATCAACGAGAATGACTGGCGATTCTCGCCGATCGTCGAGAATGCCCGGTGATACCCACCGATCGTCGAGTATCGCTGACAGATACTCAACGCACTCAACGCCAGAATTTTCGATAAGTGGGCTAAGTGAAATTCGCCGGGTATCATTGTTGATACTCGATGAATTCGTCGAGAATGCCCGACGATTCTCGCCGATCGTCGAGAATGACGGTTGATTCCCGTCGAATTTGACTTGTGTGTTTTCTTCGCCCACACAGATTCGCCAGCTTGTACATGCGGACCGAACCGGACTTTGGGATTTTTGCTGGATGATTACTTGGACCGGGTCACTTCAATATGACCCATTATGGGCGGTCCAACAAGGCGTTTACACGTGGCAGAAGATGTAACCGAATACATCGGTTTATAAAGGGAAGTTTAAGCCGAACCCTAGCTTTTACGCCGATCGACCTTGCCGTCACCGCAGACCTCGCGAACGACAGAGCCGAGGGAATTCAGAGCTCTTTGAGGCGGCCTTCTCTCGCTCTCTCTTTCTCCTTCCTTTGTCGTGAAGAACAACCGCACCAAGCAAAAGATGCCGCAAAGAAGAACGACTAGATCCATGGCCGGGAACGATGACACCGCTTGAAACGAGGTAAGCTTCCTCCCCTCTCCCTTGGTTCTAGATCTGTAGTTAATATTCTAGGAGAGATATCGACTCCTTAGAGTCTTGATGGTGAGGAGGAGATTTCTTAAATAAAAGCCATGCCTAGGTCGTCTTCTAGGCTTAGTCCCCTCCAACCTCTTCATTCTTCAAAGTGAAGATGAGAGAGTGATTCGTGGAGATATATGGCTTCGTGAGGGTGAATAAGGGTGGATGATTCTCTGGAGGAGATTTTTGGAGTTTGGTGCTAGGAGGAAGATGAACGGATGCCGTTCATCTCGCCTTAAGATGCATGCAGAAATCTTTTTTCTACATGCAGCGACCTTCGTGGCCAATTTCGGGGATGTTCTGGTCATATATGGGTTTTTTACTAAACACGAAAATCGTAGCCCTCGAAATTATCTTTCCAACGAATGGTTGCACGTTCCCAGGAGATATTTGTAGCCACGGGAAAGTCTGTTCGAATCTGCTGTAATTGGGGGAAATTCCACCCAGGAAATCTGTATCCTGTACGCAGCAGGATTCGAGTGAATTTCTGATGTGATGCGATCAAATCTGGGCTTTCGACTAAACACAAAAGTTGTAGCCCTTGAAATTATCTTTCCAACGAGTGGTTACATGCACTCGTCGGATATCTGTAGCTTCAGGAATCCTTGGTCGAAGTTGCTGCCTGGATTAAGGCTGCACCTAAATTCTGGGCTGTGTAACGTGGAATGCGATGTGGTGGAATTTAATGTTGCGATCCAACTCGAGGCTTGGGTGGACTCTTTTTACATAATCATCATAGTGACGTGATAAGTTGAGGTTATAAATCTAAATTCATATAACGAGTTGTGGACAAGTTTAATTGAAGGAAAGAACCTGATATAATTGGGTAGATATAATTGGATAAATGTATAAATGATTTAACTATGACCATGATATATGTTGGATGGATAAAAGGGAATTAGTAATCCAATGCTTAGAGTGTCGTCTCCCTACGAGTAGCATTGTGGAAGTAACAAGTGCGGTGTTGACTATCACTAGTTGGAATGAGATTGAGATGAGTAAAGTTGGACGGTTGGGCTTGGCCCTCGGTGTTCATGTCCCGAGGCTCCTTCCGCATTTGATGGATGGTTGGGTTGGAAGTTTATATGTTGATATTGGTTGAAGCTGGCAGGATAGGCGTCTTGTGGTACAGGCTGACCCGAGTGTTAGTGTTACTGCAAGGCGGTTGTTCTGGGCATAAAACCCCTCTCGTGTCGTGTCTTGTGTTCCTGGAGGGGGGTCTTACAAATGGTATCAGCTTGCTACGATCCTCCAAGGAGAAAGTCACATAACAATGGAGCACCCCCGTTTGATTAGTCATTTTGGGTACACACTGACTTAGCGGAAGCAGTGGTGTGCCCATATGTAATTCACACTAAGTTTGTCCATCTTTAACCTTAGATTAGCCAACCTAACCTTAGGTTTGTACCCTATGTGTAGATCCCAGTACTTACTGAGCCAGTGGGGGGCACCCCGCCCCGTCCGTACCTACACAATTCCAACAATCAGAGCTGGGGCAGACGCTCACAGCTATTTTGGACGCCTTTAGGTCCCAATCTCAGCAGGCACCTGTACAACAAGGGTCCGGGATCTAGTTGGTTAAGCATTTTCCGTGCTCTCTCCCCTCCCGCTTATATTGGGACAGAGTCGGCGGTGCGTACGGAAGAGTGGCTCGACACTATACAAGAATTGTTGGCAGGAATAAGATGTCCAAACAATATGGTGGTGACCCTTGTGGTGACACTCTTAGAACTGCACGCTAAAAGGTGGTGGAAGTCCCTCATGGGCTCCACTTTTCGTGGAAGAGTGTACACGGAAATTAGTTGGAGCGAATTCTCTGAAGCCTTTTTAGTGCATTTCATCCCCTCGGCTGCTCGGGTTGGTCTTGAAGAGAGATTTTTTCAACTAAAGCAAGGGCCCATGTCGGTGACAGAGTACTAACGGGAGTTTCAGCACTTGACTAGATTCGCTTACTCCTTTGAGTTGGATGATAGAGGGTACGCCAAACGATTCTACAAAGGCTTGAGGGATCCCCTAAGGCAAGCCATTTTGTTTATAGCGGACGCTAGTCTGGCGGATATTATCGATATGGCGAAGAGATTGGAAGCGGACCACTTGGGAAATGGTAAGAGGCCAGCGGAGGGCGTGATGGAAGCCGGCCCTAGCAACAGAAGGAGATTTGACAATAGAAGAGGAAGAGGATATCGGAGGGGTGGCGGGCATTTCCCCCAGAACTTTAGAGAAGAGCGCCCGGTTCCGCAACTGCCAGCATTACCTCCACCTCAACAATTTCAGAACCACGGCGGAAGGCAGGAACGGGTGTGCTTTGAATGCAACCAACCGGGCCACATTCGACGCTACTTCCCACAACTGTTTGGAGATGCGTCTTTTGCTCTCCCTCAAGCAGCCCTGCGGGGGAGAGGGTATGTGCGTGGTCGAGGACGAGGACCACGAGGAAGAAACCCCGGAAACGCTCGAGATCAGATGTATGCCTTGGACATGACTCAAGAGCGGAATCCTCAAGAGATGATCGCAGGTACGATTTGAATTAGCCATTTTGCTTCCATTAATATCCTCTAGTGGCTTAAGATATACTAGATGTCTAGCTTGAGTATTATTAAATGACACTTAGGCACCGTGATGGTCGGCGGGAAACCGGCTTATACGTTATTTGACACTGGTGTCTCACATTCTTTCGTGTCTGAAGACTTCATCAAGGACATACACGGAGTGCAATATTTCACTGGTATTGCTCGAAGAGTATGCCTCCCAGACAGATCTGAGATGACGGCAGCCACGAAGTGTGAGTTGGAGATAACCATTGGGGGAAAGGCCTTTGATACCCCCGCCACAATTTTGAGAATACCAGAATTCAACCTCATTCTGGGCATGGCTGGATTGGCACCATGCAAGAATCGACTGTGCGAAGAAGCACATCTATGTGAGACATGGGGATACTGATGTAGTCTTCCAAGGTATAAATTTTGCACCACAAATATTGTTATCCTCAATCCAGACCTTGAAAGCTCATATGAGAGGGGATGAAGTCTACCTGATATGTTTCGAACTAAAGGAGATGAAGGTAGATGTGAAGGATGTGCGGGTAGCACGGGACTTCCCTGAGGTATTTCCTGAAAAATTGCAAGGGTTACCCCCGCATAGAGAAGTGGATTTTCAGATAAAGCTTGTATCAAGAGCTAAGCCCCTCTCCACGACCCCTTATCGGATGGCCTAAAAAGAACTTGCGGAGTTTAGAGTTCAACTGCAGGAGTTGGTAGAATAAGTGTTTGTTCGCCCCAGCTCATCACCTTGGGGATCCCCTGTTTTATTCGTCAAGAAGAAAGATGGAACCCTGCGTTTATGTATAGACTATCGGGAGCTCAACCGACTGACGGTACGGAACACCTATCAGTTACCTCGGATCGATGAGTTGTTCGACCAACTGGTGGGAGCGCATTGGTTCTCCAAGCTAGATTTGCGCTCGGGGTATTACCAATTGAGAATACAAGAGGGTGATATTCCGAAAACGACTTTTAGCTCAAGGTACGGCTAATATGAGTTCACAGTGATGCCGTTTGGGCTCACAAATGCCCCATCAGCTTTCATGAGCTTGATGAATAAAGTGTTTGAGCCCTATCTGGACGTCTTCGTCATTGTGTTCATTGACGACATCTTAGTCTACTCGAAGACGGAGGAGGAACATGTCGGGCATTTGGCCTTAGTTTTGGAAAAGTTAAAAGAGCATGCCCTGTTCGCCAAGTTTATCAAGTGTGAATTCTGGCTTAGGGAAGTGGCTTTCTTGGGTCATGTAATCAGTGGAGCTGGACTAGCTATGGATCCGGCCAAGGTGCGTGCCATGAAGGAGTGGTCTCCCTTGAAGTCGGCGGCCGATGTGAGGAGTTTTCTGGGACTTGCCTGATACTACCGCAAGTTCGTAAAAGGATTCTCCAAGATTGCCCTCCCGCTTACTTCTTTGACAAAGAAAGGTGTGCCATTTGAGTGGACACTCCAGTGTGAAGCGGCATTCCAGGAATTGAAGGATAGACTTACCTCTGCCCCCATCCTTGTCCTTCCGTTTGGGAAGGAAGGATTCCAAGTTTACACGGACGCGTCTTATCAGGGGTTGGGAGCAGTGTTGATGCAGCACGGGCACATAATTGCTTATGCTTCAAGACAATTGAAGAAGCATGAAATCAATTACCCGGTGCATGATTTGGAGCTAGGAGCAGTGGTGTTCGCCTTAAAGGTATGGAGGCATTATCTTTTCGGTGTCCACTGCAAAATCTTCTCGGATCATAAAAATTTTAAGTACGTCCATACCCAAAAGGAATTGAACTTAAGACAACGGCGGTGGTTAGAGCTTCTATACGACTATGAGTTCACCTTGAACTACCACCCCGGAAAAGCAAACTCGGTAGCCGATGCGTTGAGTAGGAAAGTACCCGGCTCGAGCCCAAAGTCTCGGTTGATGAGCATGGAGTTGGCACGGATGATCGAGGAGATGGACATCACCTTAATATTTAAGGCTTCTTCGGAATATACAGAGTACCTGTCCAGCATGAGCATAGTTTGTGATATCCGAGACCAGATCCGAGTGAAGCAAGGAATGAATGTGGCTTTGGCCCCGGCAATAAAGTTAATCGAAGACGGGACTACCGACGAGTACACACTAAAGGACGGCCTCGTTTACTTTCGCGGCCTGCTCTACATTCCCAAAGGTGGCAAAATCCGGGAGGATATTATGAGAGAAGCACATTGCTCTCAATATTCTGTGCACCCGAGAATTTCAAAGATGTACGCCGGCTTACGGAAGACGATGTGTTGGCCAGGAATGAAGAAGGATGTCCGGTACTTTGTCACGCATTGTGAAGCCTGCTAAAGAGTGAAGACGGAGTGCAGGAGTCCCGGTGGCCTGTTGCAGTGGTTGCCAATCCCCGAGTGGAAGTTTGAGTATATTTCCATGGACTTCGTACATGGGCTACCTCGCTCCAGCTCAGGAAATGATTCAGTGTGGGTGATCGTTGATCGCCTGACGAAAGTTACCTGGTTCATCCCTATGAAGAAGGAGGTTCATGTGGATGTCTAAGTATGCCTTTTTGTGGAGCAGTTTGTACGGTATCACGGCGTACCTAAGACGATAGGTTTGGACCATGATGGTCGTTTTACCTCCAAGGAGTGGAAGGCAGTACAGGCGTATTTGGGCTCGCGCCTTACCTTCAACACCGCATTTCATCCTCAGACGGACGGACAGTCTGAGCGGACCATCCGAACATTGGAGGATATGTTGAGGTTGTGTGTGATAGATAGGGGAGAGCCATGGGAATGACTCTTTCCCTTAGTAGAATTCTCCTACAACAACAGCCATCAAGCTAGCATTGGCATGGCGCCCCATAAAGCCCTTTATGGAAGAAGGTGTAGAACCCCCTTGTTTTGGGTGCAAGATGAAGACCCGAAGACTTTGGGTGTTGAATATATAGATGACACGGATGCGGTGGTTAGGTTGATACGAGATCGTATGTTGGAGGCTCAAAGTCGGCAAGCAAAGTATTATAACACAAAGCACCGTATGGTTGAGTTTCAAGTGGGTGATAAAGTCTTCCTAAGAATCCGGCCGATGCATGGAGTATCACGAGTACGAGGAGTGAAGAAGCTCAGCCCACGGTATGTTGGACCCTATGTCATAGTGGAAAGGATTGGCCCTATGGCCTATCGGCTGGAGCTACCGCCCGAGCTAGAAAATCTCCACGATGTGTTCCATGTATCGTCGCTCCGGAAGGCGCTGTTGCGACCTGAACAATACATCCCCACAACTGATGGTAAGGTGGCGTCTGACAGATCTGTGCGACTGGAGCCGATACAAATCGTTGATAATGAGACAAGAACCTTGCACCGCAAAAGTGTGCCTCTGGTAAAAGTACTATGTTCTAACCATGGGAAGGAAGAATTTACTTGGGAGCCGGTGGACTTGATGTAGAGGCGCTACCCGGAGCTGTTCTCCCAAGGTAACATTTTATAGCGCATATTATTTTGTACTTTACTCCCCATGACCTCAGCCTGATTTCGGGGACGAAATCTTTTATTTTGTTTATAGGATTTGTAACGTCCCAATTCGCGCTAGGCCCCTCGCACGAGTTTTGAGTCAAGAGACTTGACTCGGGCTCGAGACTCACTGGCAAAAGGTGTCAAGTGCGTTGAATGGAATGTAGGGTTGAGTGACATCCAACGGATCGAAAGGAAATGGCCTAAGGGAAAATCGACGAGAATGGGAGTTGATACTCGCCGATCGACGGGTATCGAGAATGATACTCGCCGATCAACGGGTATCAGGAATGATACTCGCCGATTCGACGGGTATCGATGGTCGATACCTACCGGATCCAAAATTACAGGTTGGTAATTAGGTTAAGTAAAAGTCAACGAGAATATCCGGCGATTCTCGCCGATCAACGAGAATGACTGGCGATTCTCGCCGATCGTCGAGAATGCCCGGTGATACCCACCGATCGTCGAGTATCGCTGACAGATACTCAACGCACTCAACGCCAGAATTTTCGATAAGTGAGCTAAGTGAAATTCGCCGGGTATCATTGTTGATACCCGACGAATTCGTCGAGAATGCCCGACGATTCTCGCCGATCGTCGAGAATGACGGTTGATTCCCGTCGAATTTTACTTGTGCGTTTTCTTCGCCCAGGCAGATTCACCGGCTTGTACAGGCGGACCGAACCGGACTTCGGGATTCATGCTGGATGATTACTTGGACCGTGTCACTTCAATATGACCCATTATGGGCGGTCCAACAAGGCGTTGACACGTGGCAAAAGATGTAACCTAATACATCGGTTTATAAAGGGAAGTTTAAGCCGAACCCTAGCCTTTGCGCCGATCGACCTTGCCGTCACCGCAGACCTCGCGAACGACAGAGCCGAGGGAAGTCGAAGCTCTTGGGGTGGCCTTCTCTCGCTCTCTCTCTCTCTCTCCTTCCTTTGCCGTGAAGAACAACCGCACCAAGCAAAAGATGCCGTAAAGAAGAACGACTAGATCCATGGCCTGGAACGATGGCACCACTGAAAACGAGGTGAGCTTCCTCCCCTCTCCCTTGGTGCAAGATTTGTAGTTAATATTCTAGGAGAGATATCAACTCCTTAGAGTCTTGATGGTGAGGAGGAGATTTCTTAGGGAAAAGTCATGCCTAGGTCGTCTTCTAGGCTTAGTCCCCTCCAACCTCTTCATTCTTCAAAGTGAAGATGAGAGAGTGATTCGTGGAGAAATATGGCTTTGTGAGTGTGAATAAGGATTCTCTGGAGGAGATTTTGGGAGTTTGGTACAAGGAGGAAGATGAACGGATGCCGTTCATCTCGCCTTAAGATGCGTGCAGAAATCTTTTTTCTGCACGCAGCAACCTTCGTGGCCGAATTCGGGGATGTTCTGTTAATATCTGGATTTTTGACTAAACACAAAAGTCGTAGCCCTCGAAATTATCTTTCCAACGAGTGGTTGCACGTTCCCAGGAGATTCCTGTTGCCACGGGAAAGTCTGTTCGAATCTGCTGCAATTGGGGGAAATTCCACCCAGAAAATCTGAATCCTGTACGCAGCAGGCTTCGAGTTAATTTCTGGTGTGATGCGATCAAATCTGGGCGTTTAACTAAACACAAAAGTTGTAGCACTTGAAATTATCTTTCCAACGAGTGGTTACACGCACTCGTCGGATTTCTGTAGCCTCGGGAATCCTTTTCTGAAGTTGCTGCCCGGATTAAGGCTGCACCTAAATTATGGGTTGTGTAACGTGGAATGCGATGTGGTGGAATTTAATATTGCGATCCAACTCGAGGCTTGGGTGAACTCTTTTGACATAATCATCATAGTGACGTGATAAGTTGAGGTTATAAATCTAAATTCATATAACGAGTTGTGGACAAGTTTAATTGAAGGAAAGAACCTGATATAATTGGGTAGATATAATTGGATAAATGTATAAATGATTTAACTATGGCCATGATATATGTTGGACGGATAAAAGGGAATTCGTAATCCAATGCTTAAAGTGTCATCTCCCTACGGGTAGTATCGTGAAAGTAACAAGTGCGGTGTTGACTATCACTAGTTGGAATGAGATTGAGATGAGTAAACTTGGACGGTTGGGCTTGGCCCTCGGTGTTCATGTCCCGAGGCTCCTTCCGCATATGATGGATGGTTGGGCTTGGTCCTCGGTGTTCACGTCCTGAGGCTTCTTCCATGCCACGATATTGTGAAATTGCATGTGGTGTGAGTCGACACGTGGTGTCGTAATCCCGGGTTAAGGATAGTGTGGCAGGTCTATGGGCTCGCCATTCGTCACACCGATGGGAGTCGACAGCTAGACTTTGGACGGTTGGGCTTGGTCCTCGGTGTTCGTGTCCCGAGGCTCCTTCTGTGCCAAGTGAACGGTTGGGCTTGGTCCTCGTGTTCATTTCCGAGACTCCTCCGTGTCACGCATAGGCCAGTTCGGGGCTAGGATCTTGGTGCTCATTTACCCAAGAGAACCCGCTGAGCCGTAGTACGCATGTGAGCTCCGCTGTTGTGTCCTTAGCATTAAGGCGTACGGAGGCCTATGCCAGGTAGTGTGGAGACCAGCCTAGTAGTGGAGATGCCCACTCTACTGTCACCGTTTGGCCACGACGGTTGACACCTGAGAGGTTAGCTACTTGCTTGAATAGTAGGAACTATAATTTGTGTCGACATAGAGATTGCATGTGCTTGATCATGGGTGTGTCATTGCATTGCATTCATAGCATTGCACTTCATTGCATACACAAGACCCTCATCGTATAAGTTTGTATGGGCACTTCTATACGATGAGTTACTTATTGCTGAACGACCCTCAACTTATATGCTTATATGGGCATCCATATAAGTTGAGTTACTTACTGTTATAACATTATACTCTCTTGCTGAAGTAGATGATAGAATTGTAGAATAAGAGCTTGTTCATTTATACACTACTTTTATTGCTACCTATGTTTTGTATACTTACTTCACTTGCTTGTACCACTTATATATATATATTGTACCTGTTCCTTTCTCCGCCCGGTGCCGAGGAGTCGCCGGGGGAGCGGATGTGAAGCCACTTAGTCTTTATGACAAATGGTTGCTATGTCTTCCTTTTTAGGAGGAAACCCCGTAGGTGGAGCAGCAGGCTATGCAGCTGGACAGCCAGGCCAGGATGATAGGGCCTGAGGGGACGGTACCGTCGCTACCGTCGGTTACAGATGTGAGTGAGAGAGATTTTGTTGTAGCCCTTCGGGGCAATTCTATTTTCGTACTCTGATTATGTAGAAGCTTGTTTAGCTTCTCTTTTGCTATATTTATGGATTTATGCTTGGTGTGAATTGACTTTCTTTTATTATTATGGTTAGGTTGGTCGTTTATATGTTGATATTGGTTGAAGCCGGCAGGATAGACATCTTGTGGTACAGGCTGACCCGAGTGTTAGTGTTACCGCAAGGCAGTTATTCTGGGCATAAGACCACTCTCGTGCCGTGTCTTGTGTTCCGGGAGGAGGGTCTTACACTTATGGTCACTCCTATAATTAGAAACGGGTCTAGTGCCCTTGCAGGGAGGAATAACAACATGAGACGTCCTAGTACGGGAGTACGGGGGGACGTACTTATTTGATGTAAGCAAAACCTTAGGCGGCGATTCACTCAGATCATCGGAAGACTGAAAGCGGCAGTATGGAGGGTAATACTCATCCATTAAATAATTCTTCATAATCTGCCAACTGACAAGTGAGTCGACGGAGGGCATTCCTAAACGTCTCTCTTCATTGTTCCAGAAGGTATAGGCTCGACCAAAGAGTTGAAATCTCGCAATGGGAATCCTGTGGGGATCAACAATATGATATTGCTCAAAATAACGCTCCATGTATTTCACCCAACATTGAAATGCTCGCGGTCCACCTAGCCCATCATATGTCGGAGCAGGAATCCTAACACGCCTAGAGGTGCGCGGTGGCAGTGCTACTTGACTAGGCTTTAGTTGAGCAACTAAAGCAATAATCTCATCCGTTATTGGGGAATGGACAAATTTTCCTACATTCCTATTGGAACCTATAGTTTTTTCTCGGGAGACGTTGACGTCATGGGCCATTTCAGAGGGAATCAAAGAGCACACTCAACCGGAACCGGTGCACACGCAAAGTAGAAAATAGCCTGGACCTATTTATTTTCAAAAATAGATTTGTTCCCGCTAATATTTCAAAATAATATATAATTTTTTTTTATATTCTTGCTGGAAAAATATGGAGATTATTAATTAATTTTTTTCTTATTTTTTTATTGCTGAAAATAAAATTTAGCCGGCTATTGCCAGACCACAATATTTTTTTTTGTAACTTTTGACTCTGTGGTGTGCCTACGAAGTGCGTGACGATGTCCTAAAAATTGGGGGAGGGGTATCAATTGGGAAATTGACGTGAACCTCCCTCTAATACCAAATTGATGTAGGCCACGGTGTTCGATGTGATAACGGCAAAGGGAATAACATGTACGCCTTTCTATTTCCACTATTATGCTCACACAAATAATTAAACGCAACACGCTCACGAACAACGTTATCAATTATTACTAACGTACGGTAGTAACGCCGTTTTAAGATCGAACAAACGACTATAGGTCATCGTTCTCTCAAGCCAAAGGACGAATATTAGATCTGACCGAGCGATGGTTATACCAAAAGAGATCTACAGAAAGGTTCGGTTCGGAAATGGTAGATCTCTCCCAACAAAACAAAAACGAGGCTCGCCAAAGCTCTTGGAAAATTAAGCAACTAGAAAGAACAACTTAAGCTATTGGAAAGAAAAACCACGACTAAAAATGTGTAAAAAATAATGCAGACGTATTCCACCAAAATGAAAAATCTAATTATAATGGGATCACACATAAAAGAGGTAGAAGATATCGTTACCCTACCAAAATAGATGATTCCGGTTCACTCTCAAGGATCGTTCTTCCGCGGCTCCGCCGGAGTGTCACCGAATGGAGAGAAACTTGCCCGCTTCCTTTGCTTCACGCAGAAATGGAGGAAAAACCACAAAACGAGATCTTGCCTTGGCCGATTTCTATCTTGAAAAGGGGTCGTTTGGGGTGCTGATGTGGGTCGGGTTTGGAGGTGGAATGAGGGTGGTGGATCAGTTTGGGTTGTGGAAGAGGGGGGTCGGCTGGAGAGTGGTGGCCGAACCTTGCGAGATGGAGTTGAGAGGTGGCCGACGGCTTAGGGGAAAGAGGGGCTCGGGAAATCTGATGGTTGAAGGCTGCTCGATTTTATAAGGGGGATATGGAGTGTGGTTGGGTTTGGTGGAGGAGGAGGAGGTGGTTGGCGTCTATGGTGGAGGATGGCCGAACATGATGTTTATGGAGGAGGGAGAGGTCGGGATACTAGAAGGAGGAGAGGGAGAGGAGTAGAAAGAGGAGGCCGAGAGGCCAAAGGGGGGAGGATGAGGAAGGCCGGCGGCCAAGAGGATGAGGGAGAGAGGGGGCGGCCAAGGAGAAAGAAGGAGAAGGAGACTCAAGCTAGGATTAGGGTTTCAATATTTTATCATTCACTAAGTAAAATCATGAAAGTCCATGCCTATATATAGGCTTTACATCATGCATAGGCTATGTGCAGCCCACTAAAATAAAAAATAAAAACAATAATAGATGACTTTAAACATTACATGATGGAAATAAAATGCAAAAAAAAATACACTAAATAATGTTTAAAAGCCTTCATTTCATGTAGCTCCGCATCATGTAGTCTTCATATTCATCATGTAGAAGAATGTCGTTGCCGTCGTCGTCATCATCGCCAACATGTAGGAGAATGCCATCGTCGTCGCCGTCATCATCTTCAACTTTAACACGTTGGGGGTTGCCGCCATCAACCTCGGTTCATCTGTTGTGTTCCGGGGGGTGTCTTACAAATGCTATCAGCTTGCTACGATCCAGAACTAATGAAGTCATTGATCAATGGTGCCACCCTATTTGAATATTCAGTTTGGAGACGAACATACTTAGCGGAAGCAGTGGTGTGCCAATATATAATTCACACTAAGTATGTCCAATTTTTACCTTACGATTAGCCAACCTGACCCTAGGTTTGTACCTTATGTGTAAATCCAAGTGCATGCAGATCTTGTAGGAGCAACCCCCGCCCCTTCCGTACACACTCAGTTCCATCAATCAGATCTAGGACACACGCTCATGGCCATTCTGGATGCCTTAAGTTCTCAAAAGGCCCCAGTACAGTAACAAGCTCCGGGCTCGAACTGGTTGAGAACTTTCCGAGCTATCTCCCCTCCCGCCTACCATGGGACAGAGTCTACCGTGCATACAGAATAATGGATTGACACAGTGCAGGAGCTATTGGCAGGAATCCGTTGTTCAGCCAGAATGGCTGTGATATTATCAGTGTTTGTCCTGGAACTGCACGTCAAGAGGTGGTGGAAGTCTATCATGGGCTCCACCATCCAAGGCTGAGTATACATAGATATTAGTTAGAGTGAGTTCTCCGGGGCATTCTTAGAGTAATTCAACCACTCGGCCGCCCGGGATGAACTTGAAGAGTGATTCCTACAGCTAAAATAGGGATCGAAGTCGGTTACAGAATACCAAAGTGAGTTTCAGCATCTGGCAAGGTTTGTTGACTCCTATGCGTTGGATGACAATAGTTACGCTTAACAGTTCTACAAAGGCTTTTGGGATCCCCTGAGGCAAGCCCTTTTGTTTATAGCAAACTCGAGTTTAGCTGAGATCATATACATGGAAAAAAGGCTGGAGGTAGATCATTTAGGGAGTAATAGGAGACCCGCTTAGGGTATGATGGAGGCCGGTCGTAGTTATAAAAGGAGGCTGGACAACTGAGGAAGAGGAAATTATAGAGGCGGAGGTTGCTTTCGTCAAAACTTTTGAATGGAGCATCCGGCCCCGCAACAAGCCTTAACTCCACCACAACAAATGTATATGCAGCTGAGGGAGCAGTATGAGCGAGTCTGCTTCCAATACAACTAACCGAGCCACATCCGACATCACTGCCCGCAGCTAAGTGGGAATTCTTCTCTTGCTCTCTCTAGGGCGGCTCCACAAGGACGGGGGCATTGATAGTTCGTTTTGTAGCCTAAACTATTATGGTATTTTCTAGTTTTCAATTTACAAATCACGTCTTGTATGCGTATATTTTGGCCCCTTTTTGTATATATTATTGTCACTAACGTTTTTCCTTCTTTTTGCAGGTTTTTACAAAGTTTTGCTGTTACATGCCCCATGGTCACGCCCTCCTAGGGCGTGTACCTAGGGCGTGTAACCCAGTGGAATGAAGCAAACGGTCCAAAGACAGAAGACAAAGATTTCCATCCGACATGCCCCCGACACGGGCGTGTCACATTCAACACGGGCGTGTACATAGGGCGTGACCCACATTTTTCTCCGCCGCAAGCGCATTTCCATCCTTCACCAATAAGTCACGGGCGTGTCTTCCTAGTCACGGGCGTGTACGGAGGGAGTGACCTACAAAGTTCACAGTTTTGGCGCCAGCATCAACTTTGACTTTTCTACCGGAAGACACAGACGACACGCCCCATACACGGGCGTGACAGAGGGCGTGTCACCCCAAGTTCCGAGAAAAATAAGCTGCTAGGAGCTGTTTCCTGCCAGAGTTATTGCATCGCTTTCGTACCTAACCCGACACGCCCCCGACACGGGCGTGACGGAGGGCGTGACTCGGCCGAAAAAAAATTCTATAAATAGAACCCCTCTCCTTGAGCCCAAAAAGCAGATTTGAGGAGGAGTAGTGCTGTCACTTTAGTTTTTCATGTCTTAAGCTTCTATCTTCCCCTTTCTCATTTCAAGTAATTACGTTTTTTTATGCAAGCCCTTTCAGCATTTTTGTACTTCCTTTTTACAGTATTTGTAAGCATCGTAGAAGTTGTTCTTATAGTATCTGTGTGCCCTACTTGTGATTCCTCTTCATTAAGAAATAAAATAGTTCGCTATTCTCTTTCCCTTCTGCTCGGTGTTAGTTTTCATATTATTAATATGGTTTTCATTTTCTATACCATGAGTAACTAAATCCTCCTTGTACTCGATCTTGATGATCCGAGGTTTGAGTGATTAAGTTATGATGCTTTAATTTTCCCTTTTCTTTTTAGGGTTTAGCCTTGAATTACTCTTGATTTCTTTCGGGTTGGAGACATATCATCGATATATACTCTCCGCCTTAGCTTTCATGCTTGGCTAGCCTAGAGGCCGATATTTTGAAGTGAGCACTCAAGAGGAAAGGGATTTGTATGCACCCCTCGAGAGAGGCAGTCGTCCAAATCTCCCGGATTGGAGTAAAATCTAATAGAGGGGTTCACCGCGTAAAGCGAGCTTTAGGCCTCCGATTTAGACGAAAGTCGGTCGGACCTTCCTAAACTCAGTTGGGCACGACTTCGAGAGAAGCGTGTTTAAGCTTTAGGAACCTCCGCGGTCAAGAAACTTTTCCCTATTAAGTTTAGGTTGTTATCGCATTTCTTTATTAACTCTAGCCGAGGTGATTCTTGATCGAGTGCATTTTCATCCCATTGTTTCAACCCTTTATCGTAATCGCTTCTAATAACTCTTTAACTTACTGCAGTAGTTCTCTTTCCAGCTTTAACTGTATTTCCTTTCGTAATTGCAATTTACTTTTTAACCCTCAAGTTTTTCATTCGATAAAATAATAGTCTTCATGTGAGTAAGTGTACTCAGCAGTCCCTGGATTTCAATACGACACTTGTGTCCCCTAGCTACAATTCGATAGGTATACTTACCTAGATGGATTGCTAGTTCGGTTGCTTTTATTTTCTTCACGATTAGTAGACAACAAGTTTTTGGCGCCGTTGCCGGGGAGGCAACTTTTGTTGATATATTGAAAACACGAACCTATTACTTTTATCCTCGTTCTTACAAATTTAAAATTCAAAAAATATATATATATATATATATTTATTACCGTTTTTAATAGAAACCCACATCACAAGTTTCCTACATCAACAAATTCTCTCAAAAAGGGCAAAGCGGCTTTAAGTGCCGCTATCTTGCCTAGTATCTTGCGAACCCTTCATCGGGTAGTCCTTGGGAAGTTTGGGAGCTAAAACATCTAAATATATATATATATTTTTAATAATAATAAAAGAAAAGAAAAACAATACTTCTCTCTTTCTTCTTCCAGTGCATGACCCGGGGAAGTCCGTCGGTTATTTTGGACTTGGACCACGAAATTGAGCGTACTCTTCAGAGAAGATTGCGATTTCAAGGCCCTACTCTCCAAATACCGGTTGAACATTCCGATTCATATTCTACCTTAAGAATGGAAATACCCAACCAAGAGGAAGTCGTGCAAAGGACTATGTCCTATTATGCAAGACCAAACCTGGAGGGTACAGAATCTAGCATAGTTCGCCCCGCTATTGCTAACAATAACTTTGAACTAAAGCCTAGCATAATTCAAATGGTGCAGCAGTATGTGCAATATGACGGGCTTCAGGACGAAGATCCGAACGCACATAAAGCTAGCTTTCTTGAGATCTGTGACACCTTCAAAATTAATGGTGTCTCAAATGATGCTATTAGGCTAAGATTATTTCCTTTTTCTCTTAGAACTAAGGCTAAGCAGTGGCTGAACACACTACCTAAAAATAGCATCACAACCTGGAATGAATTAACCGAAAATTTTTTGGCGAAGTATTTCTCGCCGGCTAAAACTGCAAAACTTAGGAACGACATTTCCGCTTTTGGACAAATCGACTCTGAAATCTTATACGAGACTTGGGAAAGATTCAAAGAATTATTAAGACAATGTCCACATCACGCGCTGCCTATATGGTTACAAGTGCAGACGTTCTACAATGGGCTAAATCAAAATACAAAGCAAATGATAGACGCAGCTTCTGGAGGTACTTTAAATCATAAGACCCCGGAAGCAGCTCTTGATCTTTTTGAGGACATGGCCATGAACACTTATCAGTGGAATGTGCCTAGGTCCCGCCCGAACAAACCTGCAGGTATCTTTGAAGTGGACAACGTCTCCCAGCTCGCCCTACAAGTTGAAATATTAAACAAAAAGATAACGGAGATGACTGCTGCCTCCACACCTCAGGTATGGGAATCTGCAACTCCCCCTCCCCCCGAACAATTGGACTATGTTAACAACATGTCTAGAAACACTCTACATAATTTTTCTGCTCCTACTTATCCTGCTCCTGGTTTTTCTTTTCCGAATAGCTATAATCCTAGTTTACGTAATCACCCGAACTTTTCGTGGAGTAATCCCTCCAACGCAATACGTCCGCCACCACAAACTGATTTTTCTACACGTCCACCACCACCTACCCAAAATTTTCCAAAACCTCCAAGTTTGGAGGAAATGTTTGCTAAATACATGAATATAAATGACGCTACAGTAAGAACCCTTGCAGGGACTGTTAAAAGTTTAGAAAATCAAGTAGGACAACTCGCAAAAATTATCTCTGAGCGACCCGCCGGGTCTCTTCCTGCCAATACCGAGCCCAACCCAAGAGAGCAAGCGAAAGCTATGACTCTTCGGAGTGGGAAGCAAAGTTCTGGCATGGTTTGCACAGAGCCCGAGGCAAGCTCAACTCCCATTTCAAAAAATCCACCCTCTGCTGAAGAAGTTATCACCCCTGCTTTAGAAAAATATCTCACTCCACCACCCATCTTTAAAAATAATCCAACCCCGCCATACCTTTCTGAGCTTAATAAACAACGTCTGGATGATCAGTATTCCCGCTTCCTGGAGATGTTCAAACAGATCCACATAAATCTGCCTTTTCACGAAGCTATCTCCCAGATGCTGAAATACGCCAAGTATCTGAAGGATCTCCTCACCAACAAGAAGAAGTTTGAAAACCTTTCGCACGTCACGCTAAACGCCGAGTGCTCTACTATTTTGACAAACGGTTTGCCGAAAAAGATCAGTGATCCGAGTAGTTTTTCTATTCCGTGTGTCTTCGGTGACCTTTTTGTCAAGCATGCATTAGCCGACTTAGGTGCAAGCATAAATCTGATGCCCCTCTCGTTGTTTAAAAAGCTTGGAATTGGTAGCCTAAATCCCACGCGGATGAGTATCCAGCTAGCTGACCGATCGGTCAAGTACCCGTTAGGGATTGTGGAGGACGTTTTAGTTAAAGTCGACAAGTTCATCTTCCCGGTGGATTTTGTCATTTTGGACATCGAAGAAGACGTCGAGGTTCCCCTGATCCTTGGCCGACCCTTCCTTTCCACCTCTAGAGCCATCATTGATGTGAGCAATGATAAGATCTTCCTTCGAGTAGGCGACGACGAAGTCACTTTTTCTATCACACCTTCGATGAAGAACACGTTAGCAAATGATGACTCATGTTTTTTCGTAGACACAGTAAGTGATGAATCCTCCTACTGCCTCTCCAACTTCGAAAAAGAGTTTTCTGATTTTTTTTCCTACTCTCCTCTTCCCGCTGAATCGCTGCAAGGAAGCGATGAATCTTCTGATTGCCTTTTTGAATTTGAAAAAGAATTTTCAGATTTTTGTTCTTCCTCTTTTCTTCCAACTGAACTGCTACAAGAAGCTGTCTTAGCTGCTAGCCCCACCCCTTATTATGTTCCTTATAAAAAAATTTATGAAGATATTATTTTTGAAAAAGAAAGAATTTCTAAATCCTCTTATAAAGAATCCCCTACCCTGGAACTTAAAGAACTTCTTGAACACCTTAAATATGCTTTCTTAGAAAAAGATTCCAAGTTACCCGTTATCATTTCAGCCTACCTCACGGATACGCAAAACGAGAAACTTCTTCTAGTTCTACGTAAGCATCGCCATGCTATTGCTTGGCAAATTTCTGATATCAAGGGCATAAGCCCATCCTTCTGTACCCATAAAATTCTAATGGAAGATAATTCATGTAACTCTATTCAACCTCAGCGCCGTATTAACCCGAATATGAAAGAAGTAGTTAAGGGCGAGGTTATAAAGTTATTAGACGCAGGAATTATCTACCCTATTTCAGACAGTAAGTGGGTTAGCCCCGTTCAGGTAGTACCTAAGAAGGGAGGGATAACGGTAGTTAGTAATGAAAATTACAAATTAATCCCGACATGGACGGTGACGGGTTGGCGTATGTGTATAGATTATAGGAAATTGAATGATGCCACCCGCAAGGATCACTTTCCCTTGCCGTTCAACGATCAGATTTTAGAACGATTATCCGGCCATAGCTTTTATTGTTTTCTCGACGGCCTCTCAGGGTATTTTCAAATCCCCATTTCTCCCGAGGACCAGGAAAAAACAATGTTTACTTGTCCCTTTGGCACCTTCGCATACCGAAGAATTCCGTTTGGATTGTGCAATGCGCCAGCTACATTCCAACGATGTATGCTCGCTATATTTGACAAGTACGTAGAAAGCATTATGGAGGTATTCATGGATGACTTTTCCGTGTTCGGTGATGCATTTGATAGTTGTTTAGAAAATCTAGAAAAAGTCTTAGAATGATGCGAAGAAACTAACCTCGCCCTCAATTGGGAAAAATGTCATTTTATGGTGAGGGAAGGGTTAGTTTTGGGTCATAAAATTTCTGCGAAAGGTATTGAAGTAGACGTTGCTAAGATAGAAGTTATCGAGAAGCTGCCGCCGCCTACAAATGTAAAAGCTATAAGAAGTTTCCTAGGCCACGCAGGATTTTATCGCCGCTTCATAAAGGACTTCTCGAAGATCACCAAGCCCCTTACCCATCTATTAGAAAAAGACGCCCCATTTATTTTTGATGATCTTTGCCTTGCTGCTTTCAATTTAATAAAAGAAAAATTGATTAACGCACCAATTATGATAGCTCCGATGTGGGACCTTCCATTTGAGATAATGTGCGATGCAAGTAGTTTCGCGGTAGGAGCCGTATTAGGTCAACGCGTATCTAAAAACTTCCACCCCATTTATTACGCTAGTAAAACGCTCACATCTGCACAGGAAAATTACACCACGACCGAGAAAGAGCTCCTAGCTGTAGTTTTTGCTTTTGATAAATTCCGTCCCTACATTACACTTTCAAAAATCATCGTCTTTACGGACCACTCGGCCCTCAAATATCTTCTTGCCAAAACAGATGCCAAGCCACGCTTGATTCGCTGGGTCTTACTCCTCCAGGAGTTTGACTTAGAGATCTGTGATAAGCGAGGAGCCGAGAACTTGGCCGCCGACCATCTGTCCAGATTAGACAATCCCTTTATAGAAAAATTAAATGAAAAATCTTTTAATGATTATTTTCCTGATGAGAAACTGCTTTCAATTAACGCATCTACTTCTCCTTGGTTCGCACACATCGCCAACTATTTAGTGGCTCGGGTGCTCCCAAAAGAGTTCTCCTCTCAGCAAAAGAAGAAATTCTTTTCTGAGCTGAAGAACTATTTTTGGGAAGACCCGCATCTCTTTAGAGTCTGTGCGGATCAAATAATAAGGAGATGTGTTTCTTGTGAAGAAGGAACTGATATATTAAAACATTTACATGAAGGACCGACAGGTGGGCGCTATCAAGCTGCTCGCACCGCTCACAAAGTGCTAAGCGCGGGTTTTTACTGGCCTAGCCTATTTAAGGACGCGCAAGCCTTTGTGAGTAGGTGTCATAGTTGCCAACGGTCGGGCAACATTTCTAATAAAAATGAAATGCCGCAAAATTATTTCCTTGAGTGCGAAGTTTTCGACCTCTGGGGGATCAATTTTGTTGGCCCACTTCCTTCTAGCTTCAGAAATAAATATATTTTAGTTGCCGTTGATTATGTTTCACGATGGGTAGAAGCCCAAGCTCTTCCTACGAACGACTCCCGAGTTGTAGTTATGTTTTTAAAAAAATTATTTTCTCGATTCGGTACGCCGCAAGCCATCGTTAGTGATAGAGGTTCTCATTTCTACAACGCGCAATTTTCTAAAATCCTTACTAAATACGGCGTTACGCATAAGATTTCTACAGCCTACCACTCCCAAACTAACGGACAAGTCGAAGTAGTAAATAGAGAAATTAAAAGAATTTTAGAAAAGACTGTTTCAACTTCTAGGAAAGACTGGTCAACCAAACTAGACGATGCTCTATGGGCCTACCGAACAGCATACAAAACTGCCCTCGGATGTACGCCGTATCGGTTGGTCTATGGAAAATCGTGTCATTTACCCGTAGAATTAGAACACCGCGCTTTTTGGGCCTTAAAATTTTTAAACTTCGATCCCCACTCTGTCGGTGACTTTAGGAAATTTCAACTTAACGAACTCGACGAGTGGCGCTCTTACGCCTATGAAAATAACAAATTTTAGAAAGAGCGGACGAAGCATTTTCACGACAAACACTTAAGGCACCCAAAAACCTTTAAGCCGGGTGATCAAGTTCTTTTATACAACTCTCGTTTACGTTTATTTCCGGGCAAGTTAAAATCACGATGGTCTGGGCCCTTTACTGTTTCAGAAGTGTTTCCGTATGGAACTGTTTTGATTTCACACCCTGATAAGGGTAATTTCAAAGTAAATGGTCAGCGTCTTAAACTATATTTCTGTGGTGATGTCAGTCCTAACTGTGTTAACTCTATCCTCCATGATTAGATTCTCAAACATTTTTAAAAAACTCTGTTTTATCATTAGAACTTTGAACATTATTATTTTGGACAAAATATATTGGGACATCAATATTCTTTTGATGCGTCGAGCTCAAACGACGCTTTAAACAAAGGGCTCTATTGGGAGGCAACCCAAGTGATTTTTTCTGTTTTCTTTATTTTACACTTTTTTGGTTTCCCCGGACAACTAAAACAAGCCAAAGCCTCCGCAATCACCCGCTCCAGCGCTGTTGGATCTATAATAAAGTCCGAAGAAGATTTTGCTAAAAGTTCCAAAGCGCAAGCATGTGGGAGAAGCATCAATCAACATTCGCGACGCATAAATCCAGGGAAGTACCTATTTTCAATTCTGTACTTTCATTCATGTTTCATTTACTCTCTCTCTCTCTCTCTAACCTCCTTTCTCCATTGAGGACAATGTCCATTTTAAGCTTGGGGGGATTTCCTCCTTCATTTTACCATTCGTGTATATATTTGTTTTTACTTTAATAGTTTAAGCAATAGTACCCCTCGCTTTTTGTTTTGTTTTTCCCAAAATCCCATATAAACAACTTAGCTAATTATAACATTTCTGAATCGTTTTTTTTAATTATGTTTCACAAGTAAAATGTTGGTCATGCTGTGTTTCTAATTCACGGTAGCATGTTAATATTGAAACGTTTTTTCTAAAATTTTTTTATTTTATGGTTTTCATCCTTTATTTTCTTTACTTTCTCAAAAATTCGTCATCCACTATTTTCCTTTTCATAATTTTTGTAATATCAACCTCTGATTAGAGTAGTAGATGTGAACGATCCAAGTCGCTTTTTATTTCTATTTTCAAGATAATTTCATAAATCTTTCTTTATTATCCAAGACTGGCTTTTTGAAAATTTTCAAATCTATGCTTTAAATGAATTTAAAAAGCATGAAAATGATTTAGGCCGTTTTTGTTTTCGTTTGAGCCTTCTTGCCAACCTAAAATTCTTTTACTTTTAGTAAGCCACTTTTGAGCCTTTTTCTACTTTCAATTGATAGCTCCACTTACCATTTCATTTTTACCAAAGCCAACTTCTCCAACCTATCTAATCACACTACACCTTTTTGAGTTTCAATAAAAATTTTATAATCATGATAGGTTGTGTTGGGATATTCATGAAGAAAATTTTGAAAAAAAACGGAACTATTCTCAAAAGAAGTGTTTGACTTTAAATGGCCAATTTCCAAATCAAAATAAAAATATTATGGGCTTTGTTTTTTTTTTGAGAAAAAGAAAGGAAAAAGAAAAAAAAAAGAGAAAATTTTTTTTGTTCATTATAAATTTTTGAAACTCGTTGTTTTGGTTTAGTGTGATTTTAAGCCTCCTTGTTTATCTTTGAATTCCACTCCTAATCATAATCCTAAACCAAACATTTCAGTCCTATTAAGTCCTCTTGATTCATGCTTTTTATTTTTTGTATTAGCTAAGTAAAAAGGAAAAGTAGACTAGTGAAGTTTTGGATTTAAATTTAGATTTTTGTTATTTGATTGATATGCTTATAATTTGCCTCTTGGATCTAGTAACAACTCAATGCGTTTTTTGTTGGTTGATTTCCTTAAAGGATTTTTGTTGAAATTGTGGATGATTTATTTTCGTTAGTAAAGCTTATAAATTGTAAACCATGTTTAAGTAATTGTTTAGGGTTTACGTTTCACGTTCTCCCTACTTGGAATTTCGCATGATACTTGTGTTGACATAATTAGAATTCTCCTGATTAGTCACCTGTTATTTTAGCTAGTTTTTATATCTTTGCTTGGGGACAAGCAAAGCTTAAGCTTGGGGGAATTTGATAGTTCGTTTTGTAGCCTAAACTATTATGGTATTTTCTAGTTTTCAATTTACAAATCACGTCTTGTATGCGTATATTTTGGCCCCTTTTTGTATATATTATTGTCACTAACGTTTTTCCTTCTTTTTGCAGGTTTTTACAAAGTTTTGCTGTTACACGCCCCATGGTCACGCCCTCCTAGGGCGTGTACCTAGGGCGTGTAACCCAGTGGAATGAAGCAAACGGTCTAAAGACAGAAGACAAAGATTTCCATCTGACATGCCCCCGACACGGGCGTGTCACATTCAACACGGGCGTGTACATAGGGCGTGACCCGCATTTTTCTCCGCCGCAAGCGCATTTCCATCCTTCACCAATAAGTCACGGGCGTGTCTTCCTAGTCACGGGCGTGTACGGAGGGCGTGACCTACAAAGTTCACAGTTTTGGCGCCAGCATCAACTTTGACTTTTCTACCAGAAGACACAGACGACACGCCCCAAACACGGGCGTGACGGAGGGCGTGTCACCCCAAGTTCCGAGAAAAATAATCTGCCAGCAGCTGTTTCCTGCCAGAGTTATTGCATCGCTTTCGTACCTAACCCGGCACGCCCCCGACACGGGCATGACGGAGGGCGTGACTCGGCCGAAAAAAATTCTATAAATAGAACCCCTCTCCTTGAGCCCAAAAAGCAGATTTGAGGAGTAGTGCTGTCACTTTAGTTTTTCATGTCTTAAGCTTCTCTCTTCCCCTTTCTCATTTCAAGTAATTACATTTTTTTATGCAAGCCCTTTCAGCATTTTTGTACTTCCTTTTTACAGTATTTGTAAGCATCGTAGGTGTTCTTATAGTATCTGTGTGCCCTAGTTGTGATTCCTCTTCATTAAGAAATAAAATAGTTCGCTATTCTCTTTCCCTTCTGCTCGGTGTTAGTTTTCATATTATTAATATGGTTTTCATTTTCTATACCATGAGTAACTAAATCCTCCTTGTACTCGATCTTGATGATCCGAGGTTTGAGTGATTAAGTTATGATACTTTAATTTTCCCTTTTCTTTTTAGGGTTTAGCCTTGAATTACTCTTGATTCCTTTCGGGTTGGAGACATATCATCGATATATACTCTCCGCCTTAGCTTTCATGCTTGGATAGCCGAGAGGCCGATAGTTTGAAGTGAGCACTCAAGAGGAAAGGGATTTGTATGCACCCCTCGAGAGAGGCAGTCGTCCAAATCTCCCGGATTGGAGTAAAATCTAATAGAGGGGTTCATCGCGTAAAGCGAGCTTTAGGCCTCCGATTTAGACGAAAGTCGGTCGGACCTTCCTAAACTCAGTTGGGCACGACTTCGAGAGAAGCGTGTTTAAGCTTTAGGAACCTCCGCGGTCAAGAAACTTTTCCCTATTAAGTTTAGGTTGTTATCGCATTTCTTTATTAACTCTAGCCGAGGTGATTCTTGATCGAGTGCATTTTCATCCCATTGTTTCAACCCTTTATCGTAATCGCTTCTAATAACTCTTTAACTTACTGCAGTAGTTCTCTTTCCAGCTTTAACTGTATTTCCTTTCGTAATTGCAATTTACTTTTTAACCCTCAAGTTTTTCATTCGATAAAATAATAGTCTTCATGTGAGTAAGTGTACTCAGCAGTCCCTGGATTTCAATACGACACTTGTGTCCCCTAGCTACAATTTGATAGGTATACTTGACTAGATGGATTGCTAGTTCGGTTGCTTTTATTTTCTTCACGATTAGTAGACAACGGGCATGTGCGTGGTCGAGGAAGAGGACCACAAGGAAGAAATGTCGGGCCTGCTCAGGATCCGGTGTTTGCGCTAGACATGGCGCAAGAGAGGAATCCTCAAGAGGTGATTGCAGGTATGTCGTCATTTGATTAATATATTATAAGCATTCCCTTTTGATTGCCTAAGATATGCTAGGAGTCTAGTTTGAGTCCTTGTAATTGATACCTAGGCACCGTGATGGTTGGTGGGAAACTGTCCTATACTCTTTTCAATACCGGTGCCACACACACATTTGTGTTGACAGACTTCGCTAAAGGCCTAGAAGGAGTGCAATACTTCACCGGTATTGCTCGGAGAGTACGCCTCCTAGATAGCTCTAAGATGACTGCAACCGCCAAGTGGGAATAGGATATACTTCTTGGAGGAAAGACCTTTGAAACCCCTGCCACAGTATTGAGAATGTCAGAATTCGACCTCATTCTGGGAATGACATGGTTGGATTGGCACCGTGCAAGAATTGATTGTACGGAGAAACAAATTTTCTTAAGACATGTGCACTCTGAAGTAATCTTTCAAGGTATTAGATTCGAACCTCGTATGTTGTAATCTTCAATCCAGGCCTTAAAAGCCCACATGAAGGGGGATGATATCTACATGATTTGTTTTTAGTTGAAAGAGATGACAATAGATGTGAAAGATGTGCGAGGGGTACAGGATTTCACTGAGGTATTTCCCGAGAAGCTGCCGTGATTACCCCCGCATCGAGAAGTGGACTTCCAAATTAAGTTAGTACATGGTGCCAAGCCCGTCTCCAGGACCCCTTAACGTATGGCTCCTAAGGAACTCGCTGAGTTTAGAGTTTAGTTGCATGAATTAGTAGAGTCTGGGTTCGTTCGCCCTAATTCATCACCTTGGGGAGCCCATATTCAATTCATTAAGAAGAAGGACAGAACACTATGGTAATGTATAGATTATCGGGAACTCAACCATTTGACGGTGCGGAACACCTACCCACTACCGTAGATAGATAAGTTATTCGATCAACTGGTAGGAGCGTACAAGTTTTCCAAGTTGGATCTGCGCTCGGGGTATTAACAGCTGAGGATACAAGAGGAGGATATTCAGAAAATGGCATTTAGCTCAAGGTATGGGCTATATGAGTTCACTGTGATGCCTTTTTATCTCACAAACGCCTCTTCAGTGTTCATGAGTCTGATGAACAAAGTGTTTGTGCCATACCTAGATTTTTTTGTCATCGTCTTCATCGATGACATTTATGTATATTCGAAGATAGAAGAAGATCATGTTAAACACCTAACCTTGGTGCTGAAGAAGTTAAAGGAGCATACCTTATTTGCCAAGTTCAACAAGTGTGGATTTTTGGCTCCGAGAAGTTGCCTTCTTAGGCCACATGATCAGTGGTGCTGGATTAGCCATGGATTCGTCGAAGGTGCGTGTTGTGAAGGAATAGTGGGCTTTTAAGTCGGCAGCTGATCTACGAAGTTTCCTTGGACTTGCTGGGTATTATCGTAAGTTCGTGAAAGGATTCTCGAAGATAGCCCTCCCTCTAACTGCCTTGACGAAGAAAGGTGTGCCATACGAGTGGACACCCTAGTACGAAGCCGCATTCCAAGAGCTGAAGGATAGACTTACCTCCGAACCCATCCTAGCCCTTCCATCTGGGAAGGAAAGATTCCAAGTCTATACTGATGCATCATACCAAGGGATGGGAGCAGTACTGATGCAGCACGGGCATGTGATCGCTTATGCATCGAGGCAACTGAAGAAGCATGAAGCTAATTACCTTGTTCATGATTAGGAGTTGGGGGTAGTGGTGCTCACCTTGAAGGTTTGGAGACACTATCTATATGGCGTCCACTGTGAGATATTTTTGGATCATAAGAATTTAAAGTATCTTCATACTCAAAAGGAACTGAACTTGAGACAGCGACGGTGGTTAGAATTTCTATGTGATAATTAATTTACCTTGAACTAACACCCCAAAAAAGCAAACTCCGTAGCTGATGCTTTGAGCAGAAAGGTACTAGAATTGAGCCCCGAGTCCCGGTTCGTGGGTATGAAATTGGCTCGTTTGATCGAAGATATGGAGATCACCCTGGTGTATAAAGATCATTCTGAAGAATACACGGAGTACCTAACCACAACGAGTATAGTCTGTGATACTCGGGACTGGATTCGGGCAGAGCATGGGAAGGATTCTGCTCTGGCCCTAGTGTTTAAATAAATTGAATATAAATCTACTGACGAATATTCCCTAAATGATGGCCACGTTAATTTCTGTGGCCATTTTTATGTTCCCGAAGGCAGTAAGATTCGGGAAGATATCTTAAGAGAGGCACATTGCTCTAAGTATTCAGTGCATCCTTGGATTGCCAAAATGTGCGCTGACTTGGCGAAGACCATGTGTTGGCCAGGAATGAAAAGAGATGTCAGGTATTTTGTTACGCACTGTGAGGCTTGCCAAAGGGTGAAGGCAGAATGCAAGAGCCCCGGGGGATTATTATAGTCGTTGTCCATTCCCGAGTGGAAGTTCGAGGATATCTTCATGGACTCTGTTCACGGGTTGCCTCGCTCACGCTCTGGGAATGATTTAGTTTTGATACTTGTGGATCACTTGATGAAGGTAGACATGTTTATTCCTATGAAGAAGGAGGCACATGTGGACATTTTGGTGCGCCCTTTTGTGGAGTAGTTTGTACGATACCCTGGCGTGCCAAGGATAATTGTTTCTGACTGGGATGGACGCTTCATCTCTAGGGAATGGAAAGATGTACAGGCTTATTGGGGTTCATGCCTTACCTTCAGCACAACGTTTTGTCCTCATACAGACGGGCAGTCTGAGAGGACCATCAGAACCCTGGAAGATCTGTTAAGATTGTGTGTGCTAGATAGAGGAGATCCATGGGAAAGGCTCTTACCCCTGGTAGAATTTCATATAACAATAGTCATCAGGCCACTATCAGGATGGCACCCATGAATCCCTTTATGGAAGAAGGTGTAGAACTCCATTTTCAATGGGTACAAGATGAAGACCCAAAGGTTTTGGGAATTGAGTACATTGGCGATACAGATGCTATTGTTAGGTTTATACGGGGCCGTGTGCTCAAGGCTAAAAGTTTGCAGGCTATGTTTTATAATGCAAAGCACCAAATGGTGGAATTTCTAGTGGGTGACAAGGTATTCTAGAAGATCCGGCTGACGCATGGAGTGTTACGGGTGTGTGGTGTGAAGAAGCTCAGCCCAAGATACGTTGGGCCTTATGCTATATTGGAAAAGATTCGCGCTTTGGCCTATCGGTTTGAACTACCACCAGACATAGAGAATCTACAACACGTATTCCATGTGTCAGCACTTCAGAAGGCACTGTTACGGCCCGAACAACATGTCCTCACCATAAATGGAGCATTAACAACTGATAGATCTATTCGACTAAAGTCGGTGCGGATAGTGGACAACGAGACGAGGAGCTTGTGGCGGAAAAGTGTTCTGTTAGTAAAAGTCATGTTGTCAAATAATGGGAAGGAGGATTATACTTGGGAGCCAGTGGAATTGATGTAAAAGCGCTACCCGGAGCTGTTTTCCCAAGGTAATTTTAAAAGCATATTTTATTTCATTTTCATGCTTTACTTCCCAGCCTGATTTCGGGGATGAAATCTTTTATTTTTTTTTTATAAGATTTGCAACATCTCGTTCCGTGCTAGGACCCTCGCACGCATTCTGATTCATGAGATTTGACTCAAGATCGGTGTGTATTGGCCAAAGGGCTAGGGTTGAGTGACACTCAATGAATAATGGCGGAACAGACCTTAGATAAATGAACCAAGGGAAATTCATCAGATATCACCGAGGATATCCGACGAATTCGTCGAGTATCACTGGGTGATACTCGGCGTACTCGACACCATAAGTTGAAAAATGGTTAAAAGAAATTCGTCGGATATCGCTGATGATATCCGACAAATTCGTCGAGTGTGATGATTATTTGTCGAGTATCGCTGGCTGATACTCGATGCACTCAATACCAGAAATTAATATATCGGCCAAGTAAAATTCTTCGGATATAGCCAATGATATCCGACGAATTCGTCAAATATGGCGGAGAAGGATTTGGCGGGAGAAAACTTAGGTAATTCAATTAAGGGGAATTTGTCGAATATCACTAAAGATTTTCGACGAATTCGTCGATTATCACTTGGACGATTTGGCGAGACTACAGGAGAACTCGTCGAGTATACTAGGTTATATTGAGCGATTCGTCGAGTATGGAAGCCGATACTCGCCGAATTTAACTTGTGCATTTTTCGGCCCAGGCAGACTTTGTTGGCTTGTACAGGAGGACTGAACCGGACTTCAGGAATAGTGAGGCTGGGTTTCCATGGACCGGTCATTTCAAATAATGGCTAATAATGTACGGTCCACTAGCATGACAACATGTGGCATGTGACTTGAACTAATATATCATTATAAAAAGGAAAAAACTGAAAACCCTAGCCATCATTATCACTTCTTATTGCCGAGTTATTACTGTGCGAGGCCATTGGGGGAAACTAGATTGCAGGATTCAGAGTTCTAGGAGGAAGAGTCGTCCTTTTTCTGTGAAGAACACCACCGAAGAAGAAGAACCATGCCGCCAAGGAGAATGACGAGGTACATGGTCAGAAATGTAAGAACTGCCAGAAATGAGGTGAGCTTCCTACCCTCTCCCTTTGTGCTAGATCTCTAGTTCTACCTAGGAGAGATATCGACTCAAAAGAGTCTTGATTCGTGAGAAGAAGTCTTTAAGGAAGAGGTCATGCCAGGACTTGTGTCCTAGGGATTAGATGTCTTCGATCTCTTCTTCCTTCTATGTGTAGATGAGGACTTGGTTTCGAGAAGAGTGTTGGAATTTGAGGGTGAATAAGGGAGGAGTAATTCTGGATGTCATTTTTGGGAATATCGGTTGGAGGAGGAAGATGAACCGATGCCGTTCGTTTCGCTTTAAGATGCGTGCGGAAATCTATTTTCTACGCGCAGTGAGCTTTGAGGCCATTTTCGGGCATGATGCTGCCAGATCTGGGTTTTCATCTAAATAAGAGAGTCGTAGAACTTGGAAATACCTTTCCAACGGATTCTTACACGTTCTCTTACAAGGTCTGTGGCCTCATGAAAGTCCAATCGAACTTGCTGGACTGATAGGTTTATCGTGATGAAATTTGTACTCTCAACGCAGTAGACTTCGAGGCTAATTTCAGGTACATTACGGTATGATATGGGTGATGGAACAAATACCAAAGTTGCAGCCCTTGGAAATACCTTTCAACCGAATTGTTACAGGTCTTCATACAAGTCTAGTAGACTCGGGAATGTCTAATCAAAGTGGTTGTACAGTCATGTCCTTGCACTTAATACTCTTGGGTTAGGATAGTATTGGGCTTGGTTTTAGTAAAGAAATTGTAATAATAAATGTTGAGGTTTTAGTGAGTTTGGTCCTATGTGAATGTGATAAACAAATGGTTGGGAAAAATATTTTGGCATGATTGCAATTTGTGTAATTGAACAAGTTTGGAAGAAGAGGTGATGCTCGGTAATTGAACGAGTAAACCGTGAATCCATATTAATGCTAGGGGTGAACAATATTTATGCAGATCCGATTACCATGATGAATGATTAACGGATGGCGGATCCTTGATACCTAAAAAGAGATCGGAGGAGGTTGATGTATGGCCATAAGATGTGTTAAATAAGGAAGGTGTAAAATGCTCCACTGCTTAGAGTCTTGTCTCCCTTCGGGTAGTAGTGTGAGTTGGGTATGTTGAACATGGTGGCTTGCCACCCAAGTAAACAATAAATCCTAGTGGGGTATGTATATATGGAAGGCTTGGAAGTGCGAGGGTGTTGCCGCAATAAATCGATAATATTATAAGGGACTAATTATGGAGACCAATAAGTGAAATGCATGCGGTGTGAGTTGACACACAATGTCATAATCCTGGGTTAAGGATAGGGTGGCAGGTCTATGTGCTCGACAGTCATCCACTGATGGGAGTAAAGAGATATACTTGCACGGGTGGGCCTTGGTCCTCGGTGTTTACTTACCGAGGCACCCTCCATGCTAATGGACAGTTGGCCTTGGTCCTTTTGTGATATGTTCACAGAGGAACCTTCCGTGCCATGATGATAGGCCAGTTTGGACTGTGTTCTTGGTGCACATCTACCCAAGATGCCTCTGTTCTGTATTATTCATCAAAGCTCCGTTGTTGTGTTGTTAGCATTGAGGCGTACATACGCCTAAGCCAGGTAGTGTGAATGACAGCTTAGTAGTGGATAAGCCCGCTCTACTTTCACCGTCTGGCCACGACGGATGATGCCTTAGAGGTTAGCTACCTGCTCAAAAAGTGGGAATAACAAGTCTGTGTCGACATAGCAATTGCATGTGTGTGATCATGGGTGAGTCATTGCATTGCATTCATTTCATTACATACATAAGATCCTCGTAGTATAAGTTTGTATGGGCACTCTATTACCATGAGTTACTTTGATGTTGAACCGGTCCTTAACTTATATGTCTGTATTGGTATTCATATAAGTTAAGTTACTTCCTGTAATAGATTCATATTTTATACTGTTGTTGATGGTATAACTACTAGAGTAGACTGCTATACTCATTTGATGTACTTACTCGGATATTCATTGATATTGATTAATTCTATACCACCTTTTTGTACAACTGTTTATATATATTATACCTTGTTCCTTTCTCCGTCCGGTGCCGAGGAGTCGCCGGGGGAGCGGATGTGATAGTCACTTAGTCTTTATGACTAATGATGAGTCCCTATTTTATACCTTATTTTGGACTCATCTAGGCCTTTTTCCTCAGCTTTGCACTATCTTTTAGCGCCATTAGTACTCCTTTTGGTTAGCTACGGCATTCCACGCCCTGTGCACCTTTTTAGCCCATTTCTGTGCTTGTGTGCATTTGCATTCTTGCTAAGATTATTATTTTTTGCTGTGGCTGCCACGATCGATATCCCGTGTAGTTTTCCTGCAGGTTTGGGGATCGTGAGGGCATTCGGGATAGGCGTTTCACTATTTTTGGCAAAGGAGTCAGTGGTCGTGCGTTTTTACCCACGCACGACAATCGACCTCCTGGCGCACGATCACTGATCGTGCGCAGCCCGGACTCATTTGTGAAATCCCTGTCTTGAACCTTCCGCACGATCACTTGCCATACCGCGCACGACCACTGCTCGTGCGGCGCCGATCGTGCGCAGTCATACCCATTTTACAAAGTTCTGCCTGGCTATTTCCGCACGATCATCAGCATTGCCTCGCACGATCACTGATCGTGCGCTGCTGATCGTGCGCGACCATTGATTTTCTGATGCAGGTCTACAGGTTGCTCGCGCACGGGCGCTGACCTTGGTCGCGCACGACCACTGGTCGTGTGCCAGTGGTCGTGCGCCCTATTTATTCTGCAAGCTATAAAACGCCCTGTTCCGCGAATTAGGGCAACGAACATTTTTACGAAACCTCCGCCACTCCGCCGTTTCGCCCTCCAGCAGTTCTATTCGCCTCCACCTTCATCCCTACCATCTGGAGGACCTTCTCCTGCGATTCCGAAGTATTCCGCATCCTCCGATGATCCTCCCGGCCATTGAAGCATTCTTCCCCGAGCTTTCCACCAAGGAAGAAGATGAAGCATACCTAGAGAACGGAATTACAGGCCCTCGAGGTGACAGCTCGGTGGTACCGGAAGCCCTCCTCGGACTGCGCATGGAAGCGGATTGACGACCCGCACCTCCGGCCAACAACCGCGGTGGATCTTCAATCTCGTGGTTTTGCATTTTTTATCTTTTCTTATTGCATGGAATGTTTATGCATGTAATGAACATCAATTTCTAGTGTTAATTTGATCGTTTGTGTTTCATCTTGCTTATGAGAATTATTCTTTGATGCGCCTCGCTCCATCTCGCTCCACTCCACGTGTTCGTTTCACTCATTTTCACTCCGCACTAATCACCTCACTCGCTAGACTTCCGTCCACTCACCAACCGAAGTACGGCATCGCGGCCGCTACATCCATCTCGCCTTGAGAAGCGGTGATTGCGACCCGCATAGTTTACATTAGTGTAATCGGTCGTAAGACCACCAACCAAAGCCCCTTCTTTTTCTGTTTATTTCAATTAACTCTCATAACAATAGTTTTAGAGTCTAAATCGTTCGACTCTAATTGCATTCGTCAAGAGACCGACATCCGGGGATTTATTCCCAACTTTATTACTTGTGCGACCGGTACGCTTGCCGTATTTTACGCGCATCAAGTTTTTGGCGCCGTTGCCGCGGAATGCAACTGTTGAACGATTATGATTTCTGGAAGTATTGGTATAAGAGTTAGTGCTTTTTGATTTTTGTTTCTTTGTTTTGTTGCTTCAGCGGATGCAGGGACGTGCTGCAAGAGATCTCGTTACTTACGATCCTGAGATCGAGCGAACTCTTCGTGCGCAAAGGCGTGCCGCTGCTATCAATCCAATCACAATGGGAGATCAGTTGAACAATGACAACGGAGTTCGTGTTGGAGGGAACCTCCATGATTACCGGAACGGGGATTAGAATGAGGTGAATCCGCCGCATGTCCGAACCATGAGAGACTACACCATTTCCACTGTAGGGAGCATTTACCCTGGGTTCGGACCGACGATCGCAAACCAGCAGTTCGAGATCAAACCAGCAATTCTTAACATCATCCGGAACAACGCACAGTTCTCCAGAATGGCCACGGAGGATGCCCATCTTCACTTGGCAAACTTTTCAGAAATCTGCGCTACTTTCCGCTATGCTGGGATTCCTGATGATACGGTCAAGCTCCGTCTCTTCCCCTTCTCTCTACATGACAAAGCCAAGTCATGGCTTCATGCCCTTCCTCCTAGAACTGCCACAACCTGGGAGGCTCTTACCATAAAATTTCTAGCCAAATTCCATCCGGTCGACCGTATCGTGAGCTTGAGACGGGCCATAGCTAATTTCAGGCAAAACGACCAAGAGAGCTTAGCGGAAGTTTGGGAGCGCTTCAATGAGTTGCTGCGGAAGTGCCCCAACCACGGATTCCAAACGTGGAATCTCGTGGAAAGCTTCTACTTCTCTATCGAACCTCAACACCGCGCCATGATTGATGCCGCCTCTGGTGGAACAATTATGAACCTTGCTCCTGAGGATGCTTTGAGAGTTTTGCAGGACACCGCCACGCACAACGCCTTTTGGACCGCAGGAAGGAATACTCCCCGTGGGACAAGTGGAGTCTTTATTGTGGAAGCATCAAGGCCCGCTGCTGCTGCTCCGGTGTGGGCCATTTCGTGTCAAGGATGCGGAGAAACCGATCATCATAGCTTTGAGTGCCCTGGAGCGGAGGTAACTTATGACCCCGCCTTTTCCAATGAAACTGTTAATTTTATCGCGAATCAAAACAGGGGCGCGCCTTATGGAAATGTGTATAATCCGGGTGCGAGAAATCACTCGAACTTCTCGTGGAATCAAAACGCACCGGGCCAACGATGGCAACCGGGGCAGCATCAATATGATGCCTCCGCCTCCGGAAGCCAACCGCGGCCGCCTCACCCGAATTACCCCCAAGGGCCCCTCGCCGTAAAAACCAATTCATTGGCTGAAATGTTTGAAAAATTTGTTGAAGTTTCCCAGACGAACATGACAAACCAAGCCGCTTCAATGAGTAAGCTTGAGGCACAGTTGGGCTAATTGGCTCAAATGGTCTCCGAGCACACTCATGGTACTCTCCCAAGCAACACCGAAACAAATCCCCACGAACAAGGGAAAAGCCTTGGGGAGGAAAGGCTGGGGAATAACAACGAGCTCGTGATTAGCTGTATGATCAACAATGTTGAAACCACTGCTTTATGTGATTCCGGAGCATCTAGCAACATCCTCACTCTGCAGGATGTCGCGAAGATGCAATTGCAAATAAACACCGAAGACCGGAAATCACTTATTTTAGCTAATGGAAATGTGGTTGATACTGAAGGTGGTGTGAGGGAAGTTGAGATCGAGGTTAACGGCAAACATTTTACCACTGATTTTCAGGTCATGGGACCAAAAGAAAATGACTCCATTCCGATACTTGGAGTCCCATTCCTGACGGCCAGTGGCGCATCCCTGGATTTTTCCAAAGGACGCGTCACCTGGCCGACCGATGATTTCGCCCTCGATGATACTTCCGTACACCCCTCTCCTGTTCAAAACGACGTTTTTCTGAGTAGTGTAGATTTCAAGGAAGATTCTGGAATCCAAGCATTGAAGGCAACCCTTACGGATGAGAAAACAAAGGGAGGTGTTGGTACCCTGGATGTGATTTGGCTTATGTAATCCCTTTCCGGTCCCTCTTGATCCATATAACTATATATGATCATGTTTAGGCCTTGTTCAGTTTCCCTAGGACAGTTTATAACTGACCTAGAGCTTAGGCTAGTAGTTCTAGATGTATTTTTTGGTTAAGGCTTTTTCCGTTCGACCATCGTCGAACGAGGCCTCGCGATCGTCGATCATTGGTCGACGATAGCAGGGCTATTGAATCGTTGAAGTCAAGACAATTATCGTCGACCGATGGTCGACGATCTCAGAGCAAGTTTATTATGCACTGAAGGTTGGTCGACGATCTGCCATCAGCAGTTCTACGATCGTGTTCTCGCTTCACGATTTCTGTCTCGACAGATTGTTTGCCTTAGTCGTCGACATCATGTGATGTTCGACGTTTTCTGCTTCGACAGATTCTTTGTTGGTCGACGATATCTTGAGCTGGTCGACGATTTCTGGTCGACGATTTCTGTTGCGACAGATTTCTGCTTTTAGTCGACGATCTGTTAGCTAGGTCGACGATCATCGAACCCCTGTTCGACGATTTCTGTCTGCCTTTAACAATTTGCACTTATTTTATCCCTTGGTTTATTTCCAAGTGTTTTAGCGTGTGGTTAGAAAGATTTTCTGAAGATTGTTTTTGCTAATTTATGGCTTAAATTCAAATGAATTACTTACCAAATATGTTAAGCATAAATTACGGGATTTCGTATTTTGATAAAGCATTTTTGTCTTATTATACAAAATATATTGCCAGGCTGTATTCTAGCCGTTGGCGGTGTATGCTATTTCCAAGAATGATAAGTCTTTATGCTGAGATATTTTCCTATTCATTTATTTCCTTATTGGGACTGACAGTAAGTTAATAGGCCATTCTATTCCTATTGCTATATTCTATTTTGAGATAATCTGTTGCAGTGCTCGAGGATTCAAATCAATAGAGCCGTTCCAAAGGAAAATTGAGAAGACATATTTAAGAGAGATTTTTTTCTCAGAAAAAGAAGAAGTTACAGATACAGAGAGATTTTTTTCTTAGTGCTGCATTCTCTCAAGCATCTCCAGAGCAACTCTTCACAATCTCACAATCAGAAGAAGAAAAGCTTTCCTGAAGCAAAAGTCCAAAGCAATTTCTTTCATTCTCAAGTCTCCTGAGCATCTGCTTAGAGTTTTCAAGACTTCAGAAAGAGCTCCAGATCTGCTTCACGTGCTCCAGAATCTGAAGACCTGATAAAAATCAGTCTACAGATCTCTGAGGATTTAGTTTCAATATATCTGAAACTCCTTCATCCTGAAGCAAAGGCTTTCCCTGGACCTCCACTGAGCCAGGGGGAGACTTTGATTCTTTAGAGAATCCACAAGTCTTCTCTAATCTGTATTAACAACAGAGAAGACAATCTAACCCTCTCAACCCCTTTGTAAAAGAGTTTTCACACCTCTTCAAAAGTGAACATTGGTGACAGGGCACCTTATCAACAACCTGTGGTTGAGCATCCTTATCAAAAGCTCAAAGGGTCTGTTTGATCTACCTGAATCAGATCATTGGTGGCAGGGCACCTTAGCAAAAACCTGTAGTGGATTCCTACCAGGGTGGTAGAAGAGTGGAGTACCTATTAAGAGGGAACCACTATATATCCTGTGTCTCTCTGGCTGTTTTTTGTTTAATTGTCTTTTCTGTGGCTGTGATAGAACTACCTAGGATTGCTAGTTGCTGTGATAGGTTTATAGTTAAACTGAAATTTCAGTTAACTCTCTCACTTGTGCACGTCACTGTGTTAGGCTCTTAGGGTTCAAGTATCAGATTATTTTATTCCGCAAATAAACTCCAAGAGAGCTGACTAGTTATTCATAAAATTTGAATACTCTATTCACCCCCCCCTCTAGAGTAGTTTACAACTTATCCCCTCACTTTCAATTGGTATCAGAGGGAGGTTAACTGTTCATACAGGCTAACACCTGAGTTAAAAGATCCTGTGATAAGTTGTTTCCTGATACCATTCACAAACACTTTCACACATGGCCCAGTCTAAGGATTATTCAAGCACCAGACCTCCTGTATGCAACTTGTCCAAGTTTGGCATATGGAAGGCCAGGATAAGACTATACATGAATTCTATTGATGAGGATATCTTTTCTTCTATTTTGACAGGACCACCTGCTAGGCCTGCTGCTGCTTCCACTTCTGCTGATCTCAGTGTTGTGCCACCACCTGACTACAATGAAACCTACAAGAAGGCAAAAGCAGCTGATGCAAAAGCAATGAATATCCTAGCTCAGACAATGTCTGATGAAATATTCCAGAAGCTTGCTGAATATACCTCAGCCAAAGCTATGTGGGATTCCCTCAACCACATAGTTGCTGGCTCAGCTGACGAGAGGAAGGACAGGAGATCCAACCTCACTTCTCAGTATGAAAATTTCAAGAAGGATGATGCTGAAGACATTGACACAATGTACACAAGACTCAGTTCAATAATAAGTGAACTGAGGTCTTTGGACAAGGAGATAACTTTGTCAGAAGTCAATGACAAGATCCTGATGTGCTTTCCCATCTCTTGGGACTCAAGGATATGGCCCATCAAGGATGGAAGAAACACTGTGGAACTCTCCACAGAAGCTCTGTTGGGAAAGCTCAAGTCATATGAGCAAACTTTAAAGAGCAGAGCTGCTGCAATTGAAGTAAAAACTCCTACACCTACAAAGAAAGAGCACTCTCTAGCTCTTAAGGCTGCTGAGACTTCTGAAGGAAGTCAATCAAATGAGGAGTTACTGGCACTCATTGCCAAGAGATTCTTCAACATGGGAAGAAGAGACCTCAGAAAGAAGTTCTCCAAGTATGAGGACAAACCAAGGTATGACAAAACTCCATCTAAAGAAATCATCTGTTATGTTTGCAGCAAGCCTGGACACATTGCTCCAGATTGTCCAGAGAAGAAACACAAGGAGAAGAAACATGAGAAAGAGTACAGGAAGCACCACTCCAAGTCCTCCTCACACAAATACAAGAAGAAGGACAAGGGATTTGTGGCTGCTACCTGGAGTGAAACAGAAGAGGATACCTGCTCCTCTAGCTCCAGTGATTCAGAAGAAGAAGAAGAGAAGAAAGCCAAAGAGGTCTGCCTCATGGCTATTGATGCCTGCAGCTCTCTGTCAGCTGCAGAGAATTCTGAAGAACAAGGAGACAATGAAGAAGATTCCTCTATGGAAGACCAGGTAATCGACTCATTTGATTTCTCATCTCCTGAGTTCAAATTAAAATTTAAAACTCTATGTTTAGATTTACTATTGTCTGAAAAAGAAATTAAGTCACTTAGATTAAAGATAATGGAACTAGACATGGAAAGTATTGAAATAATTAGATTAGAAAAGGAATTAGAAAGCTCAAAAGAAGAAGTAACATTCCTAAAATTAGAACTAGCTAAATCTAAGAGATTAGAAGAACAATTAAATGGCAGAAGCCTTAAATTATCTGAAATAACCAGTATAGCAAACACTAGGGTTGGTAATGATAAACTAGGCTTAGGTGCTACATCTAGTGAACCCATCCTCCTCACAAAGGAGAGATTTAGCACTCCAGTAAAATTTATTTCTGAATCAGGAATAAAGAATACTGAGGAAATTGAAAAATGCAAGAAAATTCAGAATAAGATTAAGAAAGAGAACAGGAAGAAAAAATTTCTAGCTTTACAGAAATCGTCGAACATTAATCGACGATCGTCAAACCAATCGTCGAACGTCTATCGACGATCGCTGAACACCTTCACCAAGTATGAGATCTTTGGTGCAGGAGATCGACGATCTCATCTTGAGTCGTCGACCAGTGATCGACGATCTCATCATGAGTCATCGACCAGTGATCGACGATCGTGGAATCCAGAACATAGCACTACTACAAATGATCGACGATATGACTTGCGATCGTCGACCGTGGATCGACGATCTGGACTTAAGCTGGAAAATAAATTTCAAACTTCCAGAATTGCAAATCCCAATCACTACCCTAGGTCGTTTAATCCTTTAACTGAATGGATTATCCCACCTAGGAGATCACATCCTTTAGGATATAAATCTAAGCCTGCAAAATCTTTTATATCTAGTTTTTCTTTTGTGAAGAATACTGGACCCAAGGTAACCTGGGTCCACAATGTATACTTGATATCTTTGTAGGTGAAGACCTATCCAGTCATACATGACAAATGGTATCTGGATAGTGGATGCTCAAAGCATATGACAGGAAAGAAGAAGAATCTGTCAGGGTTCAAAGCCAAGCTGGGACCAAAAGTTGTATTCGGGGATTCCAGCTGTGGACAGACTGAAGGGTATGGCAGCTTCACCATAGGAGCTGTAACATTCAAGAAGGTTGCTTATGTCTCAGGACTAAAGCACAACCTAATCTCTGTAAACCAAATGTGTGATGCTGGGTACAAGGTATGGTTTACTGACACTGCTTGTAATATTGCTTTAAATAATACTGTTGTGTTAGTAGGTATTAGAATTGGTAATGTTTATGTTGTAGATTTTAACTCATCCAAATCTGAAATATGCTTATTTAATGAAGTAACCAGTAATAATACCCTTTGGCATAAGAGACTTAGTCATGTAAATTTGAAAAACATTTCTAGGTTGGCTAAATACAATCTTGTAAGAGGCTTACCTTCTTGCCCCTACAAGAAGGAAGGCCTTTGCAAAGCTTGTCAATTAGGTAAGCAAACAAGAAATAGCTTTAAATCAGTTAATAAAAGTGATTCTCCCAGGATTCTGTACTTGCTACATTTAGATTTGTTTGGTCCTATTGCTGTACAGAGTCTTGGAGGAAAGTCCTACACTCTAGTAATTGTAGATGACTTCTCTAGGTTCACTTGGGTATTCTTCTTGAGAACTAAGGCTGATAACTTCAAGGTTCTTACAGATTTTCTAAAGTGTATACAGAGTGAGTACTCTACTCAGATTGCCTTGATTAGAAGTGATCATGGTACTGAGTTTGAGTCTCTTCTTATGCAAGAATTCTGTGAGAAGGAAGGTATCAAACATAGCTTCTCTGCTCCTAGAACTCCTCAACAAAATGGGGTAGTTGAAAGGAAAAAACAGAACCCTAATTGAAGCTGCTAGTACATTGTTGGCAGATGCTAATATGCCTCTGTCCTTTTGGGCTGAAGCAGTTAGCACAGCTAACTATGTATTGAACAGAAGCCTGATACATAAACTTAAGGGTAAGACTCCCTATGAGTTACTTAAGCAAGTGAAACCTAAAATAGACTATTTTAGAGTATTTGGCTGTGTTGCTTTTGTTCATAACAATAACAAAGAATACCTTAGAAAATTTGAGGCAAAAGCTTCAATGGGAGTCTTTCTGGGATACTCTCAAGTAAGCAAAGCCTATAGGGTCCTCAATAAATCCTCTCTTAAGATAGAAGAGTCTGCACATGTCTCTTTTGATGAGACAGTCATGTATTATAAGGAGAAGGACTCTTCCTCTAATAGTACAGTGCAAGTCCTAGGAGTAAGTAAGGATTTGGAAGGTTTGAGACTCACACAGGAGAATCATCCCCAACAAACTCCTCAGGTTGCTTCTTCAGATTCTGAATCTGATGTAGAACTTTTACAAGTTAAAGCACCTGCTCCAACAGTTGATCAAATTCCACATGAGGAATTGAATCTTGAACATGTTGAAGATCAGATCATTGTTGAACCTACTAATCTTGTCACACTTAGAGATCACCCTGTATCTCAAGTGATTGGAGACATTTCAGTAGGAGTCCAAACAAGACATCAACTCAACAAAGATGTGATGTTTGCTTGTTTCCTTTCTCAGGTTGAGCCCCTAACCATTAAAGATGCTGAGCTTGATCCACACTGGATTATAGCCATGCAAGAGGAACTTAACCAGTTTGAAAGATGTAAAGTTTGGACCTTGGTTCCAAGACCAAGAGGCCAACTGATCATAGGCATCAAGTGGGTGTTTAGAAACAAGCTTGATGCCCAAGGCATAGTAGTTAGGAATAAGGCTAGGCTAATAGCTCAAGGCTATAGACAGGAGGAAGGCATAGATTATGATCAAACTTTTGCCCCTGTAGCTAGACTAGAAGCCATTAGGATTTTCCTAGCCTATGCTGCCTATAAGAAATTTAAGGTCTTCCAAATGGATGTGAAGAGTGCCTTCCTCAATGGAGATTTAAAGGAAGAAGTGTTTGTTGAACAACCACCAGGGTTTGTTTCATCAACCTTACCCACTCATGTGTTCAAACTCCAAAAGGCTCTATATGGACTTAAGCAAGCTCCTAGAGCTTGGTATGAGACCTTAGCAAATTTCCTTCTAGAACACAAGTTTGTGAGAGGTGTAGTAGATAGAACCCTATTTATTAGACATCATAAGGACTCACAACTGTTAGTTCAAATCTATGTAGATGACATTATATTTGGCTCCACTGATCCCAAACTATGCAAGAGGTTCTCTGAACTAATGCACTCCAAGTTTGAGATGAGCAGCATGGGTGAGTTATCCTATTTCCTTGGTCTCCAAGTGAAACAGTGTGTTGATGGTATCTTCATTTCTCAATCAAAATATGCCAGAGAGCTGGTTAAAAGATTTGGAATGTCTGATGCTTCATCAATGAGCACACCTATGGCCTCAAATGCAGTTATTGATTCTGATGTCAATGGCAAGTCTGTTGATCAAAAGAACTATAGAGCCATTGTTGGTTCCCTGCTGTATTTGACTGCAAGTAGGCCTGACATAATGTTTGTTACATGCCTATGTGCTAGGTTTCAGGTCAACCCAAAGGAATCTCACTTAACTCTTCTCAAGAGGATCTTGAGATACCTTAAGGGATGCCCCAACTTAGGACTGTGGTACCCAGCTGAGTCAGGATTTGAATTAATTGGATATTCAGATGCTGATTATGCTGGTTGTAGAGTTGACAGGAAAAGCACCTCAGGGACCTGTCAGTTCCTGGGAGAGAGACTTGTCTCTTGGTTTTGTAAGAAACAGGCATCTGTGTCTACTTCAACTGCTGAGGCTGAGTATATAGCAGCGGCTAGTTGTTGTTCACAGATCCTGTGGATTCAAAATCAGCTAGTGGATTATGGGTACACACACTCAAAAACAAAAATTCTGTGTGACAGTACCAGTGCAATATCAATTGCTCAAAATCCTGTGCACCATTCCAGGACCAAGCACATTGAGATTAGACATCATTTTCTAAGAGATAATGTGGAAAAGAACAAGATAGCAATGGAATTTATATCCACAGACCTGCAGAGAGGAGATATTTTCACTAAGCCCCTTGATGAACAAAGGCATTTGTTCTTCCTGAACCAGCTTGGTATGATTAATGGTTCAGAGTAGTGAAAATTTGGATAGATTTGTTTTCTGTCTAAAATCGTCGAACGACTGCTCGACGATCTTCGACCAGGTCAGAACTATCATCGACCAACGGTCGACGACAGCTTGTTCGGTAGTAAGGCAGAAATCGTCGATCAACTGGTCAACGATCACTCCTTAGGTATCTATCGTCGACCAGTGGTCGACGACAGATTTTCTGTGCTGTGTGGAGAATCGTCGACCAACATATATTGATCGACGATCGTGGTGATTGCTTGTAGTCGGTCGATGTTTTTCGTTTAGTCAAATATTGACTATCGTCGGTCATTGTTCGACGACCGATTTTATTCCGGGATCGACGATCGCAGATTTATATCTGATAGTCGATTTAGGTCTGGAGATCGTCGTCCTTCCGCTCCGTCTTTTCATATTCCATCTTCTGGCTTAGAATTCGCTCTCGAACTCTAATCCCGCGCGATTCTCTTCTCCCCTGCCTTGCATCTCGATTCGTCATTCTCTCTTCAATCTAATGGCGATTCCTTCTGCAGTTCTCTTCGGAATGAAGTTCGACACTGGTTTCTGTGTCGACTTCGATTCTTTCAGTCGATGTGATCAACCCATCCAAGACATTCTGCAGCTGTGTGAAGATCAAGGGCTAAAGAAATTTATGTCATTCTCACCAAAGATTCATATACCAGAGATTCGAGAATGGGTATATACCTCGTCCTCCAGCGACGAAGCGATGACTGGAAAGATAAATGGAGAGGAGGTCATTCTGACTCCTGAAGTTCTGACTGAGTTGTTTGGTCTACCAACCGGTACTGAGGACTATGAGCAAAATTCAGAGGAATATGGCCGCATGCTAACCGTGATGGGCCATGCTGAAGGTATTCCAGCTAAGCTGCTGAAAATAAACCTGTCTCCAGAGTACAAGTTTCTGGCAGACCTGGTGGGCAAGGTCGTTTTGGGAAAGCACTCTGCTCACGACAACATCAACAGGCAACAATTTGCCTTAATGTCAGTTTTGGTGAATAAGACGCAGATTGCCTGGGAAAAAGTTCTGTTTGAACTAATAAGGAGAAAGAACAATCAGAAAGAAGTAAACCTTGCCAGGGTGTTGGGTGTGTTTCTATATGTGAAAGCACCCCTGCTGCTTGTTTCTGCTCCCTCCGCAGTCAACGCCAGCAAGAGGTTGGACCCCTCTCTGTTCAAGAAATCTCAGAGAGTCATCAAGAAGTCAGCCAGGGTTGATCCTAACCCTCCATCAGACACAAGGGCTGATTCAGCCACTCTCCAGCTTGCTGGGGAAGGCTCAGCAATCCCTTCATCCTCCCTCTTTACCCCTGCATCTTCATCTCCTGCATTACCCTCCACACAATCTGCAGTGCCACCACAACATGCATCTTCCACCCTACATGCATCTCCACCCCAGTCACCCATACCACAACATCTGGCAGCCGCAGCCAGTGTTGACACGGTAACTGCTACCATCCTCACACACTTATCTCAACATGAATCCCACACTCATGTTGATGTTCACCCATCTCCACATGATTCATTTGATCATGTGGTAGATCATACTGCTTCCATTCCATCCACCTCTACATCCTCAGCATTTCAGATAACTCCTGAATTGCTTGCACAAATTGTAGAGCTCGTCACTCCAGCCATACAAAAAATGATTGAGGCTGCCAATGCCCCTCTCATTGCATCCATCAAAGCCCTTACTGAAGCCATCAAATCATTTCCACCCTCTGCTGAGCCCTCTTCAGTAAGATGCATGACTCTAGTCCCCACTGAAGTCATGCAGGGGGAGATGTCTGTTGAAGTGGTCTCAGGTGATACCTTGGCCCTTCAGGACAACTCTTCTCTTCCCCTTACAGCAATTGTAGAAGAACATCAAGAGTTTCCAGAGAAAGAGTCTCTAATGAAAGATCCAGAGCAATCAGAAGGTAAAACACTTCCTCTAAAGGTTATAATCAGGACTTTAAATTGATATCTTTATCTAACAAAGACATTCACTCCCTAGTGAATCTAGCTTCTGATGAAGATCTCCCAGAGAAAAATAATGAGGAAGTCCTCATGGACTTGTGTGAAAAAGTTTCAATAAACACTACTGACTCAGAAGTAGTGGTTCAACAACTTGAGAATGCTACTGCTCAACCAGATGGTATAGTTTTATTTAAGTTTCTAATTAATTCAAACTCCAACTTTGAGTTAATCTCTTATCCCTTCCTTCCCATCTCAGCTGCTGATGATCTTGCATCAGTGTTGCAAGTTGATGCTGCTATCTCCATTGACTCTGATAATGCTTTGGAATCCTTTCTCAATTCAGACTGTGAGTTCACACTCACATCTCCTTCTGTTCCTCCTTCTCAAGAGAAAACGGTCCCTTATAGACCTGAGTACCTTGATGACCCCTTGGTCAAGGACTCTCTCTTCTTTTCCTGTATGGCACTCCTCTTGTGCCTTGCAGAGGTGTCTATCCCTGATGTCACTGAACATCTAGAAGGAATTATAACCTCCTTCCTAGATGCAAAGTGATATCCTGTGTAGATCTCAGGTAACTCTATCAATTACCTGCTGTTGTTCACCTTGGGGGAATACTCTATTCCCACTTGGTTGTTAACTTATCTTTCTTTGTATGCAGGCACAATCAACATCCCTGCTGCTGCTGAAGAAGCTGAGGCTGTACAAGACTTACCAGAGAATGCCTCCAAAATGACTGAAAAGGAATCAAGCTCAGGTACTCTCAACCTTGAACAATTTATAGCCTTTGTGGCTGAGAATATTGCCTCTGAGTACATTGAAGGGTTGGCTAAATCTCATATGGATTCCCTAGTCATCTCTCTAGAGAAAGCATCTGCCCCTGCAGATACAGTCATCTTTTCTCCACCTATCCTTACCTATCCTCTACTCATTCCTTCTATTGCAGAACTGGTCCCCAGGATAGTTCCTGACTTGTATCCTGAATCAGAACTCTGGAAGAGATCTACCAATGTCGATCTTGATGCCCTCCTTGTGCAAGATGCCATTGAGGAAGCAAGAGAAAAAGAAGATAGAGAGAAGCAGGAGAAAGAAAAGGCTGAACATGCTATAGCTGCAAAAGATATCTCAGAACAAGATTTTGATGATTATGCTGGGAGAACCTCATCCCACTCCTCTGATGATGATGACTCTGAGGATTCTGATAGTACCCAGAAGAAGAAAAAGGCTGTATCCAAGAAAAGAAAAGCATCTGCTCATCCTACTGCTAATCCAGACAAGGATGTTCCCTACTTCATTCTGAAGGGAATTGATCCCAAGAGCAAGGAATTTCAACCATGGATGAGACTTTCAAAGAATCAGACAAGAGAGAAGAAGAGAACAAAAAGATATGACACTCCAATTCAGAAATTCCCCCCAGAGGTCCTCCTCCACCTCCTGGTGCTGGAGCCTCTGGAAGTCTCTCTTCTGCCCCATCTGCAAAATCAGCAAGTTCCAACACCTTTAAGTCTTACCAGAGAAGGAGTAATCAAAGCCAGGGAGGCCAAGATGTATCAGGACAAGGAAGGAAAAGAAATGAAAATGTTCCCATGGAACAAATAAATGAGATGACATTTCCGCAATCTACTTTCTCTCCTCCTCCTGCTCCTAAAAAGAAAGTTCCAGAATGGAAACCTTCTCCTCCCAGGAAAGGTCCATCCTCCACATCAAGGAAACCTGCTGCTTCTGAGACAGCTGAAACAAAAGGAAAAAGAGTGGTCTATTCAGAGAAATCCCACAAGAAGTTCATTGAACTTGCACCTCCCAGATCTCTATATGCTGAAACTGATCCTAAGAAGGCTGCACAGATTCCTCTTGATTCAAGCAAATTAGCCACAGCTCTTCAAAGGAACATGGAGATTGCAGCTCAAGCTGATACTGACAGACCATCCTCTCCATCAGATATGACTGAAACTGAAAGAATTGCCTCTATGGTAAGATTTAAGGAATCTATTGCACTGAGCATGATGGAGAGAGCCAAAGCTCAAGGACTAAACCCTACAGCATATACAACTATGTCTGAATTCAGAGAAAAGGAACTCAGCAAAATTCAAGTCAACTCTGAAATTTTTAATACTGAAGAATACATGAGGTTGCATCCTGCTGCAGTTTTGCCAAGCTATGCTGAAAAGAAAATTATTGGTGAACATGATCTAATGCTATCCAAAAGGCAAGCAGCAAATCCAAACAGAGAAATTATTTTCAAACCAGCTGTAATCCCTAAGAACTCATCTGATGCCAAAACCTCTGATAAATCTGCTTGATACTTTACAGTTCTGCTGATTTATGCTTCTATGTTTTTCTGTGGATTGCCTGTGATTTAAATTTTTAGTTAATCTCTGCTTTTGATATTATGTGCTTTAGTTTTAAATCGGATTGGATAACATAACCCAAATAGGGGGAGATTGTTGGTACCCTGGATGTGATTTGGCTTATGTAATCCCTTTCCGGTCCCTCTTGATCCATATAACTATATATGATCATGTTTAGGCCTTGTTCAGTTTCCCTAGGACAGTTTATAACTGACCTAGAGCTTAGGCTAGTAGTTCTAGATGTATTTTTTGGTTAAGGCCTTTTCCGTTCGACCATCGTCGAACGAGGCCTCGCGATCGTCGATCATTGGTCGACGATAGCAGGGCTATTGAATCGTTGAAGTCAAGACAATTATCGTCGACCGATGGTCGACGATCTCAGAGCAAGTTTATTATGCTCTGAAGGTTGGTCGACGATCTGCCATTAGCAGTTCTACGATCGTGTTCTCGCTTCACGATTTCTGTCTCGACAGATTGTTTGCCTTAGTCGTCGACATCATGTGATGTTCGACGTTTTCTGCTTCGACAGATTCTTTGTTGGTCGACGATATCTTGAGCTGGTCGACGATTTCTGGTCGACGATTTCTGTTGCGACAGATTTCTGCTTTTAGTCGACGATCTGTTAGCTAGGTCGACGATCATCGAACCCCTGTTCGACGATTTCTGTCTGCCTTTAACAATTTGCACTTATTTTATCCCTTGGTTTATTTCCAAGTGTTTTAGCGTGTGGTTAGAAAGATTTTCTGAAGATTGTTTTTGCTAATTTATGGCTTAAATTCAAATGAATTACTTACCAAATATGTTAAGCATAAATTACGGGATTTCGTATTTTGATAAAGCATTTTTGTCTTATTATACAAAATATATTGCCAGGCTGTATTCTAGCCGTTGGCGGTGTATGCTATTTCCAAGAATGATAAGTCTTTATGCTGAGATATTTTCCTATTCATTTATTTCCTTATTGGGACTGACAGTAAGCTAATAGGCCATTCTATTCCTATTGCTATATTCTATTTTGAGATAATCTGTTGCAGTGCTCGAGGATTCAAATCAATAGAGCCGTTCCAAAGGAAAATTGAGAAGACATATTTAAGAGAGATTTTTTTCTCAGAAAAAGAAGAAGTTACAGATACAGAGAGATTTTTTTCTTAGTGCTGCATTCTCTCAAGCATCTCCAGAGCAACTCTTCACAATCTCACAATCAGAAGAAGAAAAGCTTTCCTGAAGCAAAAGTCCAAAGCAATTTCTTTCATTCTCAAGTCTCCTGAGCATCTGCTTAGAGTTTTCAAGACTTCAGAAAGAGCTCCAGATCTGCTTCACGTGCTCCAGAATCTGAAGACCTGATAAAAATCAGTCTACAGATCTCTGAGGATTTAGTTTCAGTATATCTGAAACTCCTTCATCCTGAAGCAAAGGCTTTCCCTGGACCTCCACTGAGCCAGGGGGAGACTTTGATTCTTTAGAGAATCCACAAGTCTTCTCTAATCTGTATTAACAACAGAGAAGACAATCTAACCCTCTCAACCCCTTTGTAAAAGAGTTTTCACACCTCTTCAAAAGTGAACATTGGTGACAGGGCACCTTATCAACAACCTGTGGTTGAGCATCCTTATCAAAAGCTCAAAGGGTCTGTTTGATCTACCTGAATCAGATCATTGGTGGCAGGGCACCTTAGCAAAAACCTGTAGTGGATTCCTACCAGGGTGGTAGAAGAGTGGAGTACCTATTAAGAGGGAACCACTATATATCCTGTGTCTCTCTGGCTATTTTTTGTTTAATTGTCTTTTCTGTGGCTGTGATAGAACTACCTAGGATTGCTAGTTGCTGTGATAGGTTTATAGTTAAACTGAAATTTCAGTTAACTCTCTCACTTGTGCACGTCACTGTGTTAGGCTCTTAGGGTTCAAGTATCAGATTATTTTATTCCACAAATAAACTCCAAGAGAGCTGACTAGTTATTCATAAAATTTGAATACTCTATTCACCCCCCCCCCCTCTAGAGTAGTTTACAACTTATCCCCTCACTTTCAGGAGGATTGACCGAGACGACTGATGAGAAGAATGACTTATTGACCACGAAGATGTTCGAGTGCACCAAAGACACGGCGACCGTGCCATTTCCCACCGATGCTGTTGTTGAGCATGACATTCCTAGTTCCATGCGGGAGAAATCCCTAGACATTTATTCTTGTAATAATATTCATGACTATGCTAAGAGTTCTGTCGCTTGGGCTGATCCGATCGCCGTCGCGGTGCCGGAAATGACGCCATCGATCATAAAATCTGAGAAAACTGTGGAATCCACTCCTTGGAAGTCTCCATCGGTTGAGAAGCTGAAGGAGGCCAAGCGCTTGCGCGATAAGCGTTATTCTTCCTTCCGGCGCGAAGACACGCACCATCTGAGCAAGGGGAAATCCCCTCCTCAAGATGCTATGAAAAATTCTGCTTCTCCTTCGCTCTCCACCGGAAAGACTTACCACAAATCGACATATAGCTGATTGCTTCTTTGCTGCTCTGCCTCGCTTTTCCTGCTTATTTTCCTAGTTGCTTTGGGACCTTATTTCGCTCTCTATTTCGTAGCTTTTATTTTGCTGCAAAAACATTATATACAACTGCTAATACAGGTATTTGGTCCACCTTAAGGACGGTAAACAAAAGGGCTATTCGGGAGACAACCCAAGCTTGGACCTTTTGGTCCCCTCGTTTATGCTTTTTATTTTATGTTTTCTATTTTTTGTATTTTCTGTTGTTCGGCCTAATTCGCAGGTTCAGCTTATCTTTTGTGCGAAGCAGCAACTCCCGCGAATCATCACGCAATCTTCTGGCATGCTCCCCTCTTTGGAGCATAGGTACTCTCTCTCGCTTCAGATTTCATTCCTTGGTTGAATGTCTATTTTACTTGCTTATGTTTTCATTCAAGTCTGGGGGGAAGAGCCGCTTGTGCACTCCACGAGCACATTTAATTTCGCATGCCAGTAGTTTTCCTTTTTGCTTCATTGTTTTTGACTCCTGTTGCACACACTTTGGCACCCACATGAGCGCGCACTTGACCACGCGTGCGGCTCGAGTTGATGTATTATTTCGTGTAAACTTTAAGATGGTGGTTCGAAACTCCTGCAGTGCTCCTAATCGAGTGCTCACGTTGTGTAGAAATTGTATAGATTTAGTTTTTCTTTATGCTTGCAATTTATATTTTTTCTGCACTCGTAAATACTGTCTGTCCTACTCAAATCTATGAATCCGGAGTAATCACTCGGTAGTGTAGGAATGTGTGTAGGCGTCGCTAGCTTTGTATTGCTCGAGTCGGGAGGACGGATCACTTTTCTCGGTGACTAAGAACTTGCCCCAGGCTACTTTCGAAGCATTGGTGCACGGTTAGTTGAGCGTGAGCGTGACGTAGGCCATCACTTTGGCCCGGTTGAGCCTTGCACCCGTCCTAACATAGCCCTCGCTAGCCCCGTTGAGCCTACCTTCCTTTTGTTTCAGCTCCACACTCAATTCACCAATGCCTCAAGCCAATCCTAGTCGCACACCCGCGTCGAGCTCTAGTTCCAAGCATTTTCTCGTTGGGTTGTTGATGTGGGAAGTGGTTTTGTGAAAAATGTGGATTTGCCATCTTGTTATATTTGCTGAAATTCAAGAATTTGAAAAAGAAAAATTTATAAAAGCAAAAAAATTGTGAAAAAGAAACGAAAAAGAGAAAATAAAAAGTATAAATGAAAATCTGTTTTTGAGAAATCTGTTTTGGGGTAGGCGGGGCACACACCCATGTTGTAAAAACCAGGTCTGGGGGTGTGGTGCACTCGCATTCATTTTGCTAGTGGGAAATCTGTAATTGTGCGAGCTCCGTTGGGTTGTGCGTAGCCTTCGTTTTCATCTTTTTTATCCATACCTACGTCTACACCCAAGCCCCAACTCTTCACCTAAAGTCCTACGGATTTATGCTCGAGTCGAACTAGCATCATGGAGAAAGTGTGAACGGGCAAGCATATGGTCCCCGACATTGGTGGATTCCTTTGGAGGTGATCACGAGCCCCGCTCTTTGGCAATGCTCCACCATCCGACTTGCCTATTTTCTTCCTACACATGACCGCGCGATTCTCCGGAAATTCAATCTTTGAGTAGTGACAGTATTTATTTACGTTTATCGAAAATTATAAATTGCATAGCATGATTAAAAACTCCTTCTATTATATTTTCTATGCACTTGTGTTTCTTGATTTCTCGTCCTACTGTATTTTGAAATTACTACGTCAGCTAGCCATTTTTGAGTCCACAAGGTGATTATTTGCCCGGGACGTGCAAATGGTTAAGTCTGGGGGTGTGATGAATCCCTATTTTATACCTTATTTTGGACTCATCTAGGCCTTTTTCCTCATCTTTGCACTATCATTTAGCGCCATTAGTACTCCTTTTGGTTAGCTACGGCATTTCACGCCCTGTGCACCTTTTTAGCCCATTTCTGTGCTTGTGTGCCTTTACATTCTTGCTATGATTATTATTGTTTGCTGTGGCTGCCACGATCGATGTCCCGTGCAGTTTTTCTGCAGGTTTGGGGATTGTGAGGGCATTCGGGATAGGCGTTTCACTATTTTTGGCAAAGGAGTCAGTGGTCGTGCGTTTTTACCCACGCACGACCATCGACCTCCTGGCGCACGATCACTGATCGTGCGCAGCCCGGACTCATTTGTGAAATCCCTGTCTTGAACCTTCCGCACGATCACTTGCCATACCACGCAAGACCACTGCTCGTGCGCCGCCGATCGTGCGCAGTCATACCCATTTTACAAAGTTCTGCCTGGCTATTTCCGCACGATCATCAGCATTGCCTCGCACGATCACTGATCGTGCGCTGCTGATCGTGCGCGACCATTGATTTTCTGATGCAGGTCTACAGGTTGCTCGCGCACGGGCGCTGACCTTGGTCGCGCACGACCACTGGTCGTGCGCCAGTGGTCGTGCGCCCTATTTATTCTGCAAGCTATAAAACGCCCTGTTCCGCGAATTAGGGCAACGGACATTGTTACGAAACCTCCGCCAGTCCGCCGTTTCGCCCTCCAGTAGTTCCATTCGCCTCCACCTTCATCCCTACCATCGGGAGGACCTTCTCCGGCGATTCTGAAGCATTCCGCATCCTCCGGTGATCCTCCCAGCCATTGAAGCATTCTTCTCCGAGCTTTCCACCAAGGAAGAAGATGAAGCATACCTAGAGAACGGAATTACAGGCCCTCGAGATGACAGCTCGGTGGTACCGGAAGCCCTCCTCGGACTGCGCTTGGAAGCGGATTGACGACCCGCACCTCCGGCAAACAACCGCGGTGGATCTTCAATCTCATGGTTTTGCATTTTCTATCTTTTCTTGTTGCATGGAATGTTTATGCATGTAATGAACATCAATTTCTAGTGTTAATTTGATCGTTTGTGTTTCATCTTGCTTATGAGAATTATTCTTTGATGCGTCTCGCTCCATCTTGCTCCACTCCACGTGTTCGTTTCACTCATTTTCACTCCGCACTAATCACCTTACTCGCTGGACTTCCGTCCACTCACCAACCGAAGTACGGCATCGCGGCCGCTACATCCATCTCGCCTTGAGAAGCGGTGATTGCGACCCGCATAGTTTACATTAGTGTAATCGGTCGTAAGACCACCAACCAAAGCCCCTTCTTTTTCTGTTTATTTCAATTAACTCTCATAACAATAGTTTTAGAGTCTAAATCGTTCGACGCTAATTGCATTCCTCAAGAGACCGACATCCGGGGATTTATTCCCAACTTTATTACTTGTGCGACCGGTACGCTTGTCGTATTTTACGCGCATCAACTAACAGTTGCTACGTCTTCATTTTTAGGAGGGAACACCTCAGATAGAGCATCAGCAGGTTACACAGGAGGATAGTCAGGCCAGGGCGACAGGGCCTGAAGTGACGGTACCATCGCTACCCTCTGTGACTAATGTGAGTTTTGAGAGACTCTTTTGTAGCCTTTTTGGGGCATGTACTCTGATATTATAGAATCCTTGGTCGCTTCTTATTTCTATTGTACTTATAAACAATTATACTAGTGTGCATTTTGACTTCTGAATTATATTCTTTATGTTGGGTTGGAATGAATGATATGTTTAGCCGGCAAGATAGGCGTCTTGTAGTACAGGTTAGCCCATGTGCTAACGCTAGCGCAAGACGGCTATTTTGGGCATAAGACTCCCCTCGTTCCGTCTATTGTGTTTCGGGGGGGTCTTACATGTTCCATTGAAAATCCTGCACATGATGAGCTTAAACAACCTCAAATACAACTATTCTCTTAGTATTGATGGTGATGGCTCTTCAAATCCAATCTAGGGAACATTGAGGGCAATATTCCCAACAATCTCCCCCTATTTGAAGAAGGCAGAACACCCAGCAATACTAAGAAGCATTAACATAATAAGCAGATAAATTTCATGTAGTTGTCGGTTATATCTGCTACATCTACAAGCTTATGCTATATGAAGTTTAGCATATCAATTTATTGTACTTCATTTATAAATTTATTATACTCTATTTAACTGCATTGACTCAACAAGTCAAGTAAATGGATCCTCCTACCACTTGAGCAATTGCTCAAGTAATATGCACTCTCCTTTATATCACTTAATACTTTAAATGGAGCTCCACTAGAAGCACTAACTGAACATGACCTCATCATGTCAAGTATTGTGTCCACATATCCCCCTTATATATTACAACACATCTCCCCCTTTCTGGTGTCTTCAATTGGTATATCTATTGAGGGAGGTAATGAGATCAAGGGATTATTTAACTCTTAATCCTAGCCAAAGTCCTATGTTGATAGCATTAAGGAAATTAGCCTAGTGATCAAACCAAATTATTAGGAGTCATACTTTTTGTGTTGATACATTGATACAACACAACACTGCAACACTTGAACTAGCTGCTAACATTGTTTCACTTGAGCTGGCTGCTCCTCTTTTATAGTAACAGTACTGTCTTCTCAACAACAGTAGTCCTTCTTAGAATAAGAGAAGATTATTACTATGTCATAAAAAAATCTCCCCCTTAGTCTGTGCATTTCCTTAGGACAAACTGATCAGTAGTGAAGATCTCTGATCCACTACAGTAGCTACTTGCTCCATCTCAATCAGGAGGCTGATCCTATTCTAGCAAGTGCTGGGCTTTTTCCCCCTCAATAGGAGAATCATTATAATCATCTCTAATGGACACATGAGTCCAATTAAATCTTGATACCACATAATGGTCTTTATGGTCTTGATATTGCATCAAGGACTTATCTACCTGCAGAAGAATAAATCCTGCAACACAAACAAAAATTTGGAGCAATTGAAGCTATCCCAAGTTCCACATACCCAATCTCAACCTACAGGTTGTTGAACTTGACTTCATCTAGTGGCATGATAAGCATGTCAGCGACTTATAAGAGAGGACAAACTCAGGATTGAGTTCTTCCTTATGCTCCCAAATTTATTGATACTTAATCTACATATTCATAGTCCTACTATGAAAGACATGATTCCTAACAATTTATAGTACACTGGTAGAATATCAATATAAAGAAATTCTACTTATATGGAGGTTATTGTTCTGATACCATGGAGTTGATACTAAATTTACAGTAACTGTGCACAGATACTCCCTTGAACCTTGCACAGTCTCTTCTTACTGTGCCAGATCTTCTCCTTTTCTTTAGCAACAGACTTGCCTTTGGCTTCTGCTTTCTGATCAGCAGCACAAGAGTGTTTAGCCCACTGAGTACTATCTTGATCATCACACTAGATACCACACAGTCCTTCTAGAATAGGAGGAATCTTGTCTGCATGCTGTTCTAGTCCCAAAATACTTCTAATTCCATTGGCAACCCAGACAACCTACTCCCCCTTGATCATTGCATTCTTGGGTTGATACAACTCTAATAGTGTTCATACCACTTGACTAGAGATCATATCTCTTGAGTTGATATCACTGATCCAACTCTCCTGTACCACTTGATACCACTTGATCAATCCCTTCTTGGTTTATGAATTATCAGGGAGGAGCTGGTCTGCTTTGATTATCTTCTCCCCTTAGCTGATTGCAAATGATACCACTGGTGTAGTTGCCAGCTCTCTCATCTCATGAGGCTGAATTTTCTCCTACAGCTGCTAGAATTTGAGACCTCACGAACCTTGAATGATCTTTCCTTGAACCACCCTTTCATTTTGATACCAAGTCTTTCTTTGCAATGTTATTCCCATAAGAATGGGTTGACTTGTATCAACAATAGCTGGAGCAAACCAGATGTTCTTGTGAACTAGCTCATTCACAGCAGTAGAAATCATTTTGATAGTCTCCCTCTCATCCTCAGCATTGTGTATAGGGACATTCTGAACTTCAGAAGTATTCTTATGACCTTTTTGGGGCTAAAGATTCTTAGACACCAATACTTTAGATAGGACTTTAGCTTTCCAGATTACCAACCTGTACAAGCTTTCCCTTAGAGTTTGCACAAATCTTGTACAACTTCACTTTCAATTACCACTTCTGCTACCTTAGCTGTATAGTTTTCTGATTGGTATCCACTGACATGGAAATACCTTGCTGCAGGTTCAGATGATACAGACCACTGAGCATACATATCTATTCATGTTTCCTAAGAAGAGATTGTCAGCTGAGTATACCAGTTGATAAACTTCTCAACTGACTATTATGTGCCCCTTCCTTGCCGCTCTTAAGAAGAGCTACTTGTAATGCTTTCCTAAGTGAGTACAACTTGCTTTTCCTTCACTAATTTGTTGGTGTGGCAGCAACACTTTGTTTGTTGAGGAGGGAGCTCTAATACCAAAACACTTTGTCCCACCACTTAGGCATCTTGACCTTTAATGGATGGATTTAGCTGGTCTTCATCCATGAGTGTGCACTTGTCCTTCTTCAGGATTTCACTCAACATTATCTTCCTCTTGGGCTGAAAAAGGAGTATCCTAGATTGTCAATATCCATCACAACATCCCAGATGTAGATCTTAGGCCTTTTCCTCACTATAGTATGATCCACAAGATGACTTTCTTGTTCAAGTCTAAGATCTGGAACATCCTCTGTCCAAGTACCACATGGGGGAATTGGCTCTTAGACTAACCTGCAAAACAAAGTTCATCCTAGCTTAGGACCCTAATAGGTATTGGGTCCTAGGTTCTGATTAGTCTGAAATATAACTTGCCTACCAGAAACATTTCTGAGAGGTAGGCTACCTCTTGCTCTGGGCACAGAAGGATTGTGCCAGCAATCTAGGGCAAAATGCCTCATCTTGCAACAACACTAACACTAATGGATATTATATTTCCTTTTCTGAGAAGGTCCTGTAGTATGGTTAACTACTGACTGAACAGAAAAAATAGGAGCAGCAGCTTTCTTTAGGTTCCTTTCAACAAGGATCTGACTGAAGGTTAGTATTCCAGCAGGCTTCATTTGCTAGCTCTGAATACTATTTATAGCTTTCTTCTTTGTAGATGACATGTTGTTTATATCATCAGAAATAGCCAAGTAATGCTTACTGGTAGACTGACCCTTGGTCTGAGTCCTAGTTGGATGGGCTTGAGTGAAAGCCACTGCCTTGTCCTTGAGAGTTGGGGCTCAGACACCAAATATAAATGGTCCAGAATGGGCCATTTGTACTTCTTCATGGGGAGCCTTAAAGGCACTCATTCCCCTACCCTTTCTTCTTCCATTTAAAGATACTCTTGTATTCTTAAGAGAAGACTTCCCATTCTCCTAGTGACCATACATGCAACTTTCGTCATACCTGTGAGAAGGGAGGATTATCTTATGAAAGGTTGACTGTGGCACTACAGGAGCTTTACCATTCACTTTAAAAAGAACAACTCTTGTGCTTCCCTTGACTACTAACTCCTTCTTACCCTTTTGGGATGAGAAGGAATTTATCAAGGGAAACACAGTACTTGGCTTAAAAAACTAGCCACTATCCTTCTCTTTTTAAGGAGCTCCTACTCAAGATCCAAAATGATCTTATCCTTCAAGCTTATGGTCCCACATTGGATGACTAAGATATCCATTAGTTGGCTGACGTCCCTCACTTTCTGCTCCAGAAAGATGCTGAACCAGATTGTTGGGAAGCAACTAGCTGTACGGAGATAATCTCCTTAGCCTACTCCTTGGCCAACTTCTTTCTTTTTCTCAAAGTATACAAAATTTAACCATACTAATCAATCAAATGATTGACATCTATCTCAGATTTAGAGTCATTTTCATCACTGGATGAGGATGCATTAGAATTTGGATTGGTCTCATGACCTGAGAAATAAGAAGAACTAGACAGAGATTGTACCTGATCTGGACCAGGCTAATCCTGGTAGGATTAATCTTCTTCTATAATGGCAATTAGCTTATAACAACTGCAGTCATCTTCTTCTTCATCATCCACATCTGAATCACTTTTGATTATGACAGAGGGGCCCTGATCTTTATCCTTGCATCTGGATTGTCTTTTGCTTCATCTACAATAGCACCAAGCAGCCCAATGAAGGCTTCTTCTTCTTCTTCAAACTTTGAATCACTGTTAGAAAGACAAACTTTCTCTGTCCCTTCCATATAGACAGTGAGAGAATCCTACATCTCTTTGGATGTCTTACAGTGGACCAACATCTGGAATATGAAGTCATCCATGGACTTACCATGATGTGTTGGGCTCTCTTATCCACATAAGCCAGGATGACCTCACCCTCGGTCATTTCACCATAGATCTTTGGGGTCTGAATATTTGCATCTATTGTAGAGAACTTCATGGGAATTAAGGGTCCTTCTTGAATTGATGCCCAGACCCTAGGATCAGAGGCTTCCATGGTCTGTCTGGCCCTCTCTTTCCAAGTCCCAAAATTCTCCTTACTGCAGACTTGAAGCTCCATTGTGCTCCACTTCTTTTGGTTCTCTTATGAATCCACAAGTGCAAACCTTTTAGCTATCCTTTGAGGTCTACTCAGACTATTAAGTCCTTTTTGAGAAACCTCCCTCTGATACCACTTGAAAGTCTTTAATTCAAGTGTAGTTAAATCACCTAGGGGGGTTAAATAAGTTTCTTAGTCTCTTGTTACTATCATTGCACTTTCCTTATTTAAGTGCTTTGTTGGTGAGTAATTATAGCTTTCAAGACACAAAACTGCAAAAAAGAAATAACACAAAAAGAACACACAAGATATATAGTGGTTTCCCAGATTATGGGTACGTTCACTTTCCCTCACACCTTTATAACTTATAGTTAGACAAGGCACTTCTCCAATCTCCGCTTATAAGAGCTTACAACATGATCCCACAGGACCAGTCGGTCTCCTCCAAGACCTACAGATCAGGCATAAAGCCCTAAAATCTCAATTATACAATGATCACCTGCATCAGACCCAAAGTCCTTATAACTCAGGCTGGGAGGACAGCCCTACCTCAGATCCAAAGGATCCTACAGCTCAGTCACAAGTGCTCTACAACTCAGTGAGAATGACTCACCTACCTCAGGATATTAAGCCCTATAGCTCAGTGATCCAAAGATCCCCAACTCAGGCACAAGTGCCCTACACTCTGTTGGAAAACCCTATTACTAATTTGGGTAAGGATCACTATGTGATTAGGTTCTTGTTTTGACCTTGTTGTATATTCTGATACATCAAATAGAATGAGTCTTAGGATTAGTACTTAGGTTTGAAAGATGCCCTCAAGACCTTCTATAGATCAGAATTCAAGTGTTGAGACAACGACAATTTTCGTCGAGCTCAGGTCGACGAAACATCGAACTCAGTTCAACGTTCTCTGAGCTCAGTTCAACGAGTTATCGAACTCAGTTCGATGATCGTTGAGCTCAGATCGACGTTCTGTTTCCAGCTGTTTTCCATGTCGCTGAGCTCAGTTCGACGATCGTAGAGCTCATTTCGACGATTTCTGTCTTCAGTTTAAATCCAATCTCTGAGCTCAGTTCGACGATCGTGGAGCTCAGATCGACAATTTTTCTAAGAGATTGACGATTTCAGAATTCAAATTCAGGATAGTTATGGAATTCATTCAGATTTATTTTCAGCATTTATGACAAAGGATTCTGTAGCCGTTTCAAGCAATCTAGGCAAGTTTCAAGGAAGAATAATTGGAATGTTACTTAGGACTTTCCCCAGAGACAGTTATCAATTTTGGAAGTCATTTATGACTGAGTAACGGCCATCTAAAGTAAGAATCTGATATACTCCTTAGAGAATAATTTTCAGAACAGAACAGACAAGATTTGAAAAAGATATACAGAAGAGAGAAACAAAAATTCACTCTTCAAGAATTCATCTTCTGAGAATAGATTCAGTAGACAAAAGCTTACATAATTACTGAGTCGGAATTCTTCAAGAACACAGGAACATCAATGTGAAGGAGATCATCTGCTGTTCTACTCCTTCAAGCTTCAAGTGTTCAAAAGCTTCATTATCAAGGACTCCAGACAACACACATTTCAGCATTTGTTGAAATAATCTATTGCTGGAGATCTGAAGCAACTGAAGGCCTATCACCCTAAGCAAAGCTCATCTTCCTGAACCCTTACAGATCTCAGGGGGAGCTTTGACAACATCTTCCACTTGTCTTCTCTCAGATTGTTGACAGAGAAGAACAACTCAACTCATTTTCTTTTTCCTTTCTCTCCTATAAAAGGGTTTCTCAAAACTCCCTTCAAAAGTTTTGTGGCTGGTTTCTGAGACCTTGTCAAAACTCAGTGGTGGCAAGACACCTTAGCAAAAAATCTAGTTTTGGTTTTTGAGCACCTTATAAAAAGCTCATTGGTGCCCAGGACACCTGATCAACTATTCCTGCAATGGATTCCTACCAAGGGTGGTAGAAGAGTGGATGTACCCAGGTTGTTTGGGAACCACTATAGCTCCTTGTGTCATCTGGTTTGCTGTGCTTTTTACTTTGCTGTGTGCTGTGTGATTTCCTATTTCTTGCTTACTTAGTTTTTCTTTTTGCAAGCACCTTACACATATACATAAATCAAGACTTCCACTACTTTACAATTTTCTAATTGTAAATTATTTTAAAATACTCTATTCACCCCCCCCCCCCTCTAGAGTTAAGGTAGATCTTTCACTCACTTTCACACTTAGAGAGAATGACTCTGCTACCTTAGACCCAAAGGTCCTACCTCAGATCCAAACTAGATCCTACTCACAATGATAAGCTGATCACCTACTTCAGATTCTCAATATAATCCCACTCTCAGATCTGCACCCAGATCCTATGTAAGACCCCCCTTCCTGAACACAACACATAGCCGAGGTGAGTCTTATTTCTAGAACAGCCGCATTGCGGTAGTGCTAACACACGGGTCGAACTATACCACAAGATGCCTATCCTGCCAGCTATAAGTAATATCATCATTGCCAACCCAACACAAGAATATAAGAAGAATTCAAAATCCACATAAGTATAAAATATCCAAAAAGTATAGCAAATAAAAAGAAGCAACCAAGGCTTCTATAATATCAGAGTACGTAATGCCAAAAAGGCTACAAATGAATCTCTCAAAAACTCACATCTCTCACAGACGTCTGTGATGGTATCATCACTTCAGGCACCGTCGTCGTGGCATGGCTGCCCTCAGGCGTAACCTGGTGTTGCTCTATCTGTGGGGTTTACTCCTAAAAAGGAAGACGTAGCAACTGTTAGTCAAAAAGACTAGGTGGCCTCACCTTTGCTCCCCCGACGACTCTTAGGCACCAGGCAAAGAAAGGAAAAAGGAGTACAATATATATAATAGCTGTAGTACAAAAACAGGTGGCAAAGTGCTACACTATATCAGAGTAAATCAAAGCAACTACAATAATATGTATTTCAATCTACACTAGCAGTTCTATCATTAACAATAGTATACAAGTAAAGTCCTACAATAGGAAAGTAACTCAATTTATATGAATGCCCATACTAACATATAAGTTATGGATCAGCTTAACAGTAATGTAACTCATTATATAAGAGTGCCCATACAAACTTATATGATACGGATCTTATGTGGTGCAATGCTATGTTATGAATAATTTATGATGACTCACCCATGCTCACACACATGCAATTGTTATGTTGACATGGACTTGTAGTTCCCTTTTTCGAGCAGGTAGCTAACCTCTCAGGCATCATCCGTCGTGGCCAGATGGTGACAGTGGAATGGTATTTCCACTAATAGGAGGGCATCCACACAACCAAGCCTAGGCCTCCCTACGCCTCAATGCTAAGAACACAACAATGGAGTTTACATGCGTACTATGGCTTAGAGGGGTCTTGGGTAGATGTGCACCAAGAACACAACCCAAATTGGTCGACCGGTGTGGCACAGAAAGGGCGTCGGGATTGAGCACCTAGGACAGCCAAACCGTCCAAAGTATATCTATCAACTCCCATCGGTGTGATGACTGGCGAGCCCGTAGACCTGCAACACTATCCTTAACCCAGGATTATGATACAGCATATCAACTCAAACCGCATGCATTTCATATCTAAGGGCTCCAAACTGAGTCCCTTATCAACATATTGTTCTAGTGCGACAAACACACTCACTTCCAACCCTTCCACATTTCCATACCATACAAGTGCTCTTTATTTACACAGATGGCAAGCAACCTTACACAACATTCCAATCCATGCTGCTACCCATAGGGAGACTCAACTCTAAGTAGTGGATTATTATACACATTCATCCAATCATCATATCACCTGGCCATGCATTAACCTCATCCAATTCCTTCTTAAAGTCAAGCATTCACAAACAATTATACTTCCATAGGAATATCATTTGTTCAATCAACGTATCACTTTATTTGTTCCATAGCTAACCCAAACCATTTGTTTGTCTAACACCTTTAAACCGTTGTTACAATCGTGTTCACCAAACCATTTTCTTACTTAAGGATCTATCAATTTAATCCCATCAATCATTTGTTTAACACAATCATCAATAGTTTAAGTTCAGCAAACCACATGCAAACCTCAACATTAACCTACCATGACTTCTCTACCAAGTTCAAACCCAGTTCTACACTAACAAGAGAACAATATGTACACAAGACTTGACTGTACAACAACTTTGACTGGACATTCCTTAGTCTACAGGACTCATATAAAAATAGGTAACCACTCGTTGGCAAGGTCTTTCCAAGGGCTACGACTTTCGTGTTTTGTCAAAAGCCTAGATCTGGTCGTGTCATACCCAAAAATGGCCTTGAAGTTTGCTGCGCACAGAAAACAGAATTCTGCATGCATCTTAAATCAAGATGAACGACATCGGTTAATCTTCTTCCTTTAGATATTTATTCAAAGTTATATACATAACTTTCTCCTCCCTTATTCACCCTCATTAGACCATTTCTCTTCACGAAACCAAGTCCACCATCTTCACAAGAAGAGAGGAGAGGTTGAAGACTTCACATCTCTAGGGCACAAGCCCTAGCATGGTCTCTACCTATGAGATCTTCATCTCACAAGTCAAACTCTTTTGATTCGACATCTCTCCTAGAAATAGCTAAAGATCTAGCACAAAGGGAGAGGGTGAGAGGGTAGGAGGCACACCTTATTTCCGGCTGTTCCAGTCGTGGATCTCGTTACTCTCCTTTGCGGCATGCTTCTTCCTGGTTAGTATCATGCTTCACGGATAGGAAATTTGCTCCGGCGATCTGCTTCTCTTCAGAACATTTCGGCACTGGTAGTTGCTTGACAAAAATGGAAAAGTGACGGCTAGGGTTTTCCGCAAGTCTCATTTTATAATGAGAATTTAGGGTTAACTGCTTTGCCAAGTGTCGGCTTGACATTGGTCCGCTTATAATTTCTTTAAATATGTTATATTAAAAGGATGTGTCCAATTAAATTGTTTTGGCGCAGTACCCAAAAAGCTGGTTCAGACCGGGCATGTCATACTAAGCAAACTGCGCCAGAAAATGCGCTAAGTCAAAGTCGTCGAGTAAGCAACCCTTACTCGACGAATCATCGAGTATCATACACTTGCTCAATGAATCGTCGAGATTCATCATGACCACTCAATGCCATATATAGGTACAACACTTCCTAAGTTAAAATCATCGAGTGTACCTTCTTTACTCGATGAATCGTAGAGTGGCGTCGAGTGCACTCGATACACTCGACGCCATAGTTCTCAGCATAATTCTAAGTAAAAGCATTGAGTGGCGTCGAGTGCACTCAATGCACTTGACGCCTTTATGATGGCGCGCCCCCTCCACCTCTACTTGGAGACGATGCTGACGATGATGAGGTTGATCCGGTTGCTGAGGCGATTCAACTAAAGGATGTGAGGCATCACGATGATGCTAGCGGAAGGCTACGTTACAACCTCCGCCCGCGGCGCGCAACATTCGCCGCACCGCATTAAAACATTTCCCTTTTCATGCTTTATTATTTCTATTTTAGGAATATAAAATTATCCAAGTTTGAAGTGATAATTTTATATTCAATATTGCACTTTTATTTTTGCATTTGGACAATATTTTTATTTGGTGTGCATTTAACCATTTGGATGGATGAGATTACATCTCCATCATGAATGGTTAAAGCTTGTTTGTAACTCCTATATAAGGAGGCCTTTGTTATGAGATAATGAAAAAAGAATTGAACCCTAAAATCCCCTTTGAGGAATTTCGGCCAAGAGGAGGAAGCCTCCTAGCCGCCGCCCCTTTCCCCCCTTTTGCTTGTGGTGTGAAGCCGCCGGCCTCCCTTGCTCCCTCCATCCGTTCGGTGCGACTCCGGCGCGGCTTCCTTCGGTGCGACTCCTTGGAAGAAGGTTGCAACCCTTCGGTGTGACGCTGGTGGATCCGTGGAGAGAGTGATTCTCCCACAGTTATCTCGTGTGAATGCTCTCCGATTGGGTAAAATATCTCATCCCTCCTTGTGTGATTTCTTCTCATTAGTTGTGGTGGAACGCGAATCGTTTTATCCGCTTTGTTAAATCAATCGCTGCACTTTTCATTTCGAAAACGCCGTTGCTAGGCTTTTTATTTCCGGATCGGGTGGATCCTATTTGCCGGAGCGGATCTAGGCCTATAGCCTTGGTTTTGCTCCCAAAAAGGTTGGCAACCTTTATGTTAATTTGGGGAACGATCCGACTCAAATTTCGATCGCTATTTTCGAGTCGACCAATCCTCCTTGTTATTTTTATGCGCTGCGTTTGTGACGAGGAAATATTGTGGGCGATAGGTGCTGTGTAGGTGCGGTAGATCTAAGCGATATTGGGCGAGGAGTGAATTATTTCCGTAGAGATCTCCGATTCCGGACATCCCTACACCAATTTGGTATCAGAGGCGGTCGTTTCAACTTCCACGTTGCAAACATGCTCTCTGCGTTCGTCGTTGGTTGATCTGAATTTTCTAAGATCTGAAATTTCGGATTTGTCTGCGTTTAGTAAATCCGTCGAAATTTTAACTTGTCAAAAAAATCTGAAAAAAAAACTGTAGCTTCCTGCACTTATTTCCAGCAACTTTAAAACAGAAAATTTTTTGATTCGGCCGCGTTAAGTCTACCTGCAAATTAGAACATCGTAATTCTATTTAGTTGGTCTGCAAATAGCGGGCTGAAATCTTCGTTTTTCAGCAAAATTTCAGAAAAAAAAAAATTTTAATGATCTACATGTTTTTCACATTAATCTTTTATAAAAACATATTACTTTCAGTATAGCTACAGCCCTAGGGAAATTCGTCTCTCAAAATTTTCAGGGTCTTGCATGCGCACTAGGCTAGGCACGGAGTATTCGGCACCGTCTACGTCTAGGATGGCTGAGAACGAGCACGAAATTCGTAACGCTGAAGCGATAGCAGGTCTTCGTATCGATATGACGGAACTTAGGGCCACCTTAGCACAGATTTTACAAAATCAAGCTAGGCCACCCCCACCTCCCGCTAATGTTGAGTTGCCCCACCGGCGCCAACATATTTCCGATTCAGATTCGGATGGCGACTCCCCACGAGTGCCCCCTCGAGGCAATCGCCACGGGCGAGAGTTTGATATTACAAGGGTCATCAAAATTGATGCCCCCACTTTCGATGGTATGGGAGATCCACAGAATTTCCTAACATGGATAGTGAACATGGAATGCTATTATGATTGGCACCATCTTACGGACCCCCAAAAGGTCCAAGTTGCCAGGATGAAGCTAACCGGTCGCGCCAAAACTTATTGGCTGAATGAAGAGCGTAGACTAGGGACTGGGGACGGAGACCCAATTATTGGATGGACCGTCATGAAGAATTTGTTGACCGATCAGTACGTCCCCGCGTACCATCGGACACAAATGTTTGACGAGCTCGCCTCCCTGCGGCAAGGCTCCAATTCTGTATCAGAGTACATGGGAGAATTAAAGGACCGGTTGGTGCGTTGTAACCTGAGGGAGATCCCCGAAGTCACCCTTTCTAGGTTTCGTAAGGGGCTTCAACCCGATATTCAGCGGAAGCTCTTGCGTTATGGTCACACAGATCTGAACACGACATTCAATGCCACCCTCGACATTGAGAAACATTTAGCCTCTAAGGCTCACTCCCGTTACTCCCATGCGAAGGGAAAATCCTCTACCGGAGCATCTTCCTCCACATCAGGACAAAGGGAAGTACCGGTCGACCGAGTCCAAGTCCGTAGTAATCACTGCTAGGAACGCCAAGAACCCCGCGAGCGAACGTATTCCCATAGGAAAGGTTAACAAGACTAACGCTACATGTTACTCTTGCGGCATTCATGGTCATTATGCCTTCGAATGCCCAACGAAGACTAAAGCCATAGCCCTATTAGAGTCGACGACCGATCTTGCGGATTATGTTTATGAGGCTGCTGAGGAGAGCGACCCGGAAGGGGTCCCAAGTGATTTAGAGGACGATCACCCCCTTATGGTGATGCGTTGTATCTTGACCACTCCTTGTCCGTTAGATGACTGGAAGAGGACGAGTATATTTTCTCTGATCTTTAAGAGTGGCGAAAAGCTTTGTAAGCTTATTATTGATAGTGGTAGCTGTGTGAACGTTGTATCTGAGAATGCCATAGCACGTATGTCCTTGACCACGGAACCACACCCGACCCCGTATCAGGTTGCTTGGATCAACAAGATCTCCGTACCTGTTACCAAGCGATGCCTGGTACCTCTCTCATTCAAATCTTATATTGATGAGGTTTGGTGTGATGTTCTTCCGATGGACGACTGTCATGTGTTGTTAGGCCGCCCGTGGCTATACGACAGTGATGTCACACATTTTGGTAGAGCCAACTCCTATGAATTTAAATTCAATGGTAAAACCATCACTTTGAGGCCCACCATCCCAAAGGAGCTCGTAGTCTTGGCTAAGGATACCACTATCCCTGTAGAGAGAAAGACGTTGAGTCTAGTTGGTAGGAAAGAGTTTGTAAGAGACCCGTTCGTTGATGGAATTATGTATGCGCTAGTTCTCCTGAGTGCGAAACCCGAATCTAGTCTTTTGGATGAGTTACCTAGTGAGTTACGGGTACTATTGGAAGAGTATAGGGACGTGTACCCTGAAGAGTTGCCGCCCACGTTGCCCCCGCTTAGGAATATCCAGCATGCGATAGACCTCATCCCGGGGTCTTCCTTGCCAAATCAGCCCCATTATCGACTCCACCCCGCAGCTCACCTGGAGTTGCAGTCCCAGATAGAGGGCTTGCTTGAGAAAGGTTTTATTAGGACTAGTATGAGCCCATGCGCGGTGCCAGCCCTTCTTGCCCCCAAGAAGGATGGTACGTGGAGGATGTGTGTTGATAGCCGGGCTATCAACAAAATCACCATCAAGTATAGGTTCCCCATTCCCCGCCTAGATGATTTGTTAGATGTCTTGTCTGGAGCCACCGTATTCTCCAAATTAGATCTTCGGAGTGGCTATCACCAGATTAGGATACGAGAGGGCAACGAGTGGAAGACGGCATTTAAGTCGAAGGATGGACTGTACGAATGGCTTGTGATGCCCTTTGGGTTATCCAATGCCCCTAGTACCTTCTCCCGGATGATGACACATGTCTTTCAGCCATTCATGGGGAAGTTCGTTGTCGTCTACTTTGACGATATACTGATTTATAGCACCTCTACTACCGAGCACATCTCCCACATGAGAGTGATCCTTTCCACCCTGCGGAAAGAGACTTTATTTCTCAATCTTAAGAAATGCACTTTCAATGCCGCGGAGGTAGAGTTCTTAGGTTATATAGTCGGTTCTAAGGGTATTCGAGTTGATCCGGGCAAGGTTCAGGTCATTAAGGACTGGCCCGTGCCAACCACCCTACGTGAGGTGCGTAGTTTCCATGGGTTAGCCACATTCTACCGCCGTTTCATACGGGACTTCAGTAGTATTATGGCGCCTATCACGGACTATATGAAGAAGGGAGAGTTTACGTGGACGAAGTCCGCCACCTATGCTTTGGAACGAATAAAGAAGCTCATGACTGAGGCACCTGTCTTACGTCTACCCGACTTTTCTAAAGTCTTTGAGCTCACATGTGATGCTTCAGGGGTTGGGATTGGAGGTGTCTTGAGCCAAGAAGGCCATCCCGTTAGCTACTTTAGCGAGAAGTTGTCGGGCCCCAAGTTGAATTATTCCAATTATGATAGGGAGTTCTATGCTGTAGTCTGATGTCTACACCATTGGAGGCACTATCTCCTCTCCAAGGAGTTCGTGATCCTCTCCGATCATGAGGCCTTGCGTTTCATTAACGGACAGCATAAAATCAGCCCAAGACACGCTAAGTGGGTAGCATTCCTACAAGGTTATACATTTAACCTCAAACATCTTAAAGGAGCTGATAACCGAGTCGTTGACGCCCTTAGTCGTCTTACGCTTTTACTCACTTCTATGGAGGTACATGTTATAGGATTTGAGCGGGTTAAGGATGAGTATGCTACGTGTCCTGACTTCCAAGACGTCTATTTATCAGTCCAGGATAGTTCCCCCACGACGATATCTGCATACGTCATTAAGGACGGGTACCTGTTTAGGAGCGGGAAGCTATGTATCCCACATTCATCACTACGATTACATATCATTTGGGAATTGCATAGTGGAGGGTTGAGTGGTCACTTTGGTAGAGATAAGACGATTACATTAGTCGAAGAGAAGTTTTATTGGCCAAAACTTAAGGCTATGGTAGGAGGAGTAGTGAGTAGCTGCCGGACGTGTCAGGTTTCTAAGGGTGGTAAAACCAATGTAGGATTATATACACCCTTGCCTATTCCCTCCATGCCTTGGGTAGATGTTAGTATGGACTTTGTATTAGGCCTTCCCCCTACCCAACGCCGTCATGATTCCGTTTTTGTAGTTGTGGATAGGTTTTCCAAGATGGCTTATTTCATCCCGTGCAGTAGAACAAACGATGCGTCTCATGTCGCTAAACTATATTTTAAAGAAGTCGTTAGTCACCGCGGAGTGCCAAAGACCATAGTTTCGGATAGAGACGTAAAATTCACTAGTTATTTTTGGAAAACGTTATGGATATTAATGGGAACAAAGTTATTGTTTTCCTCCGCCTATCATCCCCAAACGGATGGGCAGACGGAAGTAGTTAATCGGAGTTTAGGGAATTTGTTAAGATGCCTCGTGAGCGATCATTTGAGCACTTGGGATCTTCTCTTGCCCCACGCCCAATTAGCCTACAATAATTCCAAAAATAGGTCTACGGGTATGTCTCCGAATGAGATTGTCCACGGTTATAAAGCTCTTGTGCCGCTTGACTTGGTGTCGTTGCCTCCAACGTACAAAGCAAGTCAATTTGCACAATCCTTTGCCCAACACATCCATGATCTACATGCACGTATACGGGCCACTTTGACGTCACAATACGACTCTTATCAGACGCACACTAATTTACATAGGAGAGTATCAAACTTTAAAATTGGCGATCTGGTTTTAGTCCGTTTAGTTCCCGAACGCTTGCCAACTGGCACCGTAAAAAAGTTAGCACCAAAGCGCGCCGGCCCTTTTCGGATTATTAAGAAGTTAGGTGACAACGCTTTCGTTTTGGACTTGCCTGCTGATTGGGGTATCTCCCCCATTTTTAACGTTTCGGATTTAACGATATTTGTGTCGCCACCACAAGAGTTGATTTCTTTGTCGTCTTCTTCTCCCACTTTAAATTCTCATGGGTTGGGAAGTGGTAGAACGGATGATCTCTCTCTTACGGTCCCCACAGGTATATCATCGGATGGTACGTTGCCTTCTTTCTTGCCTACTGCTAATATGTTCCCCAGGTTCCCACAGACATTTTCCACTCCAGAGATGATACTTGATGCTGAGCATGTTACCACTGCTGATGGCGACACCCGCCGCTTCCTCATCCGTTGGCGTGACCGCCCCCCTTCGGATGACTCTTGGGTGCTCGAGTTGGAGCTGCAAAGTTTGGATGCCGATCTTCTTCGCCGCTACCTCTTGGACCACGCAACAGAGATGCGTAATTTTGAGCGGGGGAGGATTGATGGCGCGCCCCCTCCATCTACTTGGAGACGATGCTGACGATGATGAGGTTGATCCGGTTGCTGAGGCGATTCAACTAAAGGACGTGAGGCGTCACGATGATGCTAGTGGAAGGCTACGTTACAACCTCCGCCCGCGGCGCGCAACATTCGCCGCACCGCATTAAAACATTTCCCTTTTCATGCTTTATTATTTCTATTTTAGGAATATAAATTATCCAAGTTTGAAGTGATAATTTTATATTCAATATTGCACTTTTATTTTTGTATTTGGACAATATTTTTTTTTGGTGTGCATTTAACCATTTGGATGGATGAGATTACATCTCCATCATGAATGGTTAAAGCTTGTTTGTAACTCCTATATAAGGAGGCCTTTGTTATGAGATATTGAAAAAAGAATTGAACCCTAAAATCCCCTTTGAGGAATTTCGGCCAAGAGGAGGAAGCCTCCTAGCCGCCACCCCTTTCCCCCCTTTTGCTTGTGGTGTGAAGCCGCCGGCCTCCCTTGCTCCCTCCATCCGTTCGGTGCGACTCCGGCGCGGCTTCCTTCGGTGCGACTCCTTGGAAGAAGGTTGCAACCCTTCGGTGTGATGCCGGTGGATCCGTGGAGAGAGTGATTCTCCCACAGTTATCTCGTGTGAATGCTCTCCGGTTGGGTAAAATATCTCATCCCTCCTTGTGTGATTTCTTCTCATTAGTTGTGGTGGAACGCGAATCGTTTTATCCGCTTTGTTAAATCAATCGCTGCACTTTTCAGTTTGAAAACGCCGTTGCTAGGCTTTTTATTTCCGGATCGGGTGGATCCTATTTGCCGGAGCGGATCTAGGCATATAGCCTTGGTTTTGCTCCCAAAAAGGTTGGCAACCTTTATGTTAATTTGGGGAACGATCCGACTCAAATTTCGATCGCTATTTTCGAGTCGACCAATCCTCCTTGTTATTTTTATGCGCTGCGTTTGTGACGAGAAAATATTGTGGGCGATAGGTGCTGTGTAGGTGCGGTAGATCTAAGCGATATTGGGCGAGGAGTGAATTATTTCCGTAGAGATCTCCGATTCCGGACATCCCTACACCACTTTCAGCTAATGGCATCGAGTGCACTCAACGCACTCGACGCATATCATCCTAGATATTTTTTAAGTCAAAAATCATTGAGTGGTGTTGAGACCAATATTCTAAGTCCACATTCATAGAGTGGCATTGAGTCCACTCAATGCCTCAGCCTAATTCGTGACGATATTCGACGAAAAGTATTGGTCTCAATTCACAAGCCATACTCGACGAATTCATTGGATGTTCGTGACGATATCCGACGAATTTTACCTATCGAGTCTGGCACCCGAGCCCGAGTCAACTCCCTTGACTCAAAACACGTGCAAGGGGTCTAGCGCGAAATCTGATGTTACAAATCCTACAAACAAAATAAAAGAATTCGTCCCCGCAATAAGGCTAAGGCAATAAAACAAGAAAATATAATATGCTTTTAAATTTACCTTTGGGAAACAACTCTGACTATCACTTTTGCATCTAGTCCACCGGTTCCCAAGTATATTCCTCTTTCCCGTGTTTAGACCATTGGACCTTTACCAATGGTACACTTTTCCGCAGCAAGCTCCTCGTCTCGGTGTCCACTATCCGCACGGGAACTAGTTGAACAGATCTATCAGTTGACACTGCTCCATCTGGGGTGGGGAGATGTTGGTCAGGCCGTAATAGTGTCTTCCAGAGCGGCGACACGTGGAAGACATAATGAAAATTTTCCAGTTCTAGTGGTAGCTCCAGTCGATAGGCCAAAGGGCCTATTCTCTCTAATATAGCATAAGGCCTCACATACCTTGAGCTGAGCTTCTTCATACCACGCACTCGCGACACACCGTACATTGGCCTTATCTTTGAGAATACTTTGTCACCTACTTGAAATTCTACCATCTGATGCTTCACATTGTAGTACTTTGCCTGCTAACTTTAGGCCTCAAGTAAGCGGTCTCGTATTAATCTAACAAGCGCATAAGTGTCATCAATGTACTGTATCCTTAAAACTTTTAGATCCTCATCCTACACCCATGACAATGGAGTTATAGACTTTCTCACATAAAGTTCTTCATGGGGAGCCATCCTGATGCTAGCTTGATGGCTATTGTTATATGAAAATTCTACTAGTGGCAAGAGTCTTTCCCACGGTTCTCCTCTATCCATTACACAGTCTCAAAAGATCTTCCATTGTCCTGATGGTCCGCTCAGACTGACCGTCCGTCTTAGGATGAAAAGTTGTGCTGAAGGTATGGCGAGAGCCCAGATATGATGGTACCTCCTTCCACTCCTTGGAGGTAAAGCGGTCATCACGATCAGATACTATCGTCTTAGGAACGCAATGGTACCGTACAAATTGTTCCACAAAGAGCCGCACTAACACATCCACACGCCCCTCCTTCTTCATATGGATAAATCTAGAGTCCTTCATCAGACGATCTATAATCACCCAGAATGAATCGTTCCCAGAGCGCGAGCGAGGAAACCCGTGAACAAAGTCCTTGGATATATCCACGAACTTCCACTCAGGGATGGGTAATGACTGTAATAGCTCTCTGGGACTCTTGCACTCCACCTTCACCTTTTGACAAGCCTCACAGTGCGTAACATAATATACTTGATTGCTTTCTTCATTCTGGGACAAAACATGGTCTTCTGCAAGTCACTATACATCTTAGAAATCTTGGGATACACCGAATACTTCGAACAATGTGCCTCTCTCATGTCTTCCCAGATTTCCCCGCCCTTGGGATGTAGTGTCGGCCATGGAAATGAATAAGGCTATCCTTTACCATATACTCTTTAGCATATCCATCTTTAATTGACTTAATTACTAGGTCCAGAGCAACATCCTTCCCTTGCTCTACCTGGAGTCGGTCTCGAATATCACAAACAATACTCAATGCGGTTAGGTACTACGTAAACTCTTCAGAATGATATTTATACACTAGAGTGATCTCCATATCTTTGAGCATTCAAGATAATTCCATACTCATCAACCGAGACTCAGAGTTTGATTCGGGCACCTTTCTACTCAAAGCATCAACTATAGAGTTTTCTTTTTTGGGGTGGTAGTTCAAGGTAAACTCGTAATCGCACAAAAAATCTAACCACCGTCGCAGTCTCAGATTCAAATCATTTTGAGTATGAACATACTATAAATTCTTATGATCTGAAAATATCTCACAGTGGACGCCATATAAATAGTGCCTCCAAACCTTCAATGCGAACACTACTTCCCCCAACTCCAAATCATGAATCGGATAATTGCCTTCATGCTTCTTCAGTTGCCTCGAAGCATAAGCAATCACATGCCCATGCTGCAGCAATACTGCTCCCATCCCCTTATATGATGCATCAGTGTAGACTTGAAATCCTTCCTTCCTAGATGGAAGGGCTAGGATGGGTGCGAAGTTAAGTCAATCTTTCAGCTCTTGGAATGCACCTTCGCACTGGGGTGTCCACTCGTATGGCCCACCTTTCTTTGTAAGGGCAGTGAGAGGAAGGGCTATCTTTGAGAATCTTTTCATGAACTTGTGATATTTCCCAACAAGTCCAAGGAGACTCCACACATCGGCCACTGACTTTAGACCATTCCTTCACAGCACCCACCTTGGCCGGATCCACAACTACTCCAGCACCACTGATCACATAGCCTAAGAAGGAAAATTCTCAGAGCAAAAATTCACACTTGCTAAACTTGGCAAACAAGGCAATCATGCTCCTTTAACTTCTTCAGCACTAAGGTCAAGTATTCAACATGCTCTTCCTCTTGCTTTGAATAGACCAACATGTCATCAATGAAAACGATGACGAAGACGTCTACATATGGCTCAAACACAATGTTCATCAAACGCATGAACGTTGCGGGGGAATTTGTGAGCCCAAACGGCATATAATGGTGAACTAATATAGGCCATACCTTGAGCTAAATGCAATTTCCTGGATATCCTCCTCTTGTATCCTCAATTGATAATACCCCGAGCGCAGATCTAACATGGAAAACAAATGCGCTCCTACGAGCTTATCGAATAACTCATCGATTCAGGGTAAGGGATATGTGTTCCGTACCGTTAAATGGTTTAGTTCCTTGTAATCTATACATAACTGTAACTTTCCATCCTTTTTCTTGACAAACAGGACAGGGGCTCCCCAAGGTGATTAACTGGGACGAACAAACCCTGATTCCACTAACTCTTATAGCTGAACTCTAAACTCCGCGAGTTCCTTCGGGGCCATTCTGTATGGGTCCTAGAGATGGGCTTGGCACCCGGTACTAACTTAATCTGGAAGTCCACCTCTCTATGCGAGGGTAATCCTGGAAATATCTCAGGGAACACCTTAGGGAAATCTCACACCACTCGCACATCTTTAATATCAACTACCATCTATTTCAGTTCGAAACTGTTCATATATACTTCATCCCCTCCCATATGGGCTTTTAATGTCTGAATTAAAGATAATAACATACGAGGTGCAAGTCTAATACCTTGAAAGATGAGTTCAGAGTCCCCATGCTTCAACAAGATTTGCTTCGCCATACAATCAATCCTAGCACGGTGCAAATCTAACCATGCCATGACGAAAATGAGGTCGAATCCTTGCATAAAACTATTGCAGGGGTTTCAAAGGACTTTCCTCCAAGAACTACCTCCAATTCACACTTTACGGATGCAGTCATCTCAGAGCCATTCGGGAGGCGTACTCTCCGAACAATACCCGTGAAGTATTACACACCTTCTAGGACTTTAACGAAGTCTGTACACACAAACTAGTTTAGCACTAGTATCGAATTAAGTGTGAGATGGTTTCCCACCAACGATTACGGTGCCTTGGTTCCAATTATAAAGACTCAAGCTCGACTCTTAGCATATATTAGACTATTTAAAGAGAAATGCTTATAATAAAGTAATTAAATCAAAACATATCGGAAATCACATCTTCAGGATTCCACTCCTACGCCATGTCCAGCGCGAACACCTGATCCCGGCAAGTCCAGGATTCCTTCTTTGTGGTCCTCATCCCCGATCACGCATATATCCCCATCCTCGTGGAGCTGCCGGAGGAAGGGCAGGGAGAGCATTTCCACCTAGCTATTGGCAAAAGCGTAGAATGTTGCCTGACTGGTTGCACTAGAAGCAGACTCTCTCTTATTATTCCCTAGGTTGTAGATGCATTTATGGTGGTGGGGGTAGTGCTGGTTGCGGGGCCGAATGCTCCATCCTAAAATTCTGATGGAATCGACCCCCACCTCTGTTGTTTCCTCTTCCTCTGTTATCCTGCCTCCTCCTGTATCTAAGACCGACCTCTATCACACCCTCAGCAGGTCTCTTATTACTCCCGAAATGATCTTCCTCCAGCCTTTTCTCCATGTCGATAATCTCTGCTATGCTTGAATCTGCTATAAATAAAAGCGCTTGCCTCCGGGGACCCTGCAAGCCTTTGTAGAATCCTAAGAATACCCCCTGTCATTCAACTCGTATACATCAGCAAACCTAGCGAGATGTTGAAACTCTCACAGAGATTCTTTAATAGTCGTGGATCCATGTTTCAGCTGCAGGAATCTTTCTTCAAGTTCATCTTGAGCGGTATAAGGGATGAAGTGTTCCAAGAAGGCTTCAATAAACTCACTTCAACTAATATCTGTGTACACTAGCATTGAAAGGTGGAGCCCATGAGGGATTTCTAACACCTCTTGGCGTGGGATACCACTACTGACACGGCTAGTGTCAGAGCCATGTTGCATGGACATCAGATTCCCACCATCAATTCTTGCACTGTGTCGAGCCATTCTTACGTACTCACGATCGACTTTGTCCCAAGGTAGGTAGGAGGGGAGAGATCTCGGAAAGTTCTTATCCATATTGAGCTCGGAGCATGTTGTTGCACTGGGGCAATTTGAGATCTAAAGGCATCCAGCATAGCCGTGAGCATCTATCCCAGCTCCGATTGCTGAAACTGAGTGGGTTTGGATGGGGAGGGAGTGCCCCCTACTGGCTCTACGTGTGTTGGGATCTACACATAAGGTATAAACCCAAGGTCAGGTTGGCTAATTGTAGGGTCAAAATTGGACATACTTAGTGTGAATTACATATGGGCACACCACTGCTTCCGCTAAGTTAGTTTGTCCCCAAACTGACTAATCAAACGAGGGTGGCACCATTGTTCAATGACTTCTTTAGTTGATGATCGTTGTAAGCTGATACCATTTGTAAGACCCCCCTCCCAGAACACAACACACGACCTTGTGGAGTCTTATGCCCAGAACAGCTTCCTTGCCGTAGCACCAACACACGGGTCGACATGTACCATAAGACGCCTATCCTGTCGGCTAGAACCAATATCATCATTGTCAACCAAGGGCGGACCCACCTTGGGGCGAGTGTGGGAGGCCGCCCACACTCAAATTTTTTTATAAAAAAATTAGTAGTTTTAGCCACTGTTTAAACTGTGGCTAATACAGTATAAACCATGGCTAATACCATGTGATTTAAATAATTAATAGTATTAGCAACGGTCTTAGCCACGGTTAATACTTCGTTCTTTTAGAGAAAATTAATAGTATTAGCAACGGTTTATAGTGTGGCTAATAGCTAATTCTTTTAAAAAAATTTAATAGTATTTGGCTATTAGCCACATTTTAAACCGTAGCAAAAAGTAATACACTATTCTTAAAAAAATAATTAAATAGTCGTAGACTCGATTTAAACTATGATTACAACGGTAATACCATATTCTTAAAAAAATTGTATTAGCTAAGGTTTAAATCGTAGACGGCATATTATCGTCATTCTCAAAGCTCGAGAAGGCCTTATGCATGTTGTATGAAGCATTAATACATATTAGATATTCATGTTGATGAATCTGACAATTTTGAAGTTCACCCACACTGAAAAAAATTCTTGCGTCGACCACTGTTGCCAACCCAACACAAGAATATACGCAGAATTCAAAATCCACATAGGTATAAAATGTCTTAACAAGTACAACAAATAAAAATAAGTAACCAAGGCTTCTATAATATCATAGTACGTCATGCCAAAAAGGCTACATATGAATCTCTCAAAAACTCACATTAGTCACTAACGACAATGATGATATCGTCACTTCAGGCCCCATCGTTATGGCATGGCTACCCTCCTACATAACATGTTGCTGCTCTATCTGCGGGGTTTCCGCCTAAAAAGGAAGACATTACAATCGTTAGTCACAAGGACTAAGTGGCTATCACATCCACTCCCCTGACGACTCTTAGTTACATGACGAAGAATGGAAAAAGGGGTACAATATATATAATAGCGGTAGTACAAAAACAGGTGGCAAATTGCTACACTATATCAGAGTATATCAAAACAACTACAACAATATGTATATAAATCTAAGGCTGTGCATAAATACCCGAAAACCGAAGAACCGATCCGAACCGAACCGAACCGGTGCCATTTGGGTCGGTTCTATCGGTTACCGGTTCGGTTCCGGTTCTTAAATTTCCAAGAACCGGAGTTACAAGTCGGTTCTCGGTTCTTGTGTCGGTTCTACCCGGTTCTACCCAGAACCGACCCGAACAAGAGTTACAAGTCGGTTCTACCCGGTTCTACCCGGTTCTACCCGGTTCTCGGTATTATTAGTTCATATTTTTATTTAATTATTTTATGTTATGCATATTTAGGGTTTAATTATTTTTTAAAATTGCAACAGTTATTTGTGCCGAACAAGATTTTTTAGACAATGATGGTTAAAGTTTCTCAGGTTCTAATTTTCATCTAATATTGGATTTACGTCTAAGGTTAAACACTCAAACTTATAATCATTTTTAAACAAAACAAAAAGTAAAAAATGATATTTAGGAACCGAAACTAGAACCGGAACCGAACCGGAACCGAGAATACGGTTCTGGTTCTTGGTGAGAAATACTCGGTTCGGTTCTGGTTCCAAATATTTAGAACCGAACCTATATGATTCGGTTCTCGGTTCTGGGCAGAACCGAACCGAACCGACCCATGCACAGCCCTATATAAATCTACACTAGCAGTTCTATAATCAACATTAGTATACAAGTAAAGTCCTACAATAGTAAAGTAACTCAACTTATATGAATGCCAATACAGACATATAAGTTAAGGATCGGCTTAATAGTAAAGTAAGTCATCATATAAGAGTGCCCATACAAACTTATATGATAAGGATCTTATGGAGTGCAATGCAATGTTATGAATGATTTATGATGACTCACCCATGCTCACATACCTGCAATTGCTATGTTGACATAGACTTGTTGTTCCCTTTTTCGAGCAGGTAGCTAACCTCTCAGGCGTCATCCGTTGTGGCCAGACGGTGACAGTGGAACCGGCTTTCCACTACTAGCGGGGATCCACACTACCAAGCCTAGGCTTCCATACGCCTCAATGCTAAGAACACAATAGAAGATTTCACATGCATACTACGGCTCAGAGGGGTCTTGGGTAGATGTGCACCAAGACTACAACCCAAACTGGCCTACGGGTGTGGCATGGTAAGGGCTTCGGGAATGAGCACCGATGATACAACCAACTATCCAAAGTATATCTGTCAACTCCCGTTGGTCTGACGACTGGCGAGTCCATAAACCTGCCACACTATCCTTAACCCAGGATTATGAAACTGCGTGTCAACTCACACCGCATGCATTTCATTTATAAGGGCTCCACACTGATTCCCTTATCAACACAACGTTCCAGTGCGGCAAACACACACACACTTCCAACCCTTATACATTTCTATACTACACAAGGGTCTTTTATTTACACAGGTGGCAATCCACCTTACACAACATACCAATCCATGCTACTACCCATAGGGATACTCAACTCTAAGTAGTGAATTATTATACACATTCATCCAATCATTCATATCACATGGCCATGTGGCCCATGCAGTAACCTCATCCAATTACTTCTTAAAGTCAAGCATTCACAAACAATTATACTTCCACGGAATATCATTTGTTCAATCAACGTATCACTTTATTTGTTCCCTAGATAACCCAAACCATTTATTAGTCGAACTCCTTCAAACCGTTGTTACATTCGTGTTCCACCAAACCATTTACTTACTTAAAGATCTATCAATGAAATCCCATCAATCATTTGTTTAAGTTCAGCAAACCACATGTAAACCTGAACATTAACCTACCATGACTTCTTTATCAAGTTCAAACCCAGTTCTACACTAACCCGAGAACAATATGTACAGAAGACTTGACTATACAAAAACTTCGACATGACATTCCTGAGTCTACAGGACTCGTATAAAAATTGGTAACCACCTGTTGGCAAGGACTTTCCAAGGGCTACGACTTTCGTGTTTAGTCGAAAGCCCAGATATGGCCGTATCGTACCCGAAATCAGCCTTGAAGTTCGTTGTTCACAAAAAATAGGTTTTTGCACGCATCTTAAAGCAAGATGAATTACATCAATTCATCTTCTTTCTTTAGATATTAATTCAAAGTTATATACAGAACTTCCTCCTCCCTTATTCACCCTCATTAGACCATTTCTCTTCATGAAACCAAGTACACCATCTTCACAAGAAGAGAGGAGAGTTTTAATACTTCACATCCTTAGGGCATAAGCCATAGAATGGTCTCTACCTAGGAGATATTCATCTTGCATGTCAAACACTTTTGAGTCAACATCTCTTCTAGAAATAACTAAAGATCTAGCACAAAGGGAGAGGGTAGGAAGCACACCTCATTTCCGGCGGTTCCGGCAATGGATCTCGTTACTCTCCTTTGTGGTGTGCTTCTTCCTTCTTAGTATCGTGCTTAATGGAAATGAAATCGGCTCCAGCGAATTGCTTCTCTTTCGACAGTTTCGGCACAGGTAGTTGGTCGGCAAAAATGGCAAAGTGAAGGCTAGGGTTTTCCGCAAGTCTCTTTTAATAATGAGAAATTAGGGTTAACTACTTTGCCACGTGTCAGCCTGACATTGGACCACTTATTATTGCTTTAAATATTTCATATTGAAAGGACGCGTCCAATTAAATAGTTTTGGCGCAATACCCAAAAATCTTGTTCAGACATGTGACAACAAGCAGACTACTCCAGAAAATCCCGCAAAGTCAAAGTCATCGAGTAAGCAACCCTTACTCGACGAATAGTCAAGTATCATACACTTACTCGACGAATCGTCAAAATTCGTTGTAACCACTCAACGCCATATATAAGTATAACGCTTTCTAAGTTAAAATCGTCGAGTGTACGTTCTTTACTCGACGAATCGTCGAGTGGCATCAAGTTCACTCAACACACTCGACGCCACATTTCTAATCATAATTCTAAGTAAAAGCATTGAGTGACGTTTAGTGCACTCAACGTACTCGATGCCTTTCAGCTAATGGAGTCGAGTGCACTCAACGCACTCGAAGCCAATCATCCCAGATATTTTCTTAGTCAAATGGCTTTGAGTGGTGTTAGTTCATTCAACGCCTCAGCATAATTCGTCGAATGGCATCGAGTGACTCAACGCACTCGATTCTTGCAGTTTCAAGAAATATTATAATTCAAATGGCGTTGAATCCACTCAATGCCCCAACATAAAAAATGCATCTAAGTTATAATTCATCGAATGGCGTTGAGTCCACTCAACGCCACATCCTAATTCGTTGAATGGCAGTGAGTGCACTCAATGGACTCAACACCGCATTGAGTGCACTCAACGCACTCAAGGCAGCGAGTCCAGAAAATATTCTAAGTCCACATTCGTCGAGTGGTGTTGAGTCCACTCAATGCCTCATCCTAATTTGTTGAATTGCGTTTAGTGCGCTCAACACACTCAACACCGCGTTGAGTGCACTCAACGCAATCAACTCTGCGTTCAGTGCACTCAACGCACTCAACGCCCCGAGTCCGGAAAAAATTCTAAGTCCACATTTGTCGAGTGGTGTTGAGTTACTCAATGCATCAGCCTAATTCGTAACGATATTCGACGAATAGTATTGGTCTCAACTCACAAGCCATACTCGATGAATTCGTCGCATATCTGTGATAATATCCGACGAATTTTACCTGTTGAGTCTAGCGCACCCCGAGCCCGAGTCAACTACATTAACTCAAAACACGTGTGAGGGGTCTAGCGATAAACATGATGTTACATCCTACACTCAGGCTAAACAACCCCACAACTAAGATCCAAACTTGGATCCTACCTCATAGCAAGTTTGCTCCTACCACTCAGATCCAAAAGGATCCTACAAGGTCGAAGTGGGTTGGTGAGTTTATCTTGACACAAGAGATATTTATCTGTGCCAAACTTCTTGAGTGAGATAAACTCAGCCCAACATTTAGTCCAGGAAAATATTTCTTGAGTCCACTTTTACATGAACTGAGATGTACTCAGTTCTAACTTCTTCTTCTCAGCACCAGAGATTTTTCCTACTGGAACTGAGAAGTAACTGTAGTTGTTCCTACTGCAACCTGATCTGAGAGAATTCCAACCCTACTTTCTTCATAGCAACAAGAATGTAGATCTTCAAATTGCTTTGGCTTTGGCTAGAAGTGACTTGCAAATCTGCTTCTCTGCACCTGTTAACCTAGAAATCGGTGATCCCTTCCAGGGTAGCTAGCTTGCAAGTCGCGGCCTGCTCCATGTTCCCCCTAGAGGTCGCGGCCTCTCTCATCCCTCTTTGGGTCTGGCGGATAGACTCCTCTATACGTGCAGGCAACGCGGCTAGGGCGATCTACCAGGTATGACATCCCAGTTCGCGTAGTAGCCATTAGTTATGTAGGGGCTACAGACTGCTTTCACAGTACGCACCTACAGGCTGCGCGGTTAGATTAGCTAACCGCGCAATGGTTCTCTGTATTCCAACAGGTGTGGACTACAAAAATAGGTGGCGGACTCGCATTCCTATCCACCCAGACCTCTCAGTAACCACATGCTCGGCAGGAGTCGCGGCCTTTCACTTCAGCCTGCTCCTAAAGGGCGCACGACAAGCAAGGAAAACTACCACATTGCCAGGAGACAGGCCTCCAGGTCGCCAACTAGCTTGGGCGACCTGCCCCTTCTATATGCCTGCAATGGGCGAACTCGGTCTCAGTCCTCCTGAGGAAGGACTTTGCAGCAGGACTGACAACTCTTCACCAGACCGCACAACACAACGCAGACTCAACTCCAGCCCGCTTGCAGTTATCGAACTTGCTTCATCCAACCGTATGTACGACCTGCTCTCATCAGTCCACCAGGTCGCCAAGCTCTTGTCGCCTAGTAGTGAGGACAAGCCTCCAGCAAATGGAGGTGACCTACTCAACCTATCTGGAATGAGCTAGGCGGACTCATTGTACAGTCTGCTATGAGCACTCCAACTTCCCTAGCGCCAGCTTCTTCTCAGCGGTTGGCGACCCGCCTCTTCAGTCCTCAACGTATCGTGGACTCAATCGTAACTCACCGCCCTACCATGGGTAACATTACCAGGGCCGTCTCCAGCCCGAGCATATAAATAGGCCCCCATACCACTCATTCAGGGAGGACGACAAATGAGAGAGCCAAGACTTCAAAAACTGCTGAAACAACTTTCCTGTCTACGCAGCCTCCTCGGTTAAGCCATTTCGGCGTATTCCCGGCCTTGGCTTCAACGAACTCAGTGGTCTTCTCTGCCTGATCGCGCAGTCCGCACTGCTTAGTTGTGAGCTGCGTGATTAACTGTCCGGGCAGTCTGCCGACTTCTTTGGTCAAACAGCATGGCCTCTGGCCTCTTTTTTCCTCTAGTCGCCAGCTTCACCTTATACCCTTTAAATTATCATGTAAAGAACTCAACTCATGTTGTAATATCTGATTCATAATCGAAGGAAAGCCCGTCGCAGTTACCCATCAAACTTCCTTGCTATCCCCCTGCATCCTCATCAACCAATCCTTCTATCCCCGCAATCTCTCCACCTCACTCGTGAGACCCAACACCCATTATTTGTTGGTGTGCCCCCATTTCTCACATCAACAGTTAACACGCGACCTTCAGATTTCGAACAGATAGTGAAAATCAGCTGTTACTCATGTCAGACCATCAACCTACTGAGAACCTTGCACCTTCAAGTCCTAATGAAGATCCTCTCTGGGAAGCCTTGGAGCGAACACGTCAGGAAATAACCCAGAAGTTTTAGGCAATAAACTGTGCTCTAGTTGCTATCACGCAGCGATTTGAGGTGCAATCCGTAGCAGTGCCATTTCCTCTAGTCAATCCAACACCAGCATTGGAGAATCCGCAAACTTATCCACCGGCCTATCCGTTGGTCTATCCTCCTGTTTAACCACCAACCTATCCGCAAGGGCCTGCAGCCACTTTGCGATCTCAAAATGATGAGTTTGCTGCTCGTCAAAACTTCTTCCGGGAAGCTGCCCGGGGAAGTCTAACAAGATTTTTAAATTTTCATGGAAGTCATCCCTACTCTTAAGTTCCTGCCTTTGCTCCTCCCACATCAGTTTTTCCCATCTACCCTCCTGCTCCTTTTATAGCTACAACTTATGCTCCCTTTTTTTCCTTATGTTCTAGGAGAGCAGGAAGAGCCGTGACAATTTTTTAGAGAGTATTCGACTTGAACTAACTCCAGCTAACTTCAAAGAGCCGCAGTTGCCAATTTACACTGGAGAGACTGATCAAATGAAGCACCTTCAAGATTTTGAGTTAGACGTCGCTCTCAGAACTCTTTTAGATGCTCCCAAATGCAAACTCTTCATAACATCCTTTGACGGACAATTGAGAGAGTGGTTCTATGGACTGCGTCCTCAATACATTGCTTACTTTGTTGATTTAAGAAGAGAGATTCTGCTCAGGTTTTATACCTCTTCAAAGTGAAAGGGCTGTCTAAAAGCCCTCTATGAGATCAGGCAACGAGAGAATGAAACTTGGTCTCATTTTGTGGAAGGTTTTTAGAAAGATTTTTGGGCATTGAGGTCGTCAATCAAGAAATGTATCGGGTGACTCTAATATTTGGTATGTGTGAAGGACCACTTAAGTTTGAGGATAATGTGCGAGCACCAAGGATATATCAAGAGTTGTTCGGCTTAGCCAACTCATACATTCGAGGTGATAAGAGCAGTCCCACCTTCATCTCTAGGCTTGTAGCAGAGAAAGATTCTTCTTCTTCTTACAAGAAGCCTACGTGGTCTCCTCCGAAAGATTTTCCATCCCAAACAAGGAGGGGCAGAAAATTTCAATGTAATCGACACCTCTTTCTTGGCCAGGATCGTGCCCGAGATCAATTGTTACAATTGTCAGCCCCAGCTCCGCATGCAGCTTCAATTCATCAGCAATAAGATGGTGACTTGCTAGAGTCCGAACTAGATGAGGTCATGTAAGAAGTAAGCAAGGTCATGAAGGGTAAGGCTAATTATAAAAGGCCTTACCAGCCAGCAGATCAAAGATCAAAAGATTCAGATCCGTTCTGTGAATTTCACAAAGAAAACGGACATTCAACTAAAAATTGCCGAGCTCTTCGCCAGTTGATAAAAAGAATGCTCAAGCTATGCAAATTCCGTGAACTCTTCCCGAAGTGTGATCACTATGATCCATCTACTTCAAAAAACAAAGAAGTAGAGAACCCCTCTCTGGGCTCAAAAAGAACAAACAAAATCAGCAACTTCGACTTCGATGATTGGCAATGCATCGACGCCAATGACGAGGTCCCCCTTGGAAGATTACAAGTCTGAGCTGGAAAAGGACATCGTAGTCCCCAAAGATCCTCAAAATCATGAATGGTTGCTTTTACTTTACACTCTTCAAACATTTTCTCTCTAAAAACACTTCTAAGTGTTCTTTCATTCATTTAAATAAATTTTACGTCAGAGATCCCATACTGACACATTTCCCTTTTTAGAGTGCCTCCTCCTCTATTTTCTCTTTCCCAAAAGAGATCGCTGAACCACTGAGATATCACCAATTTTGTTTGGGCCCCCTCGAGGTTGTACTCTAGCGTAAGACCACAATGACCATATATAGTGGGGAGTGTTCGCGTATGTGTAGTGGGAGCCGTTTAACTCTCGTGTGGAGGATTACGGGACTTCGAATCCTAGTCGGTATCTAACACACAGCGTGTATCAAGGGAGGTCCCAGTGTGTTAGCTCTATTGTGCTCCGCTAGGGATACATTATAGTTACAATGATGTTTGCTTGATAAGCAATGACGATCAAGTGTAGCCTGGTCTCTTTGATTATCTCATGAATTTAATAGTCGAATACTCTATGGTACTCTCAATCTGTGCTTTTGCGGGGCCAACAATGTTGTTGATCTTTATAAAGACAAGAAATGTTATAGACCACTTGGCGTGTAACACCCCTATCCGTCACATAGCATATAGTAGTAGGTCCGGCCGGGGCTCGATGCCATATACCACGGACAGATCGGTGGGTTACTAGATGAAACCATTTAACCAATACACATGTCCTACATAGAGAATCTAGCGGAAGCAATTTATTAAGTTGCAAGAGAAAGAACCCAGCAAAAGCATGAATGTCCACTAACAAACCCAGTAGGAATGAACTACAAAATACATAAAAGTACTGGCCTTAAGGCCTTACAAGAGCTTACAATAATTAATCAGTGTCTTACAAACCTCGGCTCGCAGGCCAACAACACATGAATTAAATGTGTAAACAAACAAGGCCTTCCAGGGTCGGCTCAGCAACTTGGGCTTTGGCCCGCTATTTGCCACTCGGCTCCGCAGCACCTGCAAGCACAATTCACCGCAATGCTGGCAAAGAAGAATAACGGTCAGCTAAAGCTGACCAAATTATAACGATTCTGCCCCCAAGACTCGGGGTAGCAAAGCTCCTTCCTTGCTCTTGTTAGCAAAACAAGTAGTAGTGAATAAACACAACATCAAAGGTGCATGCACACACGGCCATACACCATATGCTCTCAGGGCACTAACTCGGAGAAGCAAGTCCGAACCCTGTCTGTTCCATGGCTCCACCACCACCCCCAGGCCGGAAAACCTCGTGAGCATTTAGTCCTTTCAGTCGCAGCCTAGGCTCGTTCTCCAAATCATCGGTAAGTGCCACGTAGCTTTAGGTCTCTTTAACCAAAAAAGATGGAGTGGGTAGGGTTCCACCAGCCCGTTGTTCACCCTTCCATGGCCATTTGGCCTTTGAAGCAGGCCAAGCTTCCCCCTGTCCCAACTATCGATAAAACATGGTACATAGCCCCGCTATGTACCTGGCTTGCTCCCAGGCCACCAAAATTGCAGAACTTCACTTCCGCCCAGATTTTTGGGTGCACCTTAGGGTTAATCCCCAAGGATCCCAACTGAAATCTACCACATAGAAACCCGAAAATAACAAAAGGGCACAGAGTCTTCTCGGCCATTAATGCATAGCAAATCATCACCGATCCAGACCAACATATCTGGGTAGGCTTCACACACCATGCCTATGTCCATTTCGATTTCGGACTCTACATGGAAACAAGGGGGACTTTACATATCTACCCCAAGGAACACCGCAACTCACCGCACACTCGCGGGAAAGGGTTTTCCCTATGCAAAAGAAGAAGAGCTTCACATGCACAAGATGAAAATCGTTACCCTAGCATTTCTCTTCAACGCCATGACGATCCATTCAGATGGAAAGCACCGTATCGGCCTCGCCTTTGCGGATCTGGACTCGGATCGAGAATCGGAGCTCCGAAGCTCCACCGGTGGCCGGAGTTCACCTCCTTCTTCTTCCTAGCTCTCCCCTCTCTCTTAACTTTTAGAAAGAGAAGATGAAGATGAAATGAGGGTTTCTAAGCCCTATTCTCAGGTATATACCAGCAAGAATAGCCCTTGACCGTTGGATCCCAAAATAAGGAAATGGACGGCCAAGATTCGCACTTAAAATGAACTTCCTGGGCCGAACACGGCTTGCTACACGCCCGTGTTCAAGGTCGTGTGCCTCAATTGACACTGAAACCGTCGCGCAACAAAAATAACACGGACACTCAACACGCCCGTGTCAAGATTGACACGCCCGTGTCACCCAGTACACGCCCGTGTATCTGGGCGTGTTCCTCAACGACACAGGTCCAAAACATTAAGAGCACGACACAGCCATATGATACACCCATGTCACATGCCGTGTGCTAGACATGCCCTTGGACATGCCCGTATCCCAGGCTGTGTAGCTGGCTTAGCACAATACGCCAAACAACCCGAGCAGGACACGGGTATTCGACACGCCCGTGTAGAATATGACACGCCCGTGTCGGAGCCGAACACGCCTGGGTTCAGGCCGTGCGTCCTCACTCAATGATCATTCAGTGAAAGGCTTTGAGTGCCTGGCATGCCACGGGACACGATCGTGTCCCAGGGTTCACTGCCCCGACGATCGTTGACTGCAATTTCATCGATGACGTGACAATTGCCGAACCTAAGCACGACATGCCCCTGGGACACGCCCGTGTCCTAGGCCGTGTCACTCTTACCAAAACCCATACTTGGCTCAAAACACCACCCATCACTCTTTTGAGTTTCAGGAAATTACAACTCTCTCCCTCTTAAAAAAATTTCGTCCATGAAATTGCCAAAGGAAAAGACAACAAAAAACCAAAAGCGGTACCTGAGTGAAATAACTCTGGGTACTCCTCAAGCATGGTCTGCTCTCGCTCCCAAGAGATCTCCTCCCGACCACAATTGTCCCAACGGACCTTGACCATTCTGATCTCCTTGCTACAAAGTCGCTTTACTTCAGAGTCCTCAATACAAACGGGCTTGACCCTAGTTGTAAACCCTTCATCCACCGGTACTTGATCAACTGCGATCACCTGCGAAGGCTCTAGCACCACCTTCCACAACACTGAAATGTGGAATATGTCGTGTAGACCACTTAACTCCACTGATAGCTTTAGACGATAAGCCGCTTCGCCGATCCGCTCCAGAATCTCAAATGGTCCAAGGTATCTTGGGCTCAACTTCTTCAAGTGTCGTACCCGTGAAACACACTTGAACATCTTTATCTTCAAATATACCCAGTCGCCAATAGAGAATTCCACATTTCGGTGCTTGGCGTTATAGTACTTAGCTTGTCTATCCGGAGCAATCAGCAAATGCTCCCGAATGGTTCGCACCAATGATGTAGTGTTTTCCACCTCTTTCTTTTTGTACAACCTTGCCTCACCCGTTTCTAGCCACGACAACGACGTGTGACACTTTCTACCAATACAAGGCCTTGAAGGGCGCCATTTGTATGCCCACTTGGTAGCTATTAATGTATGCAAACTCCACCACAAACAGAAGATCTTCCCACTGCTTTCCGAAGTCTAGAACGCACATGCAAAGCATGACCTCCATCGTCCTGTTGACCCTCTCGGTCTGCCCATCTGTCTGTGGATGAAAGGTTGTGCTGAACTTCAACTTAGTCCCCAGCATTTGCTGCAACAACCTCTAGTCATTGGACGTAAAACGTCCATCTCTACCGTTCATGATGCTGCAGGTCACACCGTGCAATCTAACAATATTATCCACGTAGCATCGCCAGTTTCTCCACGGAATCATCCTTCCTATGCGGAATGAAGTGCGACACTTTTGTTAACCAATCTACGATCACCCAGATGGCGTCGTTTCCCTTCTGCGACCTTGACAAGCCAAGCTCAAAGTCCATCGAAATGTCGTCAAACTTCCACTCCGGAACAGACAAAGATTTCACGAAACCCCCTGGCTTTTGTCACTCTGCCTTCACTAAGGCGCAAGTCTGACACTTCGCCACATATAGTGTCACATCCTTCTTGAGTCCTGTCCACCAGAACAACTTCTTCAGATCTCAGTACATCTTCGTGCTCCCTAGGTGAAATGAGTACTTGGTATGATGTGCCTCGTACATCAAGTCCGCTCGTAGATTTGCCACATTTGGGATGCACAAACGACTGTCCTTCCTTAGCAGTCCATCCAAAGCTGCATCCATGACCTCCTTCATTCTTCTATCCAACTCCATAGCCTACCGAATCCGATCAGCAAGGTCATATTGAACTTTCGTCCAGTTCAATAGCGCTTCGGCGCTAGTATGCTTGTCAACACAACAGATGTCTAATGCCTCCAACTCCCGAATCAACCTCTCATCAAGAACCGACAACCAGTTGGCTTGGGCGGGAGCCCTGCGACTTAACGCATCCGCAACTACATCGCCTTTCCCAGGCACAAAATGAATTTTGAACGTATAGTCCCCCAGGAACTCCACCCATCTTTGCTGTCGCATGTTCAGATCCTTTTGATCCAACAGGTACTTCAAGCTCTTGTGGTCGGTACAAATATCGACCTTTACGCCGTACAAATAGTGCCTCTACAGCTTTAGCGCAAAAATCACGACCGCTAACTCCAAGTCATGGACCAGTAATTCCTTTTGTGCACTTTCAGCTAACGCGAGCCATACACAAAAACATTACCATGCTACAGCAGCGCGCAGCCCAAACCACTGCCTGTGGTATCGCTGTATAACTCAGAACCTTCGGTCCTACTCGGTGAACTTAGAATAAGCGTCGTGGTCAACCGTCTCTCCAGCTCCTCAAAAGCTTGTGCGCACGTAGGCGTACAAACAACTTTTGATCGTTCCTCATCAAAGTCGTGAGGGGGTAACTCTATCCGCGAGAAGTTCTCTACGATGCGCCTGTAGTAGCCGGTCAGCCCCTGAAAACTCTGGCCTTTCGCTCCCAAACATAACACGGGCCACTCGCGTATCATAACTATCTTCGCTAGATCCACTGCAATACCCACTCTACTAACTTTATGACCGAGGGACGCTACCTAGGATAACCCAAAACTCGCGTTTGGAGAACTAGGCATAGATATGGTTCCTATTTAGCGTTTCCAAAACCAAAAGCAGATGTTGTTGTATGGAGTATCATGGGTAGGGTTTGGTTTAGGAGTAGCCTTTGGAACAGCTTTCCTTTTCTGAGCAATCTTCTTCTTGGCTTTTGGATCATCAGATTCATCATAATCTTCATCAGAAGAACTAGGAGGATCGTCTTACATAGCATCAATCTCTTCAATTAGCTTAGATTGATCTTTCTTAAGAGATACTGGTTGTACAATCTCAATTTCTACATCTGCCATATTAGGAGCATTCTGAATACTTCCAAGTTCTTATGCCAACTCTTCAGCAATCAAATCATCGAAATTGTGAATTGGACTTTCATCCAAGATATGGGTTGGACCAGAAGAGCTTGGCTTAACTTTATCAGTTGCAACATCTGATGGTTCCCAAATTATTTGAGCAGCAAAACATTCCTTAGTTGATTAACAACTTAAGGACTTATAGGTGAAGTATAACATACTATGGCCATGGATTTCTCTTTACAAACTTTTGGAAGATAATATATATATATATACAAGCAGTCGTGCACGGGGACCCCGTGCGGGCACCATTCGTCGTGGGTGTGACATTTGTCGAGGAGGCGACATTTGTCGTAGTGGCGACATTTGTCGTAGTGGCGACATTTGTCGTGGGCACGACATTCGTCGAGGGCAAGACATATGTCGTGGGCGCGACATTCATCGTAAGCGCGACATATGTCATGGGCACGACATTCGTCATGGGCGCGACATTCTTCGTGGGCGCGACATTCGTCGTGGGCGCGACATTCGTCGTGGGCGCGACATTCGTCGTGGGCGCGACATTCGTCGTGGGCGCGACATTCGTCGTGGGCGCGACATTCGTCGTGGGCGCGACATTCGTCGTGGGCGCGACATTCGTCGTGGGGGCGACATTCGTAGTGGGGGCAACATTTGTAGAGGCAAACACAATGAAGGTATCTTTTTCTCGTGCTAGCAATGCCATCATCAGATATTAAGAATGAAAATTCATGTTCTATTAGGCTGGAGAAGTTGTGCATACCTTCAAAACCTTCAGTTATGGAGGGCAGACCAAAATCTGTTATCTGTTACTGTTTTCTTATGTTGTTGCAGAATGTCATCTAAATCATGAAGTAACTTATCTTTTATTTAAGTGCTATTTTAAGTGCTTGTTGAGTTAACCAAAATTTGTGTTCTCAAAATTTTTATTACTATTTTACGACATTCAGCGGGGATGGCGACATTCGCCGGGTGTGGCGACATTCAACGGGTGCGGCGAAATTCGGCGGGGGCGGCGACAATTTGCAGGAGCGACGACAATCAGCGGAGGTGGCGACAATCAGCAGGTGCGACAGCAATCAGCGGAGGTGGCGATAATCGGTGGGGGAGGTAACATTCGACGGGGACGAAATATTAAGGTGGAGACACTTGGCGGGCGGCATCATTCGAAAGGCGACATCATTCGGTGGGCTGAAAAATTTGTTGGGGCCGACGACATTTTGCGGGGGCAGTAACATTGAGCTGGGGCGAAGACACTCGACGGGGGAGGAGACACTTGAAGGAGACGAAAACAATTGGCAATGGCGGTAAGCCAGTGACTATCATCGGCGGAAGTGGAGAAAATCGACGGGGGCAGCAATAATCGGCGGGGAGGCCACACTACGCGAAGGCGACGACAATTGTCGAGACTCGAGAGTGGCAGCGTACTATCGACAGAGGTGACGACAATCGGCAAGAGCGGAAACAATCAAGGAGGTGGGGACAATCGGCGTGGGCGGTGAAAATCGACATGGGTGGTGACATGCAGCAAGGAGAGCAACACTCAGAGCGGGCGGGGACACCCGGCGTGGGCAGTGACACGTGACAATCGGCATGAGAAACATTAAGTAGAAGCAACATTTGACGTGTGAAACATTCAACGAACCAATGATGGAAATGTACGGGTTACATTGTCGACGGGCGTATATCTAACATCTGTTTCAGGCTACATTGTTGACGAATTCAATTCAATTCACAACACACATTATCTACCGTTTCCTATAAATTCAATTCAATAATTTGAGGCGTGGTAGGTGCTCAAAAATCATGATAGACAATACAAAAAAGAGTCATAAAGCTAAGGTTCTCAATAAATCATAAATTAGTATGTGTTAACTTATATAGTGGAGCATGTAAAGAACAATGGAATAAGCCTTCAAAAATTGAGAAGTCAACTCATGCCCGTGGAGCATTTGAAACATTGAGTTAGATAGTAAGTTGCTCCTAATAGTAGAAGGGAGTCCATATTTAAAAACTAATAATATGCTCCCAACACTATTGATTCAACTTATATAATTGTATTTCATTTTAATTGGAATTATTGTCTGCAAAAGTAGAAGTTCAGCATATTTCCTCTAATAACTCGGCACAAAGATAAAAAAGAGCACAATATTAATTATAAACCATTTCTGATATCTATTTCTACAAAACTACATCTTAAGAGAAAAAAACATAGAGATCCAAACCTCTCATGAAAGAATTTCCTGCTGGGATATGTAGCACCTTGCAGTTTTCCTTGAAGAGGAAGGATACATTCATCTTTTGGGATTAGTTTTATAAGATCTGTTCCCCTAAATTTAAAATTATAAACTATTTTGGAAAAAAATGTACCTCCTTAAGAAATTGAAAACCATATATTCATATATTTTAGAGCTTACATCCCAAGTAATGTTTCAGATAAAAATCTTACCCTTCAGAACCTGGCAGAAAAAAGCTACATCCCCAGTAATGTTTAATACTTCTCATGAAGAATTTACCCAAGAAGTTAGGATATAGCATGACAATAAATTACTTTTATATAGCAATGCAAAACCAATATATCCCATTTTAAATTTGAAAGCTCTTGGAAAAAAATCTCAGGGTGCTCTAAAAAAAGCAGATGTTTTACCCGTGTAGTTAATTTTCAAAAAAAACCTCTAGCTAAAGGATTGTCGAAGGTAAAGGTTGTAAATTTTCTAAAAAAACAGAGCTGGATGTTGACAGATTTATACAAAACATAATAGGCAGCAAAAACTGTTTGTCAAAGGTAAAAGATGTAAATTTTATGGAAAAAAACAGAGCCGGGTGACAGATTTTTACAAAACATAATTGATAGCAAATATATACAAACTAAACAAAATGCTCTGTGCGAACAGAACCATGGAGAAAAAGGGAGAGCGAGGGGGGAGAACTCCTATAACAAAAAAATTAGTTTAGTCATTTTCCCGAACACCGTATAGGTAAGTCGAAGAGAAGAGACAACCCAAAATAATTTTTTTTAAATGCATGAGTTTAGGTGAGATAGGTGAGCTATCTTCTTCTAAAGAGGGTGGTGATGTCTACCAGCGAGGAGCTTTTGCGGGGCGAGGAGCTTTGGCGAGGCGAGGAGCTTTGGTGTCGTGAAGGCAGAGCCCGTCTTTTTCCTGCAGCAAGGTTCTTCGTCTTCCTCCTACAGGCAGAGTTCGTCTTCTTCCTGCAAAAAGGTTCTTCGTCTTCTTCCTACATCAAGCTTCTTCGCCTTCTTCCTGCAGGAAGAGTCCGTCTTCTTCACGCAGCAAGGTTCTTCGTGCTTCGGTGAGGCATGGGTAAGGGAGAAGAAGTCATTGGGAGAGGCAATCACTGGATGAGGAGGTGAGATCATGACTGGATGATAAGAAATAAAGTTTACTTGTGGTAGTGGATTTTCAGAAAAGGTGAAAAGTGATTTGATATATGACTGGATGAAAGAGGGACGAAATGATAGAATACCTAAAATATTCACTGAATTTAAAATAAATAAGAGTTTTCAGAGGGTATTTTGGGAAGGGAGAATGTTGCACCATCCTATTTTATTCTTTGCAGGTGAAAAGTGCTTGAATCTTGCTTGGGATCATGTTTTTTGGGATACGGTTTTTGATTTGATATGGCCACGAAAATTGAAAAATTGGGTGGGAATAATGGCGGGAAACTTGAAATTACTTTAAACCCCATGTTTTTTGAAATAAAGAGAGGATATGTGAGGGATATTTTCGTATTAAAATGTTACACCATCTATGAATTTGGGTTCCCTTATAGTATAAAGATATATATATATATATATATATATATATATATATATATATATATATATATGCATAAAAAGTCATTAATAACCCAAATAAATCTAATGTGAGATTGACAAAACAATCACCAATAGTAAAAACTTCTGGCAGATCAACTTGCTCATCTGTACAAGACATCAATATCAACTATCTCAGCTTCTGTAATCATATTTACATCTGCATCTGCATCTGCATCTGCTAGCTCAAATATCTACAAAACTTCCACTTCTTGTGCTGCTGTTGGAGGAGAGGAGACTGGAGCTTCTTCACTGCATATCTCCCCCTGCCTGGTTTAAGAGGGTTCTGAAGCCAAGCCCCCAGAAGAAGGGACAAGTGGGGCAGAAGATATGAGGGCAGATATGGATGAAATAGATTCAGCAAGAAGTTTTATGGCCTCTGCTATAAGATTTTTGAGAAGTGGAGTGATGAGTTCTAGAAGGGAGGGAATGGAAGGGGAATCCATTTGCATAAACTCAGAGGGTATTTGAGTTGATACAGAAGGATGGAGGATGGATGATGAGGGGAAAGGAATGGTGTTTGGCATTGGTTCATTATGAGGAGATGGAGTATTGATGAGAGATGATGTTATAAGATCAAAAGATGGAATGGATGAGAGGTTATGGATGGGAATGTCAACAGGATAATGGGGAAGTGGGGATTGAGGTGGTGTGGTATGCTCTGGAGATTGAACTGGTGTTAGTTGATGTTCAAGAGATTGAATTGTTGTTGGTTAATATACTGGAGATGTAGGTGGTGTTGGAATATGAGCTTGAAATGTGGTTGGTTGTTGGAGAGTTGATGAAGTAATTTGAACTTGTGGAGGTGTAGGTTGAGGAGATGGTGGTGTTGGAATCTGGGTGGATGGAATGCTGATGGAGGGGGCATCTTCTAAGGGTGGGGGATCAGCTGTTACAGCTCTTGTATCCTCAGATGCTCTGGAAGATGAAGAAGCCTTAGAGGGCTTTGAGATAGTCCTCTCCCACCTTCCAAATAAGGCACATGTTAGCCTTTTGGAAGCATTAATGAATATGGTCTGTGAGACCAGGGATTCAGTTTCCTTTTCCTGAAGAAAAATTCCCAAGATTTGTCCAAAAAAAACTTCTTTCTTACTGTTCTTTTTCTTTATCAAATCAAACAAAATCTTAGCCCAATTGATTGCTTTCTTATTTACAACAGCAGACATTTCCAGAAACTATTGCTTGGTAATATAATAATGGGTGGAATACTTTCCTAGCAATACTTTTCCCACCACATCGGGTAAAAACTTATAATCAGCAGACAAATGTTTCTTTAATAGTTTATTAGGGTTCTCTCCAGTGTAACTCATTTAATTCAACATTTCATCATATTAAGAGTTATCTTTTTCTAACTCTTCTTCACCATTAAGCAATCCAAAAATCTCAGTCAAAACTAAGGGGGTTAAAGAAACTTAGTTACCAGATATTGTGCCGGTCATCGTATCGACATCTGGAGTGGAGGAGGTGAACACCCATTCTCTGATTTCAGTAGCAACTATCTTTATTCTGGTTTTCATGAAGTTCTTCAACTGTTGTTCTTCAAATAACTGCAGTATATCCAAGAAAATTAGATCAGAGTGTTGAAATGACTCGAAGTCTATGTCAAATCCCGTGTCGAATTTCATTGCCGCAAGAGAGCTCACCGAAATCACCATTGATCGCTAACAAAAGAAAATAGAGAGATCAAGTGCAAGGCAACTGAAAGCGCGGGATGGAGCTCGAAGAAAACCTAGTTATAAGATTTTTAGAATATGAAGCGTCAAACTCCGTCCTGTGAAATAAACAATGTTCTTCGATCTGAGGTCGACGAAATATTTTAGTGACAAAAGAGTTCATCGATCTCAGCCTGAAGAAGGAAAAACATTTCGTAGTTCTCAGGTCGACGAAATTTTTCTGAAGCAGTATCGTCGTTCTCCAGTCGACGAATAAAACTTCACCCAGAGAGTTCATCGATCTCAGGTTGACGAAATTTCTCAAGAACTGTCCTCAGTTTGTCGATCTCCGTTCGATGAACTGTGGCAAGTTCTTCGACCACAGATAGAAATTAAATTAATGTTTCTCCATTGATCATACCTAGCTGATTCAGAAAGAACAGATGTTTCCTCTCATCCAAGGGTTTAGTGAAGATGTCTGCTCTTTGCAAATCAATATAGATGTAGACAAGATTAATTTTCTTTTTGTCAACACAATCTCTAATGAAATGATGCCTTATTTCTATATGATTTGTTCTATTATGATGCACTGGATTCTGTGCAATGGAAATTGCACTTGTATTATCACAAAGTAGAGTTGAATTATTTAAGTAGAAACCATAATTTAGGAGTTGGTTCTGAATCCATAGTATGTGTGAACAACAACTGTCAGCTGCTATGTATTAAGTTTCTACAGTTGAAGTAGACACAGATGTCTGCTTTTTGCAAAAACAGGACACAAGTCTAGCAACAAGGAATTGACATGTCCCTGAGGTGCTTTTTCTGTCCACTCTACATCCAGCAAAGTCAGCATCTGAATATCAAGTCAACTCAAACTCTGACTCAGTTGGATACAAGAGTCCTAAATTTGGGCAACTCTTTATATATCTCAAAATTCTTTTTAGGAAAATAAGGTGAGATTCTTTAGGGTTCACCTGAAACCTAGTAAAAAGACTAGTAGCAAACATAATGTCTGGCCTACTTGCTATGAGATATAACAGGGACCCATCAATGGCCCTATATAGTTTCTGATCAACAGGTTTCCCATGTTCATCAGAATCAATCACATCATTTGTAGTCATAGGTGTTTTCTTAGCTGAAGCAACATCCATCCCAAACCTTTTTATCAGCTCCTTAGCATACTTGGATTGGGATATGAAGATGCCGTCAGGGGACTGCTTCACTTGGAGACCAAGGAAGTGATAGCTCACCCATGCTAATCATTTCAAACTTGGAATGCATAAGGTCAGAGAACCTTTTGCATAGTTTGGAATCAGTAGAACCAAATATAATGTCATCTACATATATTTGTACTAACAAGATTTTATTATGATGATGCTTAATAAATAAAATCCTATCTAGTATGCCTCTAAAAAATTTATGCTCTAAGAGAAAGCTAGCTAAGATTTCATACCAAGCTCTTGGAGCTTTCTATATATCTAGAGAGCTTTATGCAATTTGAAAACATAAGATGGATGAGATGAAGAGATTAAACCTGGTGGTTGTTTCACATAAACCTCTTCTTTGAGTTCACTATTAAGGAATGCACTCTTGACATCCATTTGGTATACTATGAACTTCTTGTAGGCTGCATAAGCTAGAAATATCCTTATTGCTTCTAACCTTGCAACAGGGGCAAATTTTTGGTCATAATCTATGCCTTCCTCTTGTCTGTATCCTTGAGCAACTAATCTAGTTTTGTTCCTTATGATAGTACCTTGAGCATCTAGTTTGTTTCTAAATACACATTTAGTTCCAATGATAGGGTAGTCTTTGGGCCTTGGAACTAAATCCCAAACTCTACATCTCTCAAACTGGTTGAGCTTCTATTGCATTGCAATGATCTAGTGTGGATCTTGCTAAGCATCCTTTATGGATTGGGGCTCAGTTTGAGATATGAAGCAAGCATGCATCATGTCCTGGTGGATTTGATGCCTTGTCTGCACACCCACTTATATGTCTCCAATCACTTGAGATACACGGTGATCTCTAAGTGTGACTATCTCAGTAGGAGGAGCTAGTTGAGCAACAGCTTGGGGAGTTAATTCCTCTGGTGGAATTATAACTATTATTGGCTCTTCACTGTATTAAGTGACATCATCTTCACTTTCTTCAGCAACATGTGGAGAAGGAGGTATAACAGCCACATTTGTAAGGGTCAATTCATCCAACTTCTCACATAGATGTGGTTCCTACAAAGTCTTACAGGTAGAAGCTATTGTCTCCTTGTAAACCATATTTATCTCATCAAAAGAAATATGAATAGACTCTTCCATTTTCATAGATGATTTATTATAAACCCAATAAGCCTTGCTTACTTGGGAATATCCAAGAAAAATTCGAATTTCAGCCTTGTCTTTAAACTTTGAAATATATTTCTTGTTGTTATTATGAATGTAACAAATGCAATCAAAGACTCTAAAATAATCTACTTTAGGTTTCTTCCCTTTGAGTAGTTCATAGGGAGTCTTTCCCTTAAGCTTATGAATCAAACTTCTATTTAGTACATAGTTTGCTGTGCTCACAGCCTCTGCCCAATAGGATACGGGCAAGTAAGCATCTGCAATTAATATGCCTGCAGCTTCAAAGAGTGTTCTATTTTTTCCTTTCAGCTAACCCATTTTGTTGAGGAGTTCTAGGAGCAGAGAAGTAATGCCTGATACCTTCCTTCTCACATAATTCTTGCATGGGAAGAGACTCAAACTCAGTACCATGATCACTTCTGATCACTGCAACTGGAGTAGAGTACTCAATCCTTATGCTCTTAAGAAAATCTATAAGAAACTTGAAGTTATCTGACTTGTTTCTAAAGAAGAACACCCAAGTGAACCTAGAGAAGTCATTAACTATCACTAAAGTATAAGACTTCCCTCCGAGGCTCTGTACAGCAATGGGTCAAAAAAGATCTATGATTAGCAAATACAGAATCCTAGGTGAATTACACTAATTAAGTGACTTAAAGCTATTTTTATTTTGATTTCCTAATTGACAAGCCCTACAAAGGCTTTCCTTCTTGTAGGGGCAAGAAGGCAATCCTCTAACATGGTTGTCCTTAGAGAGTTTAGCAATGTTTTTTAGGTTTACATGACCTAATCTCCTATGCCAAAGTTCATTATTGTTACTATTTTTGTTAAACAGACATATTTCAGTTTTAGCAGACCTAAAGTTAACTAAATAGATATTACCTACTCTAGTGCCAGTTAACTCTACTTGGTTATCTACTGAAGTAATAATACAGAATGTTTTGTTAAATGATACCTGAAACCTATCATCACATAACTAACTTATGGATATAAGGTTGTGCTTCAGTCCACTTACATAAGCAACCTTCCTTAAGGTGATTGCTCCAATTTTTACCTTTCCATATCCTTCAGTCATGCCACAATTGGAATCACCAAATATTACTTTAGGTCCTAGCTTTGACTTATAGTTGATTATGTTATCCTTGTTTCTAGTCATATGCTTTGAACAACCACTATTCAGATACCACTATTGCTCTGTGGTGGGATAGTCTTTCACCTGAAATAAAACAGATTAGCTATTCTTGACTAGGTCACCTTGGGTCCTTGTTTATTTACATAATTAAAACTGTAAATGTATGAGTATTCAGGTTGACTTTTATAACCTAAGGGATGAAATCTTCTAGGTGGAATTATCCACTGATTAAATGGATTAACATATTATCCTGGTTGATCAAATGTTTTGTTAGAATTAAAGTTTTTGTTATTAGGAACTGGGGTTGATGAATTCTGGTAAGTTCGTCGATCTGAGGTTGACGAATGGGGATGAGTTTGTCGAAATCCACTCCGAGAATGAAAATATTCATTTTCTGGGCCCCAATATCATCGATCTCGGGTCGAAGAACCATACTGATTTCGTCGATCACAGTTCAGAGAATAATTATAATAAAAATTTGTGCTCGGAGTTCGTCGACTTGAGTTCGACGAACTGTACATATTTCGTCGATCTGAGTTCGACGAAATCTACTGAATATTATTATAGTTAGGCTTTTTATTATTCTTTCTCCTTTTCTTATTCTTCTATTTTACCTCTATTTGGTTAACATGATTATCATCTATCTTTTCCTTGCCTTTTTCAGAAACAAATTTTATTTGAGTTGTTAAAATGTTTTTCTGAATCAATGGCGGTTGGCTTGATGAAGCACCTAAGCCCAGCTTGCCATTAAGACTGGCATTTACTATGCTTATGATGTCCATCAGCTTTATACTTCTCCTATTTAGGGCTTCTTCAAGTTGCCTAGCCTCAGTTAATTCAGTTTTTAATGAGATGATCTGTTCATTTTGCTAAAGTTAAATCATCTTTTAATTTAATGTTTTCAGAAATGAAATTACCTTTTTCTGATAGTTTTTCTCTCACTTGTTTAATTTCTTTTTCTGAGTTAATTAAATCAAGACATAAAGATTTAAATTTAGTTCTAAAATTATCTTAATAGAAGTCAAAAGAAGACAGTACCTGATCTTCCTTAGATTCAGAGTGTTCATCCTCTAACTTGTAATCTTCTGCTTCTGAATAGCTACATGATGAATTGATGGCCATCAAACACACTTCTTTTGCCTTTGCTTCCTCTTCATCTTCACTGGAGCTGGAAGATGAAGATTAATCTTCAGTTTCACTCCGGGTTTCAGGGACAAAGCCTTTCTCCTTCCTTTTATGCTTTCTTGAGGAGGTCTTGCTATAGTTCTGCTTCCTGGATTCCTTTTCTCTTCTTCTCTCCTTCTTTTGGTTCTATGGACACTCTGAGATAAAGTGTCCTGGCTTCCTACAACCAAAGCAGACAACTTCTTTAGTTGGAGTCTTATCATACCTTGGCTTATCATCTTGCATAGATGACTTTCTTCTGAAATCTCTCTTTCCCATCTTGTAAAATCTCTTGGCTAAGATACTCAGAAACTCTTCACTGGCTGTTGGAGCTTCTGATTCTTCAGATGCCTTGAATGCAATGCTTTGCTGCTTTCTTGCTATTGAAGGAGTCTTCTGCTCTGTTGCTTCTCTAGACTTTATCAATTATTCATAGGACTTGAGCTTTCCAAGAAGAGATTGAGTGGAAATCTCATTTAGACTTCTGAAATCCTTGATTTGCCAGATTCTGGAATCCCATGAGCTGGGGAAGCACATGAGAATTTTGTCATTGACTTCTGTGATAGTTATGTCCTTGTCCAGTGTCTTTAGCTCATTGATGATTGAGCTTAGTCTATTGTACATGTCACTTACAGACTCTTACTCATCTTTCTTGAAGTTTTTATATTGAGAGATGAGATTGGATCTCCTATCCTTTCTCTCATCTGCTGATCCAGCCACCATCTGGTTAAGAGAATCTTAGATAGCCTTGGCTGATGTGCACTCTTCCACCATCTAGAAAATGTCATCAGACATCGTCTGAGCCAGAATATTCATGTCCTTGGCATCAGCTATTTTGGTCTTCTTTTGAGCATCTATCCACTCAGGTGGTGGAACAATATGAGTGCTAGAACTTGCAGTAGTTGTAACCACTGGAGTTGGTAGTCCTATCAAAATGGAATTAAAAATATCTTCATCAATAGAGTTAATATATAACTTGATTCTTGCCTTCCAGATAGCAAACTTATTATAGTTGAAGACTGGAGGTCTGGTGCTTGCATAATCTTTGTTTTGTGCCATGATATAAAACAGAAAAACTAGGAGAAAGAAATCAGATCTAACAAGGATCTTTTGGTTAAAATTTTAGCTTGTACAACCAAAGGAACACCCCTCTAAGACCAATTGAAAGATAGGGGTTAGACCTGATTTACTCTAGAGGGGGGGGGGGGTGAATAGAGTAATTAAAATTTTTACTATTTTTAAATTTATCAGGGTAAAATAAGTGATACCAATAGTAATATAGAAAGGAAATGAAAACAGGCAAAGCTAATCTATCACAGCACAGTAAGAATAAGAAAGAAAATGATCACACACAGATAACACAAGAATTTTATAGTGGTTCCCCAAATTGGGTAGATCCACTCTTCTACCACCTTGGTAGGAATCCACTATCAGGTTTTTGATCAGGTGACTGCCACCACAAGATCTATTTCCAGGGAGATCTCAGAACCCTTAATTTAGGCTTTTGATCAGGTGCCCAAAAACCAAGAATAAACTTTTGAAGGGAGTTAATAAACCCTTTTTACAGGAGGTGAGAGAGGTGATGTTGTCTTCTCTTTTCTCTATACAATAGAGAAGACTTGTGGATTCTGTTATGAAGACTCCTTATGAAATCTAGAGATGGTTCAGAAGACTTGGAGCCTTGCTCAGTGTAACGCCCCCGATTTTTTGATGATTTTATTTAAGTAGGCAACATCATATTTGTGACGTCGTGGCATTACTTTTAACGTCGAGTTGACGGAGGAATGCCGTTAAGGCATTTTCGCGTCCGTGCAGTCATGTCGGTCGAATTCTTGTTGTTATGGGAAAATTTTGCTTTTGGAATTTAAGTTAAGTAATTTTGGACTTGCTCGTCAAGTTTTGTCGCAATCCGAGCATTTTTGTAGTCTCGGCGCGCGATTGAAGTTTTAGATTGTTTATGTTAGCCGTATACTTTGAAGATTAATATCTCGGGAATGGCTCGTCAGATTTTGGTTTTGACTTCGCCATTGTGTTCGTAGTGTTAGTGTTCGCATATGGTGCGAATTTTGTTTGGTTCGGCGCGCGTTCTAGCCTCCGTTTTTGATCTCGTATTTTCTTGTTCAAATAAAAAATATGAATATTTTAATATTAAAGCACTATTCAAAAATGTCTTTAACTATTCATTCATATAGTTTGATCTAAAGGATATAGTTGTAAAAAAATCGTTATTTTTATTTTTATTTCTACCTCAGCTCTTCAGTTCTCGAAATGCCCTTGTACCTGAGAAGTTTTCTCAAGTTCTCGAGAACCGGTCTTGTTCCCGAGAAGGCTTGGTGAGTTCTCGAGAAGTAACTTGTTTCCGAGAAATCCTTGTGCGCTGCCTTTAGCTAGCGTTGAGTGGCACTCAATGCCGTCTCAAGAGCATTGAGTGGCAATCAATGCCATCATCTGCTGTTGTTTGTGTCAAGCTTTCCTCTTGTACTCGAGTTGCTGCTCTTGATTCTCGAGTAGTCTTCTACATTTCTCGAGAAATCCATCTAGCTCTCGAGAAATATCTTTGTTCTCGAGAAATGCCTTTGTTCTCGAGAAGTAGTACTCGGGATCTGCCCTTATTCTCGAGAAATCCTCTCTCTTGTTCTCGATAAATTCCCTTGTTCTCGAGAAATACCTTTGTTGTCGAGAAATGTCCTTGTTCTCGAGAAAAGCCTTTGTTCTCGAGAAGTAGTACTCGATAAATGCCCTTCTTCTCGAGAGAAAACCTTTGTTCTCGGGAAATAGTACTAAAAAATTAGCTTTCCACTGGAGTAGTCTGGTCTTCACTTCGGGTCTTCCGGTTCAGTCAACCCGGTTCATTCCTTAAGAAGAGTTACGCTAATATTACATCTAGTATAAATACCTACTTCTTCTCTATTCCTTTTCTCCCGAACCAGAACAGTGAGCGAGAGAGAGACTTCTTTTCGTGAATCTCCTAGTGGCCAACGATGGAGCTCCGGTGCTCGAAATATTGAACTGAATGTAGATCTGAAAAGCTCTTGCCGAGAGCTACACAATCGTGGTAAATTTTTCCCCATTCCTTGGGTTTTCTCATTATGGTTTTTCGGCCCTAACCGCCTTTTCAGTCATTTTTGTTTAGATTTCAACTCCTCTCGTGTTCTTTTGGCCCGATCTACGACGTGGAGTGATTCAGAGGACCTTTCCGTTAAAACCAAGGCAAGTGTTGGTTTCGCATCTTTTCTCCTTATCCGATTTGATGGTAATGGCGATGTTTTTCATGTTCCTTAAAATTTTCTACACTTATTCTTCCAATTTATTTTTATGATTAACCTTCTAAATGATCACATGAGGTTGTAACATTTTGTCATTTTGAACTCAATTTTTTTTATCCGGATATGTTTTATCGTTCTTGAAGTGTCTTATTGATGGCTTTAAACGCCATAGATTTCGTTATTGAACTGATTAGCATTATTTAGGATTGTAAATCGTTCATAAGGGTTGATCAACCATGTCTTGAAACTAGAAGTGTCAAGTAGAATCTAACGAGCCAAATCTCGAGGTATATATATGTGTTGTGTTTTCTTTGGATTTTTAAAATTGCGGGAGTTAGTGGATAGATCCACCTCCGCATTGTTTGACTCCTTAATTGTACTTTGTGGAAGTCTATCGGGTTTTTGGGCATCTACGGTGTATGGTGGAGAGTATGGGACTCCCTCCCAGTTAAGCGGATAAATTATTTGTGAGGGGTGAGTCCAGCTGAGTGACCACCTTGCCCGTATTTTTGGGTAGAGTCGACCACAAGTGCTTAGTAAAGGTAATTAAATTTTCCTTCTTATGTTTTTAATTATTTTTTTCCCTTTTTGCTTTGGGAATTCTGGTGATTTGTTTGAGTACGTGACGATTCGCGTAAGTTTTACTTTCTTTTCCTGTCTGATGCCTTACTTTATTACTGTTGGTCTTGGGTTGGTACCCCGTTTGTCCTTTGTTTTACTTTGCTTACTTCTCTGCCGCCATTTGTCCCTCTTGCTGAGGTATTCTGTCTTTGGAATGCCTCAGGTACGGAGCATTAGCAGGTAGCGGAGCCGGTTTTGGAGCCCTTGCAACAGCAGTGTCGGCTGTAGTTTTTCCCCTTGTCGTAGCGAGGTAGTTGTTGTTTCAGTTTTCTTTTCCTAGTTTCAGACATACCTTGTACCGTGGGTTCGGGTCAGGTTGTTGGCGCCCACAGGTTTGTTGAACCTTGACACTTGCTAGCTTATGTGATTGTCTTATGTTTGGTTTAGATTACTTACTCTCTGGGATGATTTATTGCTAGGACTGCATGTTAGATATTTTCAAGCTTATAAAAAAACCTATTAGTAAAGCATCCATGCAATCTCTTTTAAAATTAAGTCACTATTTTCCTGGTTAGCGTAAATACTTTTCCTATACTTATAATAAATCTAGTGTCTGTTTAGCATGAGTTGTTCCTCCGGGACATTTATACTCATGTGGGATGTTAGAGTCAAATTAAACAAGTATCTTCCGCAAGCGTATAAATTATATTTTAAATCGTGGACTAGATGATCCACTAAGTCGAGGTATACGACTACCATCATAACTTAAACTGGATTTCATTCATAATACTTTATGTTTTCTTTTAAAATTGTAGAGTTTGGAGTCTTACCTGAACGTCTGCAGGTATCCCCTACACGGCGTGGCATCACGGCGCGTATTTTCCCCTTGATCTGATATAACTAAAATGTTGGGGAAAATGCGGGTAGTGACACTCAGGGTGTAGGTCTTCAGCCTTGTCTTGAAAGATCCTGGAACTTTCTAACTGATTCAAAGTTGTTGTCCTTGAATTTTCCTGGAGGAGAAGTTGAAGAAGACTCTTGATCTAGATGCTTGTTCTTCTTCAGTCTTCACAAAGATGAAGGGAAAATAGAATATTTTCTGTACACAGAGAAGAAGCAAATATTCTTCTGTATGTTCTGTCTTTTCTCTATATTGCTCTTGTGTTATCACTATTGGTCTATGTATGCATGCAGTGATTATTCCGTCTTAAAAGAGAAAATCTCTTTTATATTCTGCTGTTAAAATTCTCTTTTGAGATTTGAATTCCAAGCATTAATTGCTGACTCATCTAGAGAATGAAACAGCTGGAATATTTGTTTTAAATGAGTTTCCTCAACTGTCCCATTAAAATAAGCAAGTAATTAACCCTGATGAAGATCATAATTAATGCTGCCAATAACGGCTATATTCTTGAGAAGATGAGCATTAATTACTAAGAGAATTACTGCTAAATGATATAATAAATAAGGGACAGAAGTAAGGAAAACTTCTCATTCTGGCTCGGGATAGAATTCGTCGACCTCTGAACAGATTTCATCGACTGGAGTTCCAAGTTCGTCGAACTAAGAATTCTTGTTCGTCGACCTGAGCTTTGCGAACTTCATACTGAGAATAACTTGCCAATTCTGCGATCTAAGTTCATCGAGCTGAGAATCTGTCTGAATGAAGAGATCTTCGACCCGAGCTCGAATATTGTCGAGCTCAACTTAGAGAAAGATTTATGAGTTCATCGATCTGAGATCGACGATCGTCGAGTTGAGTTCGAAGAATTTTTAACTGATAATTTTGATCTCGGAATTCTTCTAAGTCTGAGTCTACTGAAGTCCTCTACTAGCTGGTCCATGAAGGTTGAACCTAATGACTAGCCAAAACTCTAGGACTCATAGACTTGACCCTGGCTATAAAATGTGGGTCAAACTTATCCTAATTAGTGAACCTAGCCCAAATCCAAACTAGGGATCCAGCAAAAATGATTCCTTTGATGAGTTTTTCCATGAATTTCAATAGGTTAAGGCCGCAATATATATGACGGCTAGGTCCATTGTAGATGAGATCCTTGTAGATGATGAAGATGAAGTTTTGGGCGAAAAGATAATCTTCCCGCAAAGACCGCTACAGATAAGAGTTCTAACAACAAAAGTAGTTCGAGCAAGGAGAATTCTTTCAGCACAAGATCAAGCAACTTATTGTGTTCGTCAAGCTCCGCGGACTCAGAGCCACAAAAGAAGATAAAGAAAACCGTTATATATATTTTTTGTTTTTCAGATTCGGCAGAATGAATATTTTATAAACCGCATGGGTACAATATTTGTAACACTTTCATCTAATAAAAATGACATTTCAGATTACCTATCGCTGTTTGATTTATACTAACAGATGAAGGAATTTGAATCTGAGCGGTTAATTACTTTCTTGTCCCATGAGAATATAGCTTTAGCATAAATTCACCAGTAGAACATAACTTGATAACTTGTTGTATTTAACCATAAACTGACTATTCGTTTGCTGGGAGAATAGAATGACAAGCGGATAGCATTGGCGATTTAAATCCAGCTGAGATTCACTATTGAGTGTGTGTAGATGAAAATAGAAATTTCTAACCACAATATCCACTAGTATCCACTAAATCAACGTGAAATAACTGACAATAATGCTGCACATGATGCTGTAAAATATAAATCAATCCGCTGTGAATCGACTAAAGATAAGCGATTCGGGATGATGCTTCCCGGGCGGCTAACTACTAGTAGAAATATAAGAAGTCAGTCCAGCAAAGTGAATCCAGCTAACTTGGTAGCCATTGAGTATTAGAGAAGGTCAAATCACTAGATTAAGCCATTTCAATATTTTCTCGAGCAATCAAATGCTATTCACAATATAAGGAAAATAGATCAACTAAAGATTATATGCCAGTTCTGTTAGATTTTAATCGAGCGATTAACCGATAATCCTACGGTTTAAGTAATTAGTACATAAAATCTGATAAGTAAACTATAGGCATTGTTGTTAACTGCCTGATTCACCGAGATAGTCATCAAGTCGGTTTACTGTAGGCCGAATATATATAGAGTAGCCCTGAAGTGGAAAAGTGCAGGTCGATATGATTGAATAAGAGAAGTTGTTTAACACATATCGCAATTAGTGAAAGTTTCTAGCGTCTACCAAACTCACCTAGAGGGGGTGAATATGTGATGTTTGTGTCTTTTCACGGATTAAAAAATTACTCAAAAATAAATAAGCACACAAACACAGAGATATATAGTGGTTCCCCGTATTGGACGTCCACTGTCCCGCCTCGCCTATCTACCATAAAGGGATAGATTCGGCTTATTCACCTTTCTCAGATGATCACAATCTTACAACTCGGAGCAAGGCTCTTACACCTCGATCCACAACCGGATCTACAGCTCAATCCATTAACCGGATCTACAAACTCGATCCACAATAGGATCTACTCTCTCGATCCACAAACGGATCTACTAACTCGGAGATAAATCTCCTACAATATTTAAAACAATATTACAACAATAAACACGATTGGAAGTCTTCGATTTGACATTTTTTTAAAGAGTTGAACTAGAAACTCGTAGAAGTCGGAAACTTGAAATCTTTTGGATTTTGAATCTTGAGCCTTCGATCTTCAAATAATTAGGACTGGAGTACAATAGATCTTGAGAGAAGATACGATCTAGTCAAAGAAGTTGTCGAAGAAGAAGATCATTCGAAGTCGGCGGCCGATCGGAAGAAAATTGTGAACGATGACGTGCGTGCGGCCGACGGGTTCGGATTATAGAAGCCTTTTAAAATCGAATTGCAACTAGGTTAAGATTACGATTTTCGAAATCACCCTATCCTTTTTATAGAGAGATTCGAAATTACGGCTATAAAATATTTCTAAAAACGAACCCTAGAAATTACTACGCATGGCCGACAGTTTCGAACCAGAGAAATTTCGGAAAAATCATCCTAAGTCAAATTTGGCGAAATTTGTCAAATATCGATTATGATACTCGCCGAATTTATGAGTGATATTCGTCGAATTTATAAGTGATATTCATCGAATTTGCCTTAGACAGAAATCCAGAATGGTTGACAAATGGCTCGACACATTCGGCGAGTATCGCCTGGGATACTCATCGAATTCGGTGAGTATCGAAAGTGATACTCGGCGAATTCGGCTAGTATCTCCAGTGATACTCGACAAATTTTCCTTGGTCGAAAACTAGATTTCTAGATAATTTACCATAAGTATATATGACAAATTTGATGGGTATCGGGAAGCATACATGACGAATTTGGCGAGTATGAACAAGATACTCGACGAATTCGACGTGTTTGTCTAACCATACTCGCCGCATTTTTCTTAGGTAAAATTCTTCTTCTCAGAGTCATGGTCTTTGGCCTTCTTTGTTCCTTCTCCTCTACTTGGGATAAAAGTACACCACAATAGCGAGATTGCACGTGAGTCAACACATTGGCCTACACAAAGAAGGATTACATTGTATAGTCCCGTGTTTACTTACCCACTGTAACCTGACATTGGTTTGTATTTAGCAAAGTAAACTTGCAAGTACATAACTAGAATACAACATCAAATACAAACTCAATTCATCTTAGCTTGACTGGGCCCTTTTCAAATCTGGGTTATTGTGAATACAATACCCAACAATCTCCCCATATTTTAAGAAGCCAAAATCCTACAAGCTAAGGTGAATTGTACATACCAATTAAAATTAAATTAAGACTTGAAAAGATAAAAATATAACATGCATTCCATGAAAATTAGGTAAATCATATATATATATATATATATATATATATATATATATATATATATATATATATATATATCAAAAATGTTTTAGTATTGGGAGGGCAGCCCATAACACTTGACACACAAGAAAATATGAGTGTCAGTTCTTCCTGTTCTTCATCTTTACTCGCGCCTCTCAAAGGATTCTCTGGGCTTTTGATAGTATCTAGAAGTAGCTGGAGGCATTGGATCAGCACCCCAGTTGTTCCTGAAGTGTATTCTCCTCTTTGCGCATGCAACCTTGTATTTGTTCCATTCCTCTTGGTCATAGTGATGGTTATTCTTTTCTACTCCCAGCTCAACCAAGGAAAAGTTATCCAATTCCTTTGGATGTTGGGCTTCATACCTTTTCCAATTCTCTATAGGGCTGATCCCTGGCTGGATCTGGTCTAACCTATTCTGGCCTAACTTGTGTCGTGCCTTACACATATCTTTTTCTCTTGTGAACTGGGGGAGCAATGTCTTTAACCTTCTGAGCTTCTGGAGAGATAGCTGCAGCAGCAGCAACAGCAATGTCTGGATCAAAATCCGGTGTTCCTGACTAGTACTGCGAGTAATCTTGGGGAGGATAAGCCTCGTTAGTCGGTGGTACAGGCTCAACAGGGACTTGAATACCTGCCATCTGATTATAGAGCCACTCAGTATTGTCATATATGTAGTCATTTGTAGCCTTGAAGTGTTATTCCATCGAAGTTGCCAACAAATTCACTTTAGCATCCACCTTAGTTGTACGGGCATCCTCCCCATTTTTGGCTCGACGGCGATGGAATTAACATAATATAGCATATTTGTATCGAAGTGAGCCATTGACCAGTTGTGAGCATCGGTCAAGGATAGAGCGTTATGATCAACATTTTTCACAACATGAAGATTTTTCTTTAGAGCATTCTGAGTCAAGGCAATTACTGTACCACCTTATTGGCCCCACTCATCAAGTCTGTTTTCTAGCTTGCCAATCTGAACCTTTACCTCTGCAAGTCCATTCAGCATACCCTTTTCAGAATCATAAACTCTTTTAACAACCTTTTGCAACAAAGCCTCGAACTTAGCTTTTTTTCTTTGCCAACTTCAAATCAACTTCTTGTAGAATGGGGCCAGGTTTACTGGAAGATGGAATATTAAAAGACTCAGGCACTGGAACATCTGTTGGGATGTTAGAATCACTGGGGATTTCATCAATAAGAGAAAGATGAGCTTTATCAGCAAGAATAGATTCAACAGCAGTCTGGATAGGAGAATGCTCCTCTACATCTCCTTCCTCATCAGAAAGATTAATGAAGCCTTTGGACATAGTTGTCCTCTTACCAAGTCTCTTCTCCAGGTTGCGAAGGAACCAGTCAACCTCAGTGGAGACAGAGATCTGGGACTGAGTTGCCTCCCCCTCTTAAACTGCAATGGGAGTCATCTTTGGGAGAGGAACCAGTAGGTTGTCCACAGACATTAGCTCGGCAGCAATAACAACACTTGCACTTTCAATCTCAGCAACATCAGTTGCAATAACCTGGTTCTAATCAAAAATAATCTGTTTAGCACCAATCTCAGATACATCAGCTGGAATCTCAATCTCATAATCAACAATTATCAGATCATTATTAGCATCATCCTCAATACCAAATTCCTCAGCATCCTCCTCATGCTCAGAAGGAGTTGGATCCTATTCCTCTGGTGTCATTTCACATCCTCAACTTGCAGAACCTCAGCCACAACAGTAGTACCAATAGAAGCAAACACTGCTAGGAGATCAACAGTCTTTGAGTGGGTAAGCACTGTATCTGGGGCCACAGAGTCAGTAACTGAATCTGGTGCCATTAGAATTGAATCTGAAACCACTAGAACTTAGTCTGATAGAGCAATTGTCTCACCCTCAATTTCTGCACTCATGCTAGCAGGAATCTAACTGGGGGTGTATAAGGAATCCTATTATCAGGACCTTATTCTTCCTCTACCACTAGCAAAGCTGGGACACCTCTAGCTTCTTCCATATAGCTTCATCCAAGCCTAGCTCCTTGAACCTGGTACCTACATCTGCACCAATAACACTAGACGAGCTACTATGGTGTATACTAGTCTCATCAAATAATACATTTATTTACTATTCTACCACCAGAGTTTTTTTATTGAAAATCATATATGCCTTACTATGACGACTATAACCTACAAAAATACCTTCAATACACTTTCACTAAACTTTGTGCACTAATAGTTCTTATTATTAAGTATGAATCATTTACTTCCAAAGATTCTAAAGTTTGACGCAGTCGCGTTTTTTCCCTTCAATAGATCATTGGGAGTCTTATGATAGTTTTTGTTGATGAGTGCTCTGTTTTGCACGTGACAAGCCGTATTGACTGCTTTAGCCCAGAAGTGCTCCGGGAGTGAAGCATCGTTCAACATAGTTATACATGTTTCAATTAGGGTTATGTTCCTTCTCTCAGCAACTCCATTTTGTCGTGGAGTGCCCAGGGAGGAAAACTCATGAAAGACACCATGACTTTCACAGAATTTTGTAATGGAACCATACTCAAATTCTGTTTCGTGATCACTACTAATTTTGACCACTGAACAGTTCAATTTGTTCTTAATTTGTTGAATAAATTTCGTGAAAGCATCAAAGGTGTCAGACTTGTGCTTCTGAAAGAACACCTAAGTAAAACGCGAGTAGTCATGAACAATTACTAATGTATAAACCTTAATTCCTAAGCTGTGAATAAGTATAGGACCGAATAAGTACATATGAAGCAAGTGTAAGCTTCGTGAAGAATCTTTTTCAGCAATACCCTTGAAGGTAGCCCATGTATGCTTACCCATTTGATAGGAGTGACATGAACTCTCTTTAAGGAACTTAATGTTGGGGGCATCACGCACTAAGTTGTGAGAAAATTGCATATTTATAGTTTTGAAATTAAAATGCGCTAATCTCTTGTGTCATTGGTAACAGACTACTTTTGGCCATAAAATACGCAGGGGTAGAATTTTTAAAGCAAATGAAATTTAAACAGAAAATATTTCTGCTCCGAGTGCCTATTAAGACCATCTCCAAATTTGCAGACGATTTTATCAAACACTTGTCCTTACCGAACTCAATGATGTAGTCTTTTTTATATAGTTGACTTATGCTTATAAGATTATGGTGCAATCCTTCAACATAAGACACGTCTGTGAAAGTGACTACGCCGTTTGAAATCATACCGTAACCTTTTTTAGTTCCCCTATCTTACCCTCCAAAGATGACTTATGGTTTGTCTTTGATTGAGGTATAATCACACAAAAGGCTTCTTGTCCCGGTCATGTGCCGAGAGCATCCATTGTCAAAATACCAAATTGGATTTTTGTGTCCTTTGGACATTCCTGCAAAAACAAATCATTTCACCTTAGGAACCGTAACGTATTTTTTTCCTTGGTTCCTAGTCAGCTGAACACCACTAGGAACATTAACCTTGTGATTGGTCCGTCTCGTATTGATAACTCATGGGGTTACATAATTGGCAGCATTGTACCAGCAATCTGTGCCAAAATGAACAATTTTGCCGCAACACCAATAGTCAAATCTATTGTACCTCTTTTTGTCCTCCTGCTTTACCATTTGGAGCTAAGGTATAGTAGGGGAAGCATTCTTTGAGGTGGAGGCCTCCTGGTTGTAGCATACACAGGAGCTCCCCATCTCTTTAGCCTTAGGTACATAAGTTTTGGCTTTTGGTGCCTTCTTATTATTATGGCAATGGACATATGGACCATAACTCTTCATTTGAATCTCTTCAAAAGGTGCTTTGAACACGCTGGCACCAATGTAATAGGGATGGCTCCATCCCTGGTATCTATTCTTGGGCTCTACATGAGTATGCCTAGAATGATTACCATAGGATGACTTAAGGTCAAACTTATTCGTCAGGAAGATTACCTTCCTAAACGAGGGTTTATTCATGGGTGCCTTCCCCTTTTCTTTGGCGCTAGCCTTCTTGGCAGCCTTACCCTTTCCACCAACGTGGCCAAGACCACTATCATTCTTCTGAGCTGAAAACTCATCAATGAGAGGGAGAACAGTCTTCGGCTTAGAGTAACTCTCAACGAATTTTCTCTCCACCGCGAGCTATTCTTCCAGCTCATCAATATATTTTTCTTTCAGACTCAATATCTCAGCAGAGCCCTTGAGTTCCTCATTCAAGGAGTGAACTTCATCTCTAAGAGGAAGTAATTTTGTTATTTCTTCCTTTAGATTAGACTCCATTGACTTGAGGGAGGCAATCTCCTTTAACTAATTTCGGACTACCTTACGACATTTGTCGAAAGCCTTTAATAGGTGCTCATGCTGAGCCATCAATTTTGTTTCGTCCTCATCAAAAGAATAGCCTTCATGACAATTATTGGACATTTCAGACTTAGAGAGTATTGTGTGTGAATTTACCATCCTGTAGTACTCAGAGTCGCCCACTTTCTTGTCTGATTGTGCTATAAGCCTAAAGTAGGCTTTCTCATTATCCTAACTCGACTCACTTGTGTCACTGTCGTTGAAAGTCTTCGACTTCTTGGCGACAAAGCTCTTTTTTTCCTTTGAAAGATCTCTTTTCTTCTTTCTTGGAACCATCCATCTTCTTATAGGGACACATCACAATCACATGTCCTGGCTTATTACAACAATAAAAAACAATGTCAGAGGAAAGATGTTTATTCGATCTCGATTTATACTTGTCCTCCTTATTATAGCTTTTCTTTGAGCGATCTCCATCTCGGCGAGATTTTCCGTAGTTAGAGGAGTATGACTGATTCCTTATCTGTCTCTTCTTGCTGAGCATTTTCTTGAATTGCTTGGAGAAAATAGAAAATTCTACATCCGATAGCTCAGAGCCTGACGTGCTTGGCTCTGAGTCTTCTAGAGTATTAGGAGCACATGTCCGTATGGGTGAAACATCTTTAGAATTTCTTGACCTTTCAGCCTTCAGAGCCACTAACTTTTCTCTCCTAGAAGTTCTGTTGCTTTGCTCCTCCTTCTTCTAGGTGTTCATCTGGAGTTCGTAGGAGAGCAATTTGCCAAATAGGTTCTGGGGGTCAATTTCTTGTAGTTTCCCAAATTCCTAAATAGAAACAACTTTGATGTCCCAGTCCTTAGTTAGGGATCTTAGAAATTTGTCGTTGCGCTCGGCATTAGTGAATGTCTTAACATAGTTCCTGAGGCCATTGACGATCTTGAAAATTTTTTCAAATCTATCAGCAATAGAGTCACTTGATCCTTCCTTAAAATCTTCGTACTCTTGATTCAGTAAAGATCTTCGATCGTGTCGAAATTCCTCAGTCTCTTCCATCAGAACTACTAAGCAATCCCACATCTCCTTGGATGACTTATAGTGGAATATGTTTTGGAGAATAGAGTCATCCCTTTCTCTTGCTATGATCTTCTTCACTTTCTTGTCCAAGGAGACCAAGGCTATTTCATCCTTCATTAGATCCATCATTTTCTTAGGGATCATAATCGCCAGATTCAGAGCTGAATCTTGAGTAGGGATATGTGACCCTTCTTACACTATCTGAAAGATTCTTGGATCAGCAGCTTCCATTAAGAACCTTACTCTTTCTTTCCACATGGGAAAATTTTATTTAGTGTAAACAAAAAGCTTAATGGATGACATGTCATTGCTTCTATCCACGGTGATTGTATGGAATCTTTGAACGCTAGATCAGTGATCTTGTTCAAGGTTTTATCCTTATCGAACAAAACGCCCCTCTGATTCTAATTGAAAGTATCTAGTGTCTACCTAACTCACCTAGAGGGGGGGGGGGTGAATAGGTGGTTTTTGTGTTTTTTTGCGGATTTAAAAATTAATCAAAAATAAACAAGCACACAAATACAGAGATCTATAGTGGTTCCCCATATTGGGTACGTCCACTGTCCTGCCTCGCCCATCTACCACGAAGGGATAGATTCAACTACTTCACCTTTCTCAAATTATCACAATTTTACAACTCGGAGCAATGCTCCTACACCTCGAAGAACAAACTCTCCTACACCTCGATCCACAACCAGATTTACAACTCGATTCACAAACCGAATCTACAAAATCGATCCACAACCGGATCTACTCACTCGATCCACAAACGGATCTACTAACTACGAGATAAATCTCATACAATATTTAAAACAATATTACAACAATAAACGCGATTGCAAGTCTTCGATCCGACGTTCTTCGAAAGAGTTTAACTAGAAACTCGTAGAACTCAAAAACTTGAAATCTTTTGGATTTTAAATCTTGAACCTTCGATCTTCATAATAAGAAGGACTTGAGTAGATTAGATCTTGAGAGAAGACACAATCCAGTCGAAGAAGAATATCGTTCGAAGTTGGCGACCGATCGGAAAAAAATCACAAAAAATGTGTTGTGTGCGGCCGATGGGTTCTGATTATAGAAGCTTTTTAAAATTGAATAACACTTAGTTTAAGATTAGGATTTTCGTAAACACCATATCCTTTTTATAGAGAGATTCAAAATAATGGCTATAAAAGATTTCCAAAAACGAACCCTAGAAATTACTGTGCATGGCCGACGGTTTCAAACCAGAGAAATTTTGGAAAAATCAGCCTAAGTCAAATTCGATGGATTTCGTCGAATATCGATAATGATACTCGACGAATTTATGAGTGATATTCGTCGAATTTGCCTTAGCTAGAAATCTAGAGTGGTCGACAAATGGCTAGACACATTCGGCGAGTATCGCCTGGGATACTCGGAAAATTCAGCGAGTATCGCCAGTGATACTCGGCGAATTTTCCTTGGTCAAAAACTAGATTTCAAGAGAATTTACCCTAAGTATATACGACGAATTTGACTAGTATCAAGAAGCATACACGACAAATTCGACAAGTATCAAGGGGATACTCGACGTATTCGATGTGTATGACTAACCATACTCATCAAATTTTTCTTAGGAAAAATTCCTCTTCTCTAAGTCCCGATCTTTGGCCTTCCTTGATCCTTCTCCTTCACTTGGGATTGAAGTACACCTCATCGAGAGATTACACGTGATTCAACACATTGGCCTACACAATGAAGGATTACATTGTATAGTCTCGTGTTTACTTACCCACTGTAACCTGACATTAGTGTGTACTTAACAAAGTAAACCTGCAAGTACATAACTAGAATACATCATCAAATACAAACTCAATTCATCTTAGCTTGACTGGGCCCTTCTTCAAATCAGGGTTATTGTGGATACAATACCCAACAAATAGCTATTGAACCGAAAAGTTTGCCAGATAAACCAAGAATGTTAAACAACAGACCAACGGATATAACTTCATGGCCTGAGTGTATAAGCTAAGAAATATGAAACCGCAAATCCTGCAGAAAATTTTCAAATTAGCCAAATATATCTAGCTCTTAGATTTAACCATAATCTAGTGGATAAGCTCAAGTTAGCCGGTTAACCTAAAAGGCAAAGCAGTTCAAAAGAGAGGTCCACACCCGAAGATGATTAGTTAAGCTAGGTGTGCCACAAATGCTAGTATTGTTGGCTCAGGAAAGATCATCAAGGGTGTAGTTTTACTAAAATCGGACTATCCGCTACTCCCCGGGAAGGGAAAAAGTGGTATACAACCTAAGATGATTAATGAGGCCAGGTGCGCCACGGGGGCTATCATTGCTCGCTTAAGAAAGATTATTAAAGTTGTACCACCCCAAAGAAAGTGCGACAGACGCACTGCTCTCATGCATAGGGCTACAAGCTAAGCTGATCAATGAGGCCAGGTATGCCAAGAGGACTAGTATTGCTCGCTCAAGAAAGTTCAGTGAAGTTGTGGGTCCCCTGTGCGCACGTCTTGAGAGTACCTTGGAGTGTTTGATTATCACAGCGTGAGATGATCAATGAGGCCATATGTGCCAAAGGGACTAGTATTACTTGCTCAAGAAAGATCATCAAAGCTGTAATAATATCCCCAACAAAGCGTAGTAGAGCTAACAAACACCCGGACTTCCATTGAAGCGCATGGTGTGTTAGATACCAGCTTGGATCTAAAGCTTGAAGTCCTCTACACAAGAGTTGTGCGGCTCCTACTACATGTATATGAACACTCCAAGCCATACGTGGTCCTCGTGGTTTTATGCTAGAGAAAAATCTATGGGCGTTTAAGAAAGACACGACGATATCTCCTCAGTTCAGTTTTCCCTTTGTCGAAAAGGGAAAAGTGAGGAGGAGGAGGAGCTCCAAATAAGGAAGCGTGTTAGTGGTTGGTATTGTATCCACAATAACCTAGATTTGTGTGAATTCAACCTTGAACTAAGATGAATTAACTATGTATTTGAAGCTATTTTCTTGTTGAGTGCTTGCAGGTCATTATTGCTAAGTATAGACCAATGTCAGTTTACAATGAGTCACTAAACACAGGACCATGCAATGTAATGCCTCATTGTGTGATCTATGGTGTGGGCTCACGTGTAACCTCTTTATTGGGATACACTTCATTTTCAAGTACTAAAGAAATGGAAGAAAGGAAGAGTTAGTGATCTTTGAACGAAGAAGAAAAGAAATTTTTCTTAAAAATTTCCTAAGTACATTTTTCGAAAAGAAGAAGATTTTTTGAAAAGTCTAAGTAAGTTTTTCGAGAAAGCAAAACTGCTCTCGAGAAACAACAAGACTTCTTGGAAAACTCTCAAGAAATTTTCTAAGCCTTTCTTTCAAAAAATGAAGTGAAGTTTTTGAAAAGTCCAAGTATAGTTTTCGAGAAATTATGTTCTTCTCGAAAAACATAAACACTTCTCGAAAAATTCTGTGAAATAAGTTATAATTCTTTTTCTCGAAAAAGTCATGAAAAGTTTTCGAAAAGGCACGGGTTGTTATCGAAAAAGCATTGCAGTTTTTGAAAGGTTAAAGTTAGTTTTCGGAAAGTAAAATACTTTTTTTTGAGAAATCAAATCCATTTCATAAAAAAAGTTCCAGAGTTCAAAGGAATCTATGTAAAGTCCTTTTCGAAAAAAGCTATGCCATTTTTCGAGAAAGCTAGTTCTTTTCGAATAACTATAGTCCTTTCGAAGAACGCAGTTGCAGAAAACTTAAAACTCAATTTCATCTAACGGGATTTCAAATTAACCTAACATCTTCATAATTGGTCCACGTGGCTCATTCCTTAATGATTTCAGACCGTTAGAAGAAGTTCTATATAAAAGCCTTGTCAAAGATTTCGCTAACCCTAATCTTAATAAAAATCAGAATCACCGCAAGTGCAAGATCGGGAAAAGCCGCACGTCGTCATCGTCTTTCTTCTCTAAAGCTTCTTCCTCGATCCAGCGATTCAACAGATTAATAGATTCGACATGATCACATTTTCTAGATTCTCCAATCATTCATTTGATCATGTCGGATCTCCAGAATTTTAGATCGTGTTCTCTCAAGATCTCTTCCTCTACATCTTCTTCAAGAATTTCAATTTTCAAGAGGGAACAAGTTAGGAGATTTCAGATCTGGAATAGTAATTTTTATAGTTGCTGTAAAATTTTATTTCAACTATTGTAGGAGCTTTGTCTCTGAGCTTGTAGGAAGTATTTTTCTTCCGAGTGTAGATCCCGTTTTGTGGGACCGAATTTGTAGGAGTGTTTGATCTCCGATTTGTAGGAGCGTTGCTCCGAGTTATAGGATTGTTTTCAATCCGAGATATAGTGAATTAGCCAAGGATAGCGTAGTGCTCGATTTGTGAGGTAGAGAGTGGACGTACCCAAGGTTGTTGAACCACTATAACTCCTTGTGTTATCTAGTGTATGTGTGATTGCTTTGTGTTACTCTCTAAATTTTTTATTTCGTAAAAGACGCAGAACTCATCAATTCACCCCCTCTAGGTGATTTAGGTAGACAACTAGATACTTTCAATTAGTATTAGATGGAGGTTGTTCATAAAAAAAGTTCACACCTTGAACAGATCTACTTCTTGTTGTCGTAGAGATTACCAACCATTGACAACTCCAAGGACTCCGCAAAGCTTCCGGTGTGCACAAAGGCTAACTTTCCCATGTGGAAAGAAAGAGTGAAAGTCTTCATGGAAGTTGTTGATCCCCGAATATTCATGATAATGGAAGAAGGCCCTCATCTTCCAATGATAGCCTCCACTATTTATCCAACCAAAAAGGTACCTAAGAAACTGATGGATCTCAAAAAAGATGAGATTGCTCTTATCTCTCTGGTCAAGAAAGCTAAAAATATCATCGCAAGTGTAGTCGATGACTCAATATTGCAGAACCTTTTTCACTGCCAATCTATCAAGGAAATATGGCAATCTCTGATCATCCTGATGGAAGGGATAGAAGAAGTAAGGGATGAAAGAAGAGCCCTTCTGAACCAGAAGTATGAGGACTTCAAGCAAGTCCCTAAGGAAACAATATCTGACACTTATTATAATTTCTTCAAGATCGTCAACGACCTGAAGAACTACGGCCGAAAATTCACAAATGGTGAACTAAACAACAAGCTCCTAAGATCCTTGACTAAGGAATGGGACAATAAAATTTGTGCGATCAGGGAGTTCGGGAGACTTGCTTAAAATGACCACCAGAACCTCTTCGGAAAGCTTATGTCCTACGAGCTTCAAATCAACACAAGAAAAACTGAAGAAGAGGGCAGCAGATCTTCATCAAAAGAGAAGTCTATTGCACAGAAGGCAGATAGCTCAAGAAAGGCTAAAGTTGCATCTTCTGCTCTCACTCAGGAAGAAAGTGAGGAAGAAAACTCTGAGCCAAGCTCCTCAGACACAAAATTAACTGATGGAGAGTTCTCCCTTCTCTCCTGGTATTTCAAGAAGTTTCTCAGTAAGAAGAAACAAATGAGAGGCAATGACTCCTCTTACAGAAGATCCCGTCATGCTGGTGATCATCAAAAGAAAATGCCTACAACCGACAAGTATAAATCGAAATAGAACAAACATTATTCCACTTACATTGTGTGCTACTATTGTAATAAGCCAGGTCACGTGATCGTCGACCGCCCTCACAAGAACAAGGAGGGTGGAAGAAGTGAAGAGCACAAGTCCTCCCATTGCAAAAATAAGGAGAAGAGCCTCATAGCAAAGAAGCAGAAGACCTTTAGTGACACTGACTCATCCGAGTCGAGTGATGATGAAGAAGCCTACTTCGAGCTCATAGCTCACTCTGACAATGAAGAAGCTATCCCGCAATTTAATGGGGAGGTAAAGTCTCACATTATTCTTTTTGAATCTGATGTAACTGATGATTACCTTGAGGACTGTTCATCTGATGATGAATCAAAACTCATTGGTCAATATAAAGAGTTGATCAAGGTCTATGGCCGGTGCAGAAAAGTTGTTAGAACTCAGGCCAAGGAGATCAAATCTCTTAAGGCTGAGGAGATCCCTCTGAGGGAGGAAGTTGCAAAAATGGACTCACTTAAAAAGGAACTCGACGCCCTTGTCAAAGAATAAAACAATGCACTCGAGCACCTTAACCTCAAAGAGAAAATCATCAAGAACTTGGAAGAACATCTTGCCGCTGAAAAGAAACTCGTTGAAATTTTCTCCAAGCCCAAGACAATCCTTCCACTGGTTGCTGAATTCTCTACTCAAGCTAAATAAGTTGGCTTAGGCCATGTAGCTGCTCCTAGTAAATCCTCTAGGAGGAACAAGGATAAAAGAAAAAAATACGCCTGCTAAGAAACCCTTGGCCAAAGAGGAAGGGAAGGCCCCACTCAATCAACTTATGTTTAAGATGGTAATCTTCCCAATGAACCAGTTTTATTTTGAGTCATCCTATGGTCATTTCACCAGGCCAACTTATATAGAGCCAAATACACGCTACCAAGGATGGATCCATCCCCGAAACTATGATGAAAGTGTGTTCAAGGCACCTTATGAAGAGATCACACTATAGAACTATGGTCCATATGTTCATGGCCATAATATTAAGAAGGTACTGATAGCCAAGCCCATTGTACCTAAAGAAAAGGAGGTGCAGAAACCTTGTGAGCACCATTATTATAAGGGTTCTACCTCTAAGTCTTCCGCTCCTGCTAGACCACACGTTCAAAAGGTCAAGTAGGAGACTTGGAAAATTTATAATAGGCTTGACTGTTGGTACTGCGATAAAGTTGGTCACTATGTTGTTGATTGTCGGTTCAATCCAAGAATCTTTGAAACTCCTCGAGTTAGCCAAGCGATACTAACCACTCGCAAGGTTAATAGTCCTTGGGGGAGCATGCTGACTAGGAACAAAGGACCAAAATACATTTGGGTTCCTAAGGTAAACTGATCTATTTTTGATGGTACATCCAAAGGCCAACAAAACGCCTATCTGGTATTTGGATAGTGGATGCTCTCGGCATATGACCAGGATAAGAAGTCTACTTCAAAATTATACTCCAGTAAAATATGGTGAGAAGGTTATCTTTGGTGGCCCTGACCGTAGAATTAGAAAAGGCTACGGTACAATTTCTAATGGTATAGTCTCATTCACTTATGTGGCTTTGGTGAAAGGATTTGAACATAATTTGATTAACATAAGTCAATTATGTGATAAAGGTTTTATTGTTACATTCTCTAAAGATCTGTTCCTGATAAAATCGGCCTCTACTGTGGAGTGATATTAATAGACACTAGGAGTAGAAATATTTTCTGTCTTAATTTTCTATGCTTAGACACTTCTACTCCAGTATGTTTTCTTGCAAAAAATAGTGCATCTCTTTGTGACCAATAACACAAGAGACAAGCACATATTATTTTCAAAACTATTAATATGCTATTTTCTCAAGACCAAGTGTGTGACACACCGACTATTAAGTGCATTAAAGAGAGTCCATGTCATGCATGCCAAATGGGAAAGCAAACAAGGGCTACCTTTAAGGGCATTGCTGATAAAGATTCCTCAAGGTGCTTGTGTTTACTGCACATAGAATTATTAGGTCCAATGCAAGTTCGTAGCTTAGAAGGTAAGTCATATACGCTGGTAATTGTTGATGATCACTCACATTTTACTTGGGTGTTCTTTATGAAATGAAAGTCAGATACCTTTGATGTGTTCACGAATTTTGTCAGGCAAATCCAGAATGATTAAACTGCTCTGTGGTCAGAATCAAAAGTGACCATGGAACAGAATTCAAATCTGGTGCCATGACAGAATTCTGTGGAAGTCTAGGTTATCTTTCATGAGTTTTCCTCCACACATACTCCACAACAAAATGGAGTTGTAGAGAGAAGGAATAGAACACTCATTGAAGCATATACTAAAATGCTTACTGACTCCTCTTTACAAGAGTATTTCTGGGCTGAGGCCGTCAATACAGCTTGTCACGTGCAAAACAGAGCGTTGATCAACAAGAATCATTATAAAACTCCCTATGATCTACTGAAAGGCAGGAGACCGACTGTGTCCTACTTCATTATCTTTGGCTACAAATGTTATGTACTTAATAATGGGAAATATCATCGTACAAAGCTTGGATAAAAACATTTTGAAGGTATTTTTGTACGTTATAGTAGCCATAGTAAGGCTTATAAAATTTTTAATAAGAAAAATCTGCTCAGAGAAGAGTCAATTAACGTTCTATTTGATGAGATGAGCCTGTTATATAGCAGCACTTCTAGTGTTTTTCTTGAATATGCAGGTTCAAGGATGAAAGAAGATCCCGATTGGAGAAGAAGATCACGAAGATGTAGAAGTCATCCAAGTGGAAGAAGAAACTCTAGAAATAGTGGAAGATCCCGATGCAAAGACTCTAAAGCACAGACACTTGAAGGATCACCCGGTTGATCAAATCATAGGAGATCCTCGTGACGGTGTATGAACTCGAAGAGGTAGTACTAATGAAAATTTGCATTTGAGCTTTCTCCCGCAGGTTGAACCAAAGAAATTCGAAGAATCAAACCACAACACATCTTGGATAGTTGCAATGGAAGAAGAACTAAATCAGTTAAAGTGCTGCTAAGTCTGGAAGCTTGTACCAAGACCCAATGGAAAAAATGTGAATAGAACCGAGTGGGTTTACAAGAATAAGATGGATGAAAACTGAATCATCTTCAAAAACAATGCCAGACTCGTAGCTAAAGGATACAGACAAGAAGAAGGGATCGATTTTGATCATACCAATATTCCGGTGGCAAGACTCGAAGCCATCAGGTTGTTCCTCGCATAAGATGCGCTTATGGGTTCATTGTCTAACAAATGGATGTGAAGTCAGCCTTCCTCAATGGTGATATAAAGGAAGAAGTATATGTGGACCAAACCCTAGGTTTTGTTGATCCTAACCATCCTGACTTTGTTTATTTGTTATTTAAAGCTTTATATGTTTTAAAACAAGCTCCACGATCTTGGTATGAAACACTGTCGAACTTTCTTCTTGAGAACAAATTCACAAGAGAAAAGATAGATAAGATATTATTTCTTAGGGAAGTAAAAGATAAGATTTTGCAAGTGCAAATCTAAGTCGATGACATTATCTTTGGCTCTAGTGACGACAACCCTTGCAAGAAGTTTTTCAAACTTATCCAAGGGATGTTTGAAATGAGTAGTATGGGTGAGCTGAAGTATTTCTTAGGACTTAAGGTGAATTAATCTGAAGATGGAATTTTCATCTCTCAAATGAAGTTCACCAAGGAGTTAGTTAAGAAATTCGGAATGGAGAATGCAACCTCTATGAGGACAATAATGGATTCTGTTATATCTCTAGACAAAGACGAGAAAGGGAAATCTTTCGATGAAACCAAGTACAGAAGCATAATTGGATCTTTGCTCTATCTTACTGCTAGCAGGTCTGACATAATATTTTCAACATGTGTGTGTACTAGATATTAAGTGAATTCTTAAGGAATCTCACTACTCAGCTGCAAAGAGGATTTTGAGATACCTTAAAGGAACACCCAATCTTGGTTATGGTACCCATGGAATAATGATAGAGAACTAATTGGATTTTCAGATGCAGATTTTGCAGGTAGAAAAGATGACAGAAAGAGGACTTCAAGGACTTGCCAATTCCATAGAAGAAGGCTCATATCTTGGAGTAGCAAGAAGCAAAATTGTGTTGCAATGTCAACCGCCGAGTCAGAATACATTTCTGCATGCAGTTGTTGTGCACAACTTCTCTAGAAAAACAGTCAGTTTGACGATTACAATTTGAAATTTCAGGAGATTCCTATGTTTTGTGACTCCTCCAGTGCTATAGTTATCGCCAACAATCTAGTATCTCATAGCCAGACAAAGCATGTTGAATTGAGATACCAATTCATTCGAGAGCATGTGGAGAATGGGGACATCAACCTTCAGTATGTTCTAACAGATTGGCAGATTGCAGATATTTTCACGAAGCCACTGGACGAGGGCAAGTTCATGTTCTTCAAGACAGAACTTAACATCCTCAACATGGAGTCCTGAAAAGCTCAATCAATGTCAAAGAGAACATTCAGCTTCAGTCACTCAGAAAAGGCCAAAGTAATTCTCACTTAGCAAATATTCAGAAAAATTAAAGTTCAGAAATGCATTTCTCGGAAAAGGACTTATATTTTTTGAAAAGATCTTGGATTTCTCGAAAGGTCTTCTAGATTTTTCGAAAAGGACTTGAATTTCTCGAAAAGCCTTACGGAGTTTACGAAAAATAAGTTGTATTTTTCGAAAAACAACAAGTTTCTCGAAACATGTCTTGGATTTCTTGAAAAACTATAGGACTTCTCGAGAAAATTTTTATTCTTTTCGAAAAATCCCATTCTTTTCGAGAAATACTGTCTACTTTTCGAAAAACATCCAATATCGGCTTACTGAAATTTTTTGCGAATTTGAATCTTCATTCCAGGTACACCTGTCTTTATGTTTTCAAAACTCTTAAATATATATATATATAGAGAGAACTTCATAGAAAATCCAAATTCCAAACTTTCGAAAACCGAAGAGGGTCTGCGGAGAACGACATTTCGTTTCCGCCGCTCTTCCCCGAGAACTCCACTGCTCCTCACCGACCAGTCAGAAATCCTTCAACCTCTGTAATCAATGACTCCTACAGTGAAGACATGGTTTGGCAGCGAGTATGTCAGCATTGGCATCACCGAACATTCCGACGATTTCCGCAACATTATTCACCTCCTTGAAGCTGCCGGCCTTACCTTCATTCTCGAGCAACCGTGCAAAGTATTCATTCCAGATATTGAAGAATTCTTCCGTAATGCCAAGATCAAGCGAAGTGGGAAGTTACTAAAGACTTCAGTCAGAGATGTAAAGATCAAGATCAAGTCATCCTCTATAACCGAGCTTCTAAAATTGCCCACAATTGACGAGGAAGATTACATGGAAGAACCCGACTACTCTAGGGCTATGTCTTCCTGTGGTCTCTCCCAGTCCATAACCCGCTTGCTCGGCAGGAGTCTCATTCTTATTCGCCCAGATTGCTCGGTAACCGCCTTCTCGATAGGAGTCGCATCCTTCCACTTCAGCCCGCCCCTGCAGTTCATACGGTAAACTGCCACATTGCGAGGCAATAGAAACCTCCTGTTCGGCAACCAGTATGGGCGACCTGCCCCTTCTGTCCGCCCATAGTGGTCGGACTCAGTCTCAGTCCGACTGAGGAAGGACTTGGCATCAGGACAGATAACTCTTCACCAGACTACACAAAACTACGTAGACTCAACTCTAGCCCTCTAGCAGCTGCAGAACTCGCTTCATCCAACAACATGTGTGACATGCTCTCATCAGTCTGCCAGGTCGCCATACAGGGGGACAAGCCTCTAGCAGATAGAGGCGACCTACTTGACCTATCCGCAATGAGCTAGGCGGACTCATTGTGCAGTCTGCAGGAGCACTCCAACTTCCCCAGCGCCGGCTTCTTCTCAGCAGTTGGAAACCCTCCTCTTCAGTCCGCAACATGTCGTGGACACAATCATAACTCACCTCCTTACCAGGGGTAACGTTACCAGGACCATCTATAGCCTGACCCTATAAATAGGCCCCCATACCTCAGACGACAGTGCCAAGATATAAAAACCTGCGAACACAACTTTCCTGTCTGCGCGGCCTCCTCGGTTAAGCCTTTTTGGCTTGTTCCTGGCCTTAGCTTCAGCGACCTCCGTGGTCTTCTCGGCCTGATCACGCAGTTTGCCCGGCTTAGTTGCGAGCTGCGTGATCAGCTATCCGCACAGTCTGCCGAACACTTTTTGTCAAACTGCGCGGCCTCTGACATCTTTTTTACTCTAGCCGCAATCTTCCCCTTGTTCCCTTTATATTTTCATGTAAAGTACTCAACTCAACCTATAATATCTGATTCTTAATCAAAGGAAAGCCCATCACAGGAGTGGCATTTAAGCCACGACGGGCAATGTTTGTTTTTGCCGCTACAAGCGGCCCTCTCTTTCTCTCTCTCAGTCTCAGCCATCAAGATAACCATCAAAGTAACCATCTGCTCGACTGTTTCTCATCAACCTTCCCTGTTATCCCCCGCATCATCATCAACCTATCCTTCTATCCCCATAATCTCTCCACCTCACTCGTGAGACTGAATACCCAATATCTACTGGTGTGCCCCCGTTTCTTGGTGTTCCCCCATTTCCCACATTAACAACACCGTTTTGAACTGAACCAGAAGCTTAGCCCTATCTCCTTCTTCACAGTCCCCAAGAGAATGTTCTTTAGAAATTATTGGCTTTATCAGTGAAGCACTTGCAGCAAGGGTCAGCCCTTGCTGCTACCTCTTTTAGAGAGAATCACTCTGAGCTTGCTTGGCGGTATATATGAAGATGGCCCCAACTATCTTGCTATTGAAGATGGAGATGTCAATAGCTAACTAGAAGACCATCCTGTTGCTGCAGCTTGCCTCAAGCCTTAGCTGCTTCTTCTTCTCCTTCAAAAAGAAGGCTTTCAAAACTTGTTGGTGCGGGTGGAAATGGCACCGGCTAACTTACTTTGGATCTCAGATCAAGCAGCTAGGAAAAGACCATGTCTGCTTCCTTTTATAAAAGAATAACTCTAAACTTATATATGTCGATGAGGAAGACAACAACTAACTTTTATTGAGCTTTTAGTCTAGCTGATTTGAACTTCGTTCTTCAGCCTCTACAACCATGGTGAGGAAGAAGATGAGGGCCAACTATATTTTCCCAAAAGCTTATTTCTCTTCCTCGATCTATGCCTTTTATTATTAGCCCATCAACGGCTCTTTTGACACGTAGGCCCCACTGAATTTGACAGCTTCTACTTTGCTTTTGCTTTAATTGCAATACTGTAGGCACTCTGCTACATTTGTCGCGTACTGTAGCTTTCTCGCAACAAATTTCAATTATGTTGACTTTGCTGACATCACCATCTGTGGACTTAGCCAAAATCAAGCATCAGTAGTATAGGCGTTGAGTGACTAAGCATCTCTCAATGCCAAAACACTTAGACAAGAATTCTGTCACTATGCATTGAGTGAATGACCTTCACTCAACGCCAAACCACTTAGAAAATATTTCAGATATTAGGCGTTCAGTGAGCAAGGTTCACTCAACGCCAAAACACTTTGAAACTTTTGCTGGCATTAGGCGTTGAGTGAGTAAGCTTCACTCAACGCCAAAATACTTAGATAAATCTTTCTACCTCTAGGTGTTGAGAGCGTTGAGTGTGTCTTCATCACTCAATGCTTTTTGTCTTTAAGTATTGAGAGTGTTGAGTATGTCTTCATCACTCAACAATTTTTGCCTTATCCAATCTTTCGGTCACTTGGCGTTGAGTAAGTAAGCTTCACTCAACGCCAAACTACTTAATAGATATTCTTTTGTTAACTTGCATTGAGTGAGTGAGCTATACTCAACACCTTTGGAATTAGCCAAATTTCTATGAAATCACAGATATTGACTGACAAAGATTCAGTCAACGCTTTTTATCATATGGCGTTGAGTGAGTACGCTTCACTCAACGCCTGTGGACTTATTTAAAAATTTACACAGAATTTCTCTGGCTTTGTTTGACTAAGCTATACTCAACGATTTATGCAGTATGGCGTTAAGTGAGTAGAATTCACTCAACTCCTGTAGACTTAGCCATATTTCAGCTAGTTTCTCCTTAGGCTTTGACTGTCTCACAACTTTTTGCTGTATGACATTGAGTGAGTAAGCTACAATCAATGCCTGTGAACTTAGCCACATTTCTGCAAGTTTCTCCTTAGTCTTTGACTGTCTCTTCCTATCTCACAGCTTTTTATTGTATGACGTTGAGTGAGTAAACTACACTCAATGCCTGTTGACATAGCCACTTTTTTGTCTTGCTAATAGTTAGGCTTAGACTAACCAAGTTATATTCAACGCTTTTACTTACCTATCATTGAGTGAATAGACTTCACTCAATGCCTGTGAACTTAAGAGATTTCCAGCCTAACCAAAATCTTTCCTTGTATCTGGCATTGAGTTAGTAGGCTACACTGAATGCCTGTAGACTTAGGCAAATTCCTGCCTGTCCAGCATCTATCTTTATGTCTGCTTTCTCCTTGTTACCACCTGTAGCAAACTCTTAGACAATCTGTCTAAACTATTTACATGGAACATCCTGCACTTGATGAGCTTAAACAACATAAAATACAACTATACTCTTAGTGTTGATGGTGATGCCTCTTGAAATCCAATCTAGGGAAAATTGTGGGAAATATTCCCAACATTCACTACTTGACTCACAACCACAAACCTTTTAGCTATCCTTGGAGATCACTCAGACTATTAAGTCCTTTTTGAGTAACCTCCCCCTGATACCACTTGAAAGTCTTTAATTTCAAGGATAACTAAATCACCAAGAGGGGGGGGGGGGTAGGTGGGTGAATAGGTTTCTTAGTCTCTTGGGACTTTCTTTTATTTTCCTTCTTAATTGCTTTGTGAGTTAGTAGTTTTTTGCTTTCAAGAAACACACAACCTACAACAATTAAACAACACAAGAAACACACACAGAATTTATAGTGGTTTTCCAGATTATGGGTACGTCCACTTTCCCTCCCACATTTCTAACTTCTTGTTAGACAAGACACTTCTCCAATCTAGGCTACTAAGAGCTTACACCACAGATCCCTCAGGATCTGTCAGTCTCCTCTAAGACTTACAACTCAGGCACTAAGCCCTACAACTTAGTGTTCAACTGATCACCTACTTCAGGCCAAAGGCCCGACTTTTCAGGAAGGGAGGATAGCCCTACCTCAGATCCACAAAGGATCCTACCTCAGAGAGAATGACTCTCGTACTGCTCAGGAAAAAAGGCCCTACCTCAGATCCAAAGGATCTTATAACTCAGGCACAAGTTCCCTTCAACTTAAAGAGAATGACTCTCCTAACTCATGCTCAAAATCCCTACAGCTCAGTGATCAAATGATCACCTACCTCAGATCCAAGCTAGATCCTACAACTTAAATTCACACTTGAATCCTACTACTCAGGCCAAAGCCCTACACTTAGATTCTCAACAGAATCCTACCTCAGATCAACAAGTGATCCTACACTCAGCTTTAATATATTCAGGCCTACAGCTCAGATCTGTAAAGATCCTATAGGAGTACAATGGTTTTGGTTAATTTGACACAGAGAAATTTCTTTATGTCTGTAACTAGAGCTGAGTTATCTCAGCTCTAACTATCTTCATTGTAGCTTGTATAGATCTTCTTGGGCTGGAAGTAACTTGCATAAATCTGTTCTGTTTCTTCTTTCTTTTCTGGACTAAAACAGAACCTCAGTTCTTTCTTCTTAAAAGCCCCAAAAGTTGATCTTCAGGATAAGGCTTACTTGAACTGAGAAGTAACTACAGCTGGGGCTTTTTCCCTTAACTGCTTCTTAAGCTCAGCCCTATCTTCTAGACTACTGAAACCAGATGATTCAGCTTCTTCTTCTTACTTAGAAAGTAAGCCTTCAAAACTTGTTGTTGCGTGTAAAAATGGCACCAACTAACTTGCTTTAAAACACAGATCCTGCAGCTCAGGTTACACCTTGGCTTCTCTCTTTTCCTTAAAGATTATCTTTGAACTTGCTATTGTCGATGAAGCGAATAACAACTAACTTTTTGAGCTTTAAGAACAGCTGATTTGAACTCTTTTCTTCCATCTTAGCAACAATAGCAAGGAAGAAGATGACTGCGAGTTGTATTTGTGAAAAGATTGTTTCTTCAATCAAAGCACTGCCTTTTCTATTATGCTGCTCAATGACTCTTTGAGCTGTGGGGCCCACACAGGGAGTTGCCCGTTGCAACCTTGCATTAACTACAAAAGTCGTGTGGTAGGCCTACAGTGCCATTTGTCACGAAATGTAGCCTTTCAGTAACATTTTGAATTTTGCTGACGATTGTTGACGTCAGCACCTGTGGACTTAGTCAAATTCAAGCATTAGAGCATATGCGTTGAGTAACCAACCTTCACTCTCAACTCCCCAACACTTAGATAGATTCTTTGTCACTAGGCATTGAGTAAGTAAGCTTTACTCAATGGCACAATACTTAGACAGATTCTCTATCACTAGAAGTTGAGTGAGTAAGCTTCAATCAAAGCCAAAACACATAGAAAGGTTTTCTATCGATAGGCATTGAGTGGGCAACCTTCACTCAATGCCAAAGCCCTTACATATGTTTCTATCACTTGGCATTGAGTGGGCAACCTTTACTCAATGCCTTTATACTTAGCCAATTTTCCTTCCTGGAAAGCCTTGAGAGTTGCTTCTTCACTAATTGTTTTTTGCATCCATCATTCTTATTGAGGTGGCGTTGAGTGAGTAGGCTTCACTCAACGCTTCTATCCTTGAGATAGTATCACAGTTGATTAGGAATTGAGTGGATTGCCTTTACTCAATGCTTTTGTCCTTTGACAAAATTCTGTGTTTGAAACATAGTGGCTCTGACTAAATAAGGGTCAGTCAATGCTATGTCCTCATGGCATTGAGTGAGCTTGTGGACTTATTTAAATATTTTTACAGATTTTCTACGGCTTTGACAGGATGAGTTATACACAATGAATATGATGTATGGTGTTGAGTGAGTAGACATCACTCAATGCATGTGGACTTTGCCACATTTTCCTCTTGATAATAGCTTGTCTTTGACTATGCATACTGTACTCACAGCTTTAGTCATTTGGCATTGAGTGAGTAGACTTCACTCAACGTCTGTGGACTTAGACAGATTTTTGTCTCTCCACATCTCTACCTTGTGATCACCTGTCACCTTCACTTAGAAAATCTGTCTAAACCTGTTCTAAGGAACATCCTGTACATGATGAGCTTGAACAACATAAAATAAAACTATGTGTATACCATTGACTTGTTTCACTTCTTACAAATCTGGGATATTGGGCACAATAGATCCAACAATGCCCTCGACGAAAAGGGGCTACCGTCGGGCGATAGCTACTTAACCCTATGCATTAACTACTCGACGATTTGTCTTATTGCTTCGGTCTCGACGAATGAAAACTACCATCAGGCAGAATCTACCTGCTGTCGTATCGTAGCTCCAGAACCTTGAGTTCTAGAAAAATAGGGTGTTACACCTGAGAACCCAAATTTCCTGAACATAATTGTTGTAAATCTACAGGAAGGAGGGGAAGATATAATTGATCTTCTCAAGGAGTGGCAAGCCTTCAATGTTGAATATGAAAATTGAAAGATAGGGGTTAGACCTGATTTACTCTAGTGGGGTGGGAGATGAATAGAGTAATTAAAACTTTTGTTGTTCTTAAATTTATCAGAGTAAAATAAGTGATACCAATAGTAATATAGAAAGGAAATGAAAATAGGCTAAGCTAATCTATCACAGCACAGCAAGAATAAGAAAGAAAATGATCACACACAGATACCACAAGAATTTTATAGTGGTTCCCCAAACTGGTTACATCCACTATTCTACCACCCTGGTAGGAATCCACTATCAGGTTTTTGATTAGGTGACTGCCACCATAAGAATTATTTCCAGGGAGATCTCTAAACCTTTAGGGTTTTAATCAGGTGCCCAAAAACAAAGAATAAACTTATTAATGGAGTTTATAAACCCTTTTTACATGAGGCGAGAGAGGTGATGATGTCTTCTCTATTCTCTATACAATAGAGAAGACTTGTGGATTCTATTGTCAAGACTCCTGAAATGTAGAGATGGTTCAGAAGGCTTGGAGCCTTGATCAGAGTGTAGGTCTTCGACCTTGTCTTTAAAGATCCTGGAACTTTCTGACTTATTCAAAGTTGTTGTCCTTAAATGTTTCCCTGGAGGAAAAGTTGAAGAAGACTCTTGATCTAGATGGTTGTTCTTCTTCAGTCTTCAAAAAGATCAAGGGAAAACAGAATGTTTTCTGTACACAGAGAAGAAGAAGATATTCTTCTGTATGTTCTGTCTTTTCTCTGTATTGCTCTTGTGTTATCACTACTGGTCTGTGTATGCATGCAGTGATTATTCCGTCTGAAAAGAGAAAATCACTTTTATATTCTGCTGTCAAAATTCTCCTTTGAGATTTGAATTCCAAGAATTAATTTCTGACTCATCTGGAGAATGAAACGGCTCGAATATTTGCTTTAAATGAGTTTCCTCAACTGTCCCATTAAAATAAGCGAGTAATTAACCCTGATGAAGACCATTATTAATGCTGCAAATAACAGATATATTTTGGAGAATATGAGCATTAATTACTCAGAGAATTACTACTAAATGATATAATAAATAAGGGACATAAGTAAGGAAAACATCTCATTCTGGCTCAGGACAGAATTCGCCGACCTCTGAACAGATTTTGTCGACTGGAGTTCCAAGTTCGTCGACCTGAGAATTCTTGTTCGTCGACCTGAGCTCTGCGAAATGCATACTGAGAATAACTTGCCAATTCTACGCTCTAAGTTCGTCGAGCTGAGAATCTGTCTGAATGAAGAGATCATCGACCAGAGCTCGAATATCGTCGAGCTCAACTCAGATAAAGATTTTTGAGTTATTCGATCTGAGATCGACGATCGTCGAGCTGAGTTCAAATAATTTTGAACTGATAATTTTGATCTCTGAATTCTTTTAAGTCTGAGTCTACTGAAGTCCTCTGTTGGTTGGTCCATGAAGGTTGAACCTAATAACTAGCCTAAACTCTAGGACTCATTGACTTGACCCTGGCTATACAAGGTGGGTCAAACTTATCCTAATTAGTGAACCTAGCCCAAATCCAAACTATGGGTCCAAAAATCTTCCCCAATTTGGGTGAGGTTATTAATACAAACAAAAGAAAACAATCACAAAGCAGAATAAAATATATCTGGCAGAAAATAAAATATCGAGCAGATATGTACAATGATGCTTCATGATTATCAAATAGAGTTATGAAAATAAAAACTAAACACAACAGTCATTTGTTCTTCTTAGACTTCTCTTTCTCAGATTTATCAGAAGGCTATTTGAAAATAATTTCTCTGTTTGGATTTGCATCTTCTCACATGTCTGATGCTCCAATTATATTGCATGAGATTTCTTTTGGTACTACTGCTTTAGGATATAAACTCATATAATCATCTACATTGAAAAAAGTATTCGCTTTAGCATACCTCTTGAGTTTTTCTTTTATATAGGATGACATTGTTGAGTATTGAGATGGATCTTTTCTTTCTGCTTTTTCTTTATTGATCATAGAAAGTCCAACCGGCTCTTGAAACCTTGCCATTTTTGCAGTTGTTTCCTATTCTGGATCTACAAATGGGATAGGTGGAGATTCTGGCCTTTTAGGACTAGAGTCCTTCTTTAAATCATCAGTAGATGCTGAAGTACCTTTATTTTCTATAGCAGGAGGAGACTTGCTCTTAGATGATTGCTACTGACTGCTGCCATGAGAACTAGGCTTGGAGTGTCTCTGATAAGTTTTAGTAATTGGTGGTAATCTGAGAGAAACACTTCCAGCGGTGCCAATAGATAGAGGAGGAGGGTCTTTCCAGAAGTGCTTAGGAGGAGATCTATACCTTCTTCTATTCTTTCTTTCTTTTTGCTCATTCTTTGATAGCCACATCCACTATGGCATTCCAGGGTATGGAGTAATCGTTTGCAAAATGTAGTATGGAGTATCATGTGTAGGGTTTGGTTTAGGAGCAACCTTTGGAATAGCTTTCCTTTTCTTAGCAATCTTCTTCTTGGCTTTTGGATCATCAGATTCACCAGAATCTTCATCATCATATTCTTCATCAGAAGAACAAGGAGGATTGTCATACATAGCAACAATCTCTTCAAATAGCTTAGATTATTCTTTCTTAAGAGATACTGGCTGTACAATCTCAATTTCTATATCATCCATATCAGGAGCATTCTGAATATTTCCAAGTTCTTGTGCCACATCTTCAGCAATCAAATCATCCAAATTGGGAATTGGACTTTCATCCAAGATATAGGTTGGACCAGAAGAGCTTGGCTAAACGTTATAAGTTGTAACACCTGATGGTTCCCAAATTATTTGGGCAACAAAACTTTCCTTAGTTGATTAACAACTTCAGGGCTTATAGGTGAAGTATAACATACGATGGCCATGGATTGCTCTTTACAAACTTTTGGAAGATAATATATATATGAATAAAAAGAATTTAATATCCTAAATAAATCTACTGTGGGATTGACAAAACAATCACCAATAGTCAAAACTTCTGGCAGATCAACTTGCTCATCTGTACAAGACATATCAATATCAACTGTCTCAGCTTCTGTAATAATATTTACATCTGCATCTGCATCTACATTTGTTAGCTCAATTATCTACAAAACTGCTACTGCTTGTGCTGCTACTGGAGGAGAGGAGACTAGGGCTTCTTCACTGGATATCTTCCCCTACTTGGTTTCAGAGGGTTTGAAGCAAGGCCCCCAGAAGAAGGGACAAAGGGGGAAGTAGAGATGAGGGAAGATAGGGATTAAATAGATTCAACAAGAGGTTTAATGTCCTCTGATATAAGATTTTTGAGAAGTGGACTGATGAGTTCCATAAGGGAGGGAATGGAAGGGAAATCCATTTGCAGAAACTCAGAGGGTGTCTGAGTTGATATAGAAGGATAGAGGATGGATGATGAGGGGAAAGGAATGGTGTCTGGAATTGGATCATCATGAGGAGATGGAGTATTGATAGGAGATTATGTTATAAGATCAAAATATGGAATGGATGAGAGGTTATGGAGGGGAATGTCAGCAAGATAATGGGGAAGTAGGGATTAGGTGGTGTGGTATGCTCTGGAGATTGAACTGGTGTTGGTTGATGTTTAGGAGATTGAATTGGTGTTGGTTGATGTACTGGAGATGTAGGTGGTGGTAGAATATGAGCTTGAAATGTGGATGGTTATTGGAGAGTTGATGAAGGAATTTGAACTTGTGGAGGTGTAGGTTGATGAGATGGTGGTGTTGGAATCTAGGTGGATGGAATGCTGATGGAGGGGACATCTTCTTGGGGTGGGGGATCAACTATTACAGCTCTTGTATCCTCAGATGCTCTGGAAAAGGAAGAAGCCTTAGAGGGCTTTTAGATAGTCCTCTCCCACATTCCAAAAAAGGAACATGTTAGACTTTTAGAAGCATTAATGAATATGGTCTGTGAGACCAGAGATTCAGTTGCCTTTTCCTTAAGAAAAATTCCCAAGATTTGTCCAAAACAAACTTCTTTCTTACTGTTCTTTTTCTTTATCAAATCAAACAGAATCTTAACTAATTTATTGCTTTCTTATTTACAACATCAGATATTACCAGAAACTGTTGCCTGGAAATATAATCATGGGCGCTATTCTTTCCTAGCAATACTTTGCCAACCACATCAATTAAAAACTTATAATCAGCAGGAAAATGTTTCTTTAACAGTTTATTAGGGTTCTCTCCAGTGTAACCCATTTTATTCAACATTTCATCATATTTAGAGTTATATATTTCTAACACTTCTTCATCATTAAGCAATCAAAAAATCTCAGTCAAAAATGCGGGGGTTAAAGAAACTTTGTTACCAGATATTGTGTCGGTCATCGTATCAGCGTCTGGAGTTGAGGAGGTCAACACCCATTCTCTGATTTCAGTAGCAGCTATCTTTATTCTGCTTGTCATGAAGTTCTTCAACTATTCTTCTTCAAATAAGTGCAGTATATCTAAGAAAATTTGATTAGAGTGTTGAAATAACTCAAAGTCTATATCAAATCCCGTGTCGACTTTAGTTCCCGCAAGAGAGCTCGCCGGAATTGCCATTGATCGCCAGCAAAAGAATATTGAGAGATCAAGTGCAAGGGGAATAGAAAGCGTGGGATGAAGCTCGAAGAAAACCTAGTTATAAGATTTTAAGAATATGAAGCGTCAAACTCCGTCCTGCGAAATAAACAAATTTCTTCGATCTGAGGTGGACGAAATATTTTAGTGACAAAAGAGTTCGTCGATCTCAGTCTGAAGAAGGGAAACCTTTTTATCGTTCTCAGGTCGACGAAAATTTTCTGAAGCAGTATCGTCGTTCTCCGGTCGAAGAATAAAACTTCACACAGAGAGTTCGTCGATCTCAGGTCGATGAATTTTTTAAAGAACTGTCCTCAGTTCGTCGATCTCCGTTCGACGAACTATGGCAAATTCTTCGACCACAGACAGAAATTAAATTAATGCTTCTCCATTGATCATACCTAGCTTATTCAGAAAGAGCAGATGGTTCCTCTCATCCAAGGGTTTGTTGAAGATGCCTGCTCTTTGCAAATCAGTGTAGATGTAGACAAGATTAATTTTTTTTTGTCAACATAATCTCTAATGAAACGATGCCTTATTTCTATATGCTTTTTTCTACTATGATGTACTGGATTCTATGCAATGGAAATTGCACTTGTATTATCACAAAGTAGAGTTGAATTATTTTAGTTGAAACCATAATCTATGAGTTGGTTATGAATCCACAGTATCTGTGAGCAATAACTGCAAGCTGCTATGTATTCAGCTTCTACAATTGAAGTAGACACAGATGTCTTCTTTTTGCAAAACCAGGACACAAGTCTAGCACAAAGGAATTGGTATGTCCCTGAGGTGCTTTTTCTGTCCACACTACATCCAGTAAAGTCAGCATCTGATTATCCAATCAACTCATACTCTGACTCAGTTGGATACCAGAATCCTTAATTTGGGCAACTATTTATATATCTCAAAATTCTTTTTAGGAAAATAAGGTGAGATTCTTTAGGGTTCACCTTGAACCTAGCACAAAGACAAGTAACAAACAAATTGTCTAGCCTACTTGCTGCGAGATATAACAGGGACCCAACAATGACCCTATATAGTTTTTGATCAACAGGTTTCCCCTGTTCATCAGAATTAATCACATCATTTGTATCCATAGGTGTTTTCTTAGCTGAAGCATCAGCCATCCCAAACCTTTTTATCTTCTTATTAGAATACTTGCATTGGGATACGAAGATGCCATTAGGGTACTGCTTCACTTGGAGACCAAGGAAGTAGGAGAGCTCACCCATGCTACCCATTTCAAACTTGGAATGCATAAGGTCAGAGAACCTTTTGCATAGTTTGGAATCAATAGAACCAAATATAATGTCATCTCCATATATTTATACTAACAAGATTTTATCATGATGATGCTTAATAAATAAAGTCCTATCTACTATGCCTCGAGAAAATTTATGCTTTAAGAGAAAGCTAGCTAAGGTTTCATACCAAGCTCTTGAAGCTTGCTTTAGACCTAGAGAGCTTTATGGAATTAGAAAACATAAGATGGATGAGATGAAGAGATAAAACCTGGTGGTTGTTCCACATAAACCTCTTCTTTGAGCTCACCATTAAGGAATGCACTGTTGGCATCCATTTGGTATACCGTGAATTTCTTGTAGGCTGCATAAGCTAGAAATATCCTTATTGCTTCTAACCTTGCAACCAGGGCAAATCTTTGGTCATAATCTATGCCTTCTTCTTGTCTGTATCCTTGAGCAACTAATCTGGCTTTGTTCCATATGATAGTACCTTGAGTATCTAGTTTGTTTCTAAATACCCAATTAGTTCCAATGATTAGGTAATCTTTGGGTCATGGAACCAAATCCCAAATTGTACATCTCTCAAACTGGTTGAGCTCCTCCTGCATTGCAATGATCCAGTGTGGATCTTTCTTAGCATCCTTTATGGATTGGGGCTCAGTTTGAGATATGAAGCATGCATGCATCATGTCCTTGTAGAGTTGATGCCTTGTCTGCACACCCACTGATATGTCTCCAATCACATGAGATACTTGGTGATCTCTAAGTGTGACTATATCAGTAGGAGGAGCTGGTTGAGCAACAGCTTGGGGAGTTAATTTATCTGGTGGAATTATAGCTGTTGTTGGCTTTTCACTGTATTCAGTGACATCATCTTCACTTTCTTCAATAACATGTAGAGAAGGATGTGTAATAGCCTAATTTGTGAGGGTCAATTCATCCAACTTCTAACACAGATGTGATTCCTGCAATGTCTTACTAGTAGAAGCTATCTTCTCCTTGTAAAACATATTAGTCTTATCAAAAGAAATATGAATAGACTCTTCCATTTTCATAAAATATTTATTATAAACCCTATTAGCCTTGCTTACTTGGGAATATCCAAGAAAAATTCCAATTTCAGCCTTGGTTTCAAACTTTCTAATTTATTTCTTGTTATTATTATGAATGTAACAAATACCACCAAAGACTCTAAAATAATCTACTTTAGGTTCCTTCCATTTGAGTAGTTCATAGGGGGTCTTACCCTTAAGCTTATGAATCAAACTTCTATTTAGTACATAGTTTGCTGTGCTCATAGCCTCTGCCCAAAAGGATAGGGGCAAGTGAGCATCTGCAATTAATGTGCCTTCAACTTCAATAAGTGTTCAGTTTTTCCTTTAAGCTATCCCATTTTGTTGAGGAGTTATAGGAGCAAAGATGTAATGCCTGATACCTTCCTTATCATAGAATTCTTGTATTGGAAGAGACTCGAAATCAGTACCATGATCACTTCTGATCAATGCAACTGGAGTGGAGTACTCAATCCTTTTTCTCTTAAGAAAATCTGTAAGAACCTTGAAGTTATCTGACTTATTTCTCAAGAAGAACACCCATGTGAACCTAGAGAAGTCATCAACTATCACTAAGGTATAAGACTTCCCTCCTAGGCTCTGTACAATAATGGGTCCAAAAGGATCCATGTTTAGCAAATACAAAATCCTAGATGAATCACTCTTATTAAGTGACTTACTGCTATTTTTTGTTTGCTTGCATAATTGACAAGCCCTACAAAGGCTTTCCTTCTTATAGGGGCAAGAAGGTAATCCTCTAACAAGGTTGTCCCTAGATAGTTTAGCAATATTTTTCAGGTTTACAAGACCTAATCTCCTATGCCAAAGATCATTATTGTTACTAGTTTTGTCAAACAGGCATATTTCAGTTTTAGCAAACCTAAAGTTAACTACTTAGATATTACCTACTCTAGTACCAGTTAACACTACTTGCTTTCTACTGAAGTAATAATACAGGAAGTTTTGTTAAATGATACCGAAAACCTTTCATCATATAACTGACTTATGGATATAAGGTTGTGCTTCAGTCCACTTACATAAGCATCCTTCCTGAAGGTGACTGCTCCAATTTTGAACTTTTCATATCCTTCAGTCTGGCCACAATTGGAATCACCAAATATTACTTTTGGTCCTAGCTTTGACTTATATTTGATTATGTTGTCCTTGTTTCCAGTCATATGCTTTGAACAACCACTATTCAGATACCACTGTTGCTCTATGGTGGTATAGATTTCACCTGTAATAAAACTGATTAGCTATTCTTGACCCAGGTCATCTTGGGTCCTTGTCTATTTACATAATTAAAACGGGAAATGTATGAGTATTCAGGTTGACTTTTATAACCTAAGGGATGAAATCATCTAGGTGGAATTATCCACTGATTAAATGGATTAACATATTGTCCTGGTTGATTAAATGATTTGTTTGAATTAATGTTTCTGTTATTATGAACTGGGGTCGACAAATTCGGGTAAGTTCGTCAATCTGAGGTCAACGAATGGGGATGAGTTCGTCGAACTCCACTCAGAGAATGAAAATATCCATTTTCTGGGCCCCAATATCGTCGATCTCGGGTCGAAGAACCATACTGGTTTTGTCGATCACAGTTCAGAGAATAATTATAATAAAAATTTGTGCTCAGAGTTCGTCGACTTGAGTTCGACGAACTGTACATATTTCGTCGATCTGAGTTCGACGAAATCTGCTGAACATTGTTATAGTTAGCTTTTTCTTATTCTTTCTCTTTTTATTATTCTTCTATTTTACTTCTGTTTGGTTAACATGATTATCATCTATCTTTTCCGTGCCTTTTTCAGAAACAAATTTTATTGGAGTTATTAAAATGTTTTTCTGAAACAGTGGGGGTTGGCCTGATGAAGCACCTAAGCCCAGCTTGCCATTATGCCTGGCATTCACTGTACTTGTGATGTCCATCAGCTTGATACTTCTCCCATTTTGGGATTCTTCAAGTTGCCTAACCTCAGTTAATTCAGTTTTTAATGAGATGATCTGTTCATTTGCTAATGTTAAATCATCTTTTAATTTAATGTTTTCAGAAATGAAATTACCTTATTCTGATAGTTTTCCTCACAATTGTTTAATTTGTTTTTTTAAGTTAATTAAATCAAGACATAAAGATTTAAATTCAATTCTAAATTTATCTGAACAGAAGTCAAAAGAAGACATTACCTGATCTTCCTCTGTTTCAGAGTCTTCATCCTCTAACTTGTCATCTTCTACTTCTGAACAGCTGCCTGATGCATTGATGGTCATCAGACACACTTCTTTTGACTTTGCTTCCTCTTCATCTTCATTGGAGATAGAAGATGAAGATTCATCTTCAGTTTCACTCCAGGTTTCAGCAACAAAGCCTTTCTCCTTACTTTTATGCTTGCTGGAGGAGGGCTTGCTGTAGTTCTACTTCCTGGGTTCCTTTTCTCTTCTTCTCTCCTTCTTTTGGTTCTCTGAACACTCTAAGATGAAGTGTCCTGGCTTCCTATAACCAAAGCAGAATAACTTATTTAGTTGGATTCTTATTATACATTGGCTTGTCATCTTGCCTAGATGACTTTCTTTTGAAATCCCACTTGCCCATCTTGTAAAATCTCTTGGCTAAGAGAATCAGAAACTCTTTACTAGCTGGTGGAGCTTCTGATTCTTCAGATGCCTTGAATGCAATGCTTTTCTCCTTTCTTACTGCTGAAGGAGTCTGCTGCTTTGCAGCTTTTCTAGACTTTATTAATTGTTCATAGGACTTGAGCTTTCCAAGAAGAGATTTAGTGGAAATCTCATTTAGACTTCTAGCTTCCTTGATTGGCCAAATTCTGGAATCCCATGAGCTGGGGAAACACATGAGGATTTTGTCATTGACTTCTATGAGAGTTATGTCCTTGTCCAGAGTCTTTAGCTCATTGATGATTGAGCTTAGTCTGTTGTACATGTCACTTACAGACTCTGACTCATCTTTCTTCAAGTTTACATATTGAGAGATGAGATTGGATCTCCTGTACTTTCTCTCATCTGTTGATCCAACCACCAGGTTAAGAGAATCTCAGATAGCCTTGGCTGATGTGCACTCTTCCACCTTCTGGAAAATGTAATCAAACATTGCCTGAGACAGAATATTCATGGCCTTGGCATCAGCTATTTTGGCCTTCTTTTGAGCATCTGTCCACTCAAGTGGTGGAACAGCAAGAGTGCTGGAACTTGCAGTAGTTGTAGCCACTGGAGTTGCTGGTCCTGTCAAAATGGAATTAAAAATATCTTCATCAATATAGTTCATATATAACTTGATTCTTGCCTTCCAGATAGCAAACTTATTCTAGTTGCTGACTGGAGGTCTGGTGCTTGCATAATCTTTGTTCTGTGCCATAATATAAAACAGAAATACTAGGAGAAAGAAATCCGATCTAACAAGGATCTTTTGGTTCAAGTGTTAGCTTGTAACACCAAAGGAACCCCCTCAGATACAAATTGAAAGATAGGGGTTATACCTTATTTACTCTAGAGGGGGGGGGTGAATAGAGTAATTAAAACTTTTGCTATTTTTAAATTTATCAGAGTAAAATAAGTGATACCAATAGTAATATAGAAAGGAAATGAAAACAGGCTAAGCTAATCTATCACAACACAGCAAGAATAAGAAAGAAAATGATCACACAAAGACAACAGAAGAATTTTATAGTGGTTCCATAAATTGTGTACATCCACTCTTCTACAACCCTGGTAGGAATCCACTATCAGGTTTTTGATCTGGTGACTGCAACCACAAGATTTATTTCCAGGGAGATCTCACAACCCTTTAGGATTTTGATCAGGTGCCCAAAAACCAAGAATAAACTTTTGAAGAAAGTTAATAAACCCTTTTTACAAAAGGTGAGAGAGGTGATGATGCCTTCTCTTTTCTCTATACAACAGAGAAGACTTGTGGATTCTGTTGTCAAGACTCCTTATGAAATCTAGAGATGGTTAAGAAGACTTGGAGCCTTGCTCAAGGTGTAGGTCCTCATCCTTGTATTGAAATATCCTAGAACTTTATGACTGATTCAAAGTTATTGTCCTTGAATGTTCCTGGAGGAGAAGTTGAAGAAGTCTCTTGATCTAGATGGTTGTTTTTCTTCAGTCTTCACAAAGATCAAGGGAATACAGAATGTTTTTTTTACACAGAGAAGAAGCATATATTCTTTTGTATGTTATGTCTTTTCTCTGTATTGCTCTTGTGTTATCACTACTGGTCTATGTATGCATGCAGTGATTATTCCGTCTGAAAATAGAAAATCTCTTTTATATTTTGCTGTCAAAATTCTCCTTTGAGTTTTGAATTCCAAGCATTAATTGCTGACTAATCTGGAGAATGAAACGGCTGGAATTTTTACTTTAAATGAGTTTCCTCAACTATCCCATTATAATAAGCAAGTAATTAACCCTGATGAAGATCATAATTAATGCTGCCAATAACGGCTATATTCTGGAGAATATGAGCATTAATTACTCAGAGAATTACTGCTAAATGATATAATAAATAAGGGACAGAAGATGGGAAAACTTCACATTCTGGCTTGGGACAGAATTCGTCGACTGAAGTTCCATGTTTGTCGACCTGAGAGTTCCAGTTCATCGACCTGAGCTCTGCAAACTACATACTGAAAATAACTTTCCAATTCTGCGCTCTAAGTTTGTCGAGCTGAGAATCTGTCTGAATGAAGAGATCGTCGACCTGAGCTCGAATATCGTCAAGCTCAACTTAGAGAAAGATTTCTGAGTATGTCGATCTGAGATCGACGATCGTCGAGCTGAGTTCAAAGAATTTCGAACTGATAATTTTGATCGCTGAATTCTTCTAAGTCTTAGTCTACTTAAGTCCTCTGTTGGCTGGTCCATGAAAGTTGAACCTAATGACTAGCCTAAACTCTAGGACTCATAGACTAGACCCTGGCTATACAATGTGGGTCAAACTTATCCTAATTAGTGAACCTAGCCCAAATCAAAACTAGGGATCCAGCAAAAATGTTTCCTTTGACAAGCTTTTCCTTGCATTTCAATAGGTTAAGGCCGCGAGATATATGGCGGCTATGTACATTGTAGATGAGATCCTTGCAGAGGATGAAGATGAAGTTTTTTGCGAACAAGACAATCTTCCCGCAAAGACCGCTAAGGATAAAAGTTCTAGCAACAAAAGTAGTTCGAGCGTGGAGAATTCTTTCAGCACAAGGTCAAGCAACTTATTGAGTTTGTCAAGCTCGGCGGACTCAGAGCCACAAAAGAAGATAAAGAAAACCATTATATATATATTTTTTGTTTTTCAGATCCGGCAGAATGAATATTTTATAAACCGCATGGGTACAATATTTATAACACTTTCATCTAATAGAAATGACATTTCAGATTACCTGTCTCTATTTGATTTATACTAACAGATGAAGGAATTTGAATCTGAGTGGTTAATTGCTTTCTTATCCCATGAGAATATAGCTTTAGCATAAATTCACTAGTAGATCATAACTTTATAACTCAATGTATTTAACCATAAACTGACTATTTGTTTGCTGGGAGAATAGAATGACAAGCGGATAGCATTGGCGATTTGAATCCAGCTGAGATTCACTATTGAGTGTGTGTAGAGGCAAATAGAAATTTCTAACCACATAATCCACTAGTACCACTAAATCAACCTGAAATAACTGGCAATAATGCAGCACATGATGCGGTAAAATATAAATCAATCCACTGTGAATCGACTAAAGATAAGCGATTCGAGATGATGCTTCCCGGACGACTAAGTACTAGTAGAAATATAAGAAGTCAGTCTGACAAAGTGAATCCAGCTAACTTGGAATCCATTGAGTATTAGAGAAGGTCAAATCACTAGATTAAGCCATTTCAATATTTTTCTCGAGCAATCAAATGCTATTCACAATATAAGGAAAATAGATCAACAAAAGATTATATGCAAGTTCTCTTAGATTCTAACCGAGCGGTTAACCGATAATCCTGCGGTTTAAATAATTAGTACATAACATCCGAAAAGTAAACAATAGGCATTGTTGTTAACTGCCTGATTCACCGAGATAGTCATCAAGCCGGTTGACTGTAGGCCTAATAAATATTGAGTAACCCTGAAGTGGCAAAGTACAAGTCGATATGATTGAATAATAGAAGTTTGTTAACACATCACAAATAGTGAAAGTACCTAGCGTCTATCTAACTCACCTAGAGGGGGGTGAATATGTGATGTTTGTGTCTTTTCGCATATTAAAAAATTATTCAAAAATAAATAAGCACACAAACAAATGGATATATAGTGGTTCCCCGTATTGGACGTCCACTGTCCCGCCTTACCTATCCACCACGAAGGGATAGATTCAGCTACTTCACCTTTCTCAGATGATCACAATCTTACAACTCGGAGCAACGCTCCTACACCTCGATCCACAACCGGATCTACAACTCAATGCACAAACCGGATGTACAAACTCGATCCACAATAGGATCTACTCTCTCGATCCACAAACGGATCTACTAACTCGGAGATAAATATCCTACAATATTTAAAACAATATTACAACAATAAACTTGATTGGAAGTCTTCGATCCGACATTCTTTGAAAGAGTTGATCTAGAAACTCGTAGAACTCAGAAACATGAAATATTTTGGATATTGAATCTTAAGCCTTTGATCTTTAAATAACTAGGATTGGATTACATTAGATCTTGAGAGAAGACACGATCCAGTCAAAGAAGTCGTCGAAGAAGAAGATCGTTCGAAGTCGGCGGCCGATCGGAAGAAAATTGCGAACGATGGCGTGCGTGCGGCCTGCGGGTTCTGATTATAGAAGCCTTTTAAAATCGAATTGCAACTACGTTAAGATTATGATTTTGGAAATCACTCTATCGTTTTTATAGAGAGATTCGAAATAACAGCTATAAAATATTTCCAAAAACGAACCCTAGAAATTACTGCGCATGGCCGACGGTTTCGAACCTGAGAAATTTCGGAAAAATCGGCCTAAGTAAAATTCTGCGAAATTCGTCGAATATCAATTATGATACTCGCCGAATTTATGAGTGATATTCGTCGAATTTGAATTAGCCAGATGTTAATGCGTGAAATGCGACACCGCCTAGTTAACGGGTTGTTCGATCACACAAGCTAGGTTAATATAAGGGTTGCGGGGATAGAGGAGAGGTTTGAGAGACAGTCGGGCAGCTGGTTACTCTGAGTCGTGCATGAAGATAGAGAGAAAAATAGAAGAGAGGTCCACGAGCAGCAACAACAACAGACTTCGCCCATTGTGGCCTGAATGCCTCTCTTGCGACGGGCATTCCTTTGATTATACTTTAAGTTACAGCTTGAGGTCACCCCTTAACATGGAAAGAAGAATAAAGGGTACAAAGGGGGGAAGCTGGCAGCTAAGGAGAGGATATTTCGAGAGGCTGCGTGGACTGACCAGAGAGGTCGGTAGACCATGCGGTCAGCTGATCAAGGAGCTCGTTGGACCAAGCCATGCGGACTGCTTGATCATGCTGGGAGTAGAAACTGGAGGTCGCGCGGACTGAGAACTGGAGTCTGCAGGAATTGATGCCTAGACCTTGTCCCCTCCTCTGGGTCTGCTGAATGAGAGGTATGGGGGCCTATTTATAGGCTCGAGGAGGTAATGGTCTTAGTAACATCACACCCGGTGAGCCGGTAAGTCGTGCGAGTACGAATGCTGAGTCCGCGGAGTCCGTGCTAGGCTGCGCGGTTAGGGACTTGGAGCTGGAGATGGCTGCTTCTTGGCGGACTTGGAAGAGTCCGCCCCTACTGCTAAATGAGCTCGCACTGGGCTATGCGAGCTTAGGAGGAGTCCGCCCACTACTAGGAAGCGGGCGCTGGAAGCTAAGTGGCAGACTATGTAATGAATCCGCATCTATTACCGGGAACATATAGGGATAGCTGGAGAACTGCATAACGAGTCCGCCCAGCCCGCTATAGAGAGGATGAGCGATTGGCTGCAGAGCTGAGGTAGCATTGGCGGACTGTGCAACGAGTCCGCCCATCTTGCGGCGAATGGGTTGGGCAAGCCGCCTCCTGCTGGAGGCTTGTCACACTTAGAGACAAGGGATGACGACCTGGAGGTATGAAGGATCCAGGTCGCGCCTATTGCCGAGATAGCCGCTGCTTACTGGCGGCTTTGATGCTGCTCGGTACTATTGTTTGGGCGAGCTGGAGTATCTGCACCTCTTTGGTGGACTACAACAGAGTCTGCGGACTAAGCGGAGTTGTGCGACATGGCGGATTGACGAATAAGTTCCCCTCCTTTCTGCTGAAGTCCGCCTCTTGTTAGAAATGCTTGTCGCCCATGCTAGGCATCCTGAGATTGGCGACCTGGCAGGCCACGCATGCAGGCGAAGTAGGACTTGTTGGCTAGCGGCCTGGAGGCAGGTCGCCACTGTTGAGGCAAGGTGAATGTGTGCGGATTTGCGATTAGAGTCCGCTAAAGTTGGATAGTTCATCGGCTTGATGATCCATAACACGGTAAGCAAAAAAAACCACACGGCCTGCAAGGGGCGGACTGAGGCAGCAGTCCGCACCCGCTACAGAACAAGCGGGAGCTGTGCGACCTGGGCGGTCTGGCTAGAGAGACCGTGTAAGACCCCATTTTTTTTCTTTTAAAACATCGGGGTCTTAGGCCCAGAACCGCCGCTTTGTGGTGACACCTTCGCACCCGTGAAGGTCATCACTACAAAACGCCAATCCTGCCGGCCAATTTGATGACAACTGTAGCAAATAATAAAGCAAGTCCATAGAAATCACATATAGAAAATAATCTCCATGAAGGGACTGTCCACAGAATAATATATCAGAGTACTAAAATACGGGCTTATGGTACATCATGTCCTCACTACATAGTCACTCAAGCGGAAGCAAAATAAAACACTACTAGAATCAGGGACTCACAGTCCCAACTGTATGAACTCCTGAGCTAGACTGCCCTATCTCCAAACGGGCCGACCTCTAGGGCTGCTCTTCCATGCTGGGCTCTACGATCCCCTAAATGATGAGGTCCGAAAACCGCTAGTCTATAAGACTAAGTCCTATCATCCCCCATACCTTACCCCATGGCCCCTAGGCACTGAGCGGAGAGGAAGAAAGGGGAGGACATGAAGGTGGAGAGTAATCAAAAACAGGTGGCAACGGACCTATACTAGCAATTTTATAATACATGTGGTAGTAAAGTAAAGTATGGAAAATAACCTTAACTTATGTGCGGAAGCGCATAAGCCAAGGTATTTTTTTGCAGGGCTCCCATCGTATAAAGAGTCTCATACCAATTTATACGTTGGGGTGTCAGTTATCAAACAGCAGATTATATATATCAAAATTTACCTTAATTTATAAACTTGCCCACACAAGCTTATAGATCAAGGGGTCGTTTAGCAAGTCCTAATGTATAAGCGTCCTAATCCACTTATACCTTAAGTGTCAGGGGTTAAATGAATCGATTATGCTATGACATGCTTGGGTATGATGGAACATGCAAGTGCAACTCACACACCCGACTCTGTGCACACAGACCTTTAGTTCCCCCTTTCTGGAGCCATAACCTCCCAGGATACCTCCGTAGTTGTAGACAAAAGAGGTGGGTTGGGCCTAGCCCACCTCTAAACCAGTAAAGCACTAATGGTCAGACCTAACGTACGCCTCAATGCTTGGTGCACAAAGCGGACTCCTGCATACTCTTGCCGGCTGGCGCACCAGACTTCTGATGGCGAAGTGCTAACCACACTTGCCGAGTCAGCGTATTGGGGTCGGTGTATCGACCTTACAATATCGAAGACCCACCACCTTTATTTTCTTTCCTTTTATGCACATGCAAATTTAACGTATCGAACCAATCGAGCCGAAGCTCCCCGGACCATACCGTCCGTCTCTTAGCTAATCGAGTCGAAGCTCCCCGGACCAAACTGTCTGTCTCAAAACTAACCGAGCTGAAGCTCCCAATAAACTTCTTGTGCTAACAGTGTTCGTGAAATGTGATATCCTAATTACTAGGTTACTCTTTTCAGTTTGTTAATTCAGTTTTCATTAACCCAGGACTGCCCCCGTTATTCCCTGTGAAGGTCTCTCAAGGGGCACTAGAAACTATGATGGGATTACGCCCATCATTCTATTTCGCAAGGTACTTATTATTATTGGTTGATTCCCTTACCCATTACTTCCTTGTGTTACGATAGACTAACCTAGTGTGATTTTTAACCTTCCTCTCTTCGGGAAGGACGATCTTTCGTCGAACCCGAGCACCTCTACACTCTAGCCAAACCACTTCTCACTACCCCTCCCATTCTTCTATGGTGAAATCATCCATATCTATCCAACCAAACAAAATGACTAACTCCAACAACTATCCCAAATCATATCCTATTGCAACTTTAATGATTTGCTAAGTGCAGACCAACTTAGGCTATACGTCGGACCGAATAGAAGATAATCTAAATAATCATCCAAATGCCCTAAATTATTTACTGGAGACTTATCATGACACAAATAGACTAAATCCAGAAGATTATAATTTTCCTAATTATTCTGATATTTAATTAATTATTATAGTGGACAAAAATTCCAAGATTGAACAGGAAGTACAAAATTTAGAAAAGATAATATTCGTCCAAATTTATATTTTATACAATATAAATATTTAACTTAAGATCCAAAGTCTCTTAATTTTTCAGTAAGGTTTAGGCCACTAATTTTAATTTTAAATATAACTCACAATAATTCATTTAAATAAATAAGTAGGGCAATATTACCTCCAAAAATTCAGAGAAAATTCAAGCATGATTTTAAGGGCATATAAATGCACTGGGTCAAATCTCATAATTTATTAACCAGTAAAGGGCCTTAGACAAATTATTGAGAAATAATCTGATGGCGCCGCCATCCCCCGACATGTTGACTTGGAGCGTCCCCCACCGGACGACGTTAGTGATCCGGTACATGTCAAATTTCCACGTCATGTTGCCAAAGAAGATCCCCTTCCAGATGATTATGGTGACCCGGTTTATGTTGGTGCCGACTCAAGCTTGATGTTCCTTCGCCGCCTCGAGATGAAGATTTGTCACGACATCCTTCGCCATGGCCGCGTCAACATCTCCGCCAATGTCGTGTCAAATCTCCGCCGCGTCATTTTAAATAATATTTCAGATTTTAATTATGTTTTTATTTGGCCAATGTTTAGCCAAAGTTTTAATTATTTGTCATTTCATTTTCAGATTTTAATTATGTTTTTATTTGGCCAATGTTTAGCCAAAGTTTTAATTATTTGTCATTTCATTTTGGCCTTTGTTTAGCCACATTTAGGGTGCTTATAACCCTTGTCTTTGTAAAGCCTATATAAGGCTATGTTGTATTGGATTTTAAGTAGAATGAATGAAAATTTAAGAACCTAATTTCAGATTTGGAATTATTTTCCCCTCTTCCCTCTTCCTCTTGGCCGCCCCCTTCCCTTCTCCTTCCCTCTTTGGCCGTCGGCCTCCCTCCTCCCCTTCCAAGGCTTCGGCCACCTCCTCTCCTCTTCCCTCCCCTCTATCTCCTTTCTCTACTCAAGGGATACCCCTAGCCGCCTCCCCATCCTCATCCCAAAACGAAAAAAAGCCATCCCCTCCATTCAAATCCGCCAGCCACCCTTGGCATCCCCTCCAAAAAAAAACGATTCCTTTGGTGAGATCCAAATCAACCCCATCTTCTAATCCAAGAGAAGAATCGGCCAAAGCTTGCGGTGAATCTTGTGAAACTTCAACGACGTCGGAAGGCAACGAAGAACTTGGAGTTTTCCTCCAACCGGGACGCTTTCGGTGGATCCGGAACGGAGCGATCCAAAGAGAGTTAAATCGGAATCATCCATTCCGGTTGGGTAACGAACGTCTCCACTCTTGTGTGTTTCTCTCTTAGATCTTTTCTTTGGGCATTTAGCATATCGTGTGATTTGTGATTGGTAGAATTTTCGTGGATAATATCTATTAAATTATTGTTATTGTTATTTGATTCCCATTTGAATTCGTGAGGCGTGGCAGCCCTCATTTTATTTCGTTGGGAGAGAACCACCCGTTATCCGAATCCTTATTTTCGGTGGTGTCTCTTTTGGTACAACGTACGCTCGATCGAACCGTGTGGGTTCATTTCGCTTGAGAGGATCTTGGCCTATAGCCTTAATATTATCTTAAGGGGCCTAGCGAACCCCCCGAATCCTATTAAATTAATTGTTGCAACTTGCGTAGTGGCTGTGTTTAATCTTTGTGTGAGCGTAATAGTAATTATAATTAAGCGAGCGTGTGAATCCCTTAGCCGTTACGGTGTCGAAACCCGTGGCCTACATCAATTTGGTATCAGAGGGAGGTTCTCGTCAATTTCCTAATTGGCACTCTCCCCCTTCTCAAAATTTAAAAATTCAAAATTCAAAATTCAAATTTCGAAATTTCAAATTTCAAAATTCAAAATTCAAAATTAAAATTTCAAATTTCAAATTTCGAATTTCAAATTTCAAATTTCAAAATTAAAATTTCAAATTTCAAATTTCAAATTTCAAATTCCGAATTTCAATTTCAAATTTCAAAATTTAAAATTCAAAATTCAAATTTCAAATTTCAAATTTGAATTTCAAATTTCATAATTTAAAATTCAAATTTCAAATTTCAAATTTCAAAATTCAAAATTCAAAATTTCAATTTTCAAATTCCAAATTTCAAATTTTTCTCCAAATTAAAACAAAAAAAATAATTCTGTGGTGTGCCAATAGCCGGCTAAATTTTATTTTCCGCAATAAAAAAATCAGAAAAAAATTAATTAATAATCTCCATATTTTTGCCAGCAAAAATATCAAAAAAAAATATTATTTTGAAATATTAGCGGGAACAAATCTATCTTTGAAAATTAATTAGGATCAGACTATATTTCTTTGTATTTGTGCACTTGCCAATCCTCATTTTCCCGCTGAAAATTAAAACAAAAAAATGGCCTACGATGTTCACGTTTCCCGAATGAAATCTTTAGGTTCCGTCATGAACGTTAGAAAGCCTTTCCATTGCCCGGTAGTGGAAGAGATTAAGGGGTTGATTGGCCAACTAAAGGCTAATCAAGTTGTTCCGCGCACCTCTAGGCGTGTTAGGATTCCTGCTCCGACATATGATGGGCTAGGTGGACCGCGAGTGTTTCTATGTTGGGTGAACAACATGGAGCATTATTTTGAGCAATATCATTTTGTGGATCCCCACAGGATTCCCGTTGCGAGACTGCAATTATTTGGTCGAGCCCTTACTTTCTGGCTCAATGAGGAAAGACGTTTAGGAATGCCCTCCGTCGACCCACGTATAGGTTGGCAGATTATGAAGAATTTATTAACGGATGAGTATTACCCTCCATACTACCGCTCTCCGTCGTTTGATTGTTTGAGTGAGTCGCCGTCTAAGATTTTGCCTACATCGAACCAGCATGTTCCCTCGTACTCCCGTATGAGGACGTCTCATGATTTTATTTCTCCCCGCCTGGGCACTAGACCCTTTCCTGTTTATGAGAGTGTTCCTATCAGCGTGATTGAATCTGAGCTTGCGATTACGAGTACGCCCGTCACTGAGGACGATGCTGTTAATGTTGACAACATGAGTGACGATGAGGAGATTGGTTACCCGAGTGACTTGGATGAGGATTTCTCATTTGAGGAACCCTCTCCACTCCCTTTCGATGACATTTTGGAGCCATCCCCTTTGACTATTGTGGAGCCTTTTGATGATCTTAAGTCGATTGATATTCTAGCTGAGTCAGAAGTGTTACAGTCTGCTGAGAGCTTACCCAGTCGTGATTCCTTTGACGATTTGTTAGGACATGAGCTTGCTATTTCCAGTTCGAGACGTATGGAAGTGCCCGTTTCTGAGATTTTCACTGTAACTGATGTCAGGACTGATGTGTTGGAAGATTGTTCTAGTAAAGGAGTTAAACTTTTGGAATACGATATTGAAGTGGAACCGGATGAGCATCCCCTAAAGCTAACTCCTTTACCTAAACTTGAATGTGATTTTAACTCTCTACCATTTGTAACGCCTGATCTCGTTGTAGTGTTGCCGATCTATGATCCAATCACTGAGTCTGAAATACATGATTACCCACATGATTTAGAAGACATGTCGGATGATTTTTCCGTAAGAGCGAATCCACTATTTGAATTTTCTTACGACTTTATTGGGTTGCGACCGGATGATCTTTATTGGAAGTCAAATCCGTGTTTTGAGGTTTCGAATTGGATTAATAGTGGTACCTTGGCGATGGTGCCTTATGACGTGATGTCCCCTCGACAAACTTATTTGCCAAGCCCAGTCGCATGCATTTATCCCCCGCCTTTTGATGACCCGTGCACGCACACGCTAGTGAACGTAGTTGCGAATGTTAAGTTGTGTTGCCCGCACGTCATGTCAAATCCGGGAGCGCCCCGTTCTATATATAGTGATGAGTGTTTTCCGTTAGCTTTTATTCATGACGTTTTAAAATTTAAATTTAAGTTTAAATCTAAAACTACGACATTGTATGGCGTTGATTTCACCACTGCTTTTATAGCACCCGTGCCACCTGACTTGGTCCCGTTACTGCCCACTGTTAAAGCAAGTCACATTGCACATGGGTTCTCCCCACACAGTTCTAAGATTGTTTGTTGGAATTGGAGAGTATCCTACCGTAATATAAGTGATTTGGTTTTGGTTTGTCTCGTCCCTGAACGGATGCCTCCGGGCACCTCAGAAATATTTATGAACCGGCCAGTCCATTATTTGCGAATCTTATGGAAATTTAGTAGCATGACATTTCTTGTAGAATTTTCCATTGATTGGGGCATCGCTCCTATTTTCTACTTTTCATACTTTACGCGTCATGCTTCTATGCCCCTTGAAAAGTCTATCTCTCCGTTTACATAACCCACTATGCTTTCTATTGGGTTGGGTGGTGATAGTTTGTTTGGATCGTTCTCTTCTCCGGTCTCCATCGGAGGTATGTTGGTTGACGTTGTGGAAATACGTTGTTCTTATTTGTCTAATGCGTCTTTGAGGTCCCCCCAAGACTACCTTTTGCTTTGCAGGTTCCTCTTCCTCAATGATTATACTCGGGACTACTCATCAGTGATGAGTATTTTTGAGAAGGGGAGGATTGATGGCGCCGCCATCCACCGACATGTTGACTTGGAGCGTCCCCCGCCGGACGACGTTAGTGATCCGGTACATGTCAAATTTCCACGTCATGTTGCCAAAGAAGATCCCCTTCCAGATGATTATGGTGACCCGGTTTATGTTGGTGCCGACTCAAGCTTGATGTTCCTTCGCCGCCTCGAGATGAAGATTTGTCACGACATCCTTCGCCATGGCCGCGTCAACATCTCCGCCAATGTCGTGTCAAATCTCCGCCGCGTCATTTTAAATAATATTTCAGATTTTAATTATGTTTTTATTTGGCCAATGTTTAGCCAAAGTTTTAATTATTTGTCATTTCATTTTCAGATTTTAATTATGTTTTTATTTGGCCAATGTTTAGCCAAAGTTTTAATTAATTGTCATTTCGTTTTGGCCTTTGTTTAGCCACATTTGGGGTGCTTATAACCCTTGTCTTTGTAAAGCCTATATAAGGCGGCTATGTTGTATTAGATTTTAAGTAGAATGAATGAAAATTTAAGAACCTAATTTCAGATTTGGAATTATTTTCCCCTCTTCCCTCTTCCTCTTGGCCGCCCCCTTCCCTTCTCCTTCCCTCTTTGGCCGTCGGCCTCCCTCCTCCCCTTCCAAGGCTTCGGCCACCTCCTCTCCTCTTCCCTCCCCTTTATCTCCTTTCTCTACTCAAGGGATACCCCTAGCCGCCTCCCCATCCTCATCCCAAAATGAAAAAAAGCCATCCCCTCCATTCAAATCCGCCAGCCACCCTTGGCATCCCCTCCAAAAAAAACGATTCCTTTGGTGAGATCCAAATCAACCCCATCTTCTAATCCAAGAGAAGAATCAACCAAAGCTTGCGGTGAATCTTGTGAAACTTGAACGACGTCGGAAGGCAACGAAGAACTTGGAGTTTTCCTCCAACCGGGACGCTTTCGGTGGATCCGGAACGGAGCGATCCAAAGAGAGTTAAATCGGAATCATCCATTCCGGTTGGGTAACGAACGTCTCCACTCTTGTGTGTTTCTCTCTTAGATCTTTTCTTTGGGCATTTAGCATATCGTGTGATTTGTGATTGGTAGAATTTTCGTGGATAATATCTATTAAATTATTGTTATTGTTATTTGATTCCCATTTGAATTCGTGAGGCGTGGCAGCCCTCATTTTATTTCGTTGGGAGAGAACCACCCGTTATCCGAATCCTTATTTTCGGTGGTGTCTCTTTTGGTACAACGTACGCTCGATCGAACCGTGTGGGTTCATTTCGCTTGAGAGGATCTTGGCCTATAGCCTTAATATTATCTTAAGGGGCCTAGCGAACCCCCCGAATCCTATTAAATTAATTGTTGCAACTTGCGTAGTGGCTGTGTTTAATCTTCGTGTGAGCGTAATAGTAATTATAATTAAGCGAGCGTGTGAATCCCTTAGCCGTTACGGTGTCGAAACCCGTGGCCTACATCATAATCATATTTACTAAGATTGTGAAGTAAGTACAACAAAAATGTATCCAAAAATTCTCATAAAATTCGTATATGACTAAGAAAGTTTTAAACTCCTTCTGCCAAATTTTCATGACCTCCCAATGGGCAGTGGCATCATAATGATCAAATAATTAATTAGGGTAATCCCATGATTACAAAGGAAGTGCTAAGATTATTGTTCCAAAATTCACAATTAAATTACCAGAGGCTCAATATATCCTTAAGACCACACTACCCAATTCTTATTATAATTCAAGGAGTTTTACTAACCTATTTTAACACTACACTGCTTGTGCCCTAAACTAGGGTTAGTGTTTTGAGGGCTCCACCCTTCCCCAAATCCCTTAATATTTTTACCAGAGGGTTTTATATACCCTAGCACCCTCCTTACAAAATCTCAAGACCACTCAAGGTATTCTGGTCTCATGCCCTTCACAAGGCACAAAAGCCCTTCCTTAGGGTTTGACCTTGGATCTAAGACCAAATCATATCTAATCTACCCCATATTTCATGGGAAGGTGTAAAAAAGTCATGCCAAGTCAGTGGCCCCAATTTCAACCTTTGTTGAGGTGTTTTGGCCACACAAAGCCCAAAGTACACTTTTGGACCAAAATACCCTTTTTAAAGCAAGGTTAGGGTATGCAAGATTTCCGTTCAAACCACCTTCAAATGTAATTAAATTTTAACTAGAGCTTAATAATGACCCCATTCACCACCCACCAAAATTTGGATGGGTTTGGAGTTTATTTGACCCCTAAATTAATTTACCCTAGAGAAATTAAATTATTTACAAAACTATAGAAAACTTATCCCCAAAAATTCCCATTTTTGGCCAAGGTCTAGATATGGTTAAGATTGGCCCCCTGTTTAAATTTTACTCCATTTGTACAAGGGATGAAGGGTGGGCACCCATTTGAACCTTAGGTTAGCCTTAGGTATAGGCCCCACCAAAATGGGTACTGTGGTCAAACCACTTACCCAAATGTGTTCAAACAAATTTTAAATTAAACTAGATTGCACTGGCTACAACTGTCATGTTGACCACTTTCAAGGGTTTAGCACCTAAGGGCCTTAGTTTTCTTTTCTAAAAAGATGCACATCAAAAGTCATTAATTCACAAACTATAAATATTATAATTAGTTTAATATTACTGTTACTCTTCTTCATTCTTCCCGAACAGAGAAAAAAAAAGAACATGAAAGGCCAATCCTGTAGCTTTTGCGTGAGCCACCGCCGGCCATCCGACCACTTCCCCGGCCAGCCACCACCACCACCACGTCCGTCGAGGCGGTGGCTAACGCCCGGCGGTGGTTTGGCCCCCGGAGGTGGTGGTTTCCGGCGAACCCGCCACCATGATTTTTTTGGAAATTCTCCATTTTTTCACTTGGATCGGCTTGTTTGAGCTTAATTCTTATCTCTAAAGATTCCTAAGATCTAACCATAGAAGAAGAGGAAGGGGAAGACCTTGCTTGCGGCCTGAAGACGTGTCGATCGCCTGGAAGCCATTGGTTGTGGTGGTGGTGGTGGGATTTCTGTAACAGCACAGTGAAACTCCTTGGCTCCTTTTGGAAAGGAGTGGAATTGAATCCTTGGAGTTGAGCTCAGCTTTTGAAGATGGAGAGAAGGGGTGTTTGGTGGTTGTAGGAGCTTGGCCATTCTAGTCAAAGTTGGCGGCCATGGTAGGTAGGGGTGAAAGCATGATAAGCATGGCTCAAACAAGTCAAATGTCAGCTGGCTGAAGCCCCATTGTCTTAGTGAATTGAATGGGGGTTATTGGGGAGGGGAAAGATGAGTCCCAAAGTCTTTCCTTTCTCTCTCTTAGTTGCTGCCATGGCCGGGGGAGGTGATTCTAGCAAGAGAGTGGGCCCTTGGCCTCCCAGGCCATGCATGGCATACACTCCTTACTTTCTCTCTCTTCATTTCCAGGGAATAGTACTGATACGGGCGTGTCAATTGGTGACACGGGCGTGTTGATTGATGTCACGTCGTGTCAGCCGAAACAGCAAATAGGATGAAATTTGCCAGAATTTTTCTAATTACAATGGCATTGAGTGAGGTGAGCTCACTCAACGCCATTCACTCTATGGAGTTGAGTGAGCTCAGCTCACTCAACGCTATTTACTCTATGGCAAGACGGCGTTGAGTGAGCTGTGCTCACTCAACGCCATTTCACTCCATGGCGTTGAGTGAGCTGAGCTCACTCAACACCATACCGTATATGGGACGACGACATTGAGTGAGGTGAGCTCACTCAACGCCATACCGTATATGGCACGACGGCGTTGAGTGAGCTGAGCTCACTCACAACGCAATTCTCTCTATGGAGTTGAGTGAGCTCAGCTCACTCAATGCCATTCACTCTATGGCGTTGAGTGAGCTCAGCTCACTCAATGCCATGCTGTATATGTCAAGATGACGTTGAGTTGGCCCTTGGAGGTAATTTGACCCTTAACCAGGGCACTTTAACCACCTTAGGGCTAGAGTTGACTTTGGTCAACTTAGCCCCCCCTTTTTTTGGTTGACCCAATGGGTCCTTGGTGACCCATTGGCCTCTCACTAGGGTTAGGAAGGTATGTGTGGGGTCCACTTGGCTTAGGTAGGGTCAATTAACCCTGTGCAGGACAGTTTGACCCATTTAGGTTAGGGTTGACCTTGGTCAATTCAGGCTCTAGGGTTGACCCTAATGAGTCCTTAGGGCCTTAACATGGGTTGGAGAGATATTGGAGTCATGGTGAGGGCTCTTGGTCACCCTAGACTAAGGTTTTGGAATTTACTATTTGCAGACCATAGTGCCCCTATCCACACCACCAGACCCACTTGACTTTTTCTTGGGCTTCCTAGGGTTTTGTCATAATAAAACCAATCTTAGGGGTCTAGTTGGAAATGGGATGTTACAGACCGCCCTAGCCTCGCGGACTGAGAGGTCAGTTCGCCCACCCTTGGAACGAGAGGCTGAAAAGCCGCGACCTCTTAGAGCAGGCCATGACTTGCGAGCTTGCTACCTTAGGAGGGATCGCTGATTTCGGGGTTAACATAATCCCCGCACTTTTTCAAGTTCTGAAGAGAACTTCGAAAAAGTAGGAAACCCACAAAAATCGTGATCCTTCCCACGAGAAAAGGAAGGGGGAAGGAGAGATGGAACCTGATGTCTCTCCTCAGAAAAAAGGTTTGCTAATGCCTGTCTTTTTCCTACAAAGGGACAAATTAACATAGGAGGAAAGAGGTACATCTTACATGTACCTTAGATGTTTTTGCAAAACGAATGAGACATGAATTTCTCCTAACAGGCTCTACAAAACAATGAAGAAGGGAAAGCAAAGATTAATGATAACTTGCAAGTACCTGAATGAGCCTTGCAAGCACCTGTTAACTTCTACAAGAGGAGTAAATCACAAGTATGATATAAAACTAAGTTGCAAGTACCTGGATAGAACTTGCAAATATCGGCTAATCACTGCAAAGGGAAGAGTGAGCAGTAGATATGAAATGAAATTAAAATGCAAGTACCTGGATAGAATTTGAAAATATTTGCTAATCTCTACAAAAGAAGATTTAGATGCAGATATGATAGAAAAGTAAATTGCAAGTACCTGAAGGGAACTTGCCAATATCTGCTAATCTCTACAAAAGAAGAGTAAGATGCAGATATGATAGTAAAGTAAATTGCGAGTACTTGAAGGAAACTTGCTAATATCTGCTAATATCTACAAAAGAAGAGTTAGATGCAGATATGATAGAAAAGTAAATTGCAAGTACCTGAAAGGAACTTGCTAATATATGCTAATCTCTGCAAAAGAAGAGTTAGATGCAGATATGATAGAAAAGTAAATTGCAAGTACCTGAAGAGAACTTGTTAATATTTGCTAATCTCTGCAAAAGAAGAGTTAGAAGCAGATATGATAGAAAAGTAAATTGCAAGTACCTGAAGAGAACTTGTTAATATCTGCTAATCTCTGCAAAAGAAGAGTTAGATGCAGATATGATAGAAAAGTAAATTGCAAGTACCTGGAGAGAACTTTCTAATATCGACTGTTGATATGTTAAGGTATAATTTAATAGCAGAAGAGATACCCGTCAAACTCTGCTATCGACCGAATAGAAATCAAGCCGAGATAATGATCGTCTTGCGTGATCAAGTATGATGTTTTATACATAAAATCCAGATCAGCAAGATAAAACCATCTTAATTTAGACTTATAACATCATGACTTGTCAATCAAGGAGAACCAAATACTTTGATTAAATGATTCGTGTTATTAGCATCCGATAAGAGTAATAGATGTCACAACCCGCATTTTCTCCGAATTAAAGAATCATCAGAGTATGAGAAAAATGCGTCATGATGCCACGTCAAGCAGGGGATAACTGCTGACGCTCAGGCAAAACCACCTACTATACTTTAAAAAAGAAATTCATGATTTTAATGATTAGAAAATCAGTTATACTTAGAGGCCGTATCCCTCGGCTTGGTGGATCACCTAGTCCACAGTTAAAAATTATACTTAAGCGCTGCGGAAAAATACTTTATTCAGGTTTGACATCCTAAGAAGTGCATAAGAGGCCTAAGAGGACCACTTATTTTATGCAAGACTCTACATTTAATTTATAATATATATAGGACAACGATCTTTATACGCTGCTTGGAAAATAGTGATTTACTTTTATAAATCATGCTGATTAATGCAATATATTTACAATATTAGTTGTAGTTGCAAAATTACTAGCAACCTAGCATAAATCCTCCCCAGAGCAAGTAGACTATCTCCAGAAAACAGTAGCAGCAAAAGTAATATATCTAGTACAAAGGTAAAAACTACCAGTGGGCGCCAACAACCTGACACGAACCCACTGGCAAATATGTATGTCTGTAAAAAAAAGTACAGAAAAACTACCTCACTAATAAGGACCAGAAACTCCAAGGTCAAAGAGACCACCAGCAACACCACCGCAACCTAGCCACCAAACTGGCTACTGCTCAGAACCTGAGGCATTCAAAAGAAGAAAGAATACCTCAGCAAGCAAAACAAGAAAGAACTGTATGAGAGTGTCAACAAGGGGGGGGGGGGGTAAGTGAAAGAGGAAAACACACAGCAGTAAAAGTCACAACTGCCCCAAGGCAAGACTACAAGAAATGCACTACTTGCGAGGAAACAGCATCAACCCTGCCCAGAAACTACATCCTGCAGGGTCTACTAGGCTTCCAAGAGACCAAAATGCTGCAATCTACCAAGGAAGAAACACCTAACACCCTAAGCTGTGGGAGATGGTAGTTGCAAAAACAAATAATATGGATCCGGGTTGGAGGCAAACTCAGTCCCCCAACCTCCATTTCCAAGCCAACAAGCGCAAGGGTCTACATGTGAAAGCACAAGGGACCTTCAACCCCCTTGCCCAGCCCGTACCTGGAGCAAGATAGAAGAATAAGGGTGGCCTTGGCAAAATTACACAACACCTCCCCCCATGAAGAGCTTCAAACCACCACTACTAACCACAACCCACGATTCAGCCTTTAGGAAAGAAAAACATTGCCGACAAAGAAACTACAAATATAATAAAGGAATTCACTCGGGAACGAAAATGGAGGTAAGGGAAACAGTGTTGAAATCACTCAACACGGCTTGGTGTTGAGTGGGACCCACTCAACGCCAAACCAGACCTTGGAATTGAGTGAGTTAGCCTCACTCAGCGCCAGAACAGCCATGGCGTTGAGTGAGGTCCACTCCCTCAACGCCTTCAACAAAAGAGGCAGTGACGTTGAGTGAGCTAACCTCACTCAACGCCAAAACAGCTATGGCGTTGAGTGAGGTCCACTCCCTCAACGCCTTTAGCAAAACCACAAAACCCAATAGTGGCGTTGAGTGAGTCCACCTCCCTCAACGCCAAAACAGCTTTGGCGTTGAGTGAGGTCAACTCACTCTACGCCAAAGTTCATTCCCGCAGGACAACCCTAAACCATCGCCAACAAGAGGAGGTCGGCAGGAATGCCGACTGATTCTCGCCGAATCGGCGGGAATGCATGATGATTCTCCCCAAATCGGCGAGAATCCAGGATGATTCTCACCGATCGGCGGGAATCCAGAATGATTCTCGCCGAATCGGCGGGAATCAAGGATGATTCTGGCCGATCGGTGGGAATCACTGACGTTACACGTCGAAATCGGCGGGAATCACTTGGTGATTCCTGTCGATTTTGACTTAGACGAAAATTCTCACTCAATAACCCCACCACTCAGCCGCAAAGAACAAACCAAACTATGGCTTTAAGTGTGTCCACCACACTCAATGCCAAGTCCAGGCGGCTTTTGGCTTTGAGTGTGTGCACCACACTCAACACCAAAACCCGAGAGTCTACCAATACTGGTTCTTACCAGAGCCCTACCACAACAAACTTCCTCACTCTCTCTCTTGGCTCCACCCGCCAAAGCACCCAACTAGAACTACAAATCTGGAGTCTAAATAATGAACAAAACTAGCAGGTTGAGCAAACAACACAAGGAGGGGGCTCATAGGAGAATCTAAGCCCTGAATTTAGGAAGATAAAGGAGAATATCATTGGTTTCTACCCTAAGGCTAACCGGGAAATATTCCAGAATTCAAAAGAACAACAATGGCAAGGGCAAGAATACCACTTGCCTCGATTTCCGGCGAAGCTTGGTCGGCTTTCCCTCCTCTTCGTTCTGTACTAGAAGGAGCAGCACCTAACAAGCAAACTCGCACTTTAATGGCGGAAATCACAAGAAACCGAAAATCCAAGTCTCCTAAAACTCCACGAAAAACAAACCTCTTACCGTCAAAATGTAGAACTGAGCGAGAGCAAGACAACACCGCTTTCGGAATCGAAATCCGTCCACGAACACTCCCAGAATCACCGTCCGAAAGCTAGGGCTAACCGCCATTCCGCCTCTGTTTTCCGCGAACAGGAGCAGACGGTTTTCTGTCTTGGGAAGGAGGAGAGTGGCCCGCCAACTTCTAAATAAGGCTTTAAATAAGTCTTAACACGGCAAATCAGCCTAACCGATGCCTAAAAAAATGCCGATTCACTCAGCTAAAATCAAATTTCTAATTTGATTTTACTAATAGCACACCCAAAACGACGCGAAAACCGAACTACCTCGGAATTCGACGAAATTCGCACCGTAGCTAAATAACCACGCTACGAACACAACGACGAAGTCGAAATTAACTTTTGATGAACAGAACTCGAGTTATACCCACCTAAAGACAAAACACAAGCATCTCCCAAGAGGCCACACCGGGTCACCCAAAACGACTCGGCTTGCTAGGGAGACCTTGCCCATAGGCTACAAAATAGGCCACTCAGTTCTAAGGAGCTAAACCACACTCCACAAATGGCACGAGCCACGAAATCACGTCACCGTAATGCCAAACGAGAATAAAATAGTCGCAGAAAAAATCGGGGGCATTACACCTCCCCCTAAAAGGAAGTTTCGTCCCGAAACTTTACGCATGACACTTCTACTATAGAAGGAAAGTAATAATCCGAACATTTCAAGAAGAAAAAAACAAACCAAACTAATCAGGGAAACAGTTGAGGGTGATCCTCTCCCTCATAGCCGACTCTAACTCCCAAGTCGCATTTTATAAACCCTGATTCTTCCATAGTACTTTCACCATCGGAATGGACTTCTTTCGTAGCACCCGTTTTTGAGTATCCAAAATACGAACCGGCACTTCAACAAAAGAGAGGTTGGGCTCCAACTGGGGCACAACGTCCAAAACTTTCCCACTGCTACGCACACACTTCCGCAATTGACTAATATGGAAAACATTATGAACACCTGGGAAGTTTGCCAGCAAATCCAACCTGTAAGCTGACACGCCAATCCGCTCCAAAATCTTAAACGGGCCCACATACCTCGGGTCCAATTTCCAATTCTTACCAAACCTCTTTACACCCACCATCGGGGAAACCTTAAGAAATACAAGGTCCCCTACAGAAAACTCCAAGGCATACCTACGCCGATTGACGTTCTTCTCGTACCTCTCTTGAGCTATACGAAGCTTCTCTCGGACAAGCTTCACTGCGACTTCCATTTCCTCAAGCGCATCAGGACATAACAAAGGCCTCTCACCAGCCTCAGCCTAAAACAACGGTGTTCTGCAGCTCCTTCCATACAAGGCTTCGAACGGAGCCATCTGCAAGCTCTCCTGATAACTATTGTTGTATGCAAATTCCATAAGTCGCAGCCGCTCATCCCACACTCCACCGTGGTTTAAAATGTAGCATCGGATCATATCCTCAACTATCTGGTTCACCCGCTCCGTCTGCCCATTGGTCTGTGGGTGGTAAGCAGTTGAATACCTCAGATCGGTACCCAAACCCTCCTGCAGACTTTGCCAAAAGCGATAAGTAAACCGGGAATCTCGATCAGAAATGATGCTAACTGGCACACCGTGCAGTCGGATGACTTTATTCAAGTACAACTCCACTATCTTCTTTATCGGATAATCAATCTTGTTTGGCACGAAGTGAGCACACTTCGTCAGTCTATCCACTATGACCCAAACAGAATCAAACCCCCTTGGGGATTTCGGTAAGCCCGTGATGAAATCCATAGATATACTTTCCCACTTCCAAGTCGGGATCTCTAACGAAGTGAACTTTCCACCAGGCTCTCCATGATCGGCCTTCACACGCTTGCAAGTGTGGCACTCCGCAACAAATCGGGCTATATCGCCTTTCATGCCATACCAAAAGTCAATTTGCTTTAGGTCACGATACATCTTTGTAGATCTTGGATGGTAGGCAATGCTGGATCCATGAGACTCTCTGCAAACCATACCCCTAATGTCCCTAACCGCGGGGATGCAAAATCTGCCGCGGTACTTCAAAGTTCCCGCATCATCGATGTAATAATCCAGCAACTCTCCTCTCTCAGTCTTGGAGAATAAGTGTAGACGATCCGGGTCGTCCTTCTGGTGCAGTCTGGTCAAAGAAATCAAAGACGGCTCTGTCACTGACAAACTTCTCTGCAAGCCACAGCATCCCACTGATATATCCATAAGGAGGAACTCCTCCACTAAACGATCAGCGGTGAGATTAAAGATCTTTCCCGTCTTACGGCTCAGGGCGTCGGCCACCACATTGGCCTTGCCTGGAGGATACTTGATCTCTACGTCATAATCGTCAACATACTCTAGCCACCAACGCTGGCGTAGATTTAACTCCTTCTGCACGAACACGTACTTCAGGCTCTTATGGTCGGTGAAGATCTTGCACTGAGCCCCATAAAGTAGGTATCTCCACAGCTTCAACGCATAAATAACCGCTGCGAACTCGAGGTCATGCGTTGGATAATTCTTCTCATGAGTCTTCAGTTGCCTTGACCCATAGGCAATCACCTTACCAACCTGCATTAATACGCATCCCAGACCTATATGCGAAGCATCCACGTATACATCATAATGCACACCCTCAGTAGGCAGGGTCAGAACGGGAGCAGTGCACAATCTCCTTTTTACTCCAGGAAGGATTCTTCGCACTTCTCGCTCAAAACAAAAGCCACGTTCTTCTGAGTCAGCTTGGTCAAAGGTGCAGCTAGGGTAGAGAAACCCTCCACAAACCTCTTGTAGTAGCCGGCCAACCCTAGAAAGCTCCTGATCTCCTTAGGTGTGTCCGGCCTACTCCAATCCATCACTACTGCGATCTTTTCTGGGTCGACCGAGATCCCATCCTTATTCACCACGTGGCCCAGAAACGAGACCTGAGGCAACCAAAATTCGCACTTGCTCAACTTGGCGAATAACTTGTGGTTCCTAAACTCCGATAGAACCAAGCGCAGATACTGCTCATGCTCCTCAGCACTACGAGATTAAACCAACATGTCATCGATGAAAACCACCACGAACTTATCTAGAAAATCCTTGAACACCCGGTTCATCATATCCATGAACGCTGATGGTGCGTTGGTCAATCCAAACGACATCACTAAGAACTCAAAATGTCCATGCCTCGATCTAAACGCAGTCCGTCGAATAGCTGCCTCACGGATCCTAAGATGACGATAGCCTGAACGAAGATAATTCTTGGAGAAGACCGTGCTATCGCGCAACTGGTCAAATAAGTCATCGATCCTCAGAAGAGGGTACCTGTTCTTAATTGTGACTTTGTTCAGTTCCCTATAGTCGATGCAAAGCCGCATTGACCCATCTTTCTTCTTCACAAATAGAACAGGAGCACCCCAAGGCGACGAACTCTGCCTGATAAACCCTTTCGCCAACAACTCATCTAACTGGACTCGCAACTCCTCTAGCTCTCGAGGGGCCATCCGGTACGGCACCTTAGAAATAGGACGCGTACCCGGCTCCAAATCGATTACAAACTCAACCTCCCGCTCGGGGGGAAGACCAGGAAGGTCATCAGGAAAAACATCGGCGAAATCACGAACAGCTGGAATCTCCTCTAAGCGTGGTACACTAACAGCGGTCCCAACCACCGAGACCAAACAAGCAAAACAATCCGAAAGAAAAAGCTTCTTAACACATACTGCAGAGATGACAGGAGAATCCTGGCTCAGATCTGCATACACGCTTCCGGGCTGACCGTCGTCCCTGATGAATTCCAAGCGCTTCCCTTTGCACTGAATGACTGCATCATACCTAGACAGCCAGTCCATGCCCAAAATAACATCGAAGTCCTCCAGATCAATCATCTTCAGGTCTGCCTTCGCAAGGAAGTCCCCCAACAAAATAGGGCAATCTAACATGCCAAAATCTAACAACACAGATTCACTAGAGGGGAACTTGACACGAAAGGTATCCCGAACTCGATCTAAAGTCAACCGATGTTGCTCTACAAAGGCTCTAGCCACGAACGAGTGGGTAGCTCCGGAGTCAAACAGAACACGCGCCCAGTGGTTCTGCACCTTAAACTTCCCTATAGGAATATATATAACTAAGGAACTACCACAACAATACTACAAACATTCTAGCAAGACAAGAACAGAACATTCAGGGTGGAAAGACAACTAACCTGAGATGACCTGAGTCGAAGCTTGAGCCTCCTCGGAAGAGATCACGTTCAGCTTTCCCTTTCCTTTGTCAACACGATGAGGTGGAGGTAATGCCTGCAGAGGAACTGCATGAAGAGCAGGCTGGACCTGAGGACACCTAGACTTGATGTGTCCCTTCTGCCCACACTGAAAACAAACCTTATCCTTGGACCAACACTGGGCAGCATCATGCCCAGGTCGCTTGCAAACGGAACAAGAGAAATCTCTTCTAGGAGCACCCTGAATCGCATTAACCTGCTCCTTCCTCTGAGCTGCTGCCCTCTTGAAAAATCTCTCGACAGGGTGGCCTGACCGGCCACAGAAACTGCACACCACTTTGCTCTTCTTTCCCAGAGCTGCATCAGGTACCTGGGGTTTCTTTTCCTCCACAGACTTCCTCTTGTCCTTCCTCATTTGCTGGCCTCTGGTCTTCGCGGTCTCAATAGCCTCCACCTTGAGAGCAGCCTCCAATAATCCTACATAAGTCTCTAACCCATAAGCACTGGTCAACTGCTGCACCTCGCTCTTCAAACCACTGAGAAATCGTTTAACTCGATCAGCCTCAATGCTGAAAAATCCAGGGGCAAACCGGCTCAACTTGCTAAACTCTATCTCATACTCACCCACCGTGAGTTGCCTTTGCTTAAGATGGAGGAAGTCGTTCATGAGGCGGTCACGCTCGACCGAGGGTAAGAACTTCCTCAACAGCATCTCCTTGAACACCTCCCAAGAGCATCCAGCTACCAAGCTCTCCTTCTCTCTCAGCCACCAATTCTTATCCAAACCTTTAAGCTGATAGGCAGCTTACATCACCCTCTGATCATCTGCAATCCCTGAGTACGAGAACATCTCCTCCATGGAGATCAGCCAGTCGTCTATCACCATGAAATCTGCCTTCCCATCATAAGTGGGAGGGCTCAGCCTCTGAAATTGCGAGATGAAGGCCATCTTTGCTGGCACCACCACATGAGGTCTTTAGGGTGCAGGAGGGGGAGGAATAGCAATCCCCCCTGCAGGGCCTTACACTCCCTGAGTCTGTCCTACCATAACTGCTACCAAAGACTGGATCTGGGCTCGCACCTCCACCAACTGCCTGCTCAAGGAATCATTACTCTGTCGCAAGCTTTCGATCACAGCATCATTCTGCGCTCCCGATGACTCACCCTCAGACAGGGGAGTCGATCTAGTCGAAGGATGTCTCGCTATCCTAAAGCCATATCAACACTTGTTAGATCCTAGTACAACGGCAAGACCCAACTACAAGTACAGACAATACATATATAGATATGCACTTAAAGCTGCTAAACTTGCTCTGGGAGTTTATCTTTTTACAAAAATTGATGTTATGTCCTAACCTAGGATGGTTAACCACCACCATACTAATTCTTGTGCCTAGGTCGGGAATGCATGACTTTATATTATTTTTGACTCGAAAACTTATGTGTGTACATATGTAATCCTGCAAGTCTTTAGCTTGGCACATTGTGCTTATGCAATGTTATGATATGCATGTTTGTGCCATGCATTCTAAAAAGGCCCTAAGGCATGTTATGAGCGGCGTACGCATGAAAATGTTATGCATCCCATACTACATAACGTTCGCATGCAACGAAAAATAAAACGTGCTAGTCGCAGCCATGTGGTGAGGTTATGCATCCCATACTACATAACCCTCACATATTGCCCCTATGGTGGATCCATATACGAACATATATTATGCATCCCATACTACATAATATGCCCCGTATACTTTATGTTATGCTATGAGTGTGGTGTTCGTGCTTTTGCCAAGACGTGCTGATGACATATCGATGTGTGAATGACATGATGCTGAACTACTAATGCAATCAAAAGGGAAGGTTGCCCGACTAACTTGTCAGGCAACCTCCCTCTGATACCAACTGTCACAACCCGCATTTTCTCCAAATTAAAGAATCATCAGAGTATGAGAAAACACGCGTCATGATGCCACGTCAAGCAGGGGATAACTGCTGACGCTCAGGCAAAACCACCTACTATACTTTAAGAAAGAAATTCATGATTTTAATGATTATAAAATCAGTTATACTTAGAGGCCGTATCCCTCGGCTCAGTGGATCACCTAGTCCACAGTTAAAAACTATACTTAAGCGCTGCGGAAAAATATTTATCCAGGTTTGACATCCTAAGAAGTGCATAAGAGCCCTAAGAAGACCACTTATGCTATGCAAGACTCTACATTTAATTTATATTATATATAGGAAAACGATCTTTATACGCTGCTTGGAAAATAGTGATTTACTTTTATAAATCATGCTGATCAATGCAATATATTTACAATATTAGTTGTAGTTTCAAAATAACTAGCAACCTAGCATAAATCCTCCCCAAAGCAAGTAGACTATCCCCAGAAAACGGTAGCAGCAAAAGTAATATATCTAGTACAAAGGTAAAAACTATCAGTGGGCGTCAACAACCTGACACGAACCCACTGACAAATATGTGTCTGTAAGAAAAGTACAGAAAAACTACCTCACTAACAAGCTAAAGAAACTCCAAGGTCAAAGAGACCACTAGCAACACCACCGCAACCTAGCCACCAAACAGGCTACTGCTCAGAACCTGAGGCATTCAAAAGAAGAAAGAATACCTCAGCAAGCAAAACAAGAAAGAACTGCATGAGAGTGTCAACCGGGGGGGGGGGGGGGGGGTAAGTGAAAGCGGAAAACACACAGCAGTAAAAGTCACAACTGCCCAAAGGCAAGACAACAAGGAATGCACTACTTGCGAGGAAACAACATCAACCCTGCCCAAAAACTACATCCTGCAGGGTCTACTAGGCTTCCAAGATCCCAAAATGCTGCAATCTACCAAGGAAGAAACACCTAACACCCTAAGCTGTGGGAGATGGTAGTAGCAAAAACAAATAATATGGATCCGGGTTGGAGGCAAACTCAGTCCCCCAACCTCCATTTCCAAGCCAACAAGCTCAAGGGTCTACATGTGAAAGCACAAGGGACCTTCCACCCCCTTGCCAAGCCCGTGCCTGGAGCAAGATAGAAGAATAAGGGTCGCCTTGGCTAAATTACACAACACCTCCCCCCATGACGAGCTTCAAACAACCACTACTAACCACGACCCACGATTCGACCTTTAGGAAAGAAAAACATGGCTGACAAAGAAACTACAAATATAATCAAGGAATTCACTCAGGAACGAAAATCGAGGTAAGGGAAACAGTGTTGAAATCACTCAACATGGCATGGTATTGAGTGGGACACACTCAACGCCTAACCAGACCTTGGCGTTGAGTGAGTTTGCCTCACTCAGTACCAGAACAGCCATGGCGTTGAGTGAGGTCCACTCCCTCAACGCCTTCAGCAAAAGAGGCAGTGACGTTGAGTGAGCTAACCTCACTCAACACCAAAACAGCTATGGCGTTGAGTGAGGTCCACTCCCTCAACGCTTTTAGCAAAACCACAAAACCCAATAGTGGCGTTGAGTGAGTCAACCTCCCTCAACGCCAAAACAGCTTTGGCATTGAGTGAGGTCAACTCACTCTACGCCAAAGTTCATTCCCGTAGGACAACCCTAAACCATCGCCAACAAGAGGAGGTCGGCAGGAATGCCGACTGATTCTCGCCGAATCGCCGGGAATGCAGGATGATTCTCGCCAAATCGGCGAGAATCCAGGATGATTCTCGCCGATCGGCGCGAATCCAGAATGATTCTCGCCGAATCGGCGGGAATCATGGATGATTCTCGCCGATCGGTGGGAATCACTGACGTTACACGTCGAAATCGGCGGGAATCACTTGGTGATTACCGTCGATTTTGACTTAGACGAAAATTCTCACTCAATCACCCCATCACTCAGCCGCAAAGAACAAACAAAACAATGGCTTTGAGTGTGTCCACCACACTCAACGCCAAGTCCGGGCAGCTTTTGGCTTTGAGTGTGTGCACCACACTCAACACCAAAACCCGAGAGTCTACCAAGACTGGTTCTAACCAGAGCCCTACCACAACTAACTTCCTCACTCTCTCTCTCAGCTCCACCCGCCAAAGCACCTAAATAGAACTACAAATCTGGAGTCTAAATAATGAACACAACTAGCAAGTTGAGCAAACAGCACAAGGAGGGGGCTCATAGGAGAATCTAAGCCCTGAATTTAGCAAGATAAAGGAGAACATGCTTGGTTTCTACCCTAAGGCTAATCGGGAACTATTCCAGAATTCAAAAGAACAACAATGGCAAGGGCAAGAATACCACTTGCCTCAATTTCCAGCGAAGCTTGGTCGGCTTTCCCTCCTCTTCGTTCTGCACTAGAAGGAGCAGCACATAACAAGCAAACACGCACTTTAATGGCGGAAAACCACAAAAAACCGAAAATCCAAGTCTCCTAAAACTCTACGAAAAACAAACCTCTTACCGTCGAAACGTAGAATTGAGCGAGAGCAAGACAACACCGCTTTCGGAATCGAAATCCGTCCACGAACACTCCCGGAATCACCGTCCGAAAGCTAGGGCTAACCGCCGTTCCGCTTCTGTTTTCCGCGAACAGGAGCAGACAGTTTTCTGTCTTGGGAAGAAGGAGGAGAGTGGCCCGCCAACTTCTAATTAAGGCTTTAAATAAGTCTTAACATGCCTAATCAGCCTAACCGCTGCCTAAAAAAATGCCGATTCACTCAGCTAAAATCAAATTTCTAATTTGATTTTACTAATAGCACACCCAAAACGACGCGAAAACCGAACTACCTCAGAATTCGACGAAATTCGCACCGTAGCTAAATAACCACGCTACGAACACAACGGCGAAGTCAAAATTAACTTTCGATGAACAGAACTCGAGTTATACCCACCTAAAGCCAAAACACAAGCATCCCCCAAGAGGCCACATCGGGTCAACCAAAATGACTCGGCTTGCTAGGGAGACCTTGCCCATCGGCTACAAAATAGGCCACTCAGTTCTAAGGAGCTAAACCACACTCCACAAATGGCACGAGCAACGAAATCGCGTCACCGTAACGCCAAACGAGAATAAAATAGTCGCAGAAAAAATCGGTGGCGTTACAATAGAGGACTTGTAAATCATCATCTGTGAGATGAGAATGAGCTATAGACTTAGGTGACCATGCAGGTAGGTATGCGCATGGCCCATTGCTTTCCTCACAAGGTCACAAAAGTTGTACGCTCAGACCACTCTCAAGAAGGAGAAGAAAACACCTCTTCTAGAGTAGAAAGGCCATTCATTAATGGATCTAGAGCTGAAACTGATAAAGAACTTGAGCAACTATGAAGTATGCTCAACTATATAAAAAATCACAGGCGAGCACGTGAACTAGGAGTTATTAGCATAAGAAGCTCCTGGGCTACCATTAAGAAGTGAATTTGACTGCACTGATAAAAAGCTATCACGAGGAATGGATTTGATACCAAACCGGAAATAAGGCTTCCACATAAAGTGGGTTTGATTTCCTCTTTGGAAATATGGCTACCACATGAAGTGGGTTTAATTGTCGAACATTTCAAAAAAAAACACTAGAACGCAGGCTTGATTGCCTCTTTGAAAATATGGCTACCACATGAAGTGGGTTTAATTATAGAACATTTCCAAAGTAGGTTCAATCAAGCGAGCTAATGAAGCAATAAATGCTTTGGTAAAACAAATTTTACCACTAATAATTTGAGAGTAAGCACTCGACGCCGCAAGAGAGGGCTTAACAACGATGCTTTCAAGCAATATACTATTGCAACTTGCCTTCTTTCAGCAATTTCGCAATGAGCTTATGAAGAGCTCGATATTTCTCTGTATCGTGACCCACACACATGTGGTATTGACAGAATAAATCCTTGTGACATCTCCAACCAGGTCGCAAGAGAGAAGGCATTGTGAAATCTGTCTCTTGCTGAATAATTTAAAGAACTTGTTTTGTAGAGATAGTTAATCTTGTATATTTTCTCTTTGATCTAGCTTTCTTGTATTGGCGAGAAGCGTGAGGCTCATTGTCATAAATTTGAATTAATGTACCAGAGGTATCAAGAATTGATTCTGAATGCTTTGATTGAGATGTAGATTAATTCCCACGATCATAATATATATGTCGAGATACCGGGAGATTAGGATCTTGATCATATTGCAATATAGTGCAGTTATGATTAAGAGGTAAATAATTATGAAGAACTCCATCGTCCAGCTGACGGGGTGAGAACTTCTCTGGCGCTTGTGCCATCTGATTCAGACGAGATACATAGCCATAATTCATGGCTTCACCTCCAACGAACTGATTGGCACAATCAATAAGATCCCCATATGCGTCGGGCATTTTTGTAGTGACTTTGAATTCGAGAGGACCTTGTCGAAGTCCGCTTATGAAAGCAACTTTATAGAAGTCTTGATCAACATTAACAATCTAAAAAGTTTTCTTTTGGAATCGATTGATGAAGTGAGAATAAGACTCATCGTCTCCTTGCTTTATCTGAAAAAGAGCTCCTACATCTTTCTTTCTCTTCCAAAAGGTTCCAAACCTTTAGAGGAATTCTCTTTGAAGATCGCTGAAGCAAGTTATTGATTGAGGCGGTAGATGGTAGAACTAGTCCAACACTTGAGCACCAAAAGATATGATGAAAATCTTGCATTTGATGCCATCTGATAGAGCTTTCAATGAAATGATCGATTCAATGGTTTGTAAGTGAGAAACTGGTTCGCTCGTCCCAGAGTAGACTGGCAGACAAGGCTCCTTGAAATCATATAGAAGAACTTCCCTTCGAATACGGGGTGTGAAGGGAGAGGAAACATGCTCTTCTCCTGCAAAAGATGTTAATCCATCTGTTATATGAGAATAAGCATTCATGTTTACCTTATGAAACTTGCGATGAGAGATGTAAGCTCCTTAGATAGTAGGACATCATATTCGCTACTTTATACAGACACTTCTGAATGATTTGAGGTGTGCTCGAGATCGTTTTATGGAAAATCCTTTAAGAAGGGAATCACCGAAAGGGAAAAACTTCAAAAAATTCCAAATGGAGTGGAATTTGGGCAATCTGAGGGCCAAAAAAGCATCTAAACTGGTTCCATGTTCGCCGGGGGGTAGATCTCCTCGAGCCGGTTCCTACAAGCTTTGAATTTCTGAAATCAGACACTCGGATCCAAAGTTATGGTTGTTTGAAGTTAAGGTGTATTCTGAGCTCAATCTTATGTCTTCATTGCAACTTCTGTTCATCAACTGCTCAGGACCTGAAGGACGCGTGTTAACTGTTGATGCGTGAAATATGACACCGCCTAGTTAACAGGTAGTTCGATCTCACAAGCTAGGTGAATAAGAGAGTTGCGGGGAAAGAGGAGAGGTTTGAAAGACTGCCGGGCAGCTGGTTACTCTGATTCGCACATGAAGATAGAGAGAAAAACAAAAGAGTGGGTCGCGAGCAGCGGCATCAGCAGACTTCGCCCATCATAGCCTGAATGCCTCTCTTGCGACGGGCTTTCATTTGATTATAATTGAATTTACAGCTTGAGGTCACCCCTTTATACGGAAAGAAGAATAAAGGGTACAAAGGGGGGAAGCTGGCGACTAAAGAGAGGAGAATGACAGAGGCCACGCGGACTGACCAGAGAGGTCAGCAAACTGCGCGGTCAGCTGATCAAGTAGCTCGCTAGACTAAGCCGTGTGGACTGCTTGATCAAGCTGGGAGAAAAACTTGAGGTCGCGTGGACTGAGAACTGGAGTCCGTAGGAATTGATTCCTAGACCTTGTCCCCTCCTCTGTGTCTGCTAAATGAGAGGTATGGGGGCCTATTTATAGGCTTGAGGAGGTAACATTCTTGGTAACGTAACCCCCGGTGAGCCAGTGAGTCGTGCGAGTACGAATGCTGAGTCCGCGGAGTCCGCGCTAGGCCGCGCGGTTAGGGACTTGGAGCTGGAGATGGCTGCTGCTTGGCGAATTGGGAAGAGTCTGCCCCTATTACTTAACGAGCTTGCACTAGGATATGCAAGCTTAGGAGGAGTCCGCCTTCTACTGGGAAGCGAGCGCTGGAAGCTGAGTGGCGGACTATGCAATGAATATGCATCTGTTTCCAGGAACATATAGAGCTAGCTGGAAGACTGCATAACGAGTCCACCCAGCCCGCTGTAGAGAGGATGACCGATTAGCTTCCGAGCTGAGGTAGCCTTGGCAAAGAGTGCAACTAGTCCGCCCATCTTGCGGCGGACAGGTTGGGCAAGCCGCCTCCTGCTAAAGGCTTGTTGCACTTGGCGACAAGGGCTGGCGACCTGGCGGTCTGAAGGATCCAGGTCGCGCCTATTGGCAAGATAGCCGCTGCTGACTGGCGGCTTGGATGCACCTCCCTACTGTAGTCTGGGCAAGATGGAGTGTCCGCACCTCTTTGGCGGACTACAATAGAGTCTGCGGACTGAGCGGAGTTGAGCGACCTGGCAGACTGACGAATCAGGTTCCCCCTTTCTGTCGAAGTCCGCCTCCTTTTAGAAATGCTTGCCGCCGATGCTAGGCGGCCTAGGATTGGCAACCTGGCAAGTCGCGCATGTAGGCGAAGTAGGACTTTTTGCTAGCTGGAGGCCTGGAGGCAGGTCACCACTATTGAGGCAAGGTGAATGTGTGTGGATTGGCGATTAGAGTCCGCCAAAGTTGGATAGTTCACCTGCTGGATGATCCATCGCACGGTTAGCTGAACAAACCGCACGGCCTGCAAGGGGCGGACTGAGGCAGCAGTCTGCACCTCCTACAGAATAAGAGGGAGCTGCGTTACCTGGGCGGTCTGGCTAGAGAGACCGCCCTAGCGGCGCAGACTGAGAGGTCAGTCCGCCCACCCTTGGAATGAGAGGTTGACAAGCCGCGACCTCCTGGAGTAGGCTGCGACTTGCGAGCTGGCTACCTTAGGAGGGATCACCGATTTCAGGGTTAACATCAATCATTTGTCGGAAATCCGTCAGTCATCGAAAAAGTTGGAGCACGCCCTAGGGCCACGATCGTATAGGGGGCGTGTTAGTACTGTTGATATGTGGCAACAAAGAAGCTTTTACTGCGGTAGCAGGCTTCTGGATGAGGGTGACACGCACCGATTTCAGGGTTAACATCAATCTTCCAAATTAAAGAATCATCAGAGTATGAGAAAACACGCGTCATGATGCCACGTCAAGTAGGGGATAACTGCTGACGCTCAGGCAAAACCACCTACTATACTTTAAGAAAGAAATTCATGATTTTAATGATTATAAAATCAGTTATACTTAGAGGCCGTATCCCTCGGCTCAGTGGATCACCTAGTCCACAGTTAAAAACTATACTTAAGCGCTGCGGAAAAATACTTATCCAGGTTTGACATCCTAAGAAGTGCATAAGAGCCCTAAGAAGACCACTTATGCTATGCAAGACTCTACATTTAATTTATATTATATATAGGAAAACGATCTTTATACGCTGCTTGGAAAATAGTGATTTACTTTTATAAATCATGCTGATCAATGCAATATATTTACAATATTAGTTGTAGTTTCAAAATAACTAGCAACCTAGCATAAATCCTCCCCAGAGCAAGTAGACTATCCCCAGAAAACGGTAGCAGCAAAAGTAATATATCTAGTACAAAGGTAAAAACTATCAGTGGGCGCCAACAACCTGACACGAACCCACTGACAAATATGTGTCTGTAAGAAAAGTACAGAAAAACTACCTCACTAACAAGCAAAAGAAACTCCAAGGTCAAAGAGACCACTAGCAACACCACCGCAACCTAGCCACCAAACAGGCTACTGCTCAGAACCTGAGGCATTCAAAAGAAGAAAGAATACCTCAGTAAGCAAAACAAGAAAGAACTGCATGAGAGTGTCAACCGGGGGGGGGGTAAGTGAAAGCGGAAAACACACAGCAGTAAAAGTCACAACTGCCCAAAGGCAAGACAACAAGGAATGCACTACTTGCGAGGAAACAACATCAACCCTGCCCAAAAACTACATCCTGCAGGGTCTACTAGGCTTCCAAGATCCCAAAATGCTGCAATCTACCAAGGAAGAAACACCTAACACCCTAAGCTGTGGGAGATGGTAGTAGCAAAAACAAATAATATGGATCCGGGTTGGAGGCAAACTCAGTCCCCCAACCTCCATTTCCAAGCCAACAAGCTCAAGGGTCTACATGTGAAAGCACAAGGGACCTTCCACCCCCTTGCCAAGCCCGTGCCTGGAGCAAGATAGAAGAATAAGGGTCGCCTTGGCTAAATTACACAACACCTCCCCCCATGACGAGCTTCAAACAACCACTACTAACCACGACCCACGATTCGACCTTTAGGAAAGAAAAACATGGCTGACAAAGAAACTACAAATATAATCAAGGAATTCACTCAGGAACGAAAATCGAGGTAAGGGAAACAGTGTTGAAATCACTCAACATGGCTTGGTATTGAGTGGGACACACTCAACGCCTAACCAGACCTTGGCGTTGAGTGAGTTTGCCTCACTCAGTACCAGAACAGCCATGGCGTTGAGTGAGGTCCACTCCCTCAACGCCTTCAGCAAAAGAGGCAGTGACGTTGAGTGAGCTAACCTCACTCAACACCAAAACAGCTATGGCGTTGAGTGAGGTCCACTCCCTCAACGCTTTTAGCAAAACCACAAAACCCAATAGTGGCGTTGAGTGAGTCAACCTCCCTCAACGCCAAAACAGCTTTGGCATTGAGTGAGGTCAACTCACTCTACGCCAAAGTTCATTCCCGTAGGACAACCCTAAACCATCGCCAACAAGAGGAGGTCGGCAGGAATGCCGACTGATTCTCGCCGAATCGCCGGGAATGCAGGATGATTCTCGCCAAATCGGCGAGAATCCAGGATGATTCTCGCCGATCGGCGCGAATCCAGAATGATTCTCGCCGAATCGGCGGGAATCATGGATGATTCTCGTCGATCGGTGGGAATCACTGACGTTACACGTCGAAATCGGCGGGAATCACTTGGTGATTACCGTCGATTTTGACTTAGACGAAAATTCTCACTCAATCACCCCACCACTCAGCCGCAAAGAACAAACAAAACAATGGCTTTGAGTGTGTCCACCACACTCAACGCCAAGTCCGGGCAGCTTTTGGCTTTGAGTGTGTGCACCACACTCAACACCAAAACCCGAGAGTCTACCAAGACTGGTTCTAACCAGAGCCCTACCACAACTAACTTCCTCACTCTCTCTCTCAGCTCCACCCGCCAAAGCACCTAACTAGAACTACAAATCTGGAGTCTAAATAATGAACACAACTAGCAGGTTGAGCAAACAGCACAAGGAGGGGGCTCATAGGAGAATCTAAGCCCTGAATTTAGCAAGATAAAGGAGAACATGCTTGGTTTCTACCCTAAGGCTAATCGGGAACTATTCCAGAATTCAAAAGAACAACAATGGCAAGGGCAAGAATACCACTTGCCTCAATTTCCAGCGAAGCTTGGTCGGCTTTCCCTCCTCTTCGTTCTGCACTAGAAGGAGCAGCACATAACAAGCAAACACGCACTTTAATGGCAGAAAACCACAAAAAACCGAAAATCCAAGTCTCCTAAAACTCTACGAAAAACAAACCTCTTACCGTCGAAACGTAGAATTGAGCGAGAGCAAGACAACACCGCTTTCGGAATCGAAATCCGTCCACGAACACTCCCGGAATCACCGTCCGAAAGCTAGGGCTAACCGCCGTTCCGCTTCTGTTTTCCGCGAACAGGAGCAGACAGTTTTCTGTCTTGGGAAGAAGGAGGAGAGTGGCCCGCCAACTTCTAATTAAGGCTTTAAATAAGTCTTAACACGCCTAATCAGCCTAACCGCTGCCTAAAAAAATGCCGATTCACTCAGCTAAAATCAAATTTCTAATTTGATTTTACTAATAGCACACCCAAAACGACGCGAAAACCGAACTACCTCAGAATTCGACGAAATTCGCACCGTAGCTAAATAACCACGCTACGAACACAACGACGAAGTCAAAATTAACTTTCGATGAACATAACTCGAGTTATACCCACCTAAAGCCAAAACACAAGCATCCCCCAAGAGGCCACATCGGGTCAACCAAAATGACTCGGCTTGCTAGGGAGACCTTGCCCATCGGCTACAAAATAGGCCACTCAGTTCTAAGGAGCTAAACCACACTCCACAAATGGCACGAGCAACGAAATCGCGTCACCGTAACGCCAAACGAGAATAAAATAGTCGCAGAAAAAATCGGTGGCGTTACAATAGAGGACTTGTAAATCATCATCTGTGAGATGAGAATGAGCTATAGACTTAGGTGACCATGCAGGCAGGTATGCGCATGGCCCATTGCTTTCCTCACAAGGTCACAAAAGTTGTACGCTCAGACCACTCTCAAGAAGGAGAAGAAAACACCTCTTCTAGAGTAGAAAGGCCATTCATTAATGGATCTAGAGCTGAAACTGATAAAGAACTTGAGCAACTATGAAGTATGCTCAACTATATAAAAAATCACAGGCGAGCACGTGAACTAGGAGTTATTAGCATAAGAAGCTCCTGGGCTACCATTAAGAAGTGAATTTGACTGCACTGATAAAAAGCTATCACGAGGAATGGATTTGATACCAAACCGGAAATAAGGCTTCCACATAAAGTGGGTTTGATTTCCTCTTTGGAAATATGGCTACCACATGAAGTGGGTTTAATTGTCGAACATTTCAAAAAAAAAAACACTAGAACGCAGGCTTGATTGCCTCTTTGAAAATATGGCTACCACATGAAGTGGGTTTAATTATAGAACATTTCCAAAGTAGGTTCAATCAAGCGAGCTAATGAAGCAATAAATGCTTTGGTAAAACAAATTTTACCACTAATAATTTGAGAGTAAGCACTCGACGCCGCAAGAGAGGGCTTAACAACGATGCTTTCAAGCAATATACTATTGCAACTTGCCTTCTTTCAGCAATTTCTCAATGAGCTTATGAAGAGCTCGATATTTCTCTGTATCGTGACCCACACACATGTGGTATTGACAGAATAAATCCTTGTGACATCTCCAACCAGGTCGCAAGAGAGAAGGCATTGTGAAATCTGTCTCTTGCTGAATAATTTAAAGAACTTGTTTTGTAGAGATAGTTAATCTTGTATATTTTCTCTTTGATCTAGCTTTCTTGTATTGGCGAGAAGCGTGAGGCTCATTGTCATAAATTTGAATTAATGTACCAGAGGTATCAAGAATTGATTCTGAATGCTTTGATTGAGATGTAGATTAATTCCCACGATCATAATATATATGTCGAGATACCGGGAGATTAGGATCTTGATCATATTGCAATATAGTGCAGTTATGATTAAGAGGTAAATAATTATGAAGAACTCCATCGTCCAGCTGACGGGGTGAGAACTTCTCTGGCGCTTGTGCCATCTGATTCAGACGAGATACATAGCCATAATTCATGGCTTCACCTCCAACGAACTGATTGGCACAATCAATAAGATCCCCATATGCGTCGGGCATTTTTGTAGTGACTTTGAATTCGAGAGGACCTTGTCGAAGTCCGCTTATGAAAGCAACTTTATAGAAGTCTTGATCAACATTAACAATCTAAAAAGTTTTCTTCTGGAATCGATTGATGAAGTGAGAATAAGACTCATCGTCTCCTTGCTTTATCTGAAAAAGAGCTCCTACATCTTTCTTTCTCTTCCAAAAGGTTCCAAACCTTTAGAGGAATTCTCTTTGAAGATCGCTGAAGCAAGTTATTGATTGAGGCGGTAGATGGTAGAACTAGTCCAACACTTGAGCACCAAAAGATATGATGAAAATCTTGCATTTGATGCCATCTGATAGAGCTTTCAATGAAATGATCGATTCAATGGTTTGTAAGTGAGAAACTGGTTCGCTCGTCCCAGAGTAGACTGGCAGACAAGGCTCCTTGAAATCATATAGAAGAACTTCCCTTCGAATACGGGGTGTGAAGGGAGAGGAAACATGCTCTTCTCCTGCAAAAGATGTTAATCCATCTGTTATATGAGAATAAGCATTCATGTTTACCTTATGAAACTTGCGATGAGAGATGTAAGCTCCTTAGATAGTAGGACATCATATTCGCTACTTTATACAGACACTTCTGAATGATTTGAGGTGTGCTCGAGATCGTTTTATGGAAAATCCTTTAAGAAGGGAATCACCGAAAGGGAAAAACTTCAAAAAATTCCAAATGGAGTGGAATTTGGGCAATCTGAGGGCCAAAAAAGCATCTAAACTGGTTCCATGTTCGCCGGGGGGTAGATCTCCTCGAGCCGGTTCCTACAAGCTTTGAATTTCTGAAATCAGACACTCGGATCCAAAGTTATGGTTGTTTGAAGTTAAGGTGTATTCTGAGCTCAATCTTATGTCTTCATTGCAACTTCTGTTCATCAACTGCTCAGGACCTGAAGGACGCGTGTTAACTGTTGATGCGCGAAATATGACACCGCCTAGTTAACAGGTAGTTCGATCTCACAAGCTAGGTGAATAAGAGGGTTGCGGGGAAAGAGGAGAGGTTTGAAAGACTGTCGGGCAGCTGGTTACTCTGATTCGCACATGAAGATAGAGAGAAAAACAAAAGAGTGGGCCGCGAGCAGCGGCATCAGCAGACTTCGCCCATCATAGCCTGAATGCCTCTCTTGCGACGGGCTTTCATTTGATTATAATTGAAGTTACAGCTTGAGGTCACCCCTTTATACGGAAAGAAGAATAAAGGGTACAAAGGGGGGAAGCTGGCGACTAAAGAGAGGAGAATGACAGAGGCCACGCGGACTGACCAGAGAGGTCAGCAAACTGCGCGGTCAGCTGATCAAGTAGCTCGCTAGACTAAGCCGTGTGGACTGCTTGATCAAGCTGGGAGAAAAACTTGAGGTCGCGTGGACTGAGAACTGGAGTCCGTAGGAATTGATTCCTAGACCTTGTCCCCTCCTCTGTGTCTGCTAAATGAGAGGTATGGGGGCCTATTTATAGGCTTGAGGAGGTAACATTCTTGGTAACGTAACCCCCGGTGAGCCAGTGAGTCGTGCGAGTACGAATGCTGAGTCCGCGGAGTCCGCGCTAGGCCGCGCGGTTAGGGACTTGGAGCTGGAGATGGCTGCTGCTTGGCGAATTGGGAAGAGTCTGCCCCTATTACTTAACGAGCTTGCACTAGGATATGCAAGCTTAGGAGGAGTCCGCCTTCTACTGGGAAGCGAGCGCTGGAAGCTGAGTGGCGGACTATGCAATGAATATGCATCTGTTTCCAGGAACATATAGAGCTAGCTGGAAGACTGCATAACGAGTCCACCCAGCCCGTTCTAGAGAGGATGACCGATTAGCTTCCGAGCTGAGGTAGCCTTGGCAAAGAGTGCAACTAGTCCGCCCATCTTGCGGCGGACAGGTTGGGCAAGCCGCCTCCTGCTAAAGGCTTGTTGCACTTGGCGACAAGGGCTGGCAACCTGGCGGTCTGAAGGATCCAGGTCGCGCCTATTGGCAAGATAGCCGCTGCTGACTGGCGGCTTGGATGCACCTCCCTACTGTAGTCTGGGCAAGATGGAGTGTCCGCACCTCTTTGGCGGACTACAATAGAGTCTGCGGACTGAGCGGAGTTGAGCGACCTGGCAGACTGACGAATCAGGTTCCCCCTTTCTGTCGAAGTCCGCCTCCTTTTAGAAATGCTTGCCGCCGATGCTAGGCGGCCTAGGATTGGCGACCTGGCAAGTCGCGCATGTAGGCGAAGTAGGACTTTTTGCTAGCTGGAGGCCTGGAGGCAGGTCACCACTATTGAGGCAAGGTGAATGTGTGTGGATTGGCGATTAGAGTCCGCCAAAGTTGGATAGTTCACCTGCTGGATGATCCATCGCACGGTTAGCTGAACAAACCGCACGGCCTGCAAGGGGCGGACTGAGGCAGCAGTCTGCACCTCCTACAGAATAAGAGGGAGCTGCGTTACCTGGGCGGTCTGGCTAGAGAGACCGCCCTAGCGGCGCAGACTGAGAGGTCAGTCCGCCCACCCTTGGAATGAGAGGTTGACAAGCCGCGACCTCCTGGAGTAGGCTGCGACTTGCGAGCTGGCTACCTTAGGAGGGATCACCGATTTCAGGGTTAACATCAATCATTTGTCGGAAATCCGTCAGTCATCGAAAAAGTTGGAGCACGCCCTAGGGCCACGATCGTATAGGGGGCGTGTTAGTACTGTTGATATGCGGCAACAAAGAAGCTTTTACTGCGGTAGCAGGCTTCTGGATGAGGGTGACACGCACAGAGACACACCCAGGGAAGGCATCTCAGGGGTCGTGTCAGGTGTTTTTCTCGGGATTTGGTCTCTTACATCAATCTTCCTTGGGATCAGGTTGCACGCCTAGTGACACGCCCAGGGAGGGCGTGTCAGGGGGCGTGTCAGGTCATTTTGGCCGAAAACTGAGAAAATCTGCTGACGGAAGAGAAATAATTAGTGGCAATAATAAATACAAAAGTAGGTCAATATAAAAGCTTACAAGACATGATTCGTATATTAAAAACCTAAAAATACCCAATAATTTAGACTACAAAACGTATTATCAAATTCTCTTAAACTTAAGCTTTGCCTGTCTCTAAGCAAAGATATAAAAACTAGCTAACATAAAAAGTGACTAATCAAAAATTTCTAATTATGCTTAAACAATTACTATGCGAAATTCTCAGTAGGGAGTCTCGAGAACTATACCATACTTCTCGAAAACTCTGAGATTACTTCTCGAGAACTAGACTTAGAAAGTTTTTCAAGAACTTTAGAGAAAATTTCCTTCTGGCCCTATCTCCATCCTTTGCTCCCAATGTTTGAACATAAAGTGTATCCCAATTGAGAGGCTACACATGAGTCAACACTTTGGATCACCCAGTGAGGGATTACACTGAATGGTCTTGTGTTCCTGACCCACTGTAGACTGACATTGGTCTAGACTTAACACTGAGAATCTGTAAACATTCAACTAGAACAAGGATATCAAATACAACTTAATTCATCTTATTTCAAGGGTGACTTCATGCAAATCTTGGTTATTATGGATGCAATACCCAACAGGTTTGCTCAAGAGTTTTGGCATTGAGTGAGGCTTGCTCACTCTACGCCAATGCTGCTGATGCTTGATTTTTGGCTAAGTCCACAGATGGTGACATCAGCAAGTCAACAAGTCACCCTTATTCAAATTGTTAGCAGCAAAGCTACAATACATGACAAAAGGAGCCGCAGAGCTACTGTACGACAGTTGGCATTAAAGCAAGATTGCAGCTGGCATTAAAAGTGTGGGGCCCACTGCTCAAAGAGCTATTGGGATATAATTGATAAAAGGAAAAGCCCTTACAGAGGAAGATTGCTTTTCAAGGAGCTGTTAATGTGCTTCTTCTTCACTGCCATTATTACTATGACTAAAGAACTGGAAGCTCAAGTCAGCAAGACCAAAAGCAAAAAAAGTTAGCTATTTGTATTCATAATCGACTACAGGAAGATTAGAACCGATCTCTGAAGAGGAAAAATAAAGTTAGCTGGTGTTATTTTCTATCTACACCAACATGGTATTCACAGATCCAGCTTCTACTCTGAAGATCTTTTACTAGAGGCTATGAAGAGGAAGTCAGGGCTAAATCTCCTCTGCCCAGGAAAGAGAGAAGAAGCAGAATAGTCATTCTACAAGTTACTTCCAGCATAAGTAAAAGCAAGATCTATATCCTTATTGCTATCAAGTAGTTGAGCTGAGAATCCTTCAGCTCAGATAGCGGCAAGCTTTGTTGCAGTCACTTTTTAATTCCAAAAGGAAAAATCCCTGGTGCTATGATGAAGAAGTTAGGACTAAGTATATCTCAGTTCAAATAAATGTAGACTCAGTAAATATATTCCTGGAGTCAAAGTTGGGCTGAGTCTATCTCTGTCAAGGTAGATTGGCAAAGAGAAATTTCTCTTGCGTCCAATCAAGACTCACCAACCCACTTCCATCTTGTAGGATCCAACTGGATCTGAGCTGTAAGGCTACTGGACTGAGGTAGGGCAATATTGCCTGAGTTGTAGTAGAGTTAAGCTATCTTAGTTGTAGGTTTCTCTTGGATCTGAGTGGTAGTAGAAAGTTTGCTCTGAGGTAGGATCCCTAGTGGATCTGAGGTAGGGCTGTCCTCCCAGCCTGAGTGTAGGGCCTTTTGCCTGAGGTAGGTGATCTGCTGATCACTGAGTTGTAAACCCTTGTGGCTGAGTTGTAAGTCTTGGAGGATACTGAAAGATCCTGAGGGATATGAGGTGTAAGCTCTTTGGAGCAGAGTTTTGGAGAAGTGCCTAGTCCAACAAGATAGTTGGATAGGTGGGAGGGAAAGTGGATGTACCCTTATTAGGGGAATTATTGGGTCCGACGTTCCTTCACTTGACCCGTGACGCTCTGCTACTTATTTAAAAAAATTAAGTAGCGCCTTTTCCAATAGTCTGGGCTTTTGGAATAGTTGGGTATGAACTTGATCCTACATTTGGTATCAGAGGAGGTCACAGGTTCAAGACCGGGGGGGGGGGGGGGTTGGGGCGCTATTAAATCCCGATTTTTCCTTTCTACTTGTGTGGGTCTGGTGGGTCAGGCAACCGTGGACATGCGGTAACCCCATCTTTAAACCATGTAGGCCATGTGGTAACCCCACCTCTGAGCCGACGGGTTGTGCTTAACGTTAAGGGGGGGGGGGGTGTTTGTTGGGTCCGGCGTTCCTTCACTTGACCCGTGACGCTTTACTACTTATTTAAAAAATTAAGTAACGTGCTTTCCAACAGTATGGGCTTTTGGAATAGTTGGGTATGCACTTGATCCTACATGAACCACTATAAATTTGTGTGTGCTTTTCTGTGTTATTTTCTTTTTGAAGGTTGCATGTCTTGAAAGCAGAATTAATCAACTAATAAAGAATCCAACATAAGGAAAATAAAAGATAGTCACTAAGTACTAAGAAACTTATTCACCCCCTTATAGGTGATTTAGCTATCCTTGAAAACAAAGAATTTCAAGTGGTATCACAGGGAGATAACTCAAAAAAGACCTAGCAGTCTGAGTAGACCTCAAAGGATTGCAAAAAAAGTTTAAAATTGTGTGTCAAAAGTGAACCATAAGGTGTGGAGATCAATGGAGCTCCACGTCTACAGAGAGAAAAAGAACAACATTGGGCTGTTTACTGCTCATATAGAAGACAATGTCTATCCAGATACTAGATCAAAGATCAGGGACCCTCTAACATATTCAGATAGTGACTCAGAGGTGTATTAAGCTGAAGAAGGAGAATGCAGAGGCTATGAGATGACAGCTACACCAGAAGAAGAATCCTGCAAGGATTAGCCTAGACAAAATGAGGTATATTCCCCTTCTAGCTCATCCTCAGAGTCTGGATATGAATCCTGCTCAGACTCTGATGCTTCCTCATAAAATGATGATGAGAGTCCTCTGTTAGAAGATGATATCAATCAATTGATGGAAAATCATGCTGCACTTCTGAAAGCTTTCAAGGAAAGCAAGATGCTTGTTAAGAAACAAGCCGTGGAAATTGCATCCCTACAGCTGCATGCTTCCCAGCAAGATGAGACTTCACCATTCCTATATCTAAAAGAGAGAGAAGTAGCTCAACTGAAGATCATGGTAGTTATCCATGTTGAGTCCATCAAATATAAGAAATCTATTATCAAGGATCTTGAAGAGAAACTTGATAGGGAGAAGAGGGTTGTTGCCAATTTCTCTAAGATAGAGGATATCAAGAGAAAATCTGAATCTGAGTGGATTTCTAAAGTTATCCAATCTCAGAAGAGAGTCCAAGCTTCTTTCAGGCCTCAATCAACCTCTCTCAAGGAAATTCTCCCATCTAACAGGTATGACCAAGACTGTAAGTGTGGTTGATGGAGGTGTGGGAATCTTTCTTGTAATATTACCAATGTACCTTACAATGGAAGAAGAGAGGTCATGGGATTGAGTGCACAGAAGGCTCCCCATATAGAAGTCCAAAAGGCCCAACCAGGACCATTTTTATTTGGTGCCCCCACCTCCTCATTCAAGGATATGGCTATATCCTATTCTAAATTTTTTCCAGTAAGAGCTCAGACAATAGGTAAGCCAGTTCGTGTGGCTACCTTGGCTGTCCCTGAATCCATGAAGAACATGCCATCTACAAAGTAGGTTGTTGCTAATGATGTTCATAGTAAGCCATGTTCCTCTACTGGTAGACTCACTTTTGGTCAAGCTCTTGCTGAAAGAAACAAGAAGAAGGGCATAGTTCTCCCCTCTGAACAGGCAGTGAGAAGTGGCTTGCACACTTCAAGGTGTGTTCAGAAAGGGAGATACAACATCAATGAATGTTTGTGCTGTGATAATGTTGTCCACTTTGCCATTGATTGTTGGCACAACCCCTATGTGCCAAAGGCAAGTAAGTGAGTTCCTAACAGGAATCCTGTAGGTAGACATATGTATTCTTATGCTAACAGGAACCCTGGACCCAAGTCTTATTGGGTTCCTAAGGTAAGGTAATTTCTATTTTGCAGGATAGTCCAAGTGGCTATGCCCATATATGGTCCTTGGATAGAGTTGTACCAGACCTAAGTAGTGGTACAAGCAATGAATGAACTAATCAGCATCGACAAGATGTCAAAGACATGTGCAACTGTTAAAGGGGAGCTTGCAAAAGAAAGCCAGATGCATATAAATGGCTAAAGTTCAGGAGCAAGGAAGCTGGTGTGCTCAGAGGCTGTGAATCCAACATCAGCTCCTAGTCTACTAGACAGAGATAAGTAGAATTCATCCTATTTATGACTCTATTAAATGTTCTCTTAAATGCAAGAGCTATGCATTTTAGAGAAAAGATAGTTGAACTTAAAATCTTAGAAGTAAGACAATTGTCTAAATACTTGTCTCAATTAATAAGTTAGTGGCTCTCATGCTCACTATGCCACTAGATGCAACTGCACTCAACATCCTCAAAATTGACATAGGCTTGTTTAATTTTTGTCTAGTTGCACTCCACTAGGACTCACATTAAAAAATATATAGTGCAAGAAAATTTTAACCCTGCAGGATTGGTCGACCTAGTTAGACTAATGATTAAAGACAAGTTGTCTGTGGGCGGCTAAGTAAACGGGCTAAATCGAGTCGTCGATCAAAACTTCATCACCAAACAGGTAAGTTCCTTTCCACCTTCCACTTGAAAATAACTATAAATAGAAAAGCTTGTGCATAAAGCAAAGTCACTGTTCCTTGCCCTCTCCCGCCTGTATTCAACGTATCGACGGAAAGCCGTTCTCGCTAGGTAGCAAAATTCTAAATCTCAATGGAGCCAAAGGGACAAGATTTCCTGTTCGTGGGTTCAGAATTAGGGATAAAGGGATTCAGAGATGCTCCTGAAGAGGTACAGTATGTTCTTCAACTTCTCCGAACATATGACCTAGAATTCATCTGCAGAACCCTAATTTATTTGGAAACAGGAGGTGCTAGAGTTACTCTCCAATGCCAAGGAAGATGTGATAGCTGGAAAAATCAATACGTTTGTGAGTAGAACAAAAGTGAAGAGAACATCAAGAAGGCTAAGCAAAACCCTAAAGTTGACAAAGTTCTCCGCAACTGATGAAGAAGACGAACTATTGCAAAATGATGTAAAAACTTCCCTGAAATGGTGTGGGTTGTCCAAGCACTCCACCGGGTCAATCCTAAGGAATGAATTAAACCTAGAAGGAAAGTTTTTGGCAGATATAATCGGGAAGGCTCTGTTATTTAAAACAGGCTCCAATTACAAGATCTCGAAAAAGATGTTCGAGCTGATGTGCAGGGTCATATTGACCAGGAGAACTGACTGGAGAAGAATTCTCTTTGAAAGGATTATTGAGTACATGGATGTACTGAATTTAGGGAGAATTATGTCCCTGTATCTGCGACAAACTGTACTAGCAATTCTGGACCTAAAACTGGGAGAAAAATACATCACATGATATGAATGGACTCTAAGATGTTGGATAGGTGGGTCAGGTACTTCAACCCCATGTACCATCAGCTGCAGAAAAGAAAGGAAAGAAGGGGGCTGTTCAAGAGCCCTACTCCACTAGCCATTCTTCTGTTGAGGAAGAACCACATGATCAGGAATGTCATCCTTTACAGAAAAGTCTAGGTAGGATATGGACATTCAGGTATCTTCTTCTTCAAAACCTACCCCACAAAGCCTTATAAGCAGGTTTGAGAGAGATACTGTCCCTAGGGATGTTGTGCTGACTGCTGAGATGGCTAAAGCAGTGGCAGAGGATGCTGTTGACAAGATATCTGCAAGGATGGAAAAATATGCTTCCAAACTAGATTATACAGATGGGTAATTGTCTATATCAAATGATACTGATGTTCCTAGGCCTCAGAGTGAGGAGGGGCAACTAGCAAAATAGATTGTGTTAGAAGAATTAGTAGTGGGGGAGCAACTTCAGGTACCTCCTGAAGGTATTCAGCTTAAGAACACTGAAAAGATAATTCAGAAATATACTGCTGCTGCTACTCGAAACTAAACGCTAAATGGTTATAAAAAGAAAAGATAAAAATAACGTAATGTTAGGAACAAAAGGCAAAAACAAATTAATCGCTAACAAAGAACTTACGCGCACATCGAACCCATAATAAAAAATCTAACTTATAAAAAAGGAAAACATAATTGAAATGGAAAGTCCTAGTCAAACGAGTAGGCGGGAAATAATAAGTCCTCCTCAAACGAGTAGGCGGGAAATAACGAGTCCTACTCAAACGAGTAGGCGGGAAATAACGAGTCCAACTCAAATGAGTAGGCGAGAAATGACAAGTCCTACTCAAACGAGTTAGCGGGAAATGAAAGCGAGTCCTACTCGAATGAGTAGGTGGGATGTAAATGCACACACATACACACTCTCTACACAATTGAAAGAAAACAATGAAAATTATCTCATACACACACGCACTCTAAATAATTGAGGAAGCGATAAAGAAAGCAAAAAAAGAAAGCAAGAAAAATTATCTCATACACTCACACACTCTACATGAAGTTGAAAGATCAAAATGAAACTTAATCTCAACGCAGGGGCTGGGGAGCGGGCTTTATCTGGTGAAGCTGTTGAGTAGTGCTGGATCGTCGAGTACAGGCGCTGGGGAAATTCGTCGAGCGCTGACTGCATTTCGTCGAGCTGGCGCTAGGAAAATGTTTCATTGAGCACTGCTCGACGAAAGTCGAACATTATTCGACGAAAGTGTTCCTTCCTGCCCGGGCACGGGCGTTATATGAAGTACACAGGCATCTACTTTGATTTTTTTGACTTTTTCCTCAAAAATTTTAGAAAACAAATTTAAAATAAGTTAGAAGATATATACAAAAAAAGAGCATTTTATTATTGAAAAATTACTAAAAATAACAAAAATAAACTAAAACTACATAAAACAACTACGTAAAAATATGAATATTTAGAATTTATCAGTGGCATTAGGGTAGAGTTCTAGAACTTCTCTCTTCCATTTCGAGCTTTGATCTGGTAGGACGAATTATAGGTCAGTGACCTGTAGTAAGTGGAGAACAAGTTTGTTAGGTCCATTGATCACAATATCCCAGATTTGAAGAAGGACCACAAGTTAATGGTATACACATGAATGTATTTGATGCATGTCCTTTGTTCAATGTATGCATGTTGTTCTTTGTTGAACTGATTTGACAGTTTGTCAAAGTCACAAAGTAAGATTGACTCATGACAGGATGCTAGCAAAGTGGAAATCTGGTCAAGTCCATAAGCATTGAGTGAAGGAAGTTCACTCAACGCCAAGAGGCTAAAAGTGTCGACTGATGCTCAGGCAGTCAAAGCCTCAGTATTACTGAAGCAGAAATCTAGTTAAGTCCAAAAGAGTTGAGTGAAGACAGTTCACTCAACGCCAAGAAGCAAAAACATCAACAGGACAAAATGTAGTCAAAGATGCAGGGTTATTGAGAAAGAAATCTATGTAAGTCTAGATGCATTGATTGAAGGCAGTTCACTCAACACCTCCTTAATAGATAATCCTACTAAGTACAAAAGCATTGAGTGATGACAGGTCACTGAATGCCTCATCAAGAAAATAGGCAAAGTCAGAAAGCATTGAGTGAAGAAGCCTCACTCAACGCCTTCTAGTAGAGTAAATCAACTAAGTCCAAATGCGCCGACTGATGAAGGTTCACTCAACGCCTAAGATGTTAGGCCAGAATTGTCTACATTCATTGAGTGATAAAGGATAACTCAACGCACTCAATACAACCAGTCAGAATTTCGCTAAGTACTAGTGCGTTGAGTGACAAGGCTAAATGCCCAAGCAGAATTACTGGAATTTTGGCTAATTCCACAGGAGCTGAGTTATGCTGATGACAGTAGAAATTAAAACAATGTGGGATCGTCTTGCTACAGAACAAAAGGCACTTCATGCCTGTTGTACAGTACTTAAAGCAAAAGTGGTGGTGCAACTAACAAATCTAGTGGTCCATACTGCTCAAAGAGCCGTTGGATGGTGGGATTCAAAGTGCAGAGTTCCGAGAAAGAAAAAGGTGGACTTTTTGAAGAGTGGTTTTTGAATCAACTCATCTTCTTCCTGAAAATGAAGAAGTGCTCTGCAATTAGTTCATCTAGAGATAGTCTGATAACTTCAGAAAAAGATTTCTAATTGAAGACACATAAAGAACAAAAACTTCTAGATCTTCTTCCGAGAGTTCAAGAACTTTAGTTTATGAGTTCTTCCTAGCTCAAGCTAAAACATCTTGAAGATCTGCTACCTTGGAGCTAAGAAGAAGATAGGGATGAGCTATCTCAGTCCAGAGAGGCAGACTCAGAGATCATTTATCTGGAGTCAAATTATCAACAACAAACAACATTTCTTCTATAAGATCTTAGATAATATGAGTTATAAGCCTGATCCATAAAGGCTGACTGTTGGATCCTTCTGTGGATCTGAGGTAAGGCATGTGTGCCTGAGCAATAGGTGAGTTAATTCACTGACTGTAGGATCCTCTTGTGGATCCGAGTGTATGATCCTTTTGTGGATCTGCATCTATGTAACACCCTACAAACTGTAAAACAGAACGTAAAGTTGGCTATCGACGGGTGACAGTGGGTATAGGTGGCGATAACACCCGACGCACTCGATGCCTTCAATGAAGCATTGAGTAGACTCGATTAATCGTTGAGTCAACTATAACGTGGTGATAGTGAGTATCGCGCGGTGATACCACTAGAAGCACTCAACGCACTCGAAGCACTCAACATACTCGACGCTATCAACGCACTCAATGCACTTGACGCTTTCAACGAATCGTCGAGAAGGCTATCAGAGTGTCGATAGTGGGTATCGCTGGGCGATACTTCCACATATGGCTAGACACGTGTCGTTAGGCCGAACGACGGCCGAAGAGCGGTGGTTGACTGGGGTTAAAGAAGCTACCGACGATATCGCCCAGGCGATAGCGGATATTGCCCGATGATAGCGATAAATTTGACTATTAAGCTGAGATCATAGCACTTCATTCCTATTGAAAAGAGGATCTCATGGCTGGGATAAATCTCGATGTCACTTAAGTAGAGGAATGGAGAAAAGAGAAGTCATTTCTCTTCTCTCACTCTCTCTCCTCCTTTTCATCAAGTTCTTAGAAGAAAGCGCTAAGGAAGAAGAAGGCTGAAGGCTTAAGCATGACAAGCTTAGTGAATGAGATTCCTTAGTTGAAATCAAGATTCAAGGCAAGATACGTGAAGAGGAAAGCGAGGCAATCCTTTCCATCAAGATAGAAGACTTATACATGGCCCCAAAACGGACAACGAGGGTAACAATCTTCTTTCTTGGACAAGTGAAGTCCTCCTTTTGCATAAGCATGGAATCCCCGACCAAAAGGTGGAAAAGCGAAGGGAATACCGATGAGTTGATACGTGATATCCCCGGGTATTTTTGCATATAGAATCTAGAAATCGCAGTACGGAATAAGCAAGTTGTATGAAGCACATCCAGACAGGTTAGTCTTGATTGGTGATGTTTTATTTTACCTGTCGGAGAAGACGCCGAGTATAAACAGGTAGTTTATGGAGTCTGAAAGGTTGTGCCTTTGAATGGGAGTAGCAGTAAGTACTGGAGCCACTCTCTAGGAAAATACCTAGAAAATACCATAGTTGTGAGAATCATTGGATATCGTCAGGCGATAGTGAGTATCACTAGCAATAGCTCAAGGTGAGCTATATATTGTATGAAAGACCAGTTTTCTAGCACTGCAGGATGCTACAAGGTTTTGGCTGGAAAGATGTTCCAATTATGGCTGAATATGGAAATAGAAGAGAGTTCTGTTTCTTAACGCCAGACGATAGTGACTATCTTTGGCGATAAATTCCAGATAGCATATTACTTGTAGGGCCTGTCTCCTAGAGGCCGTGGGGATAACAGGTGAGCTATGTGCCTGGGTTCCCAGCTAAGGCTGTGAGTGCCATTGTGTGTTGATTGTGGGCTCTAGTCCTGGGGACCTGGTGGGCGGCAGTCGAAGATGAGAGCTTGAAGAGCCCAACTAAAGAAATGCAAGTGAGCCAAATGGGAAAGGGGAGGCCGACCCGCATCTTATCGTTCTCCATGATGGCTATGACTGTCTGCATCGGCATGGCGATTTAAGCAATGTGATGGGGCTGAACTGTACCCGCATTTGGTCATTCGGACTAGAATGCCTAAAGTAACTGGCTTCGTCGTTGGCATAATGAGAGTTTTAGGCCCCGTGCCGAAAATACTAGAATGCTCAAGTGAACCATCAAGTACATGACTGTGGATGGTGGTGGGACCCAGAGAAGTTCGGCACATCAAGAATGTGTTCTGAGTGCACGAGGCATGTGGTCGGTCGAGCTTATGTCTGTGGTGAAAAGTCCTTAAGTACACGCTTTGTCTGTCAATATGTATATATGCTATGCATGCAGAGAAGGATTACCGCTGCCCCGGGCATGGGGTAGGGTTATTATAAATTGGTTAGCTAAAGCTAATCATTGCCTTGTTTTCCATCCTTGTGGTGGACTATCCCTGTGCAGGTACTGGAGAGCCGAATGGGAAATTGCGGGTTGTTGCCCTTATTGCTATGCCGGTCCTCGAAGGCCAAGCAAAGAGCCTTTAGTGTTTTCTTTTATGTGTGGCTGGCCTGCATGCCGATGTTTGTAAACCACACACTATTGAAGCATAACTGTAAGGCCTTAAGGCCGTAACATTTTGTGTATTTTGTAAAACATTTTTGATTTGTATAATAGTGGACATTCACATAAATTGAGTTCGGGTAACCTTGAAGTTTCCGCTAGAATGCTCTGAGTTAAGATTTGTTTGGTCTTGTGATAATAAAATGTAACTCCGCTAACTGTCTGTGGAATATATTGTGGGGTCCCAGCCAGACCCTCTGTTATATTTCATGTGATAGATGGAGGTGTTACAATTTGGTATCAGCTTGTCTCGGTCTTCCTTATGCGAATTCGTGGTGGAATCTTTTGAGGGGTGGCGAGCATGTGGTTGTTCTTACCGTTATAAAAAAAATGAACTAAAGAATGTTCACTTAGGAATGAAAATACACGTGTTTGAGGAACCTGCACATTCATAATGGTAGTTGTTAGCCTTTTGCATAGTCGCTAAATTGTGTATTATACACTTATAGGTGATTAGAAGTGGTGCAGGGCAGTCTGAACCCCAATGTTCTGTTGAGAGTGCGACACCAGCTGATGTGCCCACACCTCCTACTTCTACCGAAACAGAACATTTAGTTGCTCGGGCAGTGTTTGCAATGATGAATACACAGCCGATTGGGTAGGTGCGACATGTGATGATGGCATTATAGGTTTGTGTAGATAAGCCTATATCTACTAGGCAAGTGCCTGTTGAGGCTTTGGTTGATAAGTGAGCGACTTAACGGCAGTTGAAGCACTTCATGAGCTTTAGTCCTCCTATGTTTATGGGTGCAGGATCCCCAGCGCATGCAGAGGAATGGCTTTCGCGCGTCAAGAGGATATTGACGGTGATTGATACAGAAGAGGGTCAGAAGGTCACCTTGGTCACTTTTCTTGTTGGAAGGAGAGGCTCGGCTTTAGTGGGATGAGTTGGAGTTACACCAATTTATTGGCAGATGACTATTAGAGATCTTGATGGAGAACTTTTCGAGATTGTTCTTGGCAAAGAATCTACCGTCGTCACAACGGATTTCCTTGGAGAATGAGTTCCAGCATTTGACTCAGGGAGAGAGTAGTATGGATAACTACTTGCATGAGTTTATCAGGTTGGGACGTTATGCGGGGTCTACTTTTGCTGACGATGAGTTTAAGACCAATAGATTCTACAAGGAACTACGGGATGAGCTGAGGTTACTGCTCTCAGTTGCAATCAATCAAGGTTTTCATGTATTGGTTAATATGGCTCGTTCGTGTGAAAAGGATATGAAGAGAGTGCAGGGCAAGAGGGACTTGGTTGTGATAATGCCCAAGTTCAAAGTGCTGACTTTTTCAAAATTGCGCTATCAAAAGTGGAAGAAGAATTCCAAGTCTTCGGGACAAGCTCCATCTACTGTTACTTCTATTGCAACACCAGGGCGAGGTCCGATTACATGTTACACTTGTTGCAAGCCAAGGAATTTTGACCGTGAGTGTACCAGTGGCCTTCCAAGGAAGGAAAAAAATGCAAGAGCATCTTATGCTAAGAAGGGAAAGGAAGTGGAGTCCACTGCACCCTAATATGCTCCAACTCAGCCGAGGGTTTACAATCTCGGCCAACAGGAGGCCATCAAACAGGCTGATGTCATCAGAGGTACGAGTAATATATAGTTTTCATGCTTTATATACTTTATACCTTGTGAATTGCTTGTGTATAACTTGATAAGTGTAGGATTTGTCCTTATTCGGGACTATCCGGTGAGAGCACTGTTCGATACAAGTTCTTCTCATAGTTTCTATCTGAGGACTTCGTATCACAAATTGAAGTGCCTACTCTTATGTCGACAGATAGAGTAATGGTGTTGTTACCTAACAGATGCGTGATGCATGCGAATAGGTCTTGCTGTGTTGAGGTGTAGATAGGAAGTCAAGATTTTGGATTCGAAGCGTCTGTGCTATTGATATCTGAGTTCGATGTAATCTTTGGTATAGACTGGCTCTCGGAGCAGCGTGCTTGTATAGATTGTAACTCTAAGGAAGTCAAATTGGGACAGAGCACCGAACGAGAGACTAAGTTCGCTGGTATGCGAGGATCAAGCAAGATATTGATGTCTGCTCTCCAGGTAGTCAAGGCTGTTCAGAAGGGCACAGAGTTATTCTTCACGTTGTTGAAGGCTGTTGAGCCGAAGTCCAGTTTGAGTGACGTTCCAATTGTATCGGATTATGCAGATGTTTTTTCCTTAGGATCTCCTCGGGTTACCGCCCCCACGGGAGATTGACTTTGCCATTGAGTTGGTGTTAGGTGTGAAACCTGTGGCCCGCTCACCGTACCGAGTAACACCAAAGGAGATGGCGGAGTTAATAGTTCAATTACAAGAATTGTTAGAGCAAGGCTATATACATCCAAGTATGTCTCCATGGAGTGCACCGGTCCTCTTTGTGAAGAAGAAGGACAAAAGTTTGCGTCTATGCACTGACTATCGAGAATTAAACAAGATGACAGAGAATAACAAGTATCTGATTCCACGGATTGATGACTTTTTTGATCAGTTGGTGGGTTCAACTGTATACTCGAAGCTAGACTTAAAGTCTTGCTATTACCAACTGTGGATTAGGGAATGTTACATTCCCAAGACAGCGTTCGATACACGCTATGATCATCATGAGTTCACTGTAATGTAATTTTGGCTAACAAATGCGCTATTGGTTTTCATTGACTTGATGCATCGGACCTTTCGGTTACTTAAATCTATTTGTGATCATCTTTATTGATGATATATTGGTGTTCTCTCAATTAGAAGAAGATCATGCAAATCACTTGAGGATGGTTTTGCATACCCTAAGAAGAAATAAACTCTATGCCAAGTTCTCAAAGTGCAAATTTTGGCTGTAGTCGGCGGATTTTTTGTCCATGTGGTTAGTTGAGAAGGTATTGCGGTTGATCCGACGAAGATACTTACGATACGAGAGTGTCCTATGTTGTCCACTGTAGCAAAAGTCTGGAGTTTTCTTGGACTTGCTGGCTACTATAGGCGCTTCGTAAAGAACTTTTCGTGGATAGCCTTACCTCTCACCACACTAACGAGGAAAGATCAGAAGTTCGTTTGGACGTCTGAGTGCGCATGATCTTTTGAGGAGTTAAATATTTGTTTGACCACATCGCCTATCTTGAGTTCGCCATGTGGTACAGATGGCTATGAGATTTATAGTGATGCTTTATGGAGCGGCTTAGGCAGCATTCTTCTTCAGTTCAGAAATGTTATTTGTTATGGCTCATGCCAGTTAAATGTGCATGAGCGGAACTATCCAATCCATGACTTGGAGTTGGAAGATGTGATTTTTGCACTTAAACTATTGTGTCATTACTTATATGACATGAGAGTTGACATCTTCATGAACCATATGAGTTTAAGTACTTAATAGATAAGAAAGATCTGAACATGCGGAAACGGAGGTGGATGGAGTTCCTCGAGGACTACACCTTCCAGATACATTACACTCCCGAGAAGGGAAATGTGGTCGCAGATTCCTTGAGTCGTAGGACTCATGTACGGGCAAGTGGGCTGCAGATGCATGATGAGCGTCTGATCCAGGAGTTGGAGGCCTTAGATATTTCTTGTGCTGACAATAATACCACTGCAAATATGTGTTTGAACTGGACGGAGGTGCAGTATGACCTCACAAACAAGGTTCGACGAGCAACGGAACTCCTTGAGTGTATGAAGTGTTATGCAGCGAATGGGTCAAATTCCCAATTCTCCTTGGAAGACGGTCTTTTGAGAAAAGGTGGTCATTTGTGCATCCATAATATGGGTAAATTACGGGAAGAGTTGATGTATGAGGCACATTTCATGAAATACTCAATCCACCCAGGGAGCACAAAAATGTACGAGGACATGAAAAAGTGGTTCTTGTTGCCGGATTTAAAGAAGGACATAGCTCTTTACGTGGCGAAGTGCTAGAATTCTGTCTTAGTAAAAGCGGAATGTCAGAAGCCGAGAGGTTTCCTGAAGTCATTACCAATTCCAGTGTGGAAGTTCGAAGATATCTCTCTGGATTTTGTGCATTGGTTGCCAAGATCGTAGAGCGGGACTAGTGTGGGTTATCGTTGACCAATTGATAAAGGTATCACACTTCATACCAAACAAAAAAGATGATTCAGTTGAAAAATTGGCTAAGTTGTATGTTGACAACATATTAAGTTTGCACGGCATGCCCCGTAGCATCGTTAGTGACCGAGACATATGATTTACTTCGAATGATTGGAGGCTAATTTACTAGTTATTGGGAACTCAACTAAAGTTCAGTACAATAGGACCAACAGGACAATAGAGGATATGCTCCGTATGTGTGCCTTGGATTTCGGGAAGAGGTGGGAGGACCATCTCTATATGATCTAGTTCACCTATAATAATCGCTATCAACCTAACATTCAGATGGTTCCCTCTGAAGCTTTATATGGTAGGAAGTGTCGTACTCCTTTAGCTTGGGCGGAAACATGCGAATCAAAGTTATATAAGCGTTAAGAAGTCGAAGATCAAATTTGACTTTACACACTATACAAGAGAGGTTGTTGGTGGCCCAGGATAAGCAGGCAAAGTACTACAATGCCAAACACCGAAACATAGAGTTTGTAGTGGGCCTGTCTCGTGGAGACCGTGGGGCTAGCAGGTGAGCAGTGTGCCTGGACACCCAACCATGGTCATGAGTGCTATTGTGTGTCAATTGCGGGCTATGTTCCTGGGGACCTAGTGGGCGGCAGTCGAAGATTAGAGCTTGAAGAACCTAGCTAAAGAAAGGCCAGTGAGCTAACGGGAAAGGGGAGACCAACCCGTGTCTTATCGTTCTCCAAGATGGTTGTGACCATCGACGTTGGCATGGCGATTTGAGCAACGAGATGTGGCTGAACTGTACCCACATTATGTCATTCGGACTAGAATGCCTAAAGTAACTTGCTTCGTCTTTGGCATAACGAGAGTCTTAGGCCCCGTGCTGGAAAGACTAAAATGCTCAAGTGAACAATCATGTTCGGGACTGTGGATGGTGGTGGGACCCGGAGAAGTCTGGTATACCGAGAATATGCCCAGAGTGCACGTGGCATGTGGCCGGTTGAGCTTACATTTGTGGAGAATGGTGCTTAAGGGCACGCTTTGTTTACCAATATTTATATATGCTATGCATGCAGGGAAGGAATACTGCTTCCACGGGAATATGGTAGGGTCATTATAAATTAGTCAGCTAAAGATAACTATTGCCTTATTTGTCATCCTTATTGTGGATTGTCCCTGTGCAGGTGCTGTAGAGATGAGTAGGAAATATCGGGTTGCTGCCCTTATTGCTATACCGTCCCTCGAAGGCCAAGCAAAAATCCTTTTGTTTTTTTCTTCCATGTGTGGCCGGCCTGCACACCGATGTTTGTAAACCACACTATGAAAGCATAACTGTAACACCATAAGGTCGTAACGTTTTGTGTATTTTATAAAACATTCCTGATTTGTATAATATTGGACATTCACATGAATTGAGTTCAGGTAACCTTGATGCTTCCACTAGAATGCTCTGAGTTATGATTCGTTTGGTCTTGCGATATTAACATGTAACTCTGCTAACTGTCTGTGGAATATGGCGTGGGGCCCCGGTCGGACCCTTTGTTATATTTCATATGACGGATGGAGGTGTTACAATTTGAATACCCAATTAGTTTAAAATCATTATTCCTAGGGTACCATAGGCCAAGATCAGGTTTGCCCTTAAGATATCTTAGAATTCTTTTTGTTATAGAATAATGAGACTCCTTCGGGATAGCCTGGTATCTAGCATAAACACATGTATCATACATTATGTCGGGACTACTTGTAGTCTGTTAGAGGAGGGAGTCAATTATGCCTCTATACAAAGTTTCATCAACAGGTTTCCCAGTCTCATCCTTGTCTATTGACACACTTGACCCCATAGGAATTTTCATTATGGAGGCACTCTCCATTCCAAACTTCTTGATTAGCTCCTTGGTGAACTTAGACTAAGAGATGAATGAACCATCCTCTTACTATCAAACTTGGAGGCCCAAAAAGTACTTGAGTTCACCCATACTGCTCATCTCAAACTGTCCTTTCATAAGTATAGCAAACTTCTTGCAGAGGCCATCATCAGTAGACCCAAAAATTATGTCATCTACATAAATTTGGACTAGAATGATCGTTCCCTTGACTTGCCTAAGGAATAATTACTTGTCTATTTTTCACCTTGAGAATTTCTTCTACATGAGAAAGCTAGACAGGGTTTCATACCATGTCCTAGGGGCTTACTTTAACCCATACAAAGCTTTTCTAAGCTTAAATACATAATCAAGAGAGTCAGGATTAACAAAACCTGAGGGTTGGTTAACATAGACCTCTTTTAGGTTATAATTTAGGAAAGATGACATAATATCCATTTGGTAGACCTTAAACCCTTTATGTGCATCATATACAAGGAATTATCTTATTGCCTCTTGTCAAGCAACGAGTGCAAAGGTTTGATCATAGTCAATTCCTTCCTCTTTTCTATATCCTTTGGCAACAAGCCTAGCTTTATTTTTGATGATAAAACCATTCTAATCAAGTTTATTCATTTAAATCTACTTGGTTCCAATGATGTTATGTCCAGTGGTCTGGGAACCAACTTCCAGACCTTGCATCTCTTGAACTGGTTCAGTTCTTTTTGCATAGCCACAATCCAAAACGGGTCTATGTTTGCATCTTCAAACCTCTTTGGTTCAATTTGAGATAGGAAGAAAGAATACATAATAGTGTTTAGGCTTCTGCTTCTTATTGTAATACCTTGGCTTGCATCACCTATGATTTTATCTCTGGGATGATCCCTCAAATGCCTGACATCTGCTGATATTTTATCTTCAGCATCATGAACTTCAATAGCTGGATCTTGTTGGTCTTCATCCATGTCCTGTGTATTTGGATCTTCTTCAGGGATGAGCTCACCATAATCTTCCTCTTGAGAAGTAGAAGGAGTGTACTTGATGGTCAGTTTATCCATCTTTAATTCTACACCTGCATATCAAGAGGAGCTTGGCAGCTCACTGTTAATCATAAATGATTCATCAAATACTAAATTCACAAACTCTTCTTCAACTTATTTCTTCAAGTTATAGACTCTATAGGCTTTGTTGTAGTACCCAACAAAAATTTCCTCTTAGGATTTGGCAGCAAACTTAGTCAAGTAGGACTTCCCATTATTCAACACAAAGCACATGCTTCCAAAGATTCTGAGATAGGCAAGATTTGGTTTTCTGCCTTTCATATTCTCATAGGGAGTCTTCTTGTGATACTTGTTGATAATGCTTTATTCAGTACATTACAAGCAGTGTTCACTACCTCAACCCAAAAGTTTCTAGGAGAGAAGTGTCACTTAGTAATGTCCTGCCAGCTTCTATGAGAGTCCTGTTCTTCCTCTCAGCAATCCCATTTTGTTGTGGTGTTCTTAAAGAAGAAAACTCTTGATGAATCCCTTGCTCTTCATAGAAATTTATCATGCCTTCAGATTGAAATTCAGTGTCATGATCACTTCTGATTTTGACCACAAAACTATATTTTTCATTCTGAACTTGCCTAACAAAGGTCACAAAGATATCAAGGGTTTTAGAATTTTTCTTCAAGAAGAAAACCCAAGCAAATCTGGAATAGTCATCAACTATCACAAGTCTATAAACTTTCCTACCTACACTATGAACTAGCATAGGACCAAACAAGTACATATGCAAAAAGGTACAAACACATCTCAGAGTCCTTGGCTCTAATTCTATTAAAGGATGCTTTTGTCTACTTTCCCTTTTGGCATATAGAGCAAATGCCCTCTTTGGTGCATCTCATATTTGGTCCATTTCTAACTAGCCCTTCACTGAAGAGCCTGCTAATTATCTTGTAGTTCAAGTGAGCAAGTCTCTTGTACCATTGCACACAATAAGAGATTTTCTCATTTGCTACCAGACATACTGGTGAGTCTGTACTTAAACATAAGAATTTTAAACAATAAATATTTCCACTCCTATTTCATATCAAAATGGCCTCTTTGTCATTTGACCTTTTGATCAGACACTCATCCATGTGGAAGACAATGACATACCTAATATCACATAGTTGGCTTATGCAAATCAGATTGTGTTACAATCCTCTCACATAAGCTACCTTTGTGATGGAGAATATTACATTAGTGATCATACCATAGCCCTTTGTAATTCCTCTGTCTGAACCTAAAAAGATCACCTTAGGTCCATTCCTCACTAAGGTTTAATCCTTAAGATGGCTCCTTTTCAAGTCTTATGTTTGGAACATCCACTGTCTAAGAACCATATTGGAGTTGTATGGGTACTTGGACTATCCTGTAAATACAAATTAGTTTACCTTAGGAACCCAAAAAGGATTATGTCCTTTGTTCATGTTAGCCTTAAAATGAACATGTCTACCTGTAGCAGCCCTAACAGGGTGACTCACCCTTGCCCTTGCACACTAGGGTTGTGCCAACAGTCTCTGACAAAGTGACCCACCTTGCCACAACACCAACACTCATGAATGTTGTATCCCCTTTTTTAAACTACCTTTGGAGTTATAGGCTATCAATAGTTATTTGTGTAGAGGGGAGAGCAGCAGCCTTCTTCCTGTTTCTTTCAACAAGTATTTGACTAAAAGTTATTCTGCTAGTAGATGTACCTGGCTTACTCTGAGTGTAACCAACATAAGTCTTCTTTGTAGTTGACATGATGTTGATGGCATCAGAGAAAGCAAAGTGAGGCTTATCGTCTGACTTACCCTTAGTCAAGGATTTTGCTGGAGGAACTTGAGAATAAGCCACTGCCTTATCCTTGAGAGTGGGGGTTGGAGCATTAACCACAAATGGTCCATAATATACTATTAGGATTTCATCATAGAGAGCCTTCAGTGAACTCAAACCCATGCCCTTTCTCCTTCCCTTACAAGATACACTTGTATTCATACAAGAAGAGTTTCCATTCTTCTAATGACTATACACGTTATCCTGGTCATATTTGTTAGAAGGGAGGATTACCTTTTGAAGGGTGGTCTGATGAAAAATAGGAGCCATGCCCTGTAACATCCCATTTCCGGCTAGACCCCTAGGAGTCGGTTGGTCGTGACAGAACCCTAGGAAGCCCAAAAATTGAAATAAATCGATCGAGATTTCGAGTCACGGGTTGGTCACGCCTGTGACCGACCCGTCACGCCCGTGACCTAGGGCGTGACTACTTCGACGATCGTCGATCTCCGTGAGACGATCGTCGAACTTGCAGCCCGGGCATGTCACGCCCGTGACCAAGGTGTCACGCCCGTGACCTAGGGCGTGACTCCTTCGACGATCGTCGATCTCCGTGAGCCGATCGTCAAACTTGCAGCCCGGGTATGTCACGCCCGTGACCAAGGTGTCACGCCCGTAACGTAGGGCGTGACTCCTTCGACGATCGTCGATCTCCGCAAGACGATCGTCGAAATTGAAACTCGGGCCTGTCACGCCCGTGACCTAGGTGTCACGCCCGTGACCTAGGGCATGACCACCCTTCGACGACCGTCGATCTCAGTTCGACGATCGTCGACCTCAGAATTGTCACCCGGGCCTGTCACGCCCGTGACCTATGTGTCACGCCCGTGACATTGGCCGAAACGACGGTTCAGGCCCGAAATTATCCTAACACGCGTGGTAAAAAATGCTGGTGTGGGAAGTTACACCAGGAGTAATTACGGGCTGTTTTTCCTTCTGTAATTATATAATAAAGGAGGAAATGTTGGTCCAATAGGAATCGACCTGACAAACACCTGTTCATCTTCCACCGTTTCCTATCCCTTCACTGTAACCGAAAGGTTATTAAGGGGAGCCATCATGACCATTAAGGCTTTACCCTTTCACATCCCCACTTGCTGACTTATAAAAGCCCACTTGGAGCAAGAGGAGAAGTTTACACGCTCAATCAAACGGATCAGATCTTTGTTCTTGCTGTAGGAGGAGTTCAGCTACGCCACCACTGCGCCATGGCACCCCGTCGTTCATCTCGCCTCCAAACCGCGAACAAGGTCCTCATCTGCTTCTTCTTTCATGGGTAGATCTTAGGATTCTTAGAAAGGAAGTTCGCGCTCAACGGAGCCGGACACATCTCTCGTTTTCATGGAAAACCATGAAAAAATGTATTCTTGAGTTCGCCGGAAACCGCTACCTCCGACGGCCAAACCACCGCCGACCGATAGCCATCGCCTCAACGGAGGTGGTGGTGGTGGTGGCTGGCCAGGGAGGTGACCGAACTGCCGGCGACGGATCACGGAAAGCTTACAGGAAAAATGGTTTTCTGAGTTCTGTTTTCGGGTTCATGTAGAAGATGAACAGTAAAATCAATTTTATAATTTATAAACTAAGTATATAATACATAGAGGAAAGATATATTATCTGAGTATATTTTGAGGCTGCGAAATGAGGCGCTTAGAGGCCGTTTTAGGGAAAATGACCAGTCACGAAAGTTGTAGCCCTTCGAGTCTAGATTAATTTAAAATCGGTTTTAACTCGTTTGGGTAAGCGGTTCGGCCACAACACCCGTTAAAGTGGGGGCTGTACCTAGAGTTGGGCAGAAATTAAAATGGATGCCCACTCTTCGTCCCTTGTCCAAATGACCTGAAATTTGGGCAGGGGGTTAACCTTAGATATACCTAACGGCAGACCAAAAATGGGAAATTTTTGGAGATACTTTGCCTAAAGTTTTTGTTTTAATTTAATAAACTTAGAGGAATTTATTTAAGTGGTCAAATGACCTCCAAACCCTTCCAAATTTTGGTGAGTTGTCCCTGGCTATTAAACCTAGGACTGTACAAAATTCCAACTGATTTGGAGGAGTTTTGGGTGGGAAACCTTCTACCCTTAACTAGGCATTAGTGAGACATCCTTTAGTAAAAAGTGCACTAAGAGTTTGGAAAGGTCAAATCACCTCAATAGAGGCTGATATTCTGACCCCTGACTTAGAAGGGTGTTATAACCTGCTTGGAGAAAAATGGTGAAGTTTAGGGTTGATTTACCCTAGATCCAAGCTCAAATCCTAAATGAAGGGTTTTGAGGGTTGTGAAGGACATGGGGGCAATTGCTTTTGTATTGCCTTGAAACTCTGTAGAGTTGACAAAAGCTTGATAAGAATCGTCTGAATGTAATCTTGGAGAATTTGGAGACAAGTAGATACCTTAAAACCGTAACCTTAGTATTAGGGTAAAATATCAAATAGGTAAAATCAGTCACTAAACCTTACCTAAAAGCTGTGAAATCCGGGTAGAATGAGTTTTGAATCAGGTAGAACTTATAGCAATTTTTCTGGAATTTTATGTTGATTATTGCTAGCACTTCATTTGTAAAGCTTGCTTAAGGCCTTAAATGATGATTTAATTATTTAGAAATTTCTGTTCATTGAAACCTCATGGAATCTTGGAGGTAAATGTTTTTGGTCAGAATAGTTTCCCCTGAATTTTTGTATGATTTTTAGTTGAGTAAATCTAGTACTTGATTCACATATGTCAGAAAGGGGTTTTATTGTTTAAAAATTAATTATAGATAATATACTTGCTGGAAAATTATGAAACCTGGCCAATGTTATTTTGATGGTCTTATCTGCTTAGTATAATTAATATACAATTTTTGGATGTATATTTTCTGTACTTGCTTCATAAATAACCAAAGATCGAGATTATTTCTAAAAAATTTTTAGTGCCCTTTTGATGATAGAAAAATTGTGATACTTTGGATTTACCATATTGGGATAACATAATATTTATAATAATTTTTCTGGACATCTTGCATGATTACTTAGTGTAGTTCATGTTCAATCCGGTAACCCTTGGGACTTTCGGGGAATTTAATTAAATATCAGATAAATTAGGAAAATTACCATTTTCTGGATTTAGGCTAGTTATATCACGATAAGTCTCCAGTAAATAAATTAGGGAATCTGGATGAGTATTGGATCACTGCATAACCGGTTCGACATGTAGTCTAGGTCGATCTGCATATAGCAAATTTGTGAATTGCGATAGGACATGATCTGAGGAAGTCATTGGGGATAATCATTTTGTCTGGGTGGACAATTGTGGATGAATTCACGATAGGATGGTATGAAGAGTAGAGAGAAGTAGTGATAGCTAGAGTTAAGAGGTGCTCGGGTTCGGCGAAAGATCGTCTTTCCCGAAGAGAGGAAGGTTAAAAATCACCCTAGGATAGTCTATCGTAATATGAGAAGGGAATCGGGTTAAGGGAGATCAACCAATAACAATAAGTGCCTTGCGAAAGGGAACTTCGGGCCGTAATGCCGCCGTCTTGGTTCCTAGTGCTCCTTGAGAGCCCTTCACGGGGAATACCGGGGGCAGTCCTTGGCTAACGTAAATTGTAATAACAAACTGGCAAGAGTAACTTAGTAACTAGGGCTACACCTTTCACAAACACTGTTGGCATAGGAAGATTGATGGGAGCTTCGGCTCGGTTGGTTTGGAGACGGACGTTTTGGTCCGGGGAGCTTCGGCTTGGTTGGTTTGGAGACGGACGTTTTGGTCCGGGGAGCTTCGGCTCGGTTGATTTGAAGACGGACGTTTTGGTCCGGGGGCTTCGGCTCGGTTTTTGTGTGTTTACGATTAAACTTGCATGTGCATAAAATAGGAAAAGTTAAGGTGGTGGGTTTTCGATATCGGGGAGTTCGATTGCACCGACACCGATATCGTTGACTCGGCGAGGTGATTAGCCCTTCGCCAACAGAAGTCCGGTGCGCCAGCCGGCAAGAGTACGCAGGCGTCCGCTTAGTGCACCAAGCGTTGAGGCGTACGATAGGTCAGACCAGTGGTGTTTTTACTGGTTTTGAGGTGGGCGAGGCCCAACCCACCGCTTTCGTCCGCCACTACGGAGGTATCCTGGGAGGTAACGACTCCGAAAGGGGGAACTAAAGGTCTGTGTGCACAGAGTCGGGTGTGTGAGTTGCACTTGTATGTTTCATCATACCCACATGCATGTCATAGCATAATCGATTCATTTAACCCTGACACCTAAAGTATAAGTGGTATGGGACGCTTATACATTAGGACCTGCTAAACGACCCCTTGGTCTATAGGCTTGTGTGGGCAAGTTTATAAATCAAAGGTTAATTTCAATATATATACATGCTGTTGTTTGATAACCGTCACCCCAACGTATAAGTGGTATGGGACACTCTATACGATGGGAGCCTTGCAGAAGATCCCTTGGCTTATGCGCTTTCGCACATAAGTTAAGGTTACCTTTCTTACTTTCTGTTTTCTGTCATATTATTATAGAATTTGCTAGATTAGTTCTGCTGCCATCTGTTTCTTGATTAATCACTACCTTCATGTCCTTCCCTTTCTTCCTCTCCGCTCGGTACTTAGGAGCCATGGGGGATGGGGTAGGGGATGATAAGGCTTAGTCTTTATGACTAACGGTTTTCGAACCGCATCATTTAGGGGATCGTGGAGCCCAGCATGGAGGAGAAGCCCCAGAGATCGGTGTGCCTGGAGATGGGGCAGTCTAGCTCCGGAGTTCATACAGCCGAGACCGTGAGTCTCGACCCTGAGTAGTTTCTAGTTTTGCTTCCGCATTGAGTGATATTGTAGTGAGGACATGATGTATCGGGCATAAGCCCGCATTTATAGTACTCTGATTATCGTTATTCTGTGGACACTCCCTTCGTGGAGATTTTATTTTATATACATATGATTATTATTGTGGACTGCATTGCTCTTACTTCAATTATTGTGCTACCTTTCTGTGATCGAATTGGCCGGCAGAATCGGCGCCTTGTGGTGATGACCCTTCAGGACGTGAAGGTGTCACCGCAAAGCGGCGACTCTGGGCCTAAGACCCCGGGTTTTAAAAGAAAAAAAGGGGGGGGGGGTCTTACAAGTGGTATCAGAGGGGGGTCTTACAAGTGGTATCAGAGCGAAACATCGATCAGAAGGAAGTAGCAGTCCCCAAACCCTGGGTCACCCCCGCGTGAGTTTAGTTTGGGGACAAACTAAGCAGCGGAAGTAGTGGTGATCACATATAAATTGTCCACTTTTATTTAAGATTGAACGTTTTCTCAATATGGGTTTTTGTCACACAGCCTCCAGCACAGCCTACGCCACAAGGCGGAGTTCAGCAGGCTCAGGGTGTTGCACCACCTCCACCGGTCCCCACTCCTTTCCTTCAGTCAGACATGGGACAGACTCTGACTGCCATCCTGGAGGCCTTCAGGGCCCAGCAGGTTCCGGCCCCGCAACCAAATCCGGGGGCCAACTGGCTAAGCATCTTCCGAGGACTGTCTCCCCCGTCCTACTTGGGGACAGAGTCGGCGGTTCGGACGGAAGAGTGGCTGGATATCATGTACGAGATGCTGACCGGGATACGGTGTCCCTGGGAGGAGAGGGTGGCTGTGGTCATCTCTTGCCTGGAGTCCCATGCAAAGAGGTGGTGGAAGACGCTGTTGGACACGACATTTGCCGACAGGGAGGTTGCGGAGGTTACCTGGGAGGAGTTCAGGGCCGCACTGCTGGAGCATTTCGTTCCGCAGTCGGCTAGGGATGATTTGGAGGAGAGGTTCTTACAGCTGAAGCAGGGCATTCGGACCGTGGTGGAGTACCATCGAGAGTTCGACCATCTGGCTCGATACGCAGATTCCTACCAGCTGGACGAAGCAGGGTATATCAGGAGGTTCTATAAGGGCCTGCGGGAGGACTTGAGGGAGGCTCTGTTGTTTGTATCTGACGGGCCCATCTCCCAGATTTTGGAGATGGCAAAAAGGATTGAGGCAGATTGGCACGCCACCCGGGGCCGGAAACGGCCAGCAGAGGATCAGGGACGGAGAGGTAGAAATGACCAGCGGCGAGGTGCTGTACCAGAGGGGAGGAGGACAGAGGACCAGCCTCGTCAGGACGTGAGGCAGGAGCCGAGGGAACAGGTGATATTGGCCCCTCCACCTCTTCGGATGCAGGAGATGCCGAGACCCGGGGGAATGGCGTATCCCCCACCAGAGTGCTTCCTTTGTCATCAGATTGGGCACATTCGGAGGAACTGCCCCATGAGGGGGGCACCACCTCCAGCACCTCAGGGCGGCCCACCAGCTCAGCATTACGGAGGCCGAGGACGCGGCCGCGGTCGTGGATACTAGGGGGGAGATCGTAGACAGGAAAGGGAGCAGGTATATGCCTTGGACCTTGCGCAGCCTCGGAATCCGGAGCAGGTCATAGCAGGTACGCTGCAATGCCTCTTTATTTTCATAGAATTTCCCTTTCAATGGTTAAAACTTTGAATCGCACTAGATAGATTAGCAAGGAAAGTAAAACTCACTATAGAACCCTAAGATATCTAATCACCCCAGGTATAGTCTTCATCAACGGCAAGCCTGCCCGCACGCTTTTTGATACTGGAGCTACTCACTCCTTTGTGTCGGAGACGTTCGTAGAAGGACTGAAAGGCGTGGAGCGGTTCACAGGCTCGAGGATGAGGGTGCGACTACCGGATGGATCTGAGCTCCTTACCACGGATCACTGCAATATGGAGGCAGAAATTGGTGGAAAGGCATTCGAGGCTCCAGCGACGATTTTGAAGCTGACGGACTACGACCTGATCCTGGGCATGGTATGGCTGCACTGGAACCATGCCCAGATTGACTGCCAGGCGAAGAGGATCACCGTGAGACACGGGGACTCTTTCATTGTCATCGAAGGTATAAGACCTGCCTCTCGTATACTCTTATCTTCGGTGCAGGTCGTTAAGGCCCATCTGCAGGGAGAGGAGGTCTATCAGATTCTTTTTGAGATGGCGGAAGTTAAGGAGTCGGTGACAGACATCCCGGTGGTGCGAGATTTCGCTGACATCTTTCCAGAGAAACTGTCGGGACTACCTCCACACCGAGTGCAGGACTTTCAGATACAGCTTGTGCCGGGGGGCCAAGCCGGCATCTAGGGCCCCTTATCGAATGTCCCCAAAGGAGTTGGCAGAGTTTCGGACTCAGTTGCAGGAATTGGTTGAGGCAGGATTTGTTAGACCGAGTTCCTCGCCATGGGGAGCACCGGTCCTATTCGTGAAGAAGAAGGATGGGACACTCCGCCTGTGCATCGATTATCGAGCACTAAACAGGCTGACCGTCCGGAATACCTATCCGCTCCAACGGATAGACGAATTGTTCGACCAGCTGGAGGGAGCCCATTATTTCTCAAAGCTGGACTTGAGGTCAGGATACTACCAGTTACGGATCCAGGAGGAGGATATCCCGAAGACGGCCTTCAGTAGCAGATATGGCATGTATGAGTTCACCGTGATGCCCTTCGGGCTCACGAATGCTCGGTCGGCGTTCATGAGTCTTATGAACCGGGTTTTCGAGGCCTACTTGGATGTGTTCGTCATTGTATTCATAGACGACATCCTGATCTACTCTAGGACGGAGGAGGAGCACACTCGGCATCTGGCACTCATTCTGGAGAGGTTGCGGGAGCATCGCCTTTATGCAAAATTCAGCAAGTGTCAGTTTTGGTTGAAGGAGGTGGCCTTCCTAGGCCACATTATCAGCGGAGCCGGGTTGGCTGTGGATCCGGCAAAGATTCGGGCAGTTCGAGATTGGCCGCAGTTGAAGACAGCCACCGATGTACGAAGTTTCTTGGGACTTGCCGGTTACTACCGGAAGTTCGTGGAGGGGTTCTCTCAGATTGCCCTCCCCCTCACATCTTTGACGAAAAAGGAGGCACCTTTCGTTTGGACCCCGCAGTGCCAGCCGGCTTTCCAGGAGCTGAAGGACCGACTCATCTCAGCCCCTATTCTGGCCCTTCCATCTAGAAAGGAAGGATTCCAGGTGTACACCGACGCATCATACCAGGGGATGGGAGCAGTGCTGATGCAGAACGGACACGTCATAGCATATGCCTCCCGCCAGCTGAAGACCCATGAGAAGAACTACCCAGTGCACGACCTTGAGATGGGAGCGGTCGTTTTTGCTCTGAAGGTCTGGCGCCATTATCTTTATGGAGTCCACTGCGACATCTACTCCGACCACAAGAACTTGAAATACGTGGACACTCAGAAGGAGCTGAATATCAGGCAGAGGCGTTGGGTGGAGTTCTTAGCAGACTATCAGTATGAGATGCACTACCATCCAGGGAAGCCAAACGTGGTGGCCGACGCATTGAGTCGGAGAGCTGCCACTTCCGAAGCTGGTCCCCAAGTTATGTCCATGGAGCTAGTCCGGTCATTCAGAGATATGCAAATATCCCTAGTGTCCGAGGATGATCCAGAGCTGTATAGGGAGTATCTGACATCGATGGTGGCCATAGACGATATTCGGGATCGCATTCGGGACGGACAGAGGACAGATGCGTGGGCAGAGCCGATGTTCCGAGCCTTGGAGGAGGGTTCGACAGGAGATTATTCCCTTAGAGATGGTCTGCTACATTTCAGAGGCAGAGTATATATACCCGCAGGAGGCCAGATCCGAGAGGATATTATGACGGAGGCGCATTGCAGCCAATACTCTGTGCACCCGGGGATCACAAAGATGACCGCTGATCTGAAGAAGACGATGTTTTGGCCGGGCATGAAGAAGGACATTACATACTTCGTGACCCACTGCGAGGCGTGTCAGTTGGTGAAGGCGGACTGCAGGAACCCCGCAGGATTATTGCAGCCACTCCCGGTGCCGGAGTGGAAATTTGACAATATAGCTATGGATTTTATACATGGTCTTCCCCGGTCTCGGACGGGGAACGACTCGATCTGGGTGATTGTTGATCGGTTGACGAAGGTGGCCCGCTTTATACCAATCAGGAAAGATGACTCGGTGGGAGTGCTGGTACGGAAGTTCGTGGAGCAGTATGTCCGATATCATGGCGTGCCCCGGATGATAGTGTCAGACCGCGATGGACGATTTACATCCAGGGAGTGGCGGTCAGTGCAGGCATATTTGGGCACCCGATTGACTTTTAGCACGGCCTTCCACCCTCAGACGGACGGGTAGACAGAGCGCACCAACCGGACCTTGGAGGATTTACTACGACTGTGTATACTGGACCGAGGGGAGCCGTGGGAGAAGAAGTTACCGTTGGTCGAGTTCTCCTATAACAATAGCTACCAGTCCAACATCAGGATGGCGCCTTATGAAGCCTTGTATGGAAGAAAATGTAGGACCCCGCTTTCTTGGGTTCAAGACGAGGATCCGAAGGTGTTGGGATCGGATTTTGTTGAAGACACCGAGGCTCAGGTGAGACTGATCAGAGATAGGATGTTGGAGGCGCAGAGCAGACATGCTAAATACTATGATGCCCAGCATCGTCAGGTGGAGTTTCAGGTAGGGGATCGAGTGTTCTTGAAGATCCGGCCCATGCACGGAGTCTCACGGGTGCACGGTCGGAGGAAGAAGCTCAGCCCTAGGTATATGGACCCTTACCGGATCCTGGAGCAGATTGGACCCCTAGCCTACAAGCTAGATTTGCCACCAGAGATGGCAGCTCTACACGACGTCTTCCACATTTCTTCGCTGAGAAGGGCTCTACTACGCCCGGAGCAGCGGATTTTGACCACCGAAGGGTCGGTAGCTTCAAACCGATCTGTTCACTTGGAGACGGTTCGGATCGACGACAAAGGAGTACGGATCTTGCGTCGCAAGAAGATCCCCTTAGTCAAGGTTCTGTGGAGAAATCACGGTCAGGAGGAGCACACCTAGGAACCGCAGGACCTGATGAGGCAAAGATACCCGGAGTTGTTCAGCCAGGTATATCTCACCACCTCTTGGTATACTATAAATTACCTTCTTGTACAAAACCGGTAAGATTAGATAAGGAAAAATTGAGAACCTAGGCATGCGCAGGAAAGTAGGGGCTAATCTTTTGTTTATTGAGGAGATTGCCTTCGTTTATCAAACAAGTAGTAGTTTGAATCCAATAGAAGAAATCGTATGGGATGTTACAAGTTTAATTTATTCCGATAGAAATCCCCGTAGGCTCAACCTCAATTTCGGGGACGAAATTTTTGTTTTGTTTATTGGGATTTGTAACATCCCATTTCCGGCTAGACCCCTAGGAGTCGGTTGGTCGTGACAGAACCCTAGGAAGCCCAAAAATTGAAATAAATCGATCGAGATTTCGGGTCACGGGTTGGTCACGCCCATGACCGACCCGTCACACCCGTGACCTAGGGCGTGACAACTTCGACGATCGTCGATCTCCGTGAGACGATCGTCGAACTTGCAACCCGGGCATGTCACGCCCGTGACCAAGGTGTCACGCCGGTGACCTAGGGCGTGACTCCTTCGACGATCGTCGATCTCTGTGAGCCAATCGTCGAACTTGCAGCCCGGGCATGTCACGCCCGTGACCAAGGTGTCACGCCCGTAACGTAGGGCGTGACTCCTTCGACGATCGTCGATCTCCGCAAGACAATCGTCGAAATTGAAACTCGGGCCTGTCACGCCCGTGACCTAGGTGTCACGCCCGTGACCTAGGTGTCACGCCCGTGACCTAGGGCGTGACCACCCTTCGACGACCGTCGATCTCAGTTCGACGATCGTCGACCTCAGAATTGTCACCCGGGCCTGTCACGCCCGTGACCTATGTGTCACGCCCGTGACATTGGCCGAAACGACGGTTCACGCCCGAAATTATCCTAACACACGTGGTAATAAATGCTGGTGTGGGAAGTTACACCAGGAGTAAATTACGGGCTATTTTTCCTTCTGTAATTATATAATAAAGGAGGAAATGTTGGTTCAATAGGAATCGACCTGACAAACACCTGTTCATCTTCCACCATTTCCGATCCCTTCACTGTAACTGAAAGGTTATTAAGGGGAGCCTTCATGACCATTAAGGCTTTACCCTTTCACCTCCCCACTTGCTGACTTATAAAAGCCCACTTGGAGCAAGAGGAGAAGTTTACACGCTCAATCAAATGGATCAGATCTTTGTTCTTGCTGTAGGAGGAGTTCGGCTACGCCACCACTGCGCCATGGCACCCCGTCGTTCATCTCACCTCCAAACCGCGAACAAGGTCATCCTCTGCTTCTTCTTTCATGGGTAGATCTTAGGATTCTTAGAAAGGAAGTTCGCGATCAACGGAGCCGGGCCCATCTCTCGTTTTCATGGAAAACCATGAAAAAATGTATTCTTGAGTTCGCCGGAAACCGCCACCTCCGGCGGCCAAACCACTCCCGACCGATAGCTATCGCCTCAACGGAGGTGGTGGTGGTGGTGGCTGGCCAGGGATGTGACCGAACTGCCGGCGATGGATCATGGAAAGCTTACAGGAAAAATGGTTTTCTGAGTTCTGTTTTCGGGTTCATGTAGAAGATGAACAGTAAAATCAATTTTATAATTTATAAACTAAGTATATAATACATAGAGGAAAGATATATTATCTGAGTATATTTTGAGGCTGTGAAATGAGGCGTTTAGAGGCCGTTTTAGGAAAAATGAACAGTCACGAAAGGTTTAGCCCTTCGAGTCTAGATTGAATTTAAAATTGGTTTCAACTCGTTTGGGTAAGCGGTTCGGCCGCAGCATGCGTTATAGTGGGGGCTGTACCTAGAGTTGGGCAGAAATTAAAATGGATGCCCACTCTTCGTCCCTTGTCCAAATGACCTGAAATTTGGGCAGGGGGTTAACCTTAGATATACCTAACGGCAGACCAAAAATGGGAAATTTTGGAGAAACTTTGCCTAAAGTTTTTGTTTTAATTTAATAAACTTAGAGGAATTTATTTAAGTGGTCAAATGACCTCCAAACCCTTCCAAATTTTGGTGAGTTGTCCCTGGCTATTAAACCTAGGACTGTACAAAATTCCAACTGATTTGGAGGAGTTTTGGGTGGGAAACCTTCTACCCTTAACTAGGCATTAGTGAGACATCCTTTAGTAAAAAGTGCACTAAGAGTTTGGAAAGGTCAAATCACCTCAATAGAGGCTGATATTCTGACCCCTGACTTAGAAGGGTGTTATAACCTGCTTGGAGAAAAATGGTGAAGTTTAGGGTTGATTTACCCTAGATCCAAGCTCAAACCCTAAATGAAGGGTTTTGAGGGTTGTGAAGGACATGGGGGCAATTGCTTTTGTATTGCCTTGAAACTCTGTAGAGTTGACAAAAGCTTGATAAGAATCGTCTGAATGTAATCTTGGAGAATTTGGAGACAAGTAGATACCTTAAAACCGTAACCTTAGTATTAGGGTAAAATATCAAATAGGTAAAATCAGTCACTAAACCTTACCTAAAAGCTGTGAAATCCGGGTAGAGTGAGTTTTGAATCAGGTAGAACTTATAGCAATTTTTCTGGAATTTTATGTTGATTATTGCTAGCACTTCATTTGTAAAGCTTGCTAAGGCCTTAAATGATGATTTAATTATTTAGAAATTTCTGTTCATTGAAACCTCATGGAATCTTGGAGGTAAATGTTTTTGGTCAGAATAGTTACCCCTGAATTTTTGTATGATTTTTAGTTGAGTAAATCTAGTACTTGATTCACATATGTCAGAAAGGGGTTTTATTGTTTAAAAATTAATTATAGATAATATACTTGCTGGAAAATTATGAAACCTGGCCAATGTTATTTTGATGGTCTTATCTGCTTAGTATAATTAATATACAATTTTTGGATGTATATTTTCTGTACTTGCTTCATAAATAACCAAAGATCGAGATTATTTCTAAAAAATTTTTAGTGCCCTTTTGATGATAGAAAAATTATGATACTTTGGATTTACCATATTGGGATAACATAATATTTATAATAATTTTTCTGGACATCTTGCATGATTACTTAGGGTAGTTCATGTTCAATCTGGTAACCCTTGGGACTTTCGGGGAATTTAATTAAATATCAGATAAATTAGGAAAATTACCATTTTCTGGATTTAGGCTAGTTATATCACGATAAGTCTCCAATAAATAAATTAGTGCATCTGGATGAGTATTGGATCACTGCATAACCGGTTCGACATGTAGTCTAGGTCGATCTGCATATAGCAAATTTGTGAATTGCGATAGAACATGATCTGAGGAAGTCATTGGGGTTAATCATTTTGTCTGGATGGACAATTGTGGATGAATTCACGATAGGATGGTATGAAGAGTAGAGAGAAGTAGTGATAGCTAGAGTTAAGAGGTGCTCGGGTTCGGCGAAAGATCGCCTTTCCCGAAGAGAGGAAGGTTAAAAATCACCCTAGGATAGTCTATCGTAATATGAGAAGGGAATCGGGTTAAGGGAGATCAACCAATAACAATAAGTGCCTTGCGAAAGGGAACTTCGGGCCGTAATGCCACCGTCTTGGTTCCTAGTGCCCCTTGAGAGCCCTTCACGGGGAATACCAGGGGCAGTCCTGGGCTAACGTAAACTGTAATAACAAACTGACAAGAGTAACTTAGTAACTATGGGCTGCACCTTTCACAAACACTGTTGGCACAGGAATATTGATGGGAGCTTCGGCTCGGTTGGTTTGGAGACGGACATTTTGGTCCGGGGAGCTTCGACTCGGTTGGTTTGGAGACGGACGTTTTTGTCCGGGGAGCTTCGGCTCGGTTGATTTGAAGATGGACGTTTTGGTCCGGGGGCTTTGGCTCGGTTTTTGTGTGTTTACGATTAAACTTGCATGTGCATAAAATAGGAAAAGTTAAGGTGGTGGGTTTTCGATATCGGGGAGTTCGATTGCACCGACACCGATATCGTTGACTCGGCGAGGTGATTAGCCCTTCGCCAACAGAAGTCCGGTGCGCCAGCCGGTAAGAGTATGCAGGCATCTGCTTAGTGCACCAAGCGTTGAGGCGTACGATAGGTCAGACTAGTGGTGCTTTTACTGGTTTTGAGGTGGGCGAGGCCCAACCCACCGCTTCCGTCCGCCACTACGGAGGTATCCTGGGAGGTAACGGCTCCGAAAGGGGGAACTAAAGGTCTGTGTGCACAGAGTCGGGTGTGTGAGTTGCACTTGCATGTTTCATCATACCCACATGCATGTCATAGCATAATCGATTCATTTAACCCTGACACCTAAAGTATAAGTGGTATGGGACGCTTATACATTAGGACCTGCTCAACGACCCCTTGGTCTATAGGCTTGTGTGGGCAAGTTTATAAATCAAAGGTTAATTTCAATATATATACATGCTGTTGTTTGATAACCGTCACCCCAACGTATAAGTGGTATGGGACACTCTATACGATGGGAGCCTTGCAGAAGATCCCTTGGCTTATGCGCTTTCGTACATAAGTTAAGGTTACCTTTCTTACTTTCTGTTTTCTGTCATATTATTATAGAATTTGCTAGATTAGTTCCGCTGCCATCTGTTTCTTGATTAATCTCTACCTTCATGTCCTTCCCTTTCTTCCTCTCCGCTTGGTACTTAGGAGCCATGGGGGAAGGGGTAGGGGATGATAGGGCTTAGTCTTTATGACTAAAGGTTTTCGAACCGCATCATTTAGGGGATCGTGGAGCCCAGCATGGAGGAGCAGCCCCAGAGATCGGTGCGCCTGGAGATGGGGCAGTCTAGCTCCGGAGTTCATACAGCCGGGACCGTGAGTCTCGACCCTGAGTAGTTTCTAGTTTTGCTTCCGCATTGAGTGATATTGTAGTGAGGACATGATGTATCGGGCATAAGCCCGCATTTATAGTACTCTGATTATCGTTATTCTGTGGACACTCCCTTCATGGAGATTTTATTTTATATACATATGATTATTATTGTGGACTGCATTGCTCTTACTTCAATTATTGTGCTACCTTTCTGTGATCGAATTGGCCGGCTGAATCGGCGCCTTGTGGTGATGACCCTTCAGGACGTGAAGGTGTCACCGCAAAGCGGCGACTCTGGGCCTAAGACCTCGGGTTTTAAAAGAAAAAAAAACGGGGGGTCTTACATGCCCTTCCCTTTGGAATGGGCGCTCTAGAGTTCTACTTAAACCCCAAACCTCTCTTATCTTTTTGAGAGGTGAAGGAGTCTATCAGTGGTAGAGCTGTTTTGGGCTTGAAAAATTAAGCCACAAGCTTCCTCTCCTTGAGGGGCTTCTCTTCAAGATCCATAATGATCTTGTTCTTCTAGCTAATGGTGCCAATTTGGATAATTGAGATTATCTTCAACTTGCTGACTTCTCTCCTCATCTGAGCTAGTAAGGGTGCCAACTCAGGCAACATGAAACCAGCTCTCTGAAGAGAGGCAATCTCCTCAGCTTGTCTCTTGGCAAGCCTTTTTCTCTTCTTCAGAGCTTCCAGAATTACACCATACTTGTCAATCAATTGATTGACATCATCTTAAGATTCTGATCCATCATCTTCACTGGAGGAAGTGGATGCTTCAGAGTCTGAGCCAGACTCGTTGACAAAGAGAGAGTTAGGGATATAGTATACCTCATCAGGAATTGAATTGTCCTGATTATCTTCAATTAGGGCCATGAGACTAAACTCATCATCCTCTTCAAAGTAACTATCAACATAGGAAAGTTGGGCCCTTATGCTTGATGAGCCAACTAGATGATCAACTTCTACTTTAATGGAGATGAGACTAATATAGGCCTCCTGTTGGGTCCATTGATCCCAATGTCCTGGATTTGAAGAAGACCTAGCAAACAATGTATACACATGTGGTTATATAATTTGTGCTCAAGTTTAGTGATTGCAGGATGTCCTAGTAATGATGATGGGATAGGTAGCCTAAGTGGCTATGCCAGGTAAATTATTACTAAATATGTGGATATACAGAAACCTGCCTAAGTTTATAGGAATTAAGTGAAGGTTACTCACTCAATGCCAGATGACTTATAGCGCTGAGTGGAGCCTATATAGTCAAAGTCAAAGAAGTGGCAAGCTGAGAAAGTGGCTAAGTACACAGGCATTGAGTGAAGTCAATTCACTCAAAGCTATACAACAAAAGACTGTGAGACAAGCTCAATCATTCAAAGCCACATAAAATCTGTGATGAAATTTGACTAAGTCCACAGGCATTGAGTGAGACAATCTCACTCAACACCATTTATTAAAGCATTGACTGTATCTCATTCAGTCAGGACTTGTGTTTTCAGGCACAGAAATTTTGCTAAGTCCAAATGTGTTGAGTGTAGCTTACTAACTCAATGCTAGATAACAGAAGAAAGTCTGTTAAGTAGTTTGTCGTTGAGTGGAGCTTACTCACTCAATGCCAAGTAGAAGAAAGCATGGCTAAGGAAAAAAGCATTGAGTGAGGCGTGCTCACTCAACACTCTCAACGCCATACATACAGAAGAGTCTAAAAAATAAGCTAAGGCAAAAAGCATTGAGTGAGGCTCGCTTACTAAATGCTATCAACGCCTATTGGCAAAAGGTTTTGAAAGTTGTAAGTTGTCTACCTAAATCACCTAGAGGGGGGTGAATAGGTGAGATGTGCGTCTAATGCGGAATAAAAATTTTAGAGACCTAGCACAAGCAATCAAGCAACCATAGAAGGACACAAAAGATTTATAGTGGTTCCCCGATCTTGGGTACGTCCACTTTCCTCACCGATCTAGCAAATCATTAGACTCGGCTACTCCACTATCTCGGATTGCAAACCAATCCTACACCTCGGAACCATGTTCCTACAAAACTCGATCCAAACGGATCTACACTCGGAAGATACAAACTTCCTACCACTCGGAGCACAACGCTCCTACACTCGGAGAATAATCTCCTACAAGATTTACAAATAGATATGAAAATACAAGCATAAACTTTCTCAGATCTGCAAGAAATAAGTCTTTAGGTCTTCTTCTTGAAGTTGCGGGCCTTTCAGAATTGTTGAAGAAGACTAGTAGATCTGACCTGAGAAATTCTTGAATCTACTCGATCAAGGAAGAAAGAACGTTTCCTGAATCAGTAGATCTTCTAGATCGAAAGGATGAGGATTGATCTTGACGAGAGCAGTGGCAGCGGCTTCAAGATGTCGAGCTTGAGAAGGGATCGGCCGAACCAGAGCTTTTTGGAAAGTACAAGATCCGCTTATTAATTTCTCTTAATCCTTCTTAGGGTTATGTCTTAGTGACAAGACCTTATATTGGATATCTCTTAACGATTGGAAATATCATTAATAATGACACGTGGACCAATCCTGTTGGGTTATTTGAAATTCCGGCCGTTCTGAACTTGGAAGAAATTTTCTGGAAAAAATCCGACTTAGTTCTCGAGAAGTGATTATAGTTCTCGAGAACTATGAACTGAGTTTTCGAGAACTATAGAGACTACTCAAAAACTAATTTCTTTAGGAAGGGTTGGACTTCTCGAAAACACCAGAGTATTGTTCTCGAGAACTAATTTACTTCTCGAGAAATAATAGAGGATTTCTCGAGAACTTGAGATTAGAGAAATTTTTGTTTCTGAACTTCTCGAGAACCAAGGGAATACTTCTCGAGAACTAAATTGACTTCTCGAGAACTTATAGAGGACTTCTTGAGAACTTTATTTAAAATCAACTTTTTATTGAATTTCTGAACTTGAGAATCAAAGGAATACTTCTTGAGAACTAAATTGACTTTTCGAGAACTTATAGAAGACTTCTCGAGAACTTTACTGACTTCTCGAGAACTTAACTTAGAGAAATTCTTGAACTGTCCTGACTTCTCGAGAAGCAGAGTCTGAGCTTCTCGAGAACTATACCATACTTCTCGAGAACTCTGAGATTACTTCTCGAGAACTGGACTTAGAAAGTTTTTCAAGAACTTTAGAGAAAATTTCCTTCTGGTACTATCTCCATCCTTTGCTCCCAATGTTTGAACATAAAGTGTATCCCAATTGAGAGGCTACACATGAGTCAACACTTTGGATCACCTAGTGAGGGATTACACTGAATAGTCATGTGTTCCTTACCTACTGTAGAGTGACATTAGTCTACACTTAGCACTGAGAATCTGCAAACATTCAACTAGAACAAGGATATCAAATACAAATTAATTCATCTTAGTTCAAGGGTGACTTCATGCAAATCTGGGTTATTGTGGATGCAATACCCAACAATCTCCCCCTATTCGTAGAAGTCAGAACCCTCTACACTAAGGTGAATTATTATAATAAATAAAGAACATGAAGGAATAAAAGTAAGAATAAATGCACAGACAGATTATTAGAAAGCATAATTAAGCAAAACTAGGAAATGTTATATATATCAATAATGTTTTAAAAATTAGTCAACATCCATTTCCTCAAAATTTCTCAACACAATGACATCATGATCATCCTTTGCTTTGCTGTTGCCTGTCTTGCTTTTCCTGCGCCTCCTTTGATAACTGAAAGGCTTTGGATAGTACCTTGGAGGCTTGGGAAGAGCTTTAGGATTATTCTTTCCATATTCTCTGTCATAAATTCTCCTTTTGGTCAGGGATTTTTCATATAACTCCCACTCAACTGAACTGTAGTGCAGATGTCTATTCTCATTAAAGTCCATGACAAGTTTAAGAGTTTCAAGAATCAGAGCTTTGGAAGTTGGGCTCCAAACTTCAGCAAATTCTTTTTCTTCTCTCTTCTGCCTCTGGCTGGGGAACTGATCTGCTAGCAAAAGGACCTTCCCCATACTTCATTTTCTTGGGGATGTGAACCTCTGGTAGATCTTGAGGAATCACATCATCCCAAACATGGGAATAGGAAGCTGGAGGAGGTTCCTGATCTTCTGGCCTGGGAGAGAATGTAGGAAATTGAGATTGAGGCAATTGGCTAGACTCACCTTTAGCAAGAGGATTTAAATGATGAGGAATCACATTGGGGTCTGCCTGAAAATATTGAAAGATTTGATTATGCATCCATACAACTGTATTATAAGTATGGAATTTTACTGATTGAATCTGTTCTAAAACACTTTTATTGATCTCAGTTACTTTTTAAGTCCAAAGAGTTTTGGCATCAGTAGTAAGCTTTTCAACTTGTTCTTTTACTATGCTCTCCCCCTTTCTGATTTCTACAGTTAGGTTTGCTATCGCATCTTCCTTGAATGTACCAACTTCAGTGCATACCTTCATGACATTTTCTTCAGCTCTCTTGTCTAATTGGATCTGATTGTTTGCTAGAGTGATAGATTGTTCCATTACTTGACCAATACTGGTAATTGTGTGATCTATTTCTTTGCCCCCAATTCTGAATAACTCTTTCAGTAGGTCAGTATTGGCTTGGATCTCAGCAAAACCTTTGCTCATTTCTTTTCTAGGGAAGTTACCTATTTCTGAACAGTCTGAAGTGATTAATCAAAATGTTTCCTCTGTGCAGCTAGCATTTCTTCAATCCTTGACAGAATATCCGAGTTTACTATTACAGCAGCAACAGCAGTAACAGGAGCAGGAGTGATGGAGACAGTAGGAACTAGAGGGGCCCCTGATAAAGCAGTAGTAGCAGGGGTGTCTTGCCATTGAGGCAGTTATTCTATGACAATAGAGCTCTTGGCTCTTACAGTTTTGAATGATATATCTTCCTCTTCATCAACAAACTTGGGAAGAGAGAAGTCAAGATTCTTAAGAGGAGCTTCCACCTCCTCAGGAGCTTGCACATCCTCTTCAAATAGAAGGATGGTTTCTAGTGGAGTTGAATCTTTTCTTGGAGAGGGAGAAGGAGTAGCTTGGGATCAGGGTTCTTTGTATGGGTATTCTAGGAGATCTTTTGGGAGAGGAGGAAGATGGCCCTCTAAAGAGAGTTCCTCTATCATCTTATCTATAGCCTCATTGGTGTCTTTGAGAACTTCTTGTGCTGGAAGATCTGACCAGGTTTGAACTGGAGAGTTTGTCATGGGGCTTCTGAATGGAGAAGGTGCTGGAGAAGTAGGAATTCTGATAACTGGGGCAGACTGTGCAGGCTCCCCTTCAGCTGCTACACTAGATGGTTAAGCAGCATGATGTGGAGGAGGAGATGGGTTCTTGACCTCTGAGACAGAAGCTCCAACTTCCTTAGCTAACTGTCTTTGGTTCTTCAGTTTTAGCTCCCACCTCTGGATGGAGGTGAAAGAAATCTTTTTTAGGTGATGAACTGGGGTACCTTTGCAGAGTTTGAAGGTGACTGGATCAATCTCACTCAGAAGTAAAGAGATTATCCTGGCAAATTTGGGTTCTTGGATACTGTCTCTGATCATCTCAAACACCATCATTCTTGGATACTGTTTTGCACCACAGTGTTTTTCCAATAATATCTGCAAGAAGTTTCCCTACATCATTTAGAAGATTTCTCCTTAGGGAGATGTATTCCTCAGGAATTCCACAGAAAGAATAGGTTCTGGCATAATCTTTTGGAGTTAGGTCGTCTTCCTCATCAACAATAGGCATTTTCAGAAGCTTGGAAATCCTGTGCTTGTCAAGCTTGATTTTGATCCCTTTAACATTGTCTTCAAAACTGTTCCATTCCTCCTTACCTTAGCATTCCTGAAAAATTCCTCGATATCTGGAAAAACTATCTTGATGGGCGCAGAGAGAACGAACATTAATCCGGCCGTTTCCAGAAGAATCGCAAGTTCTACAAATCGTCAGAAATGTCAACCAGTCCTTCGACGACGAGTTCGCTGCCGATGCGAATCTTGGAACTGTGAGCCATTGACGCCGACGGTGGCAACGAACGGAGCGGGGAACAGCGGCGGAGACGGAGCTTTCATTCGGCGGAAGATGAAGAGTTGCGAGAGGAATGTTTGAAATGGCGGTTGATTTAGGATTCTAAAATATTATAGAGATATATATTTTCCTAGTAACGTTAATTATATGCCTTATTAGTCTTAGGTTAGGGCAGAAATCAAGAATTTTGCGAAATAAGAGTTAAGAAGTATCGGCAGAAGGACGGGCCAGCTATCGAAAGGTAGGTTATACTCTTTGAGAAGTGGCCAACAGTTTTTGAGAAGTAAGAAAGTTCTCGAGAACTGGATTTCAGAGTTCTCGAGAGATAGACTGACTTCTCGAGAACTAGTTCTCGAGAACTTATGATGGACTTTTCGAGAAGTTTAAGTATTTCTCGAGAACTTAAGATACTTTTCGAGAGCTAATTTCTTCCTCTCGAGAAGTGTACTTAGGTTTTTCGAGAAATGACTTTTACTTTTTGAGAAGTAAAGTAGGTTTTCGAGAACTGCCTTCCACTAGGTAAATTCTAACCTTTTAGGAGTATCCTCGATTCTTGAGCCTTTAAACTGATCACTTTGGTCTAATCCTCCTTGTTCAGCAACCCAAGTTCAGTTTTGAAGAAATTGAACTTGGTCTCGTCTAGCGGCTTTGTGAAAATATCTGCAACCTACCGATCTGTTGGCACATACTTCAGATCCACATCCCCTTGCTCCACATGCTCCCGGATGAAGTGGTATCTCAGCTCGATGTGCTTTGTCTGGCTGTGAGAAATTGGGTTGTTTGCGATTGTGATTGCGCTGGAGGAGTCACAAAATAATGGAATGTCCTTGACCTTCATATTGTAATCTTCTAGCTGGTTCTTTAGCCAAAGCAACTGTGCAAAACAACTACCGGCAGAAATGTATTCTTACTCGACCGTTGAGATTGCGACACAGTTTTGCTTTTATGCTACTCCAAGAGATAAGCCTTCTTTCTAGGAATTGGAAAGTCCCAGAAGTGCTTTTCCTGTCGTCTTTTCTTCCTGCGAAATCTACATATGAAAATCCAATCAGTTCACTATCATTACTTCTTGGGTACCATAAGATAAGATTTGGTGTACCTTTAAGGTATCTCAAAATTCGCTTCGCAGCAATATAGTGAGATTCCTTAGAGTTCACCTGGAATCTAGCGCATACACATGTTGAGAACATTATATCTGGTCTACTTGCGGTAAGATAGAGCAAGGACCCAATTATGCTTCTGTACTTGGTTTCATCAAAAGGTTTCCCTTTCTCATCCTTATCCAGAGACATAGCTGAGGCTATTGGAGTCCTCATAGAGGTTGCATTCTCCATTCTGAATTTCTTAAGTAGCTCTTTTGTGAACTTGGTATGTGAGATGAAGATTCCATCCTTAGATTATTTCACTTGAAGCCCTAAGAAATACTTCAGCTCTCTTATACTGCTAATTTCAAACATCCCTTGCATAAGTTTAGAAAACTTCTTGTAGAGGTTGTTATCCGTAGAGCCAAAAATAATGTCATTGACATAGATTTGCACTAGCAAAATCTTGCCATTTATTTCGCTAAGAAATAATGTCTTGTCTATCTTTCCTCTTGTGAACTTGTTCTCAAGAAGAAAGCTAGACAGCGTCTCATACCAAGCTCGAGGAGCTTCTTTAAGACCATATAACGCTTTTTGCAGTAAATAAACATGATTCGGAAAAGTTGAGTCAACAAAACCTGGCGGTTGCTCTACATACACTTCTTCCTTTATGTCACCATTCAGGAAGGCGGATTTTACATCCATCTGATAGACGGTAAAGCCCTTAAATGCAGCATAAGCAAGGAATAACCTGATCGCCTCCAGTCTTTCCACTGGAGCATACGTTTGATCGAAGTCGATTCCTTCTTCTTGACGATAGCCCTTGGCAACGAGTCTGGCTTTGTTCTTTATAATAGTTCCTTCTTCGTCCATCTTGTTCTAGTAGACCCATTTTGTCCCGATGACGTTCTTACTCTTGGGTCTAGGAACAAGTGTCCAAACTTTGCAACGTTTGAACTAATTTAACTCTTCTTCCATGGCTAAAATCCAGGATGCATCCGAGTTTGCTTCCTCGAACTTCTTAGGTTCAACCTGTGATAGAAAACTTAAGAATAAATTCTCATTAGTTGTACCTCGACGAGTTCTGACACCATCCCGGGGATCTCCTATGATCTGGTCAAAGGGATGATCCTTCAGGTGTCTGAGCTCTAGAGTCCTTGCATCTGGGATCTCCTCAGCCACTGCGGTTGCATCTTCAGCTGGGATGAATTCTTCATCTTGATCATCTACCTCTCCAATCAGGGTTGTAGAGGTGATCTTGATTAACTTTTCATCTTTATCTTCAGTAGGTTCATCCAAGCTGAGTTCCTTTATCTTTGTACCTGCATCTTCAATTAGCACACTAGAAGAGTTGCTTTGTAGAAAACTCGTCTCATCAAATACAATGTGTATCGATTCTTCTACCACCAGAGTTTTTCTATTAAATACTCTATAGGCCTTACTATGGATACTATAACCTACAAAAATACCTTCAAAGCTTTTCTCGCTAAACTTAGTAGTGTGATACTTGCCGTTGTTAAGTACGAAGCACTTACAGCCAAAGATTCTAAAATATGAAATGGTCGGTTTCCTGCCTTTTAGAAGTTCGTAAGTAGTCTTATCATGGTTCTTGTTGATGAGTGCTCGATTTTGCACGTGAAAAGCGGTGTTGACGGCTTCATCCCAGAAGTACTCTTGAAGTGAGGCATCACTCAACATAGTCCGGCAAGCCTCTATGAGTGTTCTGTTCCTTCTCTTAGCTACTCAATTTTGCTGTGGAGTGCGAGGAGAGGAAAACTCATGAAAGATACCTTGACTTTCACAGTATTCTGTCATGGCCCTAGACTTGAATTCCGTTCCATTGTCACTTCTGATTTTGACTACGGAGCAGTTGTATTCATTCTGGACTTGCCTAACAAAATTAGTGAAAATATTAAAGGTATCTGACTTGTGTTTCAGAAAAAACACCCACGCAAAGCGCGAGTAATCATCCACAATAACCAACGTATATTCCTTACCTCCCAAACTTCTAACTTGCAGTGGACCAAACAAGTCCATATGAAGAAGCTGTAAGCTTCTATCAGAATCCTTGCCTATAATGCTTTTAAATGAACTCCTTGTTTGCTTGCCTTTTATACAGGCATGACAAGGGCTGTCCTTAATGCACTTGACATTAGGGGCATCACGTACTAAGTTTTGAGAGAATAGTTTATTTATAGTTTTGAAATTAATATATGCTAGTCTCATGTGCCATTGGTCAGCAAGAGATGCACTACTTTTTGCTAAAAGACATACTGGTGTAGAGGAGTCAATACAGATGAAGTTTAAACGGAAAATATTTCTGCTTCGAGTGCCTGATAAAATAGTTTCCATGTTGTCAACCGATTTTATCAAACACTTGTCAGCAAGGAATTCAACCACGAATCCTTTATCGCATAGTTGGCTTATGCTGATGAGATTGTGTTCCAATCCTTCAACATAGGCTACATCCGAAAAGGATAAGTTACCGTTAGTAATCATATCGTAGCCTTTCGTAATTCCTTGGTCTGAACCTCCAAAGATGACCTTTGGTCCGTTCAATACCGGTGAAAAGTTCTAGAGTAGGCTACTTGTCTCGGTCATGTGCCGCGAACATCCACTGTCCAAATACCAGATTGGCGTTTTAATGGCCTTTGGGCGTACCTCCAATTATAATCACTTAGCCTTAGGAACCCAAACACGTTTGGGTCCTTGGTCTCGAGTTAGAGTACTCCCCCTACGAGTATTAGCCTCATGAGCGGTCATTCTCACATTACTAACTTGAGGAGTCGTAGCATTTTTATGATTGAACCAACAATCTATGGCAACGTGACCAACTCTACCGCAGCACCAACTGTCGAATATGTTGTATCTCTGCCTTATGATCTCCTTCTTGACCTTCTTGAGAGGAGGTCCTGCAGGGGTAGCATCCTTGGAGACAGAAGCTTCATGGTGGTGGCAACTACATGAAGTCTTCTCCTTCATAAGCTTTTCCACAACAGATTTTACCTTTGGTGCCTTCTTGATGTTATGACCATGAGCATAAGGTCCATAACTCTGAAGTTGAATCTCTTCATAAGGTGCCTTGAAGGCACTCTCGCCAAAGTCACGAGGGCGAGTCCAACCTTGGTACCTTGACTTAGGCTTCTCTGGGATCGGCCTAGTGAAGTGTCCATAGCTGGACTCAAAGTCGAATTCGTTCGTAGGAAAGATAAATTTCTTGAACGAGACTGGCTCCAAAGGAGCTTTCCCTTTTTCCTCGGCCAAGGCCTTCTTGGCATCCTTATTCTTTCTCTTGGCCTTCCTTCTCCTAGAGGATTTACTAGGAGCACCTTTGTGGCCTAGACTAGCACCCTTGCCCTTAGCTGAGAATTCAGAAATCAGAGGAAGTACAGTCTTAGGCTTAGAGAAATCTTCTACAAGTTTATTTTCAGCCGAGAGTTGTTCCTCCAACTCCTTGATGATTTTCTCCTTAAGGTCAAGGTGCTCAAGAGCCTTGTTATATTCTTCAATAGATTTATTGAAGTCTTCCTTGAGAGAGTCAGTCTTTGAGACTTCTTCTCTTAAGGCGCTCTCTGTAGCTTTTAGAGACTTTATCTCTTTAGCCTGAGTTTTCACGACTCGGCGACATTTGTCGTAAGCCTCGAGTAACTCCTTATATTGTCCCATGAGTTCAGATTCATCCTCAGAGGGATAGCCCTCTTGCTCATCATCATCATCAGATTCTGAAAGAGGGGTGTGAGATTTTACCTCCCCAGTGAACGAGGACTTGTTCATCATCAGTTGGAGCCATTAGCCCAAAGTAGGCTTCTTCCGCTTCTGCACTAGACTCAGATGAGTCGAATTCACTGAGGGTTTTGCCCTTCTTGGCCAACAGGCCCTTTTCTGTCCTCTTTTTACTGTAGGACTTCTTCTCTTCTCTTTTGCCACCATCTTTCTTTTTGTGGGGGCAATCCGCAATGATGTGACTTGGCTTATTACAGAAATAACAAACAATGTCAGTTGAATAATGTTTATTCGGTTTAGAACCATACCTGTCGTGGCTGCTTTAGCCTTTTATGTGGCGATGACCATCATTTCTTGATCTCTTATAGGAGGCATCCTTGCCTCTCCATTGCTTCTTCTGGTTCAAGAATTTCTTGAATAGCCTTGAGAGTAGAGAGAACTCTCCATCAGATAGCTCTGAGCCAGAGCATCTTGGCTCAGATGATTCTTCTTCATCAGCTTCAGGAGCTGGGGCAGGAGAGCTAGCCTTTGTCTTCCTTGAGCTATCTGCCTTTAGAACGACAGACTTCTCCTTGGATGCAGACCTACTCATCTCTTCTTCTGCTTTTCATGAGTTGATTTGGAGCTCGTAAGACATAAGCTTTCCGAATAGATTCTACGGGTCCGTCTCGGCTAACCTTCCTAACTCCCGAATGGCGCATACCTTATTATCACATTCCTTGGTTAGGGATCTTAAGAATTTTTCATTCAGTTCCCCATTTGTGAAAACTCGGCCATAAACTCTTAGGCCGTTAGCTATCTTTAAGAAGTTCTCAAAGGTATCGGCTATGGCTTCCTTGTGACCTTGCCTGAAGGCTTCATACTTCTGATTTAGAAGGGATCTCCAATCATCCCTAACTTCTTCAGTGCCTTCCATTAGAGTCACTAGGGATTGCCACATCTCCTTGGTAGACTGACAATGAATCAGATTTTGCAGCATCGAGTCATCGACTGCACTTGCTATAATATTTTTTGCTTTCTTGTCCAGGGAGACAAGTGCAATCTCGTCCTTATCCAAGTCCATCAACTTCTTTGGGACTTGTCTGATTGGATCTATTGTAGATGCAATCATAGGAACATACGGACCTTCTTCAACAATCATGAAGATCCGAGGGTCCACTGCTTCAATGAAAAGTTTAACTCTTTCCTTCCACATAGGAAAATTGTTCTTGGTGCATATAGGGAGCTTAGCAAAATCCTTGGTCTCACATAGGTAAATTGTTCTTGGTGCATATAGGGAGCTTAGCAAAATCCTTGGTCATACTCATGCTTGATACTTCTCTAAAGACAACTTGGGAAGGATCAGATCAAGGTGTTAACCTTTTAACGATCAACCTCCCTCTGATACCATTTGAAAGTTGTAAGTTGTCTACCTAAATCACTTAGAGGGGGGTGAATAGGTGAGATGTGTGTCTAATGCGGAATAAAAATTTTAGAGACCTAGCACAAGCAATCAAGCAACCATAGAAGGACACAAAAGATTTATAGTGGTTCCCCAATCTTTGGTGCGTCCACTTTTCTCACCGATTTAGCAAATCACTAGACTCGACCACTCCACTATCTCGGATTACAAACCAATCCTACACCTCGGAACCACGTTCCTACAAAACACGATCCAAACGGATCTACACTCGAAAGATACAAACTTCCTACCACTCTGAGCACAACGCTCCTACACTCGGAGAATAATCTCCTACAAGATTTACAAATAGATATGAAAATACAAGCATAAACTTTCTCAGATCTGCAAGAAATAAGTCTTTCGGTCTTCTTCTTGAAGTTGCGGCCCTTTCAGAATTGTTGAAGAAGACTAGTAGATCTAACCTGAGAAATTCTTGAATATACTCGATCAAGGAAGAAAGAACGTTTCCTGAATCAGTAGATCTTCTAGATCGAAAGGATGAGGATCGATCTTGATGAGAGCAGTGGCAGCGGCGGCTTCAAGACGTCGAGCTTGAGAAGGGATCAGCCGAACCAGAGCTTTTTGGAAAGTACACGATCCGCTTAATAATTTCTCTTAATCCTTCTTAGGGTTATGTCTTAGTGACAAGACCTTATATAGGATATCTCTTAACGGTTGGAAATATCATTAATAATGACACGTGGACCAATCCTATTGGGTTATTTGAAATTCCAGCCGTTCTGGACTTGGAAGAAATTTTTTGGAAAAAATCTGACTTAGTTCTCGAGAAGTGATTATAGTTCTAAAGAACTATGAACTGAGTTTTTGAGAACTGTAGAGACTTCTTGAAAACAAATCTCTTTAGAAAGGGTTGGACTTCTCGAAAACACCAGAGTATAGTTCTTGAGAACTAATTTACTTCTCGAGAAATAATAGAGGACTTCTCGAGAACTTGAGCTTAGAGAAATTTTGTTTCTGAACTTCTCGAGAACCAAGGGAATACTTATCGAAGACTAAATTTACTTCTCGAGAACTTATAGAAGACTTCTCGAGAACTTTACTTAGAATCAACTTCTGATTGAATTTCTGAACTTAAGAATCAAAGGAATACTTCTCGAGAACTAAATTGACTTTTCAAGAACTTATAAAAGACTTCTCGAGAACTTTACTGACTTCTCGAGAACTAAACTTAGAGAAATTATTGAACTATCATGACTTCTCGAGAAGCAGAGTCTTAGCTTCTCGAGAACTATACCATACTTCTCGAGAACTCTGAGATTACTTCTCGAGAACTGGACTTAGAAAGTTTTTCAAGAACTTTAGAGAAAATTTCCTTCTTGCCCTATCTCCATCCTTTGCTCCCAATGTTTGAACATAAAGTGTATCCCAATTGAGAGGCTACACATGAGTCAACACTTTGGATCACCTAGTGAAAGATTACACTGAATGGTCCTGTGTTCCTTACCCACTGTAGACTGACATTGGTCTACACTTGGCATTGTGAATCTGCAAACATTCAACTAGAACAAGGATATTAAATATAACTTAATTCATCTTATTTCAAGGGTGACTTCATGCAAATCTTGGTTATTGTGGATGCAATACCCAACAGGTTTGCTCAAGAGTTTTGGCATTGTGTGAGGCTTGCTCACTTTATGCCAATGCTGCTGATGCTTGATTTTTGGCTAAGTCCACAGATGGTGACATCAGCAAGTCAACAGTTGGCATTAAAGCAAGATTACAGCTAGCATTAAAAGTGTGGGGCCCACTGCTCAAAGAGCTGTTGGGATATAATTGATAAAAGGAAAAGCCTTTACTGAGGAAGCTTGCTTTTCAAGGAGCTGTTAATGTGCTTCTTCTTCACCGCCATTATTACTGTGACTAAAGAACTAGAAGCTCAAGTCAACAAGACCAAAAGCAAAACAAGTTAGCTATTTGTCTTCATAATCGACTACAGGAAGATCAGAACAGATCTCTGAAGATGAAAAATAAAGTTAGATGGTGTTATTTTCTATCTACACCAATAAGGTATTCACAGATCCAGCTTCTACTCTGAAGATCTTTTACTAGAGGCTATGAAGAGGAAGTCAGGGCTAAATCTACTCTGCCCAGGAAAGAGAGAAGAAGCAGAATAGTCATTCTACAAGTTACTTCCAGCATAAGTCAAAGCAAGATCTATATCCTTGTTGGTGTCAAGTAGTTGAGTTGAGAATCCTTCAGCTCAGATAGCGACAAGCTTTGTTGAAGTCACTTTATAATTCCAAAAGGAAAAATCCCTGGTGCTATGATGAAGAAGTTAGGACTGAGTATATCTCAGTTCAAATAAATGTAGACTCAGTAAATATATTCCTGGAGTAAAAGTTGGGCTGAGTCTATCTCAGTCAAGGTAGATTGGCAAAGAGAAATTTCTCTTGCGTCCAATCAAGACTCACCAACCCACTTCTATCTTGTAGGATCCAACTGGATCTGATCTGTAAGGCCACTGGACTGAGGTAGGGCAATATTGCCTGAGTTGTAGTAGAGTAAAGCTATCTGAGTTGTAGGATTCTCTTGGATCTGAGTGGTAGGAGAAAGTTTGCTCTGAGTTAGGATCCCTAGTGGATCTGAGGTAGGGCTTTCCTCCCAGCCTGAGTGTAGGGCATTTTTCCTGAGGTAGGTGATCTGCTGATCACTGAGTTGTAAGCCCTTGTGGCTGAGTTGTAAGTCTTGGAGGATACTGAAAGATCCTGAGGGATATGAGGTGTAAGCTCTTTGGAGCAGAGTTTTGGAGAAGTGCCTAGTCCAACAAGATAGTTGGATAGGTTGGGGGGAAAGTGGATGTACCCTTATTAGGGGAATTGTTGGGTCTGACGTTCCTTCACTTGACCCGTGACGCTCTACTACTTATTTAAAAAATTATGTAGCGCCCTTTCCAATAGTCCGGGCTTTTGGAATAGTTGGGTATGCGCATGATCCTACATTTGGTATCAGAGGAGGTCACAGGTTCAAGACTGGGGGAGGGGGGGGGGGGGGTTGGGGGCGCTATTAAATCCCGATTTTTCCTTTCTACTTGTGTGGGTCCGGTGGGTCAGGCAACCGTGGACATGTGGTAACCCCATCTTTGAACCATATAGGCCATGTGGTAACCCCCACCTCTGAGACGACGGGTTGTGCTAGAAATCAAGGGGGGTGGGGGTTTGTTGGGTCCGGCGTTCCTTCACTTGACCCGTGACGCTTTACTTCTTATTTAAAAAATTAAGTAGCGGGCTTTCCAACAGTCTGGGATTTTGGAATAGTTGGGTATGCACTTGATCCTACATGAACCACTATAAATCTGTGTGTGCTTTTCTGTGTTGTTTTCTTTGTGAAGGTTGCATGTCTTGAAAGCAGAATTAAATCAACTAATAAAGCATCCAATATAAGGAAAATAAAAGATAGTCACTAAGGACTAAGAAACCTTTTCACCCCCCTATAGGTGATTTAGCTATCCTTGAAAACAAAGAATTTCAAGTGGTATCACAGGGAGATAACTTAAAAAAGACCTAACAGTCTGAGGAGACCTCAAAGGATAGCTAAAAAGGTTTAAAATTGTGTGTCAAAAGTGAACCATAAGATGTGGAGATCAATGGAGCTCCACGTCTACAGAGAGAACAAGAACAACATTGGGCTGTTGACTGCTCATATAGAAGACAATGTCTATCCACATACTAGATCAAATATCAGGGACCCTCTGACATATTCAGATAGTGACTCAGAGGTGTATTAATCTAAAGAAGGAGAATGCAGAGGCTATGAGATGACAGCTACACGAGAAAAAGAATCCTGCCAGGATCAGCCTAGACAAAATGAGGTATATTCCCCTTCTAGCTCATCCTCAGACTCTGGATATGAATCCTGCTCAGACTCTAATGCTTCCTCATCAAGTGATGATGAGAGTCCTCTGTTAGAAGATGATATAAATCAATTGATGGAAAATCATGTTGCACTTCTGAAAGCTTTCAAGGAAAGCAAGATGCTTGTTAAGAAACAAGCCGTGGAAATTGCATCCTTACAGCTGGATGCTTCCCAGCAAGATGAGACTTCACCATTCCTATATCTAAAAGAGAGAGAAGTAGCTCAACTGAAGATCATGGTAGTTATCCATATTGAGTCCATCAAATATAAGAAATCTATCATCAAGGATCTTGAAGAGAAACTTGATAGGGAGAAGAGGGTTGTTGCCAATTTCTCTAAGATAGATGTTATCAAGAGAAAATCTGAATCTGAGTGGATTTCTAAAGTTATCCAATATCATAAGAGAGTCCAAGCTTCTTTCAGGCCTCAATCAACCTCTCACAAAGAAATTCTCCCATCCAAAAGGTATGACCAAGACTGTAAGTGTGGTTGATGGAGGTGTGGGAATCTTTCTTGTAATATTACCAATGTACCTTACAATGGAAAAAGAGAGGTCATGGGATTGAGTGCACAGAAGGCTCCCCATGTAGAAGTCCAAAAGGCCCAACCAGGACCATTTTTATTTGGTGCCCCCACCTCCTCATTCAAGGATATGGCTATGTCCTATTCTAAAGTTTTTCCAGTAAGAGCTCAGACAATAGGTAAGCCAGTTAGTGTGGCTACCTTGGCTGTCCCTGAATCCATGAAGAACATGCCATCTACAAAGTAGGTTGTTGCTAATGATGTTCAGAGTAAGACAAGTTCCTCTACTGGTAGACTCACTTTTTGTCAAGCTCTTGCTGAAAGAAATAGGAAGAAGGGCATAGTTCTCCCCTCTGAATAGGCAGCCAGAAGTGGCTTGCACACTTCAAGGTGTGTTCAGAAAAGGAGATACAACATCAATGAATGTTTGTGTTGTGATAATGTTGGCCACTTTGCCATAGATTGTTGGCACAACCCCTATGTGCCAAAGGCAAGTAAGTGAGTTCCTAACAGGAATCCTGTAGGTAGACATATGCATTCTTATGCTAACAGGAACCCTGGACCCAAGTCATATTGGGTTCCTAAGATAAGGTAATTTCTATTTTTCAGGATAGTCCAAGTGGCTATACCCATATATGATCTTTGGATAGAGTTGTACCAGACCTAAGTAGTGGTACAAGGAATGAATGAACTAATCAGCATCCACAAGATGTCAAAGACATGTGCAACTGTTAAAGGGGAGCTTGCAAAAAAAAGCCGGATGCATATCAATGGCTAAAGTTCAGGAGCAAGGAAGCTGGTGTGCTTAGAGGCTGTGAATCCAACATCAGCTCCTAGTCTACTAGACAGAGATAAGTAGAATTCATCCTATTTATGACTCTATTAAATGTTCTCTTAAATGCAAGAGCTATGCATTTTAGAGAAAAGATAGTTGAACTTAAAATCTTAGAAGAAGTAAGACAATTGTCTAAATACTTGTCTCAATTAATAAGTTAGTGTCTCTCATGCTCACTATGCCACTAGATGCAACTACACTCAACATCCTCAAAATTGACATAGGCTTGTTTAATTTTTGTCTAGTTGCACTCCACTAGGACTCACATTAAAAAATATATAGTGCAAGAAAATTTTAAGCCTGCAGGATTGGTCGACCTAGTTAGACTAATGATTAAAGGCAAGTTGTCTGTGGGCGGCTAAGTAAACGGGCTAAATTGAGTCGTCGATCAAAACTTCATCACCAAACAGGTAAGTTCCTTTCCACCTTCCACTTGAAAATAACTATAAATAGAAAAGCTTGTGCATAAAGCAAAGTCACTGTTCCTTGCCCTCTCCCGCCCGTATTCAATGTATCGACGGAAAGCCGTTCTCGCTAGGTAGCAAAATTCTCAATATCAATGGAGCCAAAGGGACAAGATTTCCTGTTCGTGGGTTTAGAATTAGTGAGAAATGGATTCAGAGATGCTCCTGAAGAGGTACAGTATGTTCTTCAACTTCTCCGAACATATGACCTAGAATTCATCTACAGAACCCTAATTTATTTGGAAACAGGAGGTGCTAGAGTTACTTTCCAATGCCAAGGAAGATGTGATGGCTGGAAAAATCAAGACGTTTGTGAGTAGAACAAAAGTGAAGAGAACATCAAGAAGGCTAAGCAAAACCCTAAAGTTGACAAAGTTCTCCGCGACTGATGAAGAAGACGAATTGTTGCAAAATGATGTAAAAACTTCCCTGAAATGGTGTGGGTTGTCCAAGCACTCCACCAGGTCAATCCTAAGGAAAGAATTAAACCTAGAAGGAAAGTTTTTGGCAGATGTAATCGGGAAGGCTCTGTTATGTAAAATAGGCTCCAATTACAAGATCTCGAAAAAGATGTTCGAGCTGATGTGCAGGGTCATATTGACCAGGAGAACTGACTGGGGAAGAATTCTCTTTGAAAGGATTATTGAGTACATGGATGTACTGAATTTAGGGAGAATTATGTCCCTGTATCTGCGACAAACTGTACTAGCAATTCTGAACCTGAAACTGGGAGAAAAATACATCACCTGATAAGAATGGACTCCAAGATGCTGGATAGGTGGGTCAGGTACTTCAACCCCATGTACCATCAGGTGCAGAAAAGAAAGGAAAGAAGGGAGCTGTTCCAGAGCCCTGCTCCACTAGCCATTCTTCTGGTGAGGAAGAACTACATGATCAAGAATGTCATCCTTTACAGAAAAGTCTTGGTAGGATATGGACATTCAGGTATCTGATTCTTCAAAACCTACCCCATAAAGCCTTATAAGCAGGTCTAAGAGAGATACTGTCCCTAGGGTTGTTGTGCTGACTGCTGAGATGGCTAAAGCAGTGGCAGAGGATGCTGTTGATAAGATATCTGCAAGGATGGAAAAATATGCTTCCAAACTTGATGATACAGATGGGTAATTGTCTATATCAAATGATACTGATGTTCCCAGGCCTCAGAGTGAGGGGGGCAACTGGCAAAATAGATAGTTTTAGAAGAATTAGTAGTGGGGGAGCAACTTCAGGTACCTCTGGAAGGTATTTAGCTTAAGAACACTGATAAGATAATTCAGAAATATACTACTGCTGCTACTGCTGACTTGCATGCAAATGAAGGCATGATAGAGGTTGAGGGGGAGATTCCATCTAAACTCCCTGCTCATGAAGTGCATGATCTAGTCTCCTCTGAATCTGAGAAAGAGAAATCTAGTCATGAGAAAACACACTCCTCAGCACATACAGAGAATGAACTGTACAAGAGTAACTCTGCACAAGGAACATGAAACAGGACAATATAGGAAAATCAAGATTAATGCAAATCTACCAGAAAAGATCAGCTGCTACCAATATTCCTAGCTCAACTAAAGGGACTTATAGATTAATAAAGGAGAACCCTAAATACATTTGTGGATGGTGTATTAAAGGAAATTAGAAATGATCTAGCAACTGAGATCAAATATATAAGGTTTGAAGTTAACTTACTGAAAGCTAAAACCGTCAAGTTCTTCAAAATGGCTGCTCCAACTGTGGATTAAACCATGGACAAGCTAGATGTGGTAAGCCAGATTGTTGTCACTATCATAGAAAATCAAAATATTCTGAATAATAACATGCTGAACATTCATAATGTTGATAATGTTCTGAGAGATAAATAGAAGAGAGAAATCTTTACCAAGGTCGATGCCTGTACAATGCTGCTTGATGATCATATGGTTAAAGTAAAGAATCAGGTTACTGCAGGAGTTAATTATCTAAAAATAGAAAGAAGCAAGACTTGAACCTCCCAGACAAGCAAAATAGTTGAAGAAGTCAAAAAGGGGGAGAGTGAGGTTATAAGAACTAATTCTGAGAACATGGTCTTGGCAACCAATGTGTTGAGAGGATCATTGGGAATGGAGCAAATTCAGTATGATAACATCCCAATAATGCTTGATCATGTTCAAGATGCCCTGCAAATAATGTCTACTGCTGATCAGGCACAAGATAATCAAGAGTATGTCGAGTACATAGAAGATGGTGATTGTGCTCGTGTTGAGATTCCCTCTCTCCCCACTATAGGCTAGGCGTTACACACCAAAGAAAGAGATACAACTACTGAAAATGAAGAAGAGATCAGGCTAAGAAAGAAAAGATATAGAGAAGAAATGGACAAGAGACCTGATTTTTAAGTGTGGAGCCCAGAATCCAGGTCTATCATTCTAATTGTCTGGGATCAAGTAAAGTCTAAGAGGACAAATAGATACAAATTATACAGCACTGTGGAATGGGATAAGATGGACAAGAGGGAGACCTTAAGGAGGCTATACTGGAGAAAATAAATACAAACCTTCTATCTCCAGGTGAAGTTGAGCCCTCCAAGTACTTTCCAAAGCCCTACTGCTACTTTCAGAGACATAAAGATAAAGCTGAAGCTGAGATGGAAAGAGCAACTAAGGCCAAGACAACTGATGAAGCAGACAAGAAGGGAAAGAAGGCAGATGAAGCAGAAGACGAACCTACTAAGAAATCTAAGGGCAGTTGAATTGTGATAAGAGAACCTGAAACTTGAAAAGTTTCAAGTTCTGCTTATAGGGCTAAGGAATGCGACATTTTGTTTCATGCACAAACATTATAATTCCTTATATGTTAAATGAAATATAATTTTTTATGAGTATGTTCATTATTTTGTATTTATGCTATGTTAATGATTTCTTTTTACGTTGCATAAGTATGTTAGTGTATACATTGGCTTAGGTTTTGACTTCTTCAAATAAAGGGAGATTGTTGGGTCCATTGATCCCAATGTCCTGGATTTGAAGAAGGCCTAGCAAATAATGTATACACATGTGGTGATCTAACTTGTGCTCAAGTTTAGCGATTGCAAGATGTCCTAGTAACGTTGATGGGACAAGTAGCCTGTAAGACCCCCCCCCCCCCCCCCCCCCCCCCCCGCGGAACACAAAACACGACACGAGGGGAGTCTTATGGCCAGAACAGCCGCCTTGCGGTAGCCCTAGCACTCGAGCTAGCATGTACTACAAGATGCCTATTCTGCCGGCCTTTACCAATATCAATCATGCCAACCCAACCAGAATAAAAAACAGAAGTCAAATCCAACAAAGCATATTATTTTCCAAAAGAATAACATATAAAGAAGCTACACCAAGCTTCTAGAATCAGAGTACGTAAAAACTTTGCCCAAAAGGGATAGATCAAAAATCTCTCACACTCACATCAGTAACCGACGGTACCGACGACACCGTCCCTTCAGTCCCTGTCATCCTTGACTGGCTGTCCTGCTGCATAATCTACAGCTGCTCTACCTGCGGGGTTTCCCCCTAAAAAGGAAGACGTAGCAACCGTTAGTCATAAAGACTAAGTGGCTTTCACATCCGCTCCCTCAGCGACTCCTCGGTACCCGGGCGGAGAAATGGAGAAGGTACAATATATATAAAGTATGTAAGCATAAGTATAAGCATGTGGTATAGACTGAATATCATCATGTATGTAAAGCAGCTTAATAAGTGAGTAACATATTATTCTAGTAATTCTACCATCTACAGCAGCATAAGATTAAATAAAGCTACAACAGAAAGTAACTCAGCTTATATAAATGCCCATACAAACATATAAGTTGAGGATCGTTCAGCAGTATGAAACTCATCGTATAGGAGTGCCCATACAAATTTATACGATGAGGATCTTGTGTATGCAATGAAGTGTAATGACATGTATGTAATGCAATGACTCACTCATGATCACGCGCATGCAATCACTATGTCGACACAGACTTGGGGTTCCAACTATTTGAGCAGGTAACTAACCTCTCAGTCGTCATCCGACGTGGCGAGACGGTGACAGTAGATCGGGCATCTCCACTACTAGGATGGCATCCACACTACCGAGCCAAGGCCTTCGTACCCCTCAATGCTAAGAACACAACAACGGAGCTCACGCGCGTACTACGGCTCAGCGGGAGTCTCGGGTAGATGTGCACCGAGAACCAAGCCCTGAACTGGCCAATGCTGTGACCCGGAAGGATCCTCAGAAAAAGCTCAAGGACCAAGCCCAACCGTTCACTTGGCACATAAGGAGCTTCGGGACATGAACACCGAGGACCAAGCCCAACCTCCCAAAGTCTATCTGTCACTCCCATCAGTGTGACAATTGGAGAGCCCGTAAACCTGCCACTCTATCCTTAACTAGGGATTATGACACCGCATGTCGACTCACACCGCATGCAATACCACATCATCGTGGCACGGAAGGAGCCTCGAATCAAACACTAGGACCAAGACCAACCGTACACTTGGAACGAAAGGACCCTCGGGACATGAACACCGAGGACCAAGCCCAACAGTCCATTTATAACTCTTCTCAACATTAACAACCAGTGCGATCAAACACCCGCACTCACACCCTTTCACAATCCTGTGCCCAAGGCACCTTAAGGGTTTACCATAAACACAGGTGGTGAAGCACCTCATACAATGGAACATCTTAGACTTCCCTATATGATAACCTCATGACCATGCATCACTCTTTTGACCAATATGATTACGTCTAAACTATGGTCACATAACTTTAACATCACCGATTACAACTCTTTTACAAAACTCAATCATTCGTGCGCACATGAGTTAATCATCTAACTATCAACAACACATGTTCATAACAATCAAAGCCGACCAAATACACAAGTTCAAGACAATCTTGTTATTAATCGATGAATTACCATTCGTTCACTAACCCCCACCAAATCGTTTCGTTAAATTCCATTTCATTTCACCATTGTTTATGTGGGGTCTATCCAACAATTTCCTCACTCGTTGAATTATCATGGTTAGACATATTATAATTCGCCAAAATCTCAACGTCGATTGGTTAAAAGATCTCTATCGAGTGCAAACCCGATTCAACACCAACCCAGGAAATTCAGGTACAAAACAGCTTATGGATAACAACTTCGACCAGAGATTCCTGAGGCTACAGAAATCCGGTGAATGCTTGTACCCCCTCGATGGAATGATCCATCCATGGGTTACAACTATCATGTTCAGTCTACAACCCAGATCAGAGTGTATCACACATGAAATTGGCTCCAAAGCCTGCTGCGTACAGAATATATTTTCTACACGCTTAGCCAGTCAGCCCTCTACTTCGATTAGACTTTTTTTTGGCTACAGACTTAACCTGAAGACGTGTAACCACTCATTGGAAAGGTATTTCTAAGGGCTACGAATTTTGTGTTTAGTCGAACGCCTAGATCTGAACATATCATGTTTGAAAATGGCCAAGAAAATCACTGCGTGTAAAACACAGATTTCTGCCCGCATATTAAGACAGAATGAACGGCATCGGTTCATCTTCCTCCTCTATCCGACCTTCCCAAATCACATCAGAAATTCCTCCTCACTTATTCACCCTCATGAGGCCATTTCTCTTCACGAAACTATCTCCCAATCATCACATAGAAAGAAGGAGAGGTTGAAGACATCACTATTCGTAGAGCACAAGCCCTAGAATGGCCTCTTCCTAGGAAGATCATCATCTCACAAGTCTAGACTCTTTTGAGTCGACATCTCACCTAGGAATAACTACAGTTCTATCACCAAGTGAAAGGTGAGGAAACTCACCTCGTTTCCGGCATTTCCACCATTTCCGGCCATGGATCTCATCACCCTTCGCGGCGGCATCTTCTTCTTCTTAGCGGCGGCGGCGGTTCTTCATGGAGTATAGTTGATTCCAACAACTCCTTCCCTCCTCCAACAGTTTCTCCAGAAAATGGCTTGGAGGAGAATGAAAAACGGCTAGGATTCCATTTCCCCCTTTTTATTCAGAAACGACATGGGTAGGGACACGCCCGTTTTCTTACCCGTGTCCTACTCGGGTGAATCTGCATCGCGGTTAACGTGTCGCTTGGACACCAACACGGGTAGGGACACGCCCATGTCCACTACCTGTGTCACGCGACACGGCCGTAGTCATGCCTATGTTCTTACCCGTGTCCTGCTCGGGAGATACGGCCAGCTTCCTGGAGATATGCACACGGGTAGTGACATGCCTGTGTATCTACCCGTGTCCTGCTCGGGACACATTTCGTTGATCTCCACTTGACGCACACGGGTAGGGACATGTCCGTGTTTCTACCCGTGTCCTCCTCTGGACAGGCCTTGTCGAGTTCCACTCAACGCCTCTCGAGTTTTACTCGATGCACACGGGTAGGGACACGACCGTGTCTCTACCCGTGTCCAATTCTGGACCAATTTCTCCTTTCCATACGAGTGTAAGCCAAGTCTCCTACAATCCCTGAGCCCAAGTCAGCAGTCCTGACTCAAAAGCATGCACGAGGGGTCTAGCACGAATCAGGACGTTACAAATCCTATAAACTAAATAAAAGATTTCGTCCCCAAAATCAGGCTAAGGCTATGTGGAGAGGAATGTGTGGAAAATAAAATAAAATATGCTTTCAAATTTTTACTTGAAGGAAACAACTCTTGGTAGAGCTTTTTCATCAAGTCCTTCGGCTCCCATATATACTCCTCCTTCCCATGATTAGACCACAACACTTTTACCAAAGGAACACTCTTGCGGCGCAAAATCCTTGTCTCGTTGTCTACTATTCACACAAGCTCTAGTCATACAGATCTATCGTCGCTATTGCTCCATCAATGGTGGGAATATGTTGATCGGGCCGCAACAGCGCCTTCCGGAGAGACCACACATGGAATACGTCATTAAGATTCTCCAGCTCTGGTGGTAACTCCAACTGGTAGGCCAAAGAGCCAATCTTCTCCAATATAGTGTAAGGCCCAACATACCTTGGGCTGAGCTTCTTCATACCACATACCCATGACACTCCATGCATCGGCTGGATCTTTAGGAACACTTTGTCACCCACTTGAAATTCTACCACCCGGTGCTTTGCATTATATTATTTAGCCTGCCGACTTTGAACCTCAAGCATGCGGTCCCGTATTAGCCTAACCAGCGCATCAGTGTCATCGATGTATTCAATACCCAAAACCTTCGGGTCTTCATCTTGTACCCATGACAAGGGGGTTCTACACCTTCTTCCGTAAAGGGCTTCATGGGGTGCCATCCCAATACTCGCCTGGTGATTGTTGTTATAGGAAAATTCCACTAGGCGTAAGAGCCTTTCCCACAGCTCTCCTCTATCCAACACACACAGCCTCAATAGATCCTCCAATGTTCTGATGATCCTCTCAGATTGCCCGTCCGTCTGAGGATGAAATGTTGTGCTAAAGGTAAGACGTGAACCCAAATAGGCCTGCACCGCCTTCCATTCTTTAGAGGTAAACCAACCATCCCGATCATGTTTAATTGTCTTTGGCACACCATGATACCGTACGAACTACTCCACAAAGAGGCGTACCAAAACATCCACATGAGCTTCTTTATTCATAGGAATAAACCGGGCTACCTTCGTCAGGCGGTCAATGATTACCGATACTGAATCATTCCGTAAGCGTGAGCGAGGCAAACCAAGGACGAAGTCCATAGAGACATCCTCGAACTTCCACTCGAGAATGGGCAATGACTGTAATAACCCATCGGGGATCCTGCATTCTGCCTTCACCCTTTGACAGGCCTTGCAGTGCGTAACAAAATATCGGACGTCCTTCTTCATTCCCGGCCTACACATGGTCTTATGTAGGTCGGCTTACATCTTGGCAATTCCAAGACGCACAAAATACTAGGTGCAGTGTGCCTCTCTCAAGATATCTTCCCGAATTTTAACCCCCTTGGGAATGTAAAGCCGGCCACAGAGATGAACGAGGCCGTCTTTTTGAGTGTAGTCGTCAGTTGTCCCATCTTCAATTGACTTGGTTGCCGGGGCCAGAGCCACATCCTTTCCTTGCTCCTCCCGGATCCGGTCTCGAATGTCACAAACTATGCTTATCGCGGTTAGACTCTGTATACCCTTCCGATTATTATTTGTACACCAGGGTGATCTCCATCTCTTCGAGCATCTGGTCTAACTCCATTCTGTTTGATCCCTAGTTTTGATTTGGGCTATGTCATCTCTTTTAGGCGCAATTGTCCCAAGATTTATCTATGGTCAATGGTTAGACTAAATGTTAGTCTACCCTCAGGTAAGGCTAGTTTAGAAAGGTTTGAAATTGGAATTTAGTTTAGTAGTTTTGTGTTCGACGATAGTCGAACTTCGCTCGACGATCTTCGATTGATGATCGACGATCTTAGAGTCATATGAACTCTGAAGTGGGATCGACGATCTGCTTGCTCAGATCGACGATCGTGTTCCTTGTCGACGATTTCTGTGAAGATAGTTTTTCTTTGGGTCGATGATCTGCTTATTCAGATCGACAATCTTTGTTCTCTGGTCGACGTTTTCTGTCTGCTATTATCTGTATTCTTTTCATTTGAATTATTGATTTATTTCCTCATGTTTAAGACATATATTATTAAGATATTCTGCTTAATATAATGCCTATATTCCTTTGCTTATTTGCAATATTCTTTGTGCATTAATTGAGAGATTTGGAAGAATAAAGTCGTTTGCTTTATTAGAGGAAATCGTGTTTTTCTAACAGCTGTAATATAGTCGTTATGCCTTGCTTCCTGTGCCAATTTATAAAGTCAAATTGATAGGATATTTTAATATCCTATATTCCTTTTTGGGAATGACAGAGAAGATTTTTGGCGCAGTTTCTTTATTTGTTTTATTATATTATTTGGAAAGATTTTTTAGTGTAGGGCTCGAGGCATTATTCAAAGAAGAGAAGTTTCTATATTATCAGTGCAGTCGGTTGAATACAATATACAACAACAAAATACAATTCTTGAGAGATACAGAACCAGAATTCTCAAGAGAAAAAGAAAAGTTCTTCTTCTTCCTGAGTTCATCCTGTCTTCAGGAAAATAAATTCTCAGTGCTCAAGCTTTCAAGAAAAAGATCACTCCCAGATTGTTGAACATCATTGCTGTAGATTGCAAAAGCTACTGAAGAAGAACATTCATTCAAAAGCTAGAGTCTTCTTCAAGGCTGCATCAGAAAGTCTACTCAAGCAATTTGGAGATCCTACACCCTGAAGCAAAGCTTCTTCCTGGACATTCTCTAAGCCAGGGGGAGCTTTGATATATTCATAGCAATCCACTAGCTTCTCTAAATACAGAGAAGACACCTTCAACTCTTTCTCTTAACCTCCTATAAAAGGGTTATTACTCCCTTCAAAAGTGAATCTTTGGTGGCAGGGCACCTGATCAAAAACCTGTGTGTTTGGTTCTTAGGCACCTGATCAAAAGCTTAAAGGGTTTCTAGATCTACCTAAATCAGATCTTGTGGTGGCAGAGCACCTGAACAAAAACCTGTAGTGGATTCCTACCAGGGTGGTAGAAGAGTGGATGTACCCAATTAGGGAACCATTATAAAGCTCTTGTATGTTCTGGTTGTTTACTTTAATTGATGCACTGTGGCTGTGATAGATATAACTAGGTTGCTAGTTGCTGCGTTAAGACGTATGCTCAACCGAAACTTCTGTTAGCATCCTCTGTTTTTCACCACACTCTATTAGGCTTTAAGTATAAAGATTTTAGTTTTTATATTCCGCAAATAGCTCAAGAGAAGTGTTTAGAGTCTCTTTATTTTTTAATACTCTATTCACCCCCCTCTAGAGTAGTAAGTATCTTATCCCCTCACTTTCAATTAGTATCAGAGGGAGGTTGGTTATTCAACAGCTTAACAATTCCTAGGTTGATTGGTTGAACAGGCTAACACCTGAACCATAAGTTCTTGTGATAAGATACTTTGATACCATATACACTCACATTAGATTCATGGCCCAGTAAAAAGATTATTCTAGCACCAGACCTCTAGTATGCAACTTAGCAAAGTTTGGCATCTGGAGGGCAAAAATCAGACTTTACATGAACTCTATTGATGAAGATATTTTTTTCCTCTATCTTAATAGGGCCACCAACACCACCTGCTGCAGCTACTGCTACAACATCTTCAAATCTCAGTGAAGTGCCACCTCCTGACTATAATGAAACTTACAAGAAGGCCAAGATAGCTGATGCCAAAGCTATGAATATTCTGGCTCAGACTATGTCTGATGAGACATTCCAGAAAGTGGCTGATTGTACCTCAGGAAAAGCCATGTGAGACTCACTGAATCAGATTGTAGCTGGTTCAGCTGATGAGAGGAAGGACAGAAGGTCCAACCTCATATCCCAATATGAGAACTTAAAGAAGGAAGAGGCTGAGACAGTAAAAGCCATGTATACAAGGCTCAGTTCCATTATCAATGAGCAGAGGACACTTGATAAGGAGATTACATTGACAGAAGTCAATGATAAAATACTGATGTGCTTCCCCAGCACATGGGATCTCAGAATCTAGCCAATCAAAGAGTCCAGAAGTACAACAGAGATATCAACTGAAGCTCTCCTTGGCAAGCTCAAATCATTTGAGCATGTACTGAAGACCAGGGAAGCTGAAGCTGAAGCCAAAGCACCTACTCCAACAAGGAAAGAGCAAACCCTTACTCTTAAGGATGATGATGAGTCCAAAGTGACTCAATCAACTGAAGAACTGATGGCACTCTTTTCCAAAAGGTTCTACAAGATGGGTAGAAAAGACAACAGAAGAAAGCCATCAAAATATGATGACAAGCCAAGGTATGATAAAACTCCATCTAAAGAAATTGTTTGTTATGGATGCAGGAAGCCTGGACACATTCTCCCTGAGTGTCTAGACACAAAGCATAAGGAAAGAAGAAAAGAAAAGGAACATGAGAAGCACTACTCCAAGATATCCTCTCACAAAAATAAGAAGAAAGAGAAAGGTCTTGTTGCAAAGACCTGGAGTGATACTGAGGAAGACTCATCTTCCTCCAGCTCCAGTGAAGATGATGAAGAAGAAAGTTAAGGAGATTTGCCTTATGGCAATTAATGCCTGCAGTAGTAACTCAGCTGCAGAGATGTCTGGATGAGGAGGATTAATTATCTGATGAAGACCAGGTAATTGCATCTTATGATTTCACATCTGCTGAATTTAAGCATGATTTAAAACTCTTTGCCTAGATTTACTTAGCTCAGAAAAGGAGATTAAATTGCTTAGAGATAAACTAGCTTGATCTGAATCTCTATCTAGTGAAAATATTAGGTTAGAATCTGAACTCACTAGAGCATCTGAAGAAATTAAATTTCTTAAATTAGAGCTAGATAAAGCTAAGAGGTTAGAAGATTCACTTAATAGCAGAAGCCTTAAGTTGCTAGAGATTACAAGCACTACTAACACTAGAACAAATAATAATAAGGTAGGCTTATGTGCCTCCCCTAGTGAACCCCCATTTCTCCTTGAATACAATCTATCCACTCCAGTAAAGTTTGTTTCTGAAAAGGAAATACACAACATTGAGGTTGTTCAAAAGGCTAAGAAAATTTTAAATAAGGTTAGGAGAAACAAAAGGAAACAGAAATTCATAGAAATACAAAAATCGTCGAACGCCTATCGATGATCGCTGAACCCATCGTCGAACGACAATCGACGATCTCTGAAGTCACCTACTGGGTATAACTACTTGGCAATGAGGGATCGACGATCTCAGCCCGAGTCGTCGAACAGAGATCGATGATCGTGGAACCCAGAATTCTATTCTGTGAACATAGATCGACGATCAGGGTACTGATCGTCGACCACCGATCAACGATCAGAACTAAATTATCAGAATTACAACGATGCTTACAGGAATAATAAGTTTAAAAGTAACCTTAGGTCTGCTAATCTATCTTCAAATTTGATTATCCCACCTAGGAGATCTCATCCTTTAGGATATCACCCTCATCCTGCATATTCTTTTATTTCTAGTTTTTCCTATATGAAGAACACTGGACCCAAGGTTACCTGGGTCCATAATGTTTAATCTATCTTATTGTAGGTGAAGACCTATCCTATCACTCAGGACAAGTGGTATTTGGATAGTGGATGCTCCAAGTATATGACAGGAAATAAAGATAATCTATCAAGCTTCAAAGCTAAGTTGGTACCATAGGTGGTCTTTGGTGATTCCAGCTGTGGTCAGACTGAAGGATATGGAAAGTTCACCTTAGGGTCAGTGACTTTCAAGAAGGTAGCTTATGTCACAGGACTGAAGCACAATCTCATTTCTGTAAGTCAGCTTTGTGATGCTGGCTACCAGGTTTGGTTTTCTAATACTCTGTGCAATATTACTTTAAATAATAACATTGTATTAGTAGGCATTAGGCGAGGAAATATTTATCTTGTAGATTTTAAATCCACTTCTTCTGAAATTTGCTTATTTAATGAAGTGAGTAGCAATAATACTTTGTGGCATAGAAGACTAGGTCATGTTAACCTTAAGAATATATCTAGGTTATCTAAATACAACCTTGTTAGAGGTTTACCCTCTTGCCCCTACAAGAAGGAAGGCCTATGAAAGGCTTGTCAGCTAGGCAAGCAAACCAAGAATAGTTTCAAAGCTGTAAATAAAAGTGATTCACCTAGAATTTTGTACTTATTTCACTTGGATCTTTTTGGTCCAATAGCTGTACAAAGTCTAGGAGGGAAATTCTATACCCTAGTTATTGTAGATGATTACTCTAGGTTCACTTGGGTGTTCTTCTTGAGAACTAAATTTGATAACTTTAAAGTTCTTACAGACTTTCTATATTGTATAAAGATTGAGTTCAATACTCACATTGCCCTGATAAGAAGTGATCATGGGACAGAGTTTGATTCTCTTCTTATGCAAGAATTCTTTAAGAAAGAAGGTATCAGGCATAGCTTCTCTGCTCCTAGAACTCCTCAACAAAATGGGGTAGTTGAAAGGAAAAATAGAACCCTGATTGAAGCTGTAGGAACATTGTTAGCAGATGCTAATATGCCTCTATCCTTTTGGGCAGAAGCAGTTAGCACAACTAACTATGTACTGAATAGGAGTTTCATACATAAACTAAAGGGGAAGACTCCTTATGAATTGCTTAAAGAAAAGAAACCTAAAATAGATTATTTTAGAATTTTTGGCTGTGTAGTTTACATTCACAATAATAACAAAGAATACATTAGAAAGTTTGAGGCAAAGGCTTCAATGGGAATCTTTCTATGATATTCCCAAGTAAGCAAAGCCTATAGGGTTTTTAATCAATCCTCATTAAAAATTGAAGAGATAGTACATATATCCTTTTATTAATCCAAGATGTTTTACAGAGAGAAGGAAACTTCCTCCAGTAGTTCTTTGCAGGTACCTGAATTATGCAAGAATTTGGATGAGCTGAAACTCACTCAGGGGATTCAACCAGCTCCTCAGTTATCTGATTTAGACAGTGATGAAGATCAGGTAGAAGTGATTGCAGTTTTACCAACAGCCAATCTAATTCCACCTGAGGAATTAATTCCAACTGCTGTTGAAGATCACATACCACCAACTGATTATGTCACACTTAGAGATCATCCTACATCTCAAGTGATTGGAGACATTTCAACAGGTGTGCAAACTAGACATCAACTAAGTCAAGATGTGATGCTTGCTTGTTTTCTTTCTCAGGTTAAGCCCTTAACCATAAAAGTTGTTGAGCAAGATCCCCACTGGATCATTGCTATGCAAGAAGTGCTAAACCAGTTTGAAAGATGAAAAGTTTAGAAGTTGGCACCAAGACCAAAAGGACCACTGATTATAGGCACTAAGTGGGTGTTTATAAATAAGTTGGATGCTCAAGGAACTATTATAAGGAATAAAGCAAGCCTTGTAGCACAGGGCTACAGACAGGAAGAAGGAATAGACTATGATCAGACTTTTGCTCCTTTTGCAAGGCTAGAGGCTATAAGGATTTTTATAGCATATGCAGCCTACATGAAGTTTAAGGTGTTCCAGATGGATGTGAAGAGTGCATTCTTAAATGGTGAGCTAAAGGAGAGGTATTTGTTGAACAACCCCCTGGTTTCATTTCTTCAACTTATCCCTCACATGTTTTTAAGTTGGAAAAAGCTCTTTATGGACTTAAGCAGACTCCTAGAGCATGGTATGAGACTCTAGCTAGTTTCCTATTAGAACACAAGTTTGTTAGAGGCATGGTTGATAGAACCCTTTTTATTAAGCACCACAAGGACAAAATCCTGTTAGTTCAAATTTATGTGGATGACATTATATTTGGTTCCACTGATCCCAAACAATGCAAAAGGTTCTCAGACCTAATGCATTCTAAGTTTGAGATGAGTAGTATGGGTGAGTTGTCTTATTTCCTTGGTCTCCAAGTGAAACAAGATGCTGATGGCATCTTCATCTCCCAATCTAAATATGCTAAGGAATTGGTAAAGAAGTTTGGGATGGCAGATGCTTCAGCAATGCACACTCCTATGACTACTAATGTAGTTACTGATTCTGATGATAAAGGCAAGCCTGTTGATAAGAAAAATTATAGGGCCATTATTGGTTCCCTATTATATCTAACTACAAGTGGACCTGATATAATATTTGTCACATGCCTCTGTGCTAGATTTCAGGTCAACCCCAAGGAATCTCATTTAACTCTTCTCAAGAGAATCTTAAGATACTTGAAGGGATGTCGTAATTTAGGACTTTGGTACCCAGCTGAATAAGAATTTGAGTTGATTGGATACTCAGATGCTGACTATGCTGGTTGTAGAGGTTATAAGAAGAGCACCTCAGGGACTTGTCAGTTTCTAGGTGAGAGATTAGTCTCTTAGTTTTGCAAAAAGCAGACTTCTGTTTCAACTTCAACTACAGAGGATGAATATATAGCAGCTGCTAGTTGCTGTTCACAGATTCTGTGGATTCAAAATAAACTCTTGGATTATGGGTACACACACAGAAACACCAAAATTATGTGTGATAGTACCAGTGCTATTTCCATAGCACAAAATCTTGTGCACAATTCTAGGACTAAGCATATTGACATTAGAAACCATTTTCTTAGAGACTATGTTGACAAAAATAAGATAAATCTCGAGTTTATACCCACAGATCTTCAGAGAAGTGATATTTTCACAAAGCCTTTAGATGAACAGAAACATCTATTCTTTTTGAATCAACTAGGCATGATGAATGGATCAGACTAAGTGAAAAATCTGCTAAGTTGAAATCTATTCTGAGATCGTCGAACGGTGTTCGAAGATAGTCGAACAGGTTGAGCTAAATCGTCGACCCTAGGTCTACGACAGCTCTTTGCGTTTAGAGATAGAAATCGTCGATCGATGATCGACGACTCTACTTTGGAAATCGATCGTCGACCGACGATCGATGACTGATTCTCTTGATCTTCATTCAGAGATCGACGATGTGAGTTTATCTCAAACCGATCGTCTATTTAGGTCTGAAGATCGTCGACGGAGCTCGCCTTTTCATATTTTGCTTCCAGGCTTATTTCGAGCTCTCGTCCCGCGCTTTCTCTTCTCTCTCTCTCTCTCTCTGTGTGTTTGTTCTTGTTTTAGGTACTCTCATCGATCAAATGGCGATTTCCTCTGCAACCCTGTCCGTGATGAAGTTCGATGCAGGCTTCAGTGTTGATTTTGAGTCTTTCAGAAACTGCGAACAAGTTTTTAAGGAAATGCTGCAGTTGTATGAAGATCAAGGTCTTAAGAAACTCATGTCCTCAAAGCTCAAACTGCACCTATCAGAAATAAAATAATGGGTTTATACATCGTCTTCTGATGACAAAGAGATGAAAGGATCAATCAGCGGCGTGGAGGTAACTCTTACTCAAGAAATTCTTACTGAAATTTTTGAGTAAAAGAATGGCTCTGATGAGTATGAGCAAGATTCTGCTAAGTACGGAAAGATGCTGTTGGAAATGGGTCATGTAGAAGGCATCCATCCAAGCTCCTGAAGGTAAACTTATCTGTCGGATTCAAGTTTCTGGCTAATCTAGTTGGAAAAGTGTTGCTTGGAAAGCATTCCTCCCATGATAACATCAACCGACATCAGTTTGCCTTGATGTCAGCTCTCGTGAATAAGAAAGAAATCAACTGGGCTGGTCTTCTATTTGATTTGATCAGGAAGAAGAATAACAAGAAAGAGGTAACGCAAGGAAGGCTGATTGGGTTCTTTCTCTCTAAGAAAGCTTCCCAGCTGTTAGGCTTTGTTCCTACAGCCATCAATGCCATCAAAAGGATCGATTCTTACCTGTTTGCTAAGTGGAAAAGTGTTATTTAGAAGCCTTCAAAGGCTGGGTCTGCCCTTATAACGTCTGAGGGCACAAGGGTTCTTGAAGTCGCTTCCCACCCTAGTGAAGAAATCCCTGCTTCCTCCTCATGCCATCCACCTCCATTGACATTCCTTCTTCTCCTGTGAACCATCCATCTCCACCTGCTTCTCTAACACCAGCTCACATAACTGAGATTTAAAATCTAAATTTAGAATCTTTGTTCAATCCGCTTTCTCCATCTCATTCCCCAGCTACCTCAAATCATCCGTCACCAGCTGCTGATCATCCATCTCATCATAATTCTCCAAATACTGAAACCCCAGTTCAGAAGAATATTAATTCTGATGATTCACCCTCCATCATTCCTCCATGGTTTCCAATCACACTAGAATTCATTGCAACTGTCCTTCACCTCACAACTCCTTCCATCGAAGCCATGATAGCTTAGGCCATTGCCCCTCTTTCTCTATCTATCTCTTCTCTTCCTACCTCCATTTCTATCCTCACAGACCCTTCTTCATCTAGGGGCCTTGGTTTAGTTCCCACTGAACCCAGGCAGGGGGAGATGCTTGATGAAGATGATTCAGGCCCTGCTATTGAGTTAGAAAGATTTTCAGAGTTAGAAAGATTTTCAGTCCCAGATGCAGTTTTCCAGATTCTGTTCAGAGGTTAGTTGAAGATTCAGATGCTCCAGTAGTTTTGGAAGAGGAACTGGATGCATTCCTTGACTCAGATGATGAGTAATCCTGTGGAGACCTTTATAATCCTATCTCCTCCCCTTGTTCTTTTGATCCTCTTCAGGCCATTGTGTGCTACCAGAGACCAATGTGCCTTATATTTTTGGATAGCTTTGTTATTTCTGAAACAATAGCGGAAGCAGATCTTGCTTTCAAAGTTTATCTTAAGGAGATTTCTACTCCTATTGCTGCTAAATATCTAGAAGGAATTATAACATCTTTCTTAGAAGCTAAATGGAATTCTACTGCTCAAGAAACAGTTCCAGAAATTGAGACTGCTGTGCTTTCTACCCTTTAGGATGACACCCTAGGTCCAGATTTGGACTCTCTCCTGGCCCAAGACATTCTAGAATAAGAAAAAGAAAAAGCTCTTCTGCAAGCTAAAGAGAAAGAGGAGGCTATGTTAAAGGAAATTGATGATCTGTATGCAGAACCTCAACTCTCACATTCTGAGGATGAAGATGAAGATTCTGATGATTCTGATAGTAATAAGAAAAAGAAAAGGTCTGCTCAAAAGAAAAAGAAAGCCACAGCTCCAGCTCCTCCTAATCCAGATAATGATATTCCCTACTACATTTTGAAAGGAATTGATCCTAAAGCTAAAAAATTTGAGGCTTGGATGTGGTACTATAAGAATGAACAGAAAGCAAGGAAGAAGAGCAGGAAGTACTCTCCTCCTCCCAAGGGAATTCAGAGAGGTCCTCCTCCTCCTCCTCCCTCTGCTGGTGCCTCAGGAAATATTGCTCCCAGATCTTCTGCTCCTTCAGCCAGGCAAAATAAGTCCTATACCTATTAGAGAAAGGGAAGACAGCCTCTCCAAGCAGTTCTAGTGATCAGAGGCAGTCTAAAAAGTCAAACATTCAATGACAGCAAGTTAAGGAAGTTGTATATGAACAACCCACCTTCTCTCCTCCTCCAGCCTCTAGATCACCTTCAAAGGAAAAACCTGCTCAGGCCAAACCAATAAATTTCAAACGAAAAAGAGTTATATATTCTGATAAATCAAGCAAAAAGTATGCTGAGTTTGCTTCTCCATCAAGTCTTATAATTCAAGAGCCAACCGATATAAATGTAAAGCCAGTTCTAGTGCATATTGAGAGTTTCTTAACTCAATCAGTAAAATTCAAGACTATAAATCCATTGGATCCTTCTGATGAACATGCCTATGAAAGTCAAGAGCTTGATCCTAACTATAAAATGGCTTGAATTCTAGAATTGGTCTGATACTCTAAAATCAAGAAAGCTAAAGAAGAAGGAAAAGACTTTACAGGATTTTCTACCATGTCAAAATACAGAAAGAAAGAATTGGACAGATTTCAAGTCAGTTCAGAAGTTTTTGATGCTTCTAAGTATATGGAAAAAACACCCTGAATCTGTTCTGCTTAAAGCAGGGGAACTAAAGATTATTGGAGAACAGGACTTGAAGCTAACAAAGAAGGATGCATCTGATCCAAGAAGAAAAATTACTTTCTGTCCTGCTATTTCTATTCTTCCTTCAGACTCTATTGATAATTGACTGTGTTATTTGTTTTGACTAATCTGATTTATTCAAATGTGCTTGCTGATATATCTATTATTATTTTTTCTTATCTGCTTGTATTATATTTATTTTGTTTGAGTGACATTACCCAAATTAGGGGAGATTGTTGGATCCCTAGTTTTGATTTGGGCTATGTCATCTCTTTTAGGCGTAATTGACCCAAGATTTATCTATGGTCAATGGTTAGACTAAATGTTAGTCTATCCTCAGGCTATGCTAGTTTAGAAATGTTTGGAATGACAATTTTGTTTAGTAGTTTTGTGTTCGACGATAGTCAAACTTCGCTCGACGATCTTCGATTGATGATCGATGATCTCAGAGTCATATGAACTCTGAAGTGGGATCGACGATATGCTTGCTCAGATCGACGATCGTGTTGCCCTGGTCGACGATTTCTGTGAAGATAGTTTTTCTTCAGGTCGACGATCTGCTTGTTCAGATCGATGATCTTCGTTCTCTGGTCGACGTTTTCTGTCTGCTATTATCTGTATTCTTTTCATTTGAATTATTTATTTATTTCCTCATGTTTAAGACATATGCTATTCAGATATTCTGCTTAATTTAATGCCTATTTTTCTTTTGCTTATTTGCAATATTCCTTGTGCATTAATTGATAGATTTGGCAGAATAAAGTCGTTTGTTTAATTAGAGTAAATCGTGTTTTTCTAACAGCTGTAATATAGCCGTTATGCCTTGCTTCCTGTGCCAATTTATAAAGTCAATTTGATAGGATATTTTAATATCCTTAATTCCTTTTTGGGAATGACAGAGAAGATTTCTGGCGCAATTTCTTTATTTGTTTTATTGTATTATTTGGAAAGATTTTTTAGTGCAGGGCTCGAGGCATTATTCAAAGAAGAGAAGTTTATATATTATCAGTGCAGTCGGTTGAATACAATATACAACAACACAATACAATTCTCGAGAGATACAGAACAAAAATTCTCAAGAGAAAATGAAAAGTTCTTCTTCTTCCTGAGTTCATCCTGTCTTCAGGAAAATCAATTCTCAGTGCTCAAGCTTTCTAGAAGAAGATCAGTCCCAGATTGTTGAACATCATTGCTGTAAGTTGCAAAAGCTACTGAAGAAGAACATTCATTCAAAAGCTAGAGTCTTCTTCAAGGCTGAATCATAAGGTCTAATCAAGCAATTTGGAGATCCTACACCCTAAAGCAAAGCTTCTTCCTGGACATTCTCTAAGCCAGGGGAGCTTTGATATATTTAGAGCAATCCACTAGCTTCTCTGAACACAGAGAAGACACCTTCAACTCTTTCCCTTAACCTCCTGTAAAAGGGTTATTACTCCCTTCAAAAGTGAACCTTTGGTGGCAGGGCACCTGATCAAAAACCTGTGTGTTTGGTTCTTAGACACCTGATCAAAAGCCTGAAGGGTTTCTAGATCTACCTGAATCAGATCAAGTGGTGGCAGAGCACCTGAACAAAAACCTGTAGTGGATTCCTACCAGGGTGGTAGAAGAGTGGATGTACCCAATTGGGGAACCACTATAAAGTTCTTGTTTTTTCTGGTTGTTTGATAGATATAACTAGATTGCTAGTTGCTGTGTTAGGACATATGCTCAACTGAAACTTCAGTTAGCATCCCTTGTTTTTCACCACACTCTGTTAGGCTTTAAGTATAAAGCTTTTAGTTTTTATATTTCGTAAATAGCTCAAGAGAAGTGTTTAGAGTCTCTTTATTTTTGAATACTCTATTCACCCCCCTCTAGAGTAGTAAGTATTTTATCCCCTCACTTTCACATTCTCATCAATCGAGACTCCGAGTTTGATTCCGGTAACTTTTTATTAAAAGCATCTTCTACGGAGTTTGCTTTTCCGGGGTGGTAGTTCAAAGTGAATTCATAATCGCACAAAATCTCTAACCACTACCGCTGTCTCAAATTCAATTCCTTCTCTGTATGCACGTACTTTAGATTCTTGTGGTCTGAAAAGATCTCCCAGTGCACGCCGTATAGATAGTGTCTCCAAATTTTCAAGGAGAACACTACCACTCCTAATTCTAGATCATGTACCGGGTAGTTGATTTCATGCTTCTTCAGCTGTCTTGAAGCATATGCAATCACATGCCCGTGCTTCATCAATACCGCTCCCATTCCTTGATACAACGCGTCAGTGTAAACTTTAAATCCTTCCTTCTCGGATGGAATGGCTTGGATGGGTGTGGATGTAAGTCGGTCCTTCAGTTCCTGAACCTTCACACTGGGGTGTCCACTCATACGACACACCTTTCTTTGTCAGTGTAGTCAGAGGAAGGGCGATCTTTGAGAAGCCTTTTACAAACTTGCGATAGTACCCAGTAAGTCCAAGGAAGCTTCGCACATCGGCCGCTGACTTTAAGGGCGACTACTCCTTCACGATACGCACTTTGGCTGGATCCACTGCTAACCCAGCCCCACAGATCACATGGCCCAAGAAGGCAACCTCTTGGAGCCAAAATTCGCACTTGCTAAACTTGGCAAACAAGGCGGGCTCTTTTAGCTTCTTCAGTACCAAGGTCAGATGTTCGACATGCTCTTCCTCCGTCTTAGAGTAGACCAAAATGTCATCGATGAAAACGATGACGAAGACATCTAGATAAGGCTCGAACACTTTGTTCATCAAACTCATGAAAGCTGAAGGGGCATTTGTGAGCCCAAATGACATCACAGTGAACTCGTACAAGCCGTACCTTGAGCTAAAGGCCGTTTTCTGAATGTCCTCCTCCTGTATTCTCAACTGATAATACAACGAGTGCAAATCCAATTTGGAAAACCAATATGCTCCAACCAATTGGTCGAACAACTCATTGATCCGAGGTAGCGGATATGTGTTCCGTACCGTCAGTCGGTTGAGCTCCCGATAGTCTATACATAATCACAAGGTTCCATCTTTCTTCTTAACAAATAGAACAGGAGATCCCCAAGGTGATGAGCTGGGGCGAACAAACCCTTATTCTACCAACTCTTGCAACTGCACTCTAAAATCTGTGAGTTCCTTCGGGGCCATCCGGTAAGGGGCCCTAGATACGGGCTTGGCTCCTGGTACTAGCTTAATTTGAAAATCCACCTCTCTATGCGGGGGTAAACCAGGTAATTTCTCAGGAAATACCTCGGGAAAATCTCGCACCACCCGCACGTCCTACATATCTATTTTCATCTCCTTCTGTTCGAAACATATCATGTAAACTTCATCCCCTCTCATGTGAGCTTTCAAGGTCTGAATCGAAGATAACATTAAACGCGGTGCGAATATTATACCTTGGAAGATTACATTGGTATCCCCATGTCTCAAGAAGATTCGCTTCTCCGCGCAGTCAATATTAGCGTAGTGCCAATCCAGCCATACCATGCCTAGAATGAGGTCGAACTTCGACATTCTCAAAACTGCGGAAGGGGTATCAAAGATCTTTCCCCCAATGAGTATCTCCAATTCGCACTTGGCGGTTGCAGTCATCTCAGAGCCATCTGGGAGGCGTACTCTTCGAGCAATCCAAGTGAAGGATTGCACTCCTTCCAAATCTTTAATGAAGTCCGCAGACACAAATGAGTGTGAGGCACCGGTATCGAATAACGTATATGCCGGTTTCCCGCCGACCACCATGGTGCCTATGTACCAATAGCAATCCTCAAACCTATATATCTAGTATGTCTTAAGTAAGTTAAGATTGACAATGAAAATATGATAACTAACTATAACATACCTGTAATCACCTCCTGAGGGTTCCGCTCATGTGTCATGTCCAGCACAAACACCTGATTCCGTGCAGGTCCGGTGTTTCCTCCTTGTGGTCCTCATCCTCGACCACGCATGTGCCCCCTCCCTCGAGGAACTGCCGAAGGGAGAGCAAGAGGCGCATTTCCAAACTGTTGCGGGCAGTAGTATCGAATGTGTCCCGGTTGGTTGCATTCGAAGCACACTCGCTCCTTACTCCCACCGGGTTGCTAAAACTTTTGAGGCTGTGGTGGTGGAGGAAATGCTGGCGGCTGTGGATCCGGGTGCTCCACTCTATAATTCCGGTGGAAACGCCTATCACCTCTATGATGTCCTATTCCTCCTCCGACGTCGTGTCTCTTTCTATTGCTAGGACAAGTTTCCATCAAACCCTCAGCAGGTCTTTTACCACTTCCCAAGTGGTCTACTTCTAGCCTCTTCACCATGTCAATAATTTCCGCCAGCCTGGAGTCCGCTATAAACAAAAGGGCTTGCCTCAGGGGGTCTCGCAAGCCTTTGTAGAACCTTTTTGCATATCCTCTGTCATCTAACTCATAGGAGTCAACAAATCTAGCCAGATGCTGAAACACCCGCTGGTACTCCGTCATTGACTTGGATCCTTGCTTTAGTTGAAGAAATCTCTCTTCAAGTTCATCTCAAGCAGACGAGGGAATGAAGTGCTCCAAAAAGGCTCCAGAGAACTAGTTCTAGCTGATCTCCGTATACACTCGTCCTTGAAAGGTGGAGCCCATACAGGACTTCCACCAACTCTTGGCATGTTGTTCTAGGAGTGTCACTACCAGGGTCACAACTATGTTGCTTGGGTATTTAATTCCTGCCAGCAGTTCTTGCATGGTGTCGAGCCATTCCTCCGTACGCACTGCCGACTCTGTCCCAAGGTAAGTAGGAGGGGAGAGAGCTCGGAAAGTGCTCACCCAATTGGAGCCCGGACCTTGTTGTTTTATGGTGGCTTGTTGGGATCTGAAGGCATCCAGGATAGTTATGAGTGTCTGCCCTAGCTTCGATTGTTGAAATTGTGTGGGTACGTACGGGGTGGGGGTTCCCCCTACTGGCACAATGTTCACTAGGATCTATACGTAGAATACAAGCCTAAGGTCAGGTTGGCTAATCTTAAGGTCAATGTTGAACATACTTAGTGTGAATTATATATGGGCACACCACTGCTTCCACTAAGTCAGTTTGTCCCCAAACTAAATAATCGAACGGGGGTGGCACCATTGTTGAATGACTTTTGCAATTCAGAATCGTAGCAAGCTGATACCATTTGTAAGACCCCCACCACCGGAACACAAAACACGGCACGAGGGGAATCTTATGCCCAAAACAGCCGCCTTGCGGTAGCACTAGCACTCGGGCTAGCTTGTACAACAAGACGCCTATTTTACCGGCCTTTACCAATATCAATCATGCCAACCCAGACAAAATAAAAATCAGAAGTCAAATCCTCACAAAGCATATAATTGTCCAAAAATATAACATATAAAGAAGCTACAACAAGCTTCTAGAATCAGAGTACGTAAAAACTTTGCCCAAAAGGGCTACATCAAAAATCTCTCACACTCACATCAATAATCGACGGTAGCGATGACACCATCCCTTCAAGCCCTGTCGTCCTGGCCTGACTGTCCTGCTGCATAATCTGCGGTTGCTCTACCTGCGGGGTTGCCTCCTAAAAAGGAAGACGTAGCAACCGTTAGTCATAAAGACTAAGTGGCTTTCACATACGCTCCCCGGCGACTCCTCAGCACCCGGTCGGAGAAATGGACGAAGGTACAATATATATAAAGTATGTAAGCATAAGTACAAGCATGTGGTATAGATTGAATATCATCATATATGTAAAGAAGCTTAATAAGTGAGTAACATCTTATTCTAGCAATTCTACCATCTACAGCAGCATAAGAATATATAAAGCTACAACAGAAAGTAACTCAACTTATATAAATGCCCGTACAAACATATAAGTTGAGGATCGTTCAGCAGTACATAACTTATCGTATAGGAGTGCCCATACAAACTTATACGATGAGGATCTTGTGTATGCAATTAAGTGTAATGACATGTATGCAATGCAATGACTCACCCATGATAGCACATGCAATCGCTATGTCGACACAGACTTGTAGCTCCCACTATTCGAGCAGGTAGCTAACCTCTCAAGCGTCATCCGTCGTGGCCAGACGGTGACATTAGAGCGGGCATCTCCACTACTAGGCTGACATCAATACAACTGAGCCTAGGCCTTTGTATGCCTTAACACTAAGAACACAACAGTGGAGCTCACACGCGTACTACGGCTCAGCGGGAGTCTCATGTAGATGTGCACTGAGAACCAAGCCCCAATCTGACCTATGTTATGACCCGGAAGGAGCCTCAAAAAAAGCACGAGGACCAAGCCCAATCGTTTAATTGGCATGGAAGGAGCCCCGGGACGTGAACACCGAGGACCAAGCCCAACCTCCCAAAGTCTATCTGTCTACTCCCATCGGTGTGACGATTGGTGAGCCCGTAGACCTGCCACACTATCCTTAACCCGGGATTATGACAACGCCTGTCGACTCACACCACATGCAATACCACATCATCGAGGAACGGAACGAGCCTCGGATCAAACACGAGGACCAAGTACAACCTTCCACTTATCACGGAAGGAGCCTCGAGACATGAACACCGAGGACAAAGCCCAACAGTCCATTTATAACTCTTCTCAACATTACCAACTAGTGTGATCAAACACCCTTTCACAATCCTATGACCAAGGCACCTTAAGGGTTTACCACAAATACAGGTGGCGAACCATCTCATACAATGGACCATCTTAGACTTCCCTATATGACAACCTCATGACCATGCATCACTCTTTCGACCAAATTGATTACGTCTAAACTATGGTCACATAACTTTAACATCGCCGATTACAACTCTTTTACCAAACTCATTCATTCGTGCACACATGAGTTAATCATCTAACTATCAACAAAACATGTTCATAATAATCAACACTAACCAAATACACAAGTTCAAGACAATCTTGTTATCAATCGACGAATTACCATTCATTCACTAACCCCCACCAAATCGTTTCGTTCAATTCCATTTCATTTCACCAATGTTTACGTGGGGTCTATCCAACAATTTCCTCACTCGTTGAATTATCACGGTTAGACAAATTATTATTCGCCAAAACCTCAATGTCGATTTGTTACAAGATCTCTACCGAGTCCAAACCCAATTCTACGCCAACCCAGGAAATTCAGGTGCAGAACACCTCTGGATAGCAACTTCGACCGTAGATTCCCGAGGCAACAAAAATCCGGTGAATGCGTGTAACCCCTCTATGGAAAGATCCTTCCATGGGTTAGAACTATCATGTTCAGTCTACAACCCAGATCAGACTTTATCACACATGAAATTGGCTCCAAAGCCTGCTGTGTACAGAATACATTTTCTGCACGCTTAGCCTTTCAGCCCTCTACTTCGATCAGACTTTCCCGTGGCTACAGACTTCGCCTTAATACATGTAAACACTCATTGGATAGTTATTTCCAAGGGCTATGACTTTCGTGTTTAGTCGAAAGCCCAGATCTGGTCATATCATGTCTGAAAATGGTCAAGAAGATCGCTGCGTGTAGAACACAGATTTCTACACGCATCTTAAGGTGGAATGAACGTCATCGGTTCATCTTCCTCCTCTACCCGACCTTCCAAAATCACATCAAAAATTCCTCCTCCCTTATTCACCTTCATGAGGCAATTTCTCTTGACGAAACCATCTCCCAATCATCATATAGAAAGAAGGAGAGGTTGAAAACATCACTATCAATAGAGCACAAGCCCTAGAATGGCCTCTTCCTAGGAAGATCATCATCTCACAAGTCTAGGCTCTTTTGAGTCGACATCTCACCTAGGAATAAATACAGATCTAGCACCAATGGATAGGGCAGGAGCTCACCTCGTTTCCGGCGTTTCAACCATTTCCAGCCATGGATCTCGTCAGCCTTCACGGCGGCATCTTCTTCTCCTTAGTGGCAGTGGCGGTTCTTCACGGAGTATAGTTGATTCCAGCAACTCCTTCCCTCATACAATAGTTTCTCCAGAAAATGGCCTGGAAGAGAATGAAAAATGGCTAGGGTTCCATTTCCCCCTTATTATTCAGAAATAATACGGGTAGGGACACGTCTGTGTCCCTACCCGTGTCCTGCTGGGGTGAATCGGCATCGACGGTTAAAGTGTTGCTTGGACACAACCACGGGTAGGGACACGCCAGTGTACACTACCCGTGTTACGCGAAACGGCCGTGTTTATGCATGTGTTCTTACCCGTGTCCAGCTCGGGAGACACGACCGGCTTCCTGGATATATGCACACAGGTAGGGACACGCCCGTGTCTCTACCCGTGTCCTGCTCGGGACACATTTCATTGATCTCAACTCGATGCACATGGGTAGGGACACGCCCATGTCTTTACCGGTGTCCTACTCGGGACAGGCCTTATCGAATTCCACTCGACTCCACTCGAGTTCTACTCAACGCACACGGGTAGGGACATGCTCGCGTCCCTACCCGTGTCCAATTCTGGACCAATTTCTCTTTTCCACACGAGTGTAAGCCTAGTCGCCTGCACTCCCTGAGCCCAAGTCAACTCTCTTGACTTGAAAGCGTGCACGAGGGACCTAGCGCAAATCCGGACGTTACATAGCCTAAGTGGATAAGTCAGGTAAACTCTTACCAAAGATGTGGATAGACAAAAATCTGCCTAAGTCCACAGGCATTGAGGGAAGGTTACTCACTCAACGCCAAGTGACTTATAGCGCTGAGTGGAGCCTATATAGTCAAAGCCAAAGAAGTGGCAAGCTGAGAAAGTGGCTAAGTCCACAGGCATAGAGTGAAGTCTACTCACTCAAAGCCATACAACAAAAGGCTGTGAGACAAGCTCAGTCAATCAAAGCAACAAAAAATCTAAGCAAAAATCTGACTAAGTTCACAAGCATTGAGTGAGGCAAGCTCACTCATTGCCATATATTAAAGCGTTGACTGTATCTCATTCAGTCAGGACCTGTGTTTTCAGACAAAAAAATTTGGCTATGTCCAAATGCATTCAGTGTAGCATACTCACTCAACGCTAGATAACAGAAGAAAGTCTATTAAGTAGTTTGGCGTTGAGTGGAGCATACTAACTCAACGCCAAGTAGTAGAAAGCATGGAAAAGGAAAAAAGCATTGAGTGAGGCATGCTCACTCAATTCTCTCATTGGCATACATGCAGAAGAGGCTGAAAAATGAGCTAAGGAAAAAAGCGTTGAGTGAGGCTCGCACACTCAATGCTATAACGCCTATTGGCAGAAAGTTTGCTCAAGAGTTTTGGCATTAAGTGAGGTTTGCTCACTCAACACTATCAATGCCTAAAGTCAGAAAAGTTACATAAGTGTTTTGGCATTGAGTGTACCTTACTCACTCAACTCCTAGATATATAAAATGATATCTAAGTGTTTTAGCGCAGAGTGAGGCTTGCTCACTCAATGCCTACACTACTGATGTTTGATTTTTGGTTAAGTCTATATATGGTGACATCAGCAAGTCAACAAGTCAACCTTATTCAAATTGTTTGCGGCAAAGCTACAGAACATGACAAAAGGCATCGCAGAGCTACTGTACGATAGTTGGCGTTAAAGAAAAATAGCAACTGACATTAAAAGTGTTGGGCCCACTACTCAAAGAGACATTGGGACATAATTGATAAAAGGAAAAGCCCTTACAGAGGAATATAGCTTTTCAAGGAGCTGTTAAGGTGCTTCTTCTTCAACGCCATATTTGCTATGACTGAAGAACAGGAAGCTCAAGTCAGAAAGACCAAGAGCAAAACAAGTTAGTTGTTTATGTTCATCATCGAATACATCAAGATCAGAGTAGATCTCTGAAGAGGAAAACGAAAGTTAGCTTGTGTCATTTTCTATCTACACCAACAAGGTCTTCACAGATCCAGCTTCTTCTCTGAAGATATTTTACTCGAGGCTATGAAGAGGAAGTCAGGGCTGAATCTCCTCAGCCCAGGAAAGAGAGAAGAAGCAGAACAATCATTCTGTAAGTTACTTAAAGCACAAGTCCAAGAAAGATCTTTATCCTTATTGTTGTGAAGTAGTTTAGCTGAGAATCCTTCAACTAAGGTAGCTGCAAGCATTGCTGAAGTCACTTCATAGTTCCAGTAGGAAAAATCCCTAGTGCTGTGAAGAAGAAGTTAGGACTGAGTATATATCAGTTCAAGTAAAGGTAAACTCAAGAAATATATTCTTGGATTCAAAGTTTGGCTGAGTCTATCTCAGTCAAGGTAGATTGGCATAGAGAAATTTCTCTTCTGTCCAATAAGGACTCACCAACCCACTTCCATCTTGTAGGATCCAACTGGATATAAGCTGTAGGGCCACTAGCCTTAGGTAGGGCAATATTGCCTGAGTTATAGGAGAGTAAATCTCTCTGAGTTGTAGGATCATCATAAATCTTAGTGGTAGGAGCAAGTTTGATCTGAGGTAGGATCCCTAGTGCATCTGAGGTAGTGCTATCCTCCCAACCTAAGTGTAGGGCCTTTGGCCTAAGGTAGGTAATCTGATGATCACTGAGTTGTAGGCCCTTGTGGCTGAGTTATAAGTCTTGGAGGAGACTGAGAGATCCTGAGGGATCTGAGGTGTAAGCTCTTTGGAGCAGAATTTTTGAGAAGTGTTGAGTCCAACAAAATAGTTGGATAGGTGGGAGGGAAATTGGATGTACCCTTGTTAGGGGAACCACTATAAATCTATGCGTGCTTTTCTGTGTTGTTTTCTTTATGCAGGTTGCATGTCTTGAAAGCAGAATTTAATCAATTAATAAAGCATCCAACATAAGGAAAATAATTGATAGTCACTAAGAACTAAGAAACTTATTCACCTCCCCCCAAGGTGATTTAGTTATCCTTAAAAACCAAGAATTTCACCTCCTCTTTATCTGATTATGAAGACTTAGAATCACTGTCTGATATACTGATTTTCTTCTTGGCTAAAAAGCTCATTTCACTCTTCTTGTATTTGTAATGCTTTTTGTCTTCAGACTTCTTGTGCTCCTTCCTCTTAATAGGACAGTAAGCAATGACATGTCAACTCTCATTGCAACAATAGCAGACCACATTATTCTTAACATGTTTGTTAAGCCTAGAGTCATATCTTTCCCCTAGTGGGGTCTTTTTTAGACTTGTCCTTGTTGGAATAGGGCTTCTGTGATGTGGAGCTTGAGGTGCCCTTGTTCTACCACTATCTTCTCCTGCTCAACATCGTCTTGAACTATTTTGATAATAGTGTTAGTTCTCCATCAAAAAGTTCATTGCCTGTGGAGCACGATTCAATGCTCTTTGACTCTACAGCTCTCCTTGGTAGAGAAGGAGTCTTTCCCTTCTCCTTATTGTGTCTTCTACTTTGAAGTCTACTGTCTTCTCTTTGGTGAGAGATCTGACAGCATCTTCTTCTGCCCTTTTAGAGTTCAGCTGCATCTCATGAGACAACGCTTTCCAAACAAAATTTGAGGCAATGTGTTTGCCAAGTTGGCAACCTATCTGATTGCACGGATCTTGATATCCTATTCCTTATTTAGGGATCTCAGGAACTTGTCATTCATCTCATAGTTTGTGAACTGTCTGACATAGGTGATCAGACTGTTCACTATCATGAAGAACTTTTCATAGCATTCAGCTATGTAATCTTTATTGCCTGGTTTAAGGGCCTCATATTGCTTATTCAGGAGGGATTTCCAGTCATACCTCACCTCCCTTGTTCCTTCCAAATAAACTAAAAGAGAATCCCACATCTCTTTAGTTGTTTTGTAGTGGACTAGGTTCTGGAAGGTTGAGTCATATATGGCACTAACAATGATGTTTTGAGCTCTTTTATCCATGGTTGCTAGAATGAGTTCATCCTTGGTCATCTCAGTGTACTTCTTTAGAGTTTGGATATTGCCATTAATGACAAAGCCCTTCATGGGAATGAAAGGTCCCTCTTAAACTGTTATAAATATCCTAGGGTCTGAGGCTTCTATAAATAGCCTCACCCTTTACTTCCAAATTCCAAAGTGAAAGTGAGGTGTTAGATCTAAAATAAGAGGGGGGGGGGGGTGGTGGTGAATAGAGTATCCTTAAAAACTATTTGAACTTTGTAGTAAATAAAAATAGCAAAATGAAAAATTAATTAAGCAAAAATAGAGCAGTCCTAACTAGCACAGCCACAGCAAGAACAAAAAAAAGGGCAACCAGGCAACACAAGAACTTATAGTGGTTCCCCAACCTGGGTACATCCACTCTTCTACCACCTTGGTAGGAATCCACTCAGATTTTTGATCAGGTGTCTGACACCAATGAGCTTTTGATCAGGTGCTCAAAAACCAAACCTCAAGTCTTTTGGTTAGGTGACTTACAACCATGAATCACTTTTGAAGGGAGTAGAGAACCCTTTATACAGTGAGGGGATGAAAGAGTGATTATGTCTTCTCTTTCTTTATTATACAACTGAGAAGACTCTATAGATTTGATGGTAGCAAAAGCTCCCCCTGAGATAGTGAATAGATTCAAGTGGTTGGAACTTTGCTTCAGGATGATAGGCCTTCAGGCTTTTGGCTTCAATCAGAAGATCTTCAGGAACTTCTTTTACTGATGTAGTAGTTGTTGTCCTTTGAAAGTTCCTGAGAGGATGGCAAAAGAAGAAGACTCTTGATTTCAATAGTTTTTCTTCTTCTTCTAAAAGCTATTCTTCTTCTGGTCTAGAAGTTCTTTATTTCTAGCACTTTGTTGTCAAAAGAGAGCGAGAGAAGAGAAATCCTTGTTGCGAGATGATGGTGTTCAACTCTTCCTGATTAGTTTTCTGTGTGTCTGTATCAGTTGTATATCCAGGAAGAGGAAGAATCCATCTTTTATATTTTCCATGTAAAAGTCCTTTTGAATTTCGAAATCCTTTCTGCATTCAATGCTGACGGCCAAAGAATATTTTGCATTGATTGATTTCCCCAACTATCCCTATGAAAAATGGCAGGCAATAACCCTGATGAATACCATAATTAATGCTTCGTTAACGGTAATATTCAGATAATATTTTAGCATTAATTACTTAGGAATTATTACATTATAATAGGGACAGAAGGATGAAAATAACCAAGTCTGGATTCGTCGACCTGAGTCCACAATTCGTTGAGCTGTGATCCAAGATCGTCGACCTGAGTTTGATTCTAGACTTAGAATATTTGAGATGTTCTCTGGCGTTGAGTGTTCAAGCATATGATCCAGAATTAGTCGACCTGAGACCTGTGAACTGAGTTCATCGAGCTCAGCTCAGAGAATCTTTCTCTGATTTCGTCGAGCTGAGCACGACTTTAATCGACCTGAGTTTGACGAACGTCGAACTCATCTTTACTGAGTCTTTGAAATCTCTAAGTCTTGAGTATCTGGCAATCTATTGATGGCTGGTCCAAGTGATGTTGACTCTAAGGTCTTGGCCTAGACTCTAGGACACAATAATGACCCTAGTTATATATGTTGGGTCATAAGATCCTAACTTAGTGAACCTAGCCTAAATCCTACTAGGGATCCAACAATCTCCCCCTATTTGGGTGAGTTCACTAATTACAGGCTCAATGATAAAAAGAAATGTACAAAGCAAGAAAAATATATATCTGGCAGAGAATGAAATAATATATGCAGCAGATATATTTATACACAGTAAGCTTTGTATCATAAGAACACAGTTTTTCAAAAATAATACCATAAACACAGCAGTTAAGGTTTTATTTCTTCTGCTTCTTTTCCTTTGGCTTCTCTTCTTTGCTTCTATCCCCTGGCTTAGTGAAAATGATCTCCTTATTGGGATTGGCAGCTTCTTTCTTCGATATCTACAGATCTGATGCTCCAATAATAGTCAGGGTAGAAGTTCTGGGTACAATAGCCTCTGGATGTAATACCATGTATTCTGCTTGATTAAACACTTTCTTGCTGACTTGAAGTTATCCAGTTCTCTTTCTCTATATGATGACATAGTTGTAAACCTTGATGGATCTTCACCTTCCTCCATAGCCTTCTTTATTTGTGACAGACCAATCAACTCTTGGAGCCTTGCCATTCTGAAATCAGGATCAACATCCTGACTGACAGATGACTGATCATCTTGTGGAGGTAGCAGGGTAACATGCTTGAATTGTGTGGATTGTGCATGGAAACTTGTAATTTTTTGGCTTTCATCACTTTGAGTGTACATGGACTTTGGAGGAGAAGCCTCACTATATTTTCCTTTGGGCTTATGGGACTCTGTGTGCCTTCTGTATTGGTTTTGTGACGCTTGCTGTTTGGGAGGTGAGAATTCTTGTCTTTGATAAACTACTTCCTTTATTTCCTCTGTAGAACTGATATTCTTTTGTTGATTGCCTCCTTGGGAATGATGTCTGGATGACCTTTCATGTCTTTGATATGTTCTGGTGAAATATGTAGGCTTGGAAGATACATCTGAACTTTGAGAAGTAGCTCCTGAGGCACCAGCAGCAGGAGGAGGAGGAGGAGGACCTCTCTTAAATTTTTGTGGAGGAGGAGAGTATCTTCTGCTCTTCTTCCTTGCCTTCTGTTCATTTTTGGATAGCCACATCCATACTGGCATACCCTTGTATTGAGTTATATTCTGCAAGATGTAGTAGGGTGTTTTATTTGCTGGATTGGGTTTTGGGGCAGGAGATGGAGGAGCTTTTCTCTTCTTGGAAACTTTCTTCCTCTTTAGATCCTCATCATCATCATCATCATCATCATCATCATTTGATTATTGTGGATTGTCATACAGTGCATCAATCTCTCTTATTGTATCATCAGGAATTGCTGACTTTTCTGTCTTGGAAGGAACTGGAGGAGAGGCTGGAGAACTATATACATTAGTGCATTCACCAGCTGGTTTATTTTCTTCCTCAATATCAACGAAGACCAGTGCATCTAGATCAGGCATTGTAGAATCATCCATAACATAAACTTGTGCATTAGGGGATGAGATGGTGGGGGAAGCAACTCTGGGAGGAGACTCTGGAGCTGCATACGTTGCCTTGAGCAAGATTGGTGTGGTATAAGGAACTATAGCCATGAATGGCTTAGTACTGTCTGCTGGTACATCTGCTTCTATAAATTCTTCTTGTACATCTGCTGCTACATCTGATACTGTTTCCATGTCAGTTTTAACTAACTCAGCTGCTGCTGTTGCTTCTGCTTCTACTATGTCCATATCCTTTTCAACTGATTCTACTAGTGCTGCTTCTTCTGCTACAATTGCTGCTGCTTCTTCATCAAGTATCTCCCCCTGCCCTATTTCAATAGGAACTGAAGAGGGAGCAGTAGTGAAAGCAGATATTTGTGCAGCTAAAGAGGAGATGGAGGCAGTAAGAGGAGAGATAGCCTCTGCTATGAGTGATTTTAGAAGGGGTGTGAGGAGGGTAATGAGTGGAGAGACAATGGAAGGGTCCAAGAGGGGGAGGTAGATGTTGTGGCAGGGGTTGGTTGAGTGGAGGTGGTATTTGCTAGTGTAGTTAGAGGTGGAAGTGGAGGTGGGAGTTGAGTGTCTTGGTGAGAGTCATTTGGAGGAGAGGGAGTGTTGAGAGGGGATGATAGGAGGTTGCAGGATGGGAGGGATGAGAGGTTTGATAGGGGAATGTCAGCTAAATACCTTAGAAGAGGAGATGGGGGTGGTGATGGTAGTGATGTATCATGCAGGGGGGGAAGGAGTATGAGAGGGAATATGGGTTTGAGATATATGAATTGCTGGCTGGGAAGGAGTTTGGAGAGCTAGAGGTTGTGTAGTGGTTGTTGGAACCTCTTCAGTAGGGTGGGAAGATGCTGGAGCAGCCCTTTTACTCTCAGGAGCTTGGGCGGCAGAGGATGAGGCCTTAGAGGGCTTTGTGATTGTCCTCTCCCACCTGCCAAATAAGGCACAGGTGAGCTTTTTGTTGGCATTGATGAATATGGTCTGGGAGACTAGTGATTCATCAGCTTTTTCTTTCTAGAAGATCCCCAGGATCCTTCCAAAGTAAACTTTTTTTATTGTTCTTTGATAAGATCAAAAATGATCTGTGCGCAGTTAACCTGTTTCTTATTCACCACTGCACGCATAACCAGAAGTTGATGCCTGGTTATATAGTCGTGCGCAGTGTGCTTTCCCAACAAGACTTTCCCAACTATATCTGCGAGAAACTTGAACTCAACAAATAAGTGTTTCTTCAGCAATTTATTTGGGTTTTCTCTAGAATAACCCATCATACTCAGCATCATATCTTATTCTTCATTATCGGGAGAGAGTGAGAGATGGTAGTACCCGCTATTGATCCGATCATGGTGTTGTCCTCTATTGTAGACACAGTGTATACCCATTCTCTTATCTCTGTGCCAGGTAACTTGATTCTGGTTGTCAGCAAATTCTTCAGTTGTTGGTCTTCCAGTAGTTTCAGAATGTGTAGGAAGATTGGATCTGAGTGCTGGAAGGAATCGAAATCCATGTCGAATCCAGTGTCAAATTTCATCGCTGCAAGTGTTCCTGTTGGAATCACCATGAGTGCACCTGCAAGAGAGAAAACGAAGATCAAGTGCAAGGGGAACTGAAAGGGCGGGACGGAGGTCGAAGAATACCTAAATATAAGGTTTTTCAGAATATGAAACGACAAACTCCGTTCCACTAAAAGAAATAGTTCTTCGATCTGAGGTCGACGAAATAATTTGGAGTTAAACAATTCGTCGATCTCAGTCTAAAAGGTTGAAGACATTTCACCGAGCTCCGTTCGACGAAAGTTTTCTGTAGTAGGTTCGTCGATCTCAGGTTGACGAAACTAACTTTACTCACAGGGAGTTCGTCGATCTCAGGTCGATGAAAGTTGAAGAGTTCTTCGAGTGTAGATAGAAACTAAACCACGTCTTCTCCATTGATCATTCCAAGATAATTTACAAAGAACAAGTGATTTTTTTCATCCAAGGGCTTGGTGAAAATATCAGCTTTTTGGAAATCAGTGTAGATATAGACAAGTTTAATTTTGTTTTTGTCTACACACTCTCTAATGAAATGATGCCTAATGTCAATATGTTTAGTCCAACTGTGATGGACTGGATTTTGTGTTATAGCCATAGCACTTGTGGTATCACATAAGAGAGTTGAATTATTTAAGTTGAAGCCATAGTCCAGGAGTTGGTTTTGAATCCACAACATCTGGGAACAGCAACTGCCAGCTGCAATGTATTCTGCTTCAGCAGTTGATGTAGACACAAATGACTGCTTTTTACAAAACCAGGACACTAATCTCATACCAAGGAACTGGCAGGTTCCTTAGGTAGTCATTCTGTCCACCCTGCATCCAGCAAAGTCCACATCTGAGTATCTAGTTAACTCAAATTCTGACTTAGTGGGATACCAGAGTCCTAAACTAGGAAAACTCTTTATATCTCTTAAAATCCTTTTTAGAAAAACTAGGTGAGATTCTTTAGGGTTCACCTGGAACCTAGCACAAAGACATGTGGCAAACATGATATCAGATTTGCTAGCTGTAAGATATAATAGGGAACAAACAATACCCCTATATAATTTCTGATCCACAGGTTTCCCAAGTGCATCAGAGTCAATTACAACATTGGTAGCCATTGGTGTTTTCTTTGCTGAGGCATCAGCCATCCCAAACTTTTTGATAAGATCTTTAGCATATTTAGCTTGGGAGATGAAGATGCCATCAGGCAGCTGCTTCACTTGGATACCAAGAAAGTATGTGAGCTCACCCATGCTACTCATTTCAAATTTTGAATTCATGAGGTCAGAGAACCTCTTACATAATTTGGAATCAGTGGACCAAAATATGATGTCATCTACATAAATTTGTACTAACAAAGTTTGGTCTTTATGATTTCTAGTGAATAATGTTTTATCTACTATGACTCTAGTTGTAACACCCCAAAAATCTCAAAAAATGGATTTGAGGTGCAGGTTATTTTACACGGCCTGGGACACGGGCGTGTCCCAGGGCGTGTCACTCAAATAATAGGCGATTTGAGTCAGAAGATTACACGGCCCGGAACCAAGCCTTGAACACGGCCGTGTCAGATTTGACACGGGCGTGTCCGGTGCCGTGTGCATACCCGTGTACTGCTGGTTAAGTTTGGAGCTCGATGAGGCAGGGGTGACACGGGCGTGTCTCATGACTAACACGGGCGTGTCAGGTTCGACACGGGCGTGTCGATGCCCGTGTTCTGGTAAAGTTCAGTCGGTTCGAATACCGTGTGTGCCGCTTAAGGGTACACGGCCTGTGACACGGGCGTGTCACAGGCTGTGTCAGCCAAAAAAGTTTGATTTTGGGAAAATCATGGCCATTCATTTTCTCTCTTTGGATCCAAGGGCTCAGGTGATTCCTGGCTGGATTAATACAGCAGAGGCCTGATGAAGAGTTCATTCTTCATTTGGTTAAGGAAGTGAGAAAGAGAGAGGAGGAAGAAGAAGAAGAAGGAGGAGATCAAGCCACCGGTGGAGCTCCCGTGGTCCGATTCGTGATCCGAGGCCAGCGTTGTGAAGGCAAAGCTGCTGCGGTGCTTTCTCACCGGCTAGTTTTCGATGGCTCCCAAGAGATCGTCAAGGGTAATGATCTCCCTTCTTGGACATGTGAAGTCCTTCTTTTCTGCATTGCATAGGGAAAACCCTTCCTCGCGAGTGTGCGGTGGGTTGTGGTGTCCCTTGGGGTAGATATGTGAAGTCCCCCTTGTTAGAGTCCGGAATTGGAGTACGGATCTAGGCATGTTGTGTGAAGCCCATCTGGACATGTTGGTTTGGATTTGTGATGCTTGTTTGCATATCGGAGAAGACTCCGTGATTATGGCTTGTGTTGCCTTGTGCCTACCTGTTGCTTGGTGCAGCAGGAAGTACTGGATGAAGTCCAGGAAATGAAGAGGGTTGGATGCAACTCTTGTGGCCGTGCGTTGCAACTTTATGTGCGGTTGAGCCGTTGGGCTGCAACTCGATGAAAAGGCAGATTGCCGAACAGGAAAGGTGAAACCGACCCGCGCCTATAAATTGCCATGGATACTTCCGTATTCGAGGTGGCACGACGACTTGAGCAATGGGGGGTGGCTGATCCGTACCTGCGTTATGTCCGTCCGACTTGAAAGCCTGGTTGTGGGTTTTTTGGAGCGCATAATGAGAGTCTTAGGCCCGCGCGCCGAAAAGACTAGAATGCTCAATACCGTGTAGACGGTGGTGTTGACCCTGGTATTCCGGTACACCAAGAATGTGCCCTGAGTGCACGGACTGTCGGGCCGTATGGCCGACGGTTGTGATGGCTTGAATGTGCCTGCGTGCACATAGTTGCTATTGTTGATACCATGCTGTGCAGGGAAAGAATGCTACTGCCCTGAGAAAGGGGTAGGATTGTTATAATTGGGTCAGCTGAATGCTGACCGTTGCCTTGTTTGCCACCGTTTGGGTGGATTGTCCCTATGCAGGTGCTGGAGAGCCAAGTGGTAAATGAAGGGCTGGAGCCCTACTGCTATTGTTGCTGCTGCTGCGGCTAGCCCTTGAAGGCTACGAAAAGGGTTTTGTTTGTTTTGCTTTTCCTCATGTATGGCCGGCCTGCGCGCCGATGTTTGTAATCCATATTGTATGGTAAGAGGAACTGTAAGGCCTTAAGGCCAAACCTTTGTTGTATATTCCGTGGTTGTATATATAACTGTGGTTTATATATATTGGACATTCCTGGTTAGAGTTAAAATTTTCAACTTAAAGCTTCTGCTAGCATGCTCTGAGTTAGGATACGTGTATGGTTTGGTATTATCCTGTGACCTCACCGTCTGTTTGTGGCATATAGTATGGGGCTCCGGCCGGACCTTCTACTATACGTCATGTAACGGATGGGGTCGTTACATTTTGGTATCAGCTTTGTTCGGTCTTCCTCTATCGAATTCATGGTCGAATTCTTTTATGGGGTGGCGAGCGAGTGTTTATGCGCCCTGCTGTAATGCTAATGAACTCTGGAATGTCCACTAAGGAATGTACAAAATCTTGTTTGAGGAATCTGCGCGTTCCTTTTCTGTTGTTTTGCTTGCATGCGATCGCTAATGTGTGTCTTGTCCACCTATAGGTGACGCGTAGTGGTGCTGGGCAGTCTGAGCCCCAGCGCTCTGATGAGAGTGCGGCACCAGCTGAGGTGCCAACACCTCCTCCATCTGCAGAAACTGTTCGTTTAGTTGCTGAGGCTCTCTTTGCCATGATTCAGCCGACCGGGCAAGCGCAGCCAGCAGTTGTGCCAGTTCGTGTTGATGTAAGACCCGAGCCGGTTGAGGCAGTCGGTCCACGAGCAGCTGAACGACAGTTGAAGCAATTCATGAGCTTCAGTCCGCCTACGTTTACGGGACTGGGATCCCCAACGCAGGCAGAGGATTGGTTATCGCGTGTCAAGCGGATAATGACAGCGATCAGGGCCGAGGAAACTCAAAAGGTCACCTTGGCCACCTTCATGCTTGAAGGAGAGGCGCGGTTGTGGTGTGACGAGGTTGAGGTACACCATTTGGCGGGCAGGCAATTAACGCAAGTATCCATTGAGGAGTTCTCTCGAATATTTCTGGCGAAACATGTCCCAGCGGCGCAACACATTGCATGGAAAATGAGTTCCAACGGTTAAAGTAAGGAGAAGATAGCGTGGATATCTACTTGCATGAGTTTACCAGGTTGGGACGGTATGCGGGAACAATCTTCGCGGATGACCAAAGGAAAACGAATAGGTTCTATGAAGGATTGCGGGATGAGTTGAGGTTCCTGCTTTCGAGTTCAGTGAACCAAGGGTTTCAGGCGTTGGTTGATACTGCATGTGCGATGGAGAAGGACATGAGGTGGGTGCAAGGGAACAAGGGCTTGGTTGTGTCAAAGCCAGAGGTTCAAGCACCTCGCCCTAGCAAATCGTTCTACCAGAAGAAAGGGGGCAAGAGGTCCAAGCCGTCTGGGCAAGTGACTACGACCGTTGTGTCGGGGGCGACATCAAGGCCGGATTCTCGTACATGCTATAACTGTGGCCGGGTGGGGCATATAGCCCGTGACTGTCGGGTTGTTCAGCCCAAAGGGGAAAAGAAGACGGGTGCGTCTTATGCTGAGAAGGGCAAAGCAGTGGTTGAGTCCTCTGCGTCCCAGGCACAGCCCCGAATCTATCGCCTTGGTCAGCAGGAGGCGATGAAACAATATGACGTCGTCACAGGTACGAGTTAATATAGGTTACTTGCTTAAGTGCTATTGCCTTTTGTTATATAGAGCTTGTGCATGATGTGTGTGCTGCAGGCTTTGTCCTGATTCGGAATCGTCCGGCGAGAGCCCTGTTTGATACGGGTGCTTCGCATTCTTTTCTGTCTGAGGACTTCGTATCTCGAATTGGGGTGCCGAGTCATGTGACGGTTGATAGTACAAGGGTGCTATTGCCGAATGGCTGTGTGATGCTTGCAGATAGGGCTTGCGATGTGGATGTTCAAATAGGAAGTCAGGATTTCAGTTTGAGTGCAGCTGTGCTACCGTTATCGGAGTTTGATGTGATCATTGGTATGGACTAGCTCTCGGAGCAGCGTGCCTTTATTGATTGTAACTCCAAGGAGATCACACTGGGCCAGAATACCGGACTTGTGACGAAGTTCGCTGGTATGCGAGGAGTTGGCGGGACTTTGTTGTCTGCGCTCCAAGTCATCAATGCTGTTCGGAAGGGCGCGGAGTTATTCTTCACGCTAATTCAGGCTGTTGAGCCAAAGGCCAGTGGCGGTGAAGTTCTGGTTTTGCCAGAGTTTGCCGATGTGTTTCCTAAAGATCTTCCTAGGTTACCACCCCAGCGGGAGATTGACTTCTCTATTGAGTTGGTGCCAGGTGCTAAACCTGTGGCCCGCTCACCATATCGCGTCGCGCCAAAAGAGATGGCTGAATTGAAGGTCCAATTGCAAGAGTTGTTAGAGCAGGGATACATACGCCCAAGTATGTCACCTTGGAGCGCGCCTGTTCTCTTTGTGAAAAAGAAAGACGGTAGTTTGCGGTTATGTATTGACTACCGCGAATTGAATAAACTGACGGAGAAAAACAAATATCCGATTCCACGGATTGATGACCTATTTGATCAGCTGGTAGGATCAACGGTCTATTCCAAGTTGGATTTGAAATCGGGATATTATCAGTTGAGGATTCGGGAAGGTGACATTCCCAAGACGGCGTTTGGAACACGCTACGGTCATTATGAGTTCACGGTAATGCCGTTTGGCTATGTAATGCTCCTTCGGTATTTATGGATCTAATGCATCGAACGTTCCGAGAGTACTTGGATTTGTTCGTGATTGTGTTTATCGATGATATCTTAGTATACTCTCAGTCGGAAGAGGATCATGCAAACCATTTGCGGTTGGTCTTGCATACCATGCGGAGGAATAAGCTTTATGCCAAGTTCTCAAAGTGTGAGTTCTGGCACTCTTCAGTAGCCTTTTTAGGCCATGTGGTAAGTGGAGAAGGTATCGCGGTGGATCCGTTGAAGATAAGTGCCATTCGAGATTGGCCAGTGATGTCTTCAGTGGCCGAGGTCAGGAGCTTCCTTGGGCTTGCGGGCTACTATAGACAGTTTGTGGAAAACTTCTCACGGATTGCTTTACCTCTGACCATGCTGACGAGAAAAGATCAAAGGTTCATTTGGACGCCGGAGTGCGCGCGAGCTTTTGAAGATCTGAAGAGTAGTTTGACCACGGCGCCTGTGTTGACATCGCCATGTGGTACAGATGGCTATGAGATCTATAGTGATGCTTCCGGGAGCGGCTTAGGCTGCGTTCTTCTGCAGTTTGGTAAAGTGATTGCTTATGGCTCGCGCTAGTTGAAAGTGCATGAGCGGAATTACCCCGTCCATGATTTGGAGTTGGCGGCGGTAATCTTTGCGCTCAAGTTGTGGCGGCACTATCTTTATGGCGTGAAAGTGGATATCTATACAGATCACAAAAGCCTAAAGTACTTGTTGGATCAGAAGGATCTGAATATGCGACAACGAAGATGGATGGAGTTCCTTGGGGACTACACCTTCGAGATTCACTATACGCCCGGGAAGGGAAATGTGGTTGCTGATGCTTTGAGTCGGAAGACTCCGGTACGGGCAAGCTGGTTGCAGAGGCATGATCAGCGTTTAATCCAGGAATTGGAGGCATTGGAGATATCTTGTGTTGACAAGGGTTCATCAACCGATGTATGCTTGAACTGGACGGAGGTTCAATATGACCTTACAGACAGAGTTCGGGGAGCAACGGAGCTTGATGAAAGTCTCCAGCGCTATGCAAAAGAGGGGATGACCAATTCTCTTGGGATAACGGTTTGTTACGAAGAAATGGTCGAGTGTGCGTCCCGAGTGTGGGTAAATTGAGGGAAGAGTTGATGTACGAAGCTCACTTTGCAAAGTACTCAGTTCACCCAGGGAGCACAAAGATGTACAAAGATCTGAAAAAGCTATTCTGGTGGCCCGGACAAAAGAAAGATGTAGCACGTTATGTGGCGGAATGCCATACTTGTGCATTGGTGAAAGCGGAATGCCAGAAGCCTGGCGGTTTCCTGAAGTCGTTACCCATTCCGGAGTGGAAGTTCGATGACATTTCGATGGATTCCGTGCACGGGTTGCCGAGATCTCAACGCGGTCATGATTCAATCTGGGTGATTGTGGACCGGTTGACAAAAGTGGCGCACTTCCTTCCAAACAGAAGAGACGATTCAGTGGAAACCTTGGCCAAGCTTTATGTGGAGCAGGTTGTTCGACTGCACGGTGTTCCTCGGAGCATCGTCAATGACCGTGATGGGAGATTCACATCGAGTGATTGGCGGCTAGTTCATCAAATGTTGGGTACAAAATTAGCGTTTAGTACGGCCTTTCATCCCCAAACGGATGGCCAGACTGAACGAACCAACAGGACGATGGAGGACATGCTCCGCTTGTGCGCCCTAGACTTTGGTAAGAGATGGGAAGATTATATTTTTCTTGTCGAATTTGCCTATAATAATAGCTACCAAGCGAGCATCGGTATGGCACCATTTGTGGCCTTGTATGGGCGTAAATGCCGCACACCGTTAGCTTGGGCAGAAGCAGGCGAATCTAAGCTGAATGGGAAAAAGGAAGTCGAAGAAGCTACCTCGCTTATACGCTCTATTCGGGAGAGGCTATTGATAGCCCAAGATCGTCAAGCAAAGTACTACAATGCCAAACACCGGAACGTGGAGTTCGCGGTGGGTGATTGGGTATATTTGAAGATCAAACCCTTCAAAGGCGTGTCCAGGATTCGGCGTTTGAAAAAGCTAAGTCCGAGGTATCTTGGTCCATTTGAGGTGGTGGAGCGAGTTGGGGAAGCTGCTTACCGACTAACACTTTCAGCAGACTTGGGTGGATTACATGATGTATTTCACATCTCAGTACTTCGTAAGGCTGTCAAGGATCCAGATCAAGTAGTGGAGAATGATCGGGTACCGGTCGAGTATGGGCTAACGACGAGGGTTCGACCCATTCGGATCGAGGATCGAGCCGAGAAACAGTTGCGGAACAAAGTGATCGTGATGGTCAAAGTCCGATGGGACAATTGTGGCCGTGAAGAGCTAACATGGGAGCGAGAGCAGACCATGCGAGCTGAATTTCCCGAGCTGTTTGTATAAACTGTTGACCGTGTACCTTTTGTTATAACAGCGTTATCAAGTTATAGCATTGTCTTTTCTGTTTCCTTGCTGTGCAAATTTCGGGACGAAATTTTGTTAAGGGGGGAGGATTGTAACACCCCAAAAATCTCAAAAAATGGATTTGAGGTGCAGGTTGTTTTACACGGCCTGGGACACGGGCGTGTCCCAGGGCGTGTCGGGAGTACACGGCCTGGGACACGGGCGTGCCCCAGGGCGTGTCACTCAAATAATAGGCGATTTGAGTCAGAAGATTACACGGCCCGGAACCAAGCCTTGAACACGGCCGTGTCAGATTTGACACGGGCGTGTCCGGTGCCGTGTGCATACCCGTGTACTGCTGGTTGAGTTTGGAGCTCGATGAGGCAGGGGTGACACGGGCATGTCTCATGACTGACACGGGCGTGTCAGGTTCGACACGAGCGTGTCGATGCCCGTGTTCTGGTAAAGTTCAGTCGGTTCGAATACCGCGTGTGCCGCTTAAGGGTACACGGCCTGTGACACGGGCGTGTCACAGGCCGTGTCAGCCAAAAAAGTATGATTTTGGGAAAATCGTGGCCGTTCATTTTCTCTCTTTGGATCCAAGGGCTCAGGTGATTCCTGGCTAGATTAATACAGCAGAGGCCTGATGAAGAGTTCATTCTTCATTTGGTTAAGGAAGAGAGAAAGAGAGAGGAGGAAGAAGAAGGAGGAGGAGATCAAGCCACTGGTGGAGCTCCCGTGGTCCGATTCGTGATTCGAGGCCAGCGTTGTGAAGGTAAAGCTGCTGCGGTGCTTTCTCACCGGCTAGTTTTCGATGGCTCCCAAGAGATCGTCAAGGGTAACGATCTCCCTTCTTGGACATGTGAAGTCCTTCTTTTCTGCATTGCATAGGGAAAACCCTTCCCCGCGAGTGTGCGGTGGGTTGTGGTGTCCCTTGGGGTAGATATGTGAAGTCCCCCTTGTTAGAGTCTGAAATTGGAGTACGGATCTAGGCATGCTGTGTGAAGCCCATCTAGACATGTTGGTCTGGATTGGTGATGCTAGTTTGCATATCGGAGAAGACTCCGTGATTATGGCTTGTGTTGCCTTGTGCCTACCTGTTGCTTGGTGCAGCAGGAAGTACTGGATGAAGTCCACGAAATGAAGAGGGTTGGATGCAATTCTTATGGCCGTGCATTGCCACTTTATGTGCGATTGAGCCGTTGGGATGCAACTCGATGAAAAGGCAGATTGCCGAACAGGAAAGGTGAAACCAACCCGCGCCTATAAATTGCCATGGATACTTCCGTATTCGAGGTGGCACGACGACTTGAGCAACGGGGGGTGGCTGATCCGTACCTGCGTTATGTCCGTCCGACTTGAAAGCCTGGTTGTGGGTTTGTTGGAGCGCATAATGAGAGTCTTAGGCCCGCGCGCCGAAAAGACTAGAATGCTCAATACCGTGTAGACGGTGGTGTTGACCCTGTTATTCCGGTACACCAAGAATGTGCCCTGAGTGCACGGACTGTCGGGCCGTGTGGCCGACGGTTGTGATGGCTTGAATGTGCCTGCGCGCACATAGTTGCTATTGTTGATACCATGCTGTGCAGGGAAAGAATGCTACTGCCCCGGGAAAGGGGTAGGATTGTTATAATTGGGTCAGCTGAATGCTGACCGTTGCCTTGTTTGCCACCATTTGGGTGGATTGTCCCTATGCAGGTATTGGAGAGCCAAGTGGTAAATGAAGGGTTGGAGCCCTACTGCTATTGTTGCTGCTGCTGCGGCTAGCCCTTGAAGGCTGCGAAAAGGGTTTTGTTTGTTTTGCTTTTCCTCATGTATGGCCGGCCTGCGCGCCGATGTTTGTAATCCATGTTGTATGGAAAGAGGAACTGTAAGGCCTTAAGGCCAAACCTTTGTTGTACATTCCGTGGTTTTATATATAACTGTGGTTTATATATATTGGACATTCCTGGTTAGAGTTCAAATTTTCAACTTAAAGCTTCCGCTAGCATGCTCTGAGTTAGGATACGTGTATGGTTTGGTATTATCCTGTGACCTCACCGTCTGTTTGTGGCATATAGTATGGGGCCCCGGCCGGACCTTCTACTATACGTCATGTAACGGATGGGGTCGTTACACTAGTAAACTTATGCTCTATCAGAAAGCTAGCTAGGGTCTCAAACCAAGCTCTTGGAGCTTGCTTTAAACCATAAAGAGATTTATTCAATTTGAAGACAAAAGAGGGATGAGTTTGAGAGATGAAACCTGGAGGATGTTCAACATAAACCTCTTCCTTTAGCTCTCCATTCAGAAAAGCACACTTCACATCCACTTGATATACTTTGAACTTCTTGTAGGAAGCATAGGCAAGAAATATCCTTATAGCTTCTAGCCTGGCAACACGGGCAAATGTTTGATCATTGTCAATGCCTTCTTCTTGCCAATATCCTTAAGCAACAAGCCTAGCCATGTTTCTCACAATCACTCCTTGGGCATCTAGCTTATTTCTGTATACCAATTTGGATCCAATGACTTGGTTGCCTTGGGGTCTTGGAACCAAATCCCCAACTCTACATCTCTCAAATTGGTTTAATTCCTCTTGCATTTCAATGATCCAGTGAGGATTTTTCTTAGCATCATGTATGGATAGAGGCTCAACCTGAGAGAGAAAACATGCATGCATCAAATCTTGGTTGAGTTGATGCCTTGTCTGTAAACCTACTGAGATGTCTCCAATCACTTGGGATATGGGGTGATCCCTTAATGTGACAAAGTCAGTGGGTGGAGTTGGTTCTGCAACAACATTTGGAACTAATTCCTCTTGTGGAATTGTGTGTGCTGTTGAGGGATTGTCAATTCCTTCAGTTCTTTCTTCTTCACTTTCTTCATTAACTTGTGGAGAAGGATGTGTTGGAACATCTTGGGTGAGGCTTAGGCCATCCAAATTCTTACACAAGTGAGGTACCTACAAAGGACTATTGGTAGAAATCTCTTTCTCCTTGCAAGACATGTTAGTTTCATCAAAGGTAACATGAACAAATTCTTCAATTTTTAATGATTATTTATTGAAAACCCTATAAGCTTTGCATACTTGGGAATATCCTAGAAAAATTCCCTCTTATCCTTACCTTCAAACTTTCTAATGTATCTCTTGTTGTTGTTATGTACATAGCATATACATCCAAATACTTTAAAATAAGTGATTTTAGGTTTCTTCCCTTTAAGTAATTCATAGGGAGTCCTATTCTTTAGTTTGTGTATCAGACTCCTATTCAGGACATGATTTGTTGTGCTTACAGCCTCTGCCCAGAAGGTTAGGGGCATGTAAGCATCTACAAGTAATGTGCCTACAACTTCAATTAGGGTCCTATTTTTTCTTTCAGCTACCCCATTTTGTTGGGGAGTTCTAGGAGCTGAGAAGCAGTGCCTGATACCTTCCTTCTCACAAAACTCATGCATACGAAGATACTCAAACTCTGTACCATGATCACTTTTGATCAATGCAACATGAGTAGAGTACTCAATCTGTATGGTCCTGAGAAAATATGTAAGACCTTTAAAGTTATCTGACTTAGATCTCAGAAAGAATACCCAAGTGAACCTTGAGAAGTCATCTACAATAACTAAAGTGTAGGATTTCCCTCCTAGGCTCTGTACAGTAATGGGTCCAAAGAGATCCATGTGTAGCAAGTATAAGATCCTAGGTAAATCACTTTTATTGACTGATTTAAAACTATATTTAGTTTGCTTGCGTAGTTGACAAGCCCTGCAGAGACCTTCCTTCTTATAGGGACCAGAAGGCAGACCTCTCACAAGGTTGTCTTTTGATAGCCTAGCAATATTTTTCATGTTTACATGACCTATCCTTTTATGCCAAAGTTCATTTTGATTACTAATTATATTAAGTAAGCAGATGTTTGAGTTGGCAGATAGAATATCAATTAAGTATATGTTGCCTTGTCTATTTCCAGCTAAAACAGTTTCATTTTCTTTAGATGAAATAATACAAGAGCTAGAGTTAAAAATTACCTTATAACCTTCATCACAAAGTTAACTTATTGAGATGAGGTTATGCATTAATCCACTTACATAGGCAACCTTCTTGAAAGTCACTGCTCCAATCTTGACTTTACCATAGCCTTTGGTCTGGCCATAGTTTGAATCACAAAAGATAACCTTTGGTCCCAGCTTGGACTTATAATCACATAAGTTGTCCTTGATGCCTGTCATATGCTTGGAGCAACCACTGTGCAGATACCATTGTTGATTAAATGCTGGACAGCTCTTTACCTGCAAGGATGATAGTTAGTTGTTCTTGACCCAGGTAACCTTGGGTCCTTGTTGATTTACATAATTGTAACTGGAAATGTAAGAACATTCAGGTTGATTTTTTTAACCTTTAGGATGATATCTTCTTGGTGGTATTATCCATTGATTAAAAGGAGTAATGTTGCTATTAGAATTTAAGTTTCTGTTGTTAGGATCTGGGATCGACGATTTCTGGTTGGATAGTCGAACTAAGCTCGACGATGTTGGATGAGATCTTCGATCTCTGCTCGAAGAATGAAGATATTCATTCTTGGGGCACCAAAATCATCGATCTCTGGTCGGCAAACCATACTGATATCATCGATCATAGATCGAAAATTGATTATTACTGAAATTGCGTTCAGAGATTGTCGTTCTGAGGTCGACGATCTGTTAATGTATCGTCGATCTGAGTTCGACGATAACTGGTGAACATTGTTACTTTTATTATTCTTCTATTTTTTAAGTTTATTCTTAGTTTTAATTTAATTAAGGACTTCATTAACCTTATTGACTTGTTCAGTGTTTTTCTTTCATTTATCAGAAACAAAATTTACAGGTTTAGAAAGATGGTTCTTTTGGATTAGTATTGGTTCACTGGATAAAGCTCCTAACCCTAATCTACAGTTATTAGTTCTAGTATTTAATGTGCTGGTTATATCTATCATTCTTAAACTCTTGCCATTTAATGATTCTTCTAATATCTTAGCATTGCTTAGTTCAGATTTCAGGAAGACAATTTGTTCATTTGCAGACTTTAATTCATTAGATAGATTAACATTTTTAGAAATGATTTTATCTTGATCTTTTAATTTTTCTCTTAGAAGTTTGATTTCCTTCTCAGAGCTTATCAAATCTAAGCATAAATTTTTAAATTTAAATTTAAATTCATCAGATTCAGAATCATATGAGGCTAATACCTAGTCTTCAACTGACAGGATTTCTTCATCATCAGATTCATCTGTATCTGATCTGCTACAACTGGCATCAATTGCCATGAGGAAAACTTCCTTTGCCTTTGCCTCCTCTTCTTATTCACTGGAGCTGGAAGATGTGGATTCATCTTCTGGTTCACTCCAGGATTCAACTACAAAGCCTTTATCCTTCTTCTTATATTTGCTGGAAGAAGTCCTGCTACTGTGCTGTCTTCTTGTGTCCTTCTCTCTTCTCTTCTCCTTCTTCTGATTCTCTTGACACTCAGAGATGAAGTGCCCAGGTTTCCTGCATCCAAAGCAAACCACTTCCTTAGTAGGGGTTTTATCATACCTTGGCTTGTCATCCTGCCTGGATGACTTTCTCTTGAAGTCTTTCCTTGCCATCTTATAGAATCTTTTGGCAAATATACATATCAACTCTTCATTAACTATTGGAGTCTCTGTCTCTTCAGCATCCTTGAATGCAATGTTGTGCTCCTTCCATGCTGGTGGAGGTGTTCTTTGCTCAGCTGCTTCTCTGGTCTTGATGAGTTGTTCATATGACTTTAACTTTCCCAAAAGAGATTTAGTGGGAATCTCATTTAGGCTTCTGGGCTCCTTGATGGGACAGATCCTTAAATCCCATGAGCTTAGGAAGCATATGAGGATCTTGTCATTCACCTCTGTGAAGGTGATGTCATTGTCCAAGGTTTTCAGCTTATTTATGATTGAGCTTAACCTATTGTACATGTCTGCCCTTAACTCAATTCCTCCTTCTTGAAATTCTCATATTGTGATATGAGATATGATCTTCTATCCTTTCTTTCATTAGCAGATCCAGCCACCATTTGATTCAGGGAATCCCAAATAGCCTTGGCTGATGTACATTCAGCCACTTTCTAAAAAATGTCATCTGACATTGTCTGGGCCAATATGTTCATTGCCTTGGCATTAACAATTTTGGCCTTCTTCTGAGCCTCAGTCCACTCAGGTGGTGGAACTGTATTAGTGCTGGAGGATGCTGTAGTTTAAGTGCTGCAGGGGGACCTATCAAAATGGAATTATAGATATCTTCATCAATGGAGTTCATATATAATTTAATTCTTGCCTTCCAGATGGAAAACATATTTAGGTTGCAAACTGGAGGTCTTGTGCTTGCAAATCTTTGTTCTGGGCCATGCTGTGTGAGTATAAATCTAATGGGAATAGAGTAAAAGATCTAACTCAGGATCTTTGGTTCAAGGGTTAGCTTGTACAACCAAAAGAACTTCCCTCTGATACCAATTGAAAGTGAGGTGTTAGATCTGGAATACTGTAGAGGGGGGGGGGGTGAATAGAGTATCCTTAAAAACTATTTGAACTTTTTCAGTAAATAAAAATTGCAGAATGAAAAATTATTTAAGCAAAAAAAGAGCAGTCCTAACTAGCAAAACCACAGCAAGAACAAAAATAAAAGGGAAACCATACAACAAAAGAACTTATAGTGGTTCCCCAACCTGGGTATATTCACTCTTCTACATCCCTGGTAGGAATCCACTCAGATTTTTGATCAGGTGCCTGACACCAATGAGCTTTTGATCAGGTGCTCAAAAACCAAACCTCAAGTCTTTTGGTTAGGTGACTTGCAACCATGAATCACATTTGAAGGGAGTAGAGAACCCTTTATACATTGGGGGGATGAGAGAGTGATTATGTCTTCTATTTCTCAATTATACAACTGAGAAGACTCTGTGGATTTGATGGTAGCAAAAGCTCCCCCTGAGATAGTGAATAGATTCAGGTGGTTGGAACTTTGCTTCAGGGTGATAGGCCTTCAGGCCTTTAGCTTTAACCAGAAGATCTTCAAGAACATCTTTGACTGATCTAGTAGTTGTTGTCCTTTGAAAGTTCCTTAGAGGATGACAGAAGAAGAAGACTCTTGATTTTAATAGTTGTTCTTCTTCTTCTGAAAGCTATTCTTCTTCTGGTCTAGCAGTTCTTTCTTTCAAGCACTTTGTTGTCAAGAGAGAGCGAGAGCAGAGAAATCCTTGTTGCGAGACGATGGTGTTCTACTCTTCCTGACTAGTTTTCTATGTGTATGTATCAGTTGTATATCCAGGAAGAGGAAGAATCCATCTTTTATATTTTCTATGTAAAAGTCCTTTTTAATTTCGAAATCCTTTCTGCATTCAATGCTGACGGCCAGAGAATATTTTGCATTGATTGATTTCCCCAACTGTCCCTATGAAAAATGACAGGCAATAACCCTGATGAAGACCATAATTAATGCTCCGTTAACGGTAATATTCAGAGAATATTTTAGCATTAATTAATCAGGAATTATTACATTATAATAGGGACAAAAGGATGAAAATAACCAAGTCTCGATTTGTCGACCTGAGTCCACAGTTCGTTGAGATGAGATCCAAGATCGTCGACCTGAGATTGATTCTGTACTTAGAATATTTGAGATGTTCTCTAGCGTTGAGTGTTCAAGCATATTATCCAGAATTAGTCTACCTGATACCTGTGAACTGAATTCTTCGAGCTCTGCTCAGAGAATTTTTATCTGATTTCGTCGAGCTGAGCACGACTTTCGTCGACCTGAGTTCGACGAACGTCGAACTCATTTTTACTGAGTCTTTGAAATCTCTAAGTCTTGAGTCTTTGGCTGTATGTTGATGGCTGGTCCAAGTGATGTTGACTCTAAGGACTTGGCCTAGACTCTAGGACACAACCATGACCCTGGCTATACATGTTTGGCCATAAGATCCTAACTTAGTGAACCAAGCCAAAATCCTACAAGGGATCCAACACAAAGTTCTTTTTCTTGCAAATAGGAAGCTTTGTGGAGCTCAACTCCTTGTGGTTCTCACCTGAACATATGGAGTTAATCTTCAGTTATTCTTGGATATCCGTTCAGAATATTTAGTCATTTTTTAAATAACCTCCCTCTGATACAACTTGAAAGTCTTTGTTTCAAGAGTAGCTATACACCTAGAGGGGGGGGGAATAGGTCTTCTAGTCTTTTTGAACAACCTTTGGGTTTGGTGAGTTGAGTGTTTGATTATTATGTTAGCTTTCAAGAATAAGAACAACACACCAGATTTTACAGTGGTTCCCCAATGTATTGGTACATCCACTTTCCCTCCCACCTTTCTAACAGTGCGTTAGACAAGGCAATCTTCTCCAAACTCGGCTCAAAGAACTTACAACACAGATCTCTCAGGATCTCTCAGGCTTCCTCCAAGACCTACCTCAGGACACAACCATACACACTCAGAGTAATCTTTACACCTACAACTTAGTAACCCTCCAGATCACCTACCTCAGTCTTATCAAGAAGCCATATAACTCAGGCTAGGAGGTTAACCCTAAAATCAAAAGATAATTAATCTCCTACCTCAGATCTCAACAAGATCCTACCACTCAGCCTTTATATTTTAGGCTTCCAACTCAGATCAATAATGATCCTATAGAAAGAGTATATGTTTGATGATGACTGACTAAAGAAGGAATATTCTCTAAGTCTAATTCTTATAGAACTGAGCAAGCTCAGTCCTAACTTCTTCATAGTAGCTAGGATGTAAATCTTCAAGTTAAATCTGCTTGTGCTGAGAAGCAAACTATAGAGCTCTATTTCTCCAAGCCTTTTTATGTACTACTGTTGAGTGCAGAGGCCCTAAAGATGAACAACAACTAGAGTTTGCTCTGCTTCTTCTTCTTACACAGAAAAATCTTTATATTCTTTAAATAGCCAGCTTTTTCTGTATTTTTCAAAACTTCTGTAAATCCTCGTGTCATGAATTTTCTTGCTTGATGGAGACGATGAAGATGACCAAAAAACTTCTTTTGATTTCTCGAAAAGATCATTTTATGACTCGCCGTCAGACAACTCTATGAGTTTTATGGGCCAGCTGAAATAGTTAACTGCAATAGATCTTTTGCATTAATTTCTGTACTAAAAGCATACAATGCCTTTTGTAATCTTGCGCGCAAGTCCCACAACATTTGAATTTTGGATGGCATCAGCATGACGTGCTTGTCCACTTAGCAATTTCAAGTCATTCTGCATATGCATTGAGTGTAGTCATGGGACTTAGCGCAAAAACAATTGGCAAAAATTTTGTTACCTGAGGTGTTTAGTGAACCTTCATCACTCAATATATTTGACTGTTATTGCCTAATTGATAAGGCATTGAGTGAGCCTTCATCACTCAACGCTTTTAGACTTAAAAAGAATTTTCCTGTTTGAAGGCGTTGAGTGAAGCTTCTACACTGAACACTTTCTGACTTTGCTGAATTTCTTGATGTGGCATTGAGTGGTACTTCTTCACTCAATGTTTCTGTACTTAACCAGAAATTCTTTTTGAGTAGGTGTTGAGTGAACTGCTTTCACTCAATGCTTCTGTCCTTAGACAGATTTCATTTCAGCAACACTGAGGCTATTACTACAGGTGTTCTGTCAATGCTTTTAACCTTCGAGCATTGAGTGAAGAGAGTTCATGAAACGCTTCTGGACTTAGCCTATTTTTTGTTTATCCAGCATCCTGTCTTGAGTCCCATTATAATTATGACCCAGACAACCTTTCTAATCAATGTAATAGTATACAACCTACACACAATGAACTTTGAACAATATATCAGATACTATTATTTGTATACCATTGACCCGTGGACCTTCTTCAAATCTAAAACATTGAGATCAATGTACCCAACAAAAAGGATCAGAAGAAATTTCAGAAGACAAAAAACAAGAAAAATGGGAAAGGTTTTATAGCAAAAACCTTGAGTGATACAAGTTTTGAGTCAAGTTCTTCATCAGGATGTGAAGGAGAAGCAGGTGCTAAAGAAACATGCTTGATGGCTCTCGAATCAAATTCAGACACTAAAGAAAATTGGTTAAATTATTTTTATAATATGGATTTTTCTTCTGAAGAATTTAAGCTCTGTTTTAAAAAGTTTTGAAAGGATTAGATTAATGCTGAAAAAAAATTAAGAGTTTAAGTAGTCAAATAGAGCTTATTAAAAATTATACATATGTTAAAGAACAAACTGAACAAGATAGTCTGTTAGAGGATAAAGTTAAAAAAATTTAAATATCAAGTCGCTGCTCTAAAACAAGATAACATCTCACTAAAGGAAGAGCTAACAAAGGAAAAACCTTTGAAGATTCCTTAAATGGAATGAGTCGACAACTAAAAAATATTACTGAAAACCTTAAGAAAAGGTTTGAACATTTAGCTTTAGGAGCCAATCCACAAAGGATTATGATAATTAATAATGCCTCTATTTGGAAAAATCTTGTATCATTCACCAAAGCAAATGAATCTCAATCTAATAATAACTAAGGAAGAGTAACAACGAATGATAATATAGATAAATTCAATAAAAAAGTATTATAAATAAATACCCAATAATAAGAAATAAGAAAAAATCAGTAATCTTTGATAATCTGGAACATGCGTCGACATCATATCGACACAACAACTGTGAAACGTCGACTGCAAATCGACGCATCCAAAATATTACGTCGAATTCTATTCAACACATATCCTTGAATAATAGTTTTTATTATTCATATAAAAATAATGTTTGCACAAAGTGTTTTATTAAGGGACATGAAATTGGAAGATGTTGGTTTAATAAACCAATACTTTTTTTTATCTTAAGGGGTATTATGAAAGTTCATCCTATACTTTAATTACACCTTATAATGGAAAAAGAAGTAACTTTTGAATTATGTGTGCAGGGTGGATAAGCTAGGATAACTATACATATTTATAGTTTCAAAGCATGAGAGATGATACAATGGTGTTTTAAGAATATACTCATATAACAAAGTATTTCAGTAAGACACTTAGAGTTACGTCGAATATAAATAAACATAATATCACCTTCTTTATTATAATCATATTCTAGAATGATGATGGCGATGAATTTTTATTTGGGGAAATGTTTGCATCATTAAAATGTCTAATAGAGAAAACTAGAGGTAAAGCTAAATTCTAGTCGACATAGCGATGATATCTATGTTACATTGAATAGAACTCAATGTTGCATAGTTTGAGTGCCTAATTTGTAAACGCCCTTCTTGTTTATATATTTATATATATATATATATATATATATATATATATATATATATATATATATATATATCAGATTCAATTAAATAGAGTATTAAAAAACTCTTCGACTTCTCGGCTCATTTATTCTGTTTCCACTATCCCATTTTCTTTATCAAGAAAATCTTGCAGTTTTTGTAATGGCGCCTAAGATGAATTTGGGGTTCAGCGTAGATCTGGAATCTTTCAGTGTAACATCTGCAAAGTTCCAATGAATTCTCAAACAATTCACGAGTTTCGGTCTCAATAAGCTTATCTCAACATGATGTATTCTATTTGAGACAAAGCTTGCGGAATTTGTTACAATTGTTTAATGTGAAGAGGATTGATCATTGATTGGAATGATTTCTACACAAATGGTACTTATAATAGCAGAAGTAATACAAAAGATATTTGATCTCTTATCAGGACTTTATTCTCCATACCTATCTGAAGAATAAATAAAAGAGGTATTAAGAATTATGAACTATACAAAGGACAAAGTCATTGTGCTTAAGAAAATAGATATATCAGAGGAATATCAGTTTCTAGAAGATATAGTTGGCAATGTATTGGTTTGTAAAACTTTGGCACATAATGCAATCACTAAAGTTCAAATTACATTTAATGGGGGTTCTGGTGCTAGGAAAGACGATAAACTGGGAGAAAGGCTGATAAAGCTTATTGGATATAAATATAAATAGAAGAAGAATGCTTACATGACTATTATGAGTCAAGTTTCGCTAATTTTTTTTTAACTTTTATGCATTTCCAAGGAATAGCAATAGCTTCAGGAAAGAAGTTGACAATAGCTCTTTTCATAAAATGAACTGGACAAATTACCAAACCTAAATCTCAAATGAACTAGACAAATTATAGGGAATACCACTATAATTTTTGTGTTTTCTGTGATTATGTATTTATCTTTGTTTATCTAGTTGTTGTGTTGGTGATTTATTTATCCACACCAATTTCTAGTTGATAGCTGATGTACATGCAAATTTTGCGAATCAATCTTAGTATTTGAAATAAAATTTTAATCTATATTTCCCCCACCCCCACCCCCTAGAAAAAAATCTGAGGTATTTATCAATTGTTTTATCATTTCATATTCACATCTCTCTATAAACAAGAATATGGATCTTAGTTTGAAAACATATTCATGATCTTTTTATCCTTGAGTAATCTCATATTTACAACCTCTCGGTAAACTAGAACACGGATCATTGATCGGAAAAAGTTATTCGTGACATATGAAATCGAAGCAAACTAAATAAAAAATAAATCAAAGTTAATTAAAGTAGTGAACTTGCTAATTTATTTAGACACAAAGAAAAGTTTATTTTTGTTGATGCACGAAAATGCACCTCCAGCTAACTGTTCGAGCACTGGGGAAAGGAAGGGGGAAAGACTGTCGGCCAGTCGGTTACTAGCGGCTAGGAATGGCGAATAAGACCGGATAGAAGAAAGAGACAGATGGCCGCTACCAGCGGCAACACCAGAGTTCGCCCGCCGCGGCCTGAATGCCTCTCCTGCGGTGGGCTTTCCTTTCATAAAAGATGAAACGGTTACACTTGGAGAAAACAACAAGGAGAAGGAGAATAGAAAAGAAACCGGCCGGACAGTAAGCCGCAAGGCACTAAACTAGAGACCGCAGCCCACAACAAGTGAGCTCTTGGACTCGAGTCAGCGTGCTTTCGGTGTGCTGCCGCCCCCTATTTATAGGCTTGGGGGCCTGCCCAAACGGGCAGGGCTAAAATTACCGGCTGCCCGAGGTACAAGAGAATCGGGCAGCGGTGACGGGAATCGAGAAGAAGAAGAAAAGCCAAGAGACAGGCCGCGGGCCTGGCGATCTTCTTCTGCCGAGCTGCAGGACTCGGCCTCTGGGCGGGCTGGTCTGGACCTCCTCTGACGGCGACCTGGGACATAGGTTGTGCAGCTTGGGCAAGGACATGCTGACCCTTAGATGATGGCTGGACTGGAACTGGCGGCGGTCTGACATAGAGGCCGCACGGCTTGTATGAATATAAGCCGGCTAGCTGAAGAACGGCGGCTGGAAATAGCAAGCCGCCCGAACTAAAAAACTGGAGAACTAGTCGCAGATTCTGGGTTAACATAATCCCCACACATTTTGAAGTTTTTGAAAAACTTCGAAAATGTAGAACTAAGCCGGAGACTGCGACTGCCATTAATGCTTCTGCGTCTATAAAATGCCGAGGGCCCTGCCATTTCATCAAGATTTCTACCAAGCCATGGGTCACTATTCAACACTCGCGGTTAGAATCCTCCAAGCCGACAGAGACTTCTACAAGATGGACGTCATGTCCTTGATGCTAGTTCGCGAAAAGAAGTCGTCTGGATCGAAAAAGAGGAGCAGAAAAGCGGACAGTTCCGACCAACAGCCTGAGAAGAAAACTGAGAAGCCGATAACACCGGCGGCTTCTGCTTCTGGAAAGAAATCGATGGAAGTCATCGCGGAATCCTCGCAGGCCACGATCAAATTCAAAGCAGTTTCCAAATCTTCTCTCCCGCAAGCTGGAACCACCAAATCCTTCGACATTACTTACTCGCCATCAGGTGAACCCCTCTTAAGGATCTCCGGGGCGGAGGAGAAAAGTGCCGACTCTTCCAAACCGCGCGAGTTTCCCGCATCTACTGATTTGATCGTCGTTGATGAGGATGACTCAGAGAAGCCATTGGAGGCCGAGCGGTCTCTGAATGAGAAGAGGAAGCGGACAGAGACAATAATCGGCCACTTGAAGCGACGTAAGAAAAAGGTCGAGACCCTTGAGGAAAGGATGGAGAGGAAGGCGCGGAAGATGCGGGTTGATAACCGCAATGTTTCTGTGAAGACCGGAGCGGCTAGTGTGTAATTTAAGCCGCGGGAGAAAGACGTGTTTGAGGGTCTGTCGACTCCATCTTCCAAGCCGGACGAGCCAGAGAGTACGCCTGTGGTTAGCAAATCTCTGAGCGATATCCTGAAGGGCATGGAGAAATTCCAGCAGCAGGACAAGTTACTGGCAACTCCGCCGGCTTCTACGGAGGTCGCCGACACCGATGTCGAAGTTACAGGAGAGAAGCTTGGCGAACCGGCTCCTGCGGTTTTAGAAGGAGCTGAAAAACTAAAACTCAGAGAGAAGATAGAGGAGATGAAGAAATTAATCGTCCGGGAAGCAGGTGGCGACTACATTTCCTGCCCTGCAAGGTAAACACGAAGAAGTTAAGCGTATTGTAAAATTCTACAAGGCGCGGTCACGGAAGAAGGGAGCGGACACAATATTTAATCCGCCGGCGAGCTTCTTCCTGACCACGGAACAACTGAAAAGCAAAGCTAAAGAGACCGCGCGGCTATGGAAAGAAAAGCTGAAGCGAGTAGACTCCGAAAGGTTTAGGCGACTAGCGGCTAGACTTTATACTGCGACTTTTGAAGGAGAGATAATCACGGGTTGCGGTCGCGTTCTAACGAGATCTTTTAAAAGGTGCCGGTCATGTTACTGAATCTAACCACTTGTTTGTTCGCTGCTGGTGCACCTGAAACTGCCATCAAGCCGGGCGATCTGACCACCTGCCTACTTCCACTAATACCATCGCTACCTCCCAATATCCGCGATCAAAGGACAGCCGAATTCAAGTGTGAAGTCGCTGCCTTGCAGGCTAGGATAAGGGAGCATGCCGAGGCCCTTCGAGCCAGGGAAGAAGAGTGGCGACTTCAAGAAGAAGATCAACGGTTTATGCTGGAGGCCGCTGAAAAGAGAACAAAGGAAGTGCTGGAAGACTTGGAGCTGGAGAGAGGAACGATGCGGTCTGAGGTGGAGGCCGCTGAGAAAAGGACGCAGGAGGCCCTGGTCAGCTTGGAGTTTGAGAGAACGATGATGCGGATTACGCAGGAGACCGCTAACAAAAGGGTGCAGGAGGTACTGGCCAGTGCGGACATGGAGAAAACGGCAAAGCGGACTGCGCTGGAGGCCGCTGACAAAAGGATGCAGGAGTCCCTAGCCAGCTGGGAGGAGGAGAAGACAACGATGCGGACTGCGCTTGAAGCCGCTGAGCAAAGAACACTGGAGGCGCTGGCCCACCTGGAGCAGGAGAAGATAGAGAAACTTGACCTGCAGACTTTAGTGCTGATGCTCGGCCGGATTGAGAGGGAAAGGGCGGACACCGCTCGACTTGATGAGGAAAGGGATAAGGATCGACCAAAGGAGGCTGGCAGAGGCTTGCGACCTGCTGGGATGACTGCTGAACAGCAGCAACTACCAAATCGCCCGGCTTCCGGAGAGACTTTGGATTCACCAGTAGTCGCGGCGGTTAGGCAGGTCGCTGCTTCTGGCGACCCGGGAGATCGCGCTCTACCGCTAGTTCCATTTGCCCGTGTAGAGCGTGATACCTCGCGAGTTCATCGCACTCTGCACTCTATCCACAACCTTGTCAGTCAAGTGTATGTCCAGCTGGTACAGGCCGGCGACGAAGTTGCGCGGGTTGGGCGAGAGGCTCCAGAGAGTGGGGAGAGATAATTATGAGAACTTTAATTTGGCTTTGTAATAAGCATCAACTCGTGATGCCAGACTAGAATGCGGTTTGAATATTAGTGCGAATCGCTTGTGGCTTTGTGCGGTTTGAATACTTTCTAGTGAGTGTCTTTTCTTCTTTGGAAATTTTGCCAAGTACTGGAATTTTAGTCGCTCGAACTGCCGAACTAGAATGCGGTTAGAATACTTTACCTTGCAGGTTGAGCCGTGAGGCCTGATATCTAACCGCGATTTGACAACCACTACTGTAGCTGCGTAGGAAATCTATAAATTGAGATGATCCCGGAGTCTTCGGCACAGAAGATCAAAATGCGAGCTAAAGCAATGGCGATGCGGTCTGACAAAGCTCCAGCCGTTAGGACCGATGCGGCTTCTGCCTTCCATTCGGCGGATCATAAGGAAGGCCGGCTTACCCAAGCCGAGCTCGACAGCTTTGCAGAGAAGCATATGAAAGACAGCCTGCTGCTCACGCGGCTTCCGCTTCCTCACGAGCGGATTAACACCTCCGCAGCAAACCAGATCGCTATCCCAATCGATCACTTTGACTGCGACTTCGGCTTCCCTGTGCTAATGGAAGCCATTGCGGTCTTCGACCACTACGGAGTAGTGCCAGGACAGCTGCCCCCGAACTATATTGCGGCAATTAACAGCTTCATCTCCTACCTCAGGTCGGAGAGAGTTCGCTTCTCGATGAAGCTTTTCAGAGAATGCTTTTCGGTCCGGTCTATTCCGGACTCTGGGAATCTTCAGAGGACATATGTACTTTGGCTGCCGGGGGATAAATGTCGTCAACCTGGCGAACAAAATCCCGAATTGGTCAGAAAGATACCTGATCTTCGAGGGTCAACTCGGACTCCTGCCGGTCCATCCGCAAGTTCGCGACGAAGCCGCTTTTGGCAGTAGCGGACTGGACGGCGTGGAGAAGGAGATCTTCAACTTCTTCAAGGGAGAGTGGCTCGACGTTACCCACTACCTCCCGCTGCTCCCTACTTTGGAGGATGTCCATGCGCAGGACAGTAAGTATCACCCAGCCGAACTGCTCTGCTAGCCGCGCGGCTTACCAACTGACTTGTTAACTTTGCCTTGCAGCTGCCATCGCGGTCCCGCTGAACAAGCCGCTAACTCCTGGCGGCCTAACCATTACACAGTGGGAGAAAAGGGCCAAGAGGGCCAGGCCGGAGCGGGCTGAAGAGGAAGGAGCATCGGACTCCTCGAGCGACTTCACGCTGCATGGTATGGGCAGCCGCTTGAAGGATCTCCGCGGCAACCCCACCATGCAGTGGAGTGCCGACGGCAAATCAGTCCAAGTTTCCACCGCCCTCCCTAACTGGGGGAAGGAAACGATAAGCCGCCACGCCTCCGCGGCTGGCGCGGCTTTGTATGGTAGGTGCAACCTAAAAGCGCTGAAAAAGATACCAGCAGAGGACTTCTCGCGGTTTGCCGCGCAGGTCGGCGCGAGAAGCTTCGTGGCTAACCACTATATGGGCCTGGCCCATAGGCGGTTAGTCGCAAGTGAAGGAGACCTGAAGCGGCAACTCGCCGAAAAGGAGGAAGAAAACGCACGCTTGAAGGAGCTCAATGCGGTAAGATATTACCTTATTTATGCGACCTCATTTAACAAGCCGCTCGGACTGACCTTCTTCCTTCCTTTGCAGAAAATGTACGATCCGGCCAACTCGGCCTTTCAGGACGCGGTCTTTCCGTAGCTTGTCCAAGGGATCGACGGAGCGCTGAAACGCCTTCGAGATCGCGACGTCCTCACCCCGGGATTCACCGACTTCACCTGCGCCGACCTGTATCCACCCTTGAAGAAAGGGTGGCCGCGGTTTACCGAGCTCTGAAGGGCAAGGAGAAGGTCGATGGAGAGGGCGAGTGCAAGGCAGAAGATGAAGAGGAGCACAGCGAAGGAAGCGGGAGCGAGACCGCTTCTTCAGGAATCGGCGGTCAAGCGTCTGAGACCGCACGGGTTGATGCCGTTGGGTCAGAGACCAGGGGCACTGGCAGTTCGCGTTCATCCTCGTCTGACAACGGCGACTACTCGCCTTCTTAGATCGACATCGACGGTGAACCGGACTCCGGCACTCCTGCGTCCAAAAGACTGAAGCCGAATAGCTAGGATAGATTACTTGTAATAGTTTTTACATTTTTTGAGACCGCCGGTAAGATTTTGTAAACCGCGCGGTCTACCTTTTATACTTGACATTAGAAATGACAATATTTTACCTTTTGTGAGAATCTATTGTAATTTTACTTACTTGTTTGTTTATGCGGCTTAATCTTTCTTACTCGTTTCCGATTTAAGAAATCTCATCGATGACTTCACCGAATAATAACTACCTTTGCTCCGGTTAAACTCGAGTAGAATACCGGTAACCGGATATATTAGTCGTCTGCGAATTTATAACAATCCGATCATCCTTGAGCGTATATAGAGCAATAAGCCGGGCGGTCAGGAGATTATTCGCCAAGAAGATAAGGCAGCTCAACTGTTGAAGGTTCATATTCAACCACGAAGTCCCACGATTAATGTATAGGCCGTAATTTTATTGGAGATGAAGAAGATACATGGCGATTGATAAGCCGCTCGGCTAAGGGGATAAACCAGATAGATATTGTAAAAACCAAGCTGATTGTGGCAGCCTGTCCGAACTTTAAGACGAAACTCGCTTCCCATAGGAGAACTACTGAACGATAGAGTTAAACATATTGCGACTTCTTTACATAGCAAGCCGCAAATTGATTTGAATTAATACCATAAGCCGACGGACTAGAATTAGTTGACAGGATCAAGTCGGCCGAATTCAAGAATATATTAGTAATAACCCGAGAGAGATTTCATAGCTGAATAGAATAAACCGACACTTGTAACAGCGCGGTCTGCGGACTGTGCAATATAAATCGGCTAGGCTATAAGACCGTGAGACGGTGGATAAGCTGGAACGGATAATTGCGAGGTCTACGAACTGACCAGCATATCGATAATAATATGTGAAAACCATAATTTATCTACCACTGTAACTTGCAGGTTGAAAAGATAACGAAAACTCTGCCTGCACTGTCTTACAACATAAACTGAGAATCATTACTCTTCTAAAGAAGATCTCATTTCAACTCATCTGCGAATGATTCGAGCGGGGTTTACATCTGCGACCGATGTCGTGCGGGATTATGTCTGCGACTGATGTCGTGCGGGATTGCCACTACACATCTGCGACTGATGTTGTGCGGGATGTGGAGGGCTAAATAAGTAATATTATTTTTGTTATAAGTAAATATCCACATACGTATGTCAATGTTAAGTGTAAAGCTAAGAAGCAGAATTTAGAGGGCATATGAATGCTTATTTCTAGAGGAAAGCTTAGTAAAAGGATATGGGCTTGAAGCATGATCGAACCCAATTGTCGATGATCGTTGAGAGATATTTGTGAAGCTAGATGCTGGTGAGGACTGATTTGTTGCTATATCTATTACAACTGTCATTATCAAAAGAAAAGAAGCAAATGCAAGAAACTCCGAACACATGGGAGATATACGAAATATGTAAAAGAAAGACAAACAAGATACTACCGCTTGTAACACATCCACTATTTAACAACAGAATCTTCATTTGCAACATCGGCTTTATCAGTGGAAAATGTGCTGGAAGATCATAGGACAACATAGTCTTGTAATTTCCCTGCCCTTGCAAATTGATCTGCTAGTTTTCGGAGAGCCCGACAATCTTCTGTGTTGTGACCAATATCCTTATGATATTTACAAAAAAGTTCTTCATGTCGATGTTCAATCTTTGATTTCATACATCGAGGCTTTTTAAATTTTTTTATACTAGCAAGAATTGGCAGAAGATCTTCCATAGAAATTTTGAACTTGAGATATCTGTCCGAGTACTTTTCATACTTGAGTGTTTTAGGATCATAAGACATGATAGGGCAAGCTTTTATATACTCTGATGATTTATCCTGTTGCGGAGGTTCTGAAGCATTTCGGGAAGAACCGGGCTGTTGATGATAAGAATCTTTCTGATATTCCTTAGCCATTTGATTTAAGAAGGATATATAGTTGGCATTTGCTGCTTCACCCATTATGAACTGATTAGCTGTTTTAATAAGATCTCCATAGGTCTTTGGCTCCTTTTTGCTAACTTTAAATTTGAGAGGACCTTCTTGAAGTCCGCTAATCAAGGCATATTTGTAAAAGTCTGGAGGAACGTTAACGATATCGAGCGTTTCCTTTTGAAACCGATCAACGAAATGAGCGGTAGACTCATCAACTTCCTGCTTGATTTGGAAGAGAGCTACTGGGTTTCTCTTCCGCTTCCTGAAAGTATCAAATCTCAAAAGGAACTGTTTTTGAAAATCCCCAAAGCAAGTGATGGACCGAGAATGTAAACCATGAAACCATTCCTGAGTAAGACCGTCAAAGGTCATTAGAAAAAGCTTGCATTTGATTCCATCTGACATGGCTTTTAGAGAAGCAGCCGCTTCAAATGCTTATAGATGCGAAACTGGATCACTAATCCCAAAATAACGTGGCAAGCGAGGCTCTCTAAAATCATCAGCAACGGTATCCCAGCGAATTTGATCAATGAACGGAAAAGAAACTTCTTCATCTCTGTAGAGAGGTGTCTGCTTCATGCCAGCCTGAAATGCATCCTTAGATACATTCTCGGGATGAGAACCATCTTGCCTCGTTAAGGAATCCCGCATAGATGATAAGAAATTTCTGTAATTCCTCGGGAGATTCATTGCAAATGATAGATAACAACCAACACGAACTTAGAGACCACCAGACAGTTACAGTCTGACCGAGCGGATAGAATGGCCAGCGGTTACTGAGCAGGTTAACCACCCTTGCCGCTGCTTGCTCGACTAGCCGCTAAGTACTAGCGGCCGAGCGGTCTGACAATATCTAGCCGCGGATTTCACCGGCTAACCGAGATCTGAAGGTCGCTTGTTAACTGTTGATGCACAAAAATGCACCTCCAGCTACCTGTTCGAGCACTGGGGAAAGGAAGGGGAAAAGACTATCGGCTAGTAGGTTACTAGCGGCTAGGAATGGCGGATAAGACCGGATAGAAGAAAGAGTCAGATGGCCGCTACCAGCGGCAACACCAGAGTTCGCCCGCCGCGGCCTGAATGCCTCTCCTGCGGCGGGCTTTCCTTTCATAAAAGATGAAACAGTTACACTTGGAGAAAACAACAAGGAGAAGGAGAAGAGAAAAGAAACCGGCCGGACAGCAAGCCGCAAGGCACTAAACTAGAGACCGCAGCCCACAACAAGTGAGCTCTTGGACTCGAGTCATCGTGCTTTGGGTGTGCTGCCGCCCCCTATTTATAGGCTTGGGGGCCTGCCCAAACGGGCAGGGCTAAAATTACCGGCTGCCCGAGGTACAAGAGAATCGGACAGCGGTGACGTGAATCAAGAAGAAGAAGAAAAGCCAAGAGACAGGCCGCACGGCCTGGCGATCTTCTTCTGCCAAGCTGCAGGACTCGGCCTCTGGGCGGGCTGGTCTGGACCTCCTCTGACGGCGACCTGGGACATAGGTCGCGCTACTTGGGCAAGGACAGACCGACCCTTAGATGATGGCTGGACTGGAACTGGCGGCGGTCTGACATAGAGGCCGCACAACTTGTCTGAATATAAGCCGACTAGCTGAGAACGGCGGCTGGAAATAGCAAGCCGCCTGAACTAAAAAAATGGAGAACTAGTCGCGGATTCTGGGTTAACAATTTCATTCCAAAATTCATCATGATCAAGTGCTAATAAATATTAGCGTCATGGGGGAATTACACATAAAGGTGTGGAGAGACATGATTATTAAAAATAAGAAAGCTTAAATTAAGAAAGAGTTACACTAGGAATGAAAACACAAATGCTTCAATATAAACAAAAATTGAAAATACAACTGAAACAAACCAGAATTACAGCAATTCAGCCCCAAAATCTCCCTCCTCATCTCAAGAACATTATTATAATTTATTGAAACTTTAGTTGGTGACTCACGCCCTAGTCACGCCCGTGACCAGGGTGTTTCTATTATGGAACTTTCGTCATAAAAACTCAAGAAATTCTAAGAGAAGAACAATAAAAATGCATTAATAGGCGGGTCATGCCCCTAGGTCATGCTAGTTACCTAGGGCGTGTCTTAACCAAGTCGAGAAAATAGTGAGAAACAATGCGATTTGTAGTTAATCCGTCAGTTTTGGAAGGAGTCACCCCCCCTTAATCATGCCCGTGACCAGGGTGTTTTTGTTGAAACATCATGCTGGCACGAATGACTAGATTGAATGCTCAGCCATGCCCCTTGGTTTGTTGGACACTCAACCTATCACGCCTGTGATAGGGGCATGTAATTTTAATTTCATTTGGTATCTTGTCTGATGCACTTGAGAAAGAGCATGGTGCATGGGTTTAGTCACACCCCTGGTTAGGGTGACCAGGGTGTCTAACTTTTAACTTTTCCAAAAATCTTCCAAAATGTGCCCAAAATTCTCTAGTAAGCTCCAATTTGATAAATGCAGCCAAAAACAACCTAAATTGCAAAAAGAAGTCAAATAAAGGTTATTTTAGCAAAATATAAATAAGATAAAATTAATTATTAAAATAAAATTATATAAAATAACATAAAAAAATAGTGTTATCACCCATCATTAAGAATTGGAGCTGAAGAGCCAAGAATGTCTATCTCCTACAGTTGTGGAATTCCGTTCACACCATATTTGGGTGAAGCCTCATACTCTGTATTGGGAGTATTAGATTTTTGTATGTGACTTAGTTCTTCAAGAGTGAGTTGTCCAGGTGAGCTGGATATTTTGTTTTTCTTATCTTTGTCTTCTCCAAGGACAACCAATTCACTGCAGGAGTTCTCCAATTCAATAACTATTTCAACTATTTCAGATAGTTCTATGTGCTCTTGGACGGACATTCTATCATGGTTGTTGTCCTCAACCTCTAGAGTAGGGAGATATAGATATATGAGCCATTTCATCTAGACTACTAATAGTTATATAGGTTGAGACTGCAATAATGGTCTCACCCTCAACTAGAGCATTCTCTTGGATTGTAGCTACATATACCTCATTTGATAGAAGATTACTAACTATGGTCTCTTCCACTGATTTTGATCTTGGTTCCTAGGTTTCTATTGGAATTCTCTCCCCTCAAGTTGAGTAGGTATATTAAGAATTCTTACTTCAGGATCATCTCCCCATTTTTCAAGTTGCTCTTGGCTGACCCATGAGGCATTACCCTTCAATTTCTCTCCATACTTGGGAAAGGCTTGTCCCTATCTTCCCACAACATTGAGATCAATTCTCTTAGTATAGTGTAATACTACTCCTAGGGATTAGTTCAATTCCAGATCTACTGTAGAATTGCACAAAAATAAGGAGAGGGTTCTTCCAAAGTTTAGAGTTTTTAGAGAATCCTTCATTTTCTCAAGCAGGACTTTTCTGCTAATTAGTCTTCTTCTTCAAGTTGATTCTTTTCATTAGTTTGAACATCTCCTTAGAGATTCTGTAATGTGAACTAGGTTTGCTGATAAGTACTTTTCCCACTATATCTGGCACCAGCTTCTCTGAGGTTGATAGTTTGTTTCTATATAAGGTTCCAATGGGTGTTCCGATATACCTACGCCATTCAATAACTTGTTCATGATTGTTGGGGCTCACTTCATCTTCTTCCTCCTATTTTGGAATTTTTATGAGTCTGAGAACATTAGTTAGGGCACGATTGGTGACCTTTATTCTATGTACTGCAATCTTTGATCGGATGACTCTTCTAGTTGAGGACATCTCAGCATTCTGGGATAATTTGACAACTTCCCATTCAAAAATATAAGTCGGTTCAGAAAGTACGAACTCTAATTCAGCGATGGTGCACAGATTTATTACCTCCTTAAGGCTGGCTTCTTCGCAGTCAAGATCTTCACGAACAATCTCATAGCCAACATTGAACAGCTATATTGATTTCTTCAGCGCCATTGATGATGGATTCTAGTGAGAGCAATGGGAAGGGATTTATATTGTTCAAGTTGAAGGATTTAGATATAACGAAGCCTTATCTTAATTTAACATTCATGTTCATTTATATATTTATTTCTTAAATGTGAAAGGGCGCATACATGTTTATCCAATTCGTGAACATCCGATATTATTAGAATAAAATAAGGGTTTCACGATTAGTTCACTGAGATGCATAGTTCTTTCATTCAAATCAGCATTAATTTCACTTTCATTGCTCCTTGTTAAAATAGATATGTCCTCGAATCCTGTCAATACAAAGGAAACTTCTATCCACCAGTTTAATCTGGACTTGGTAGCACATCCACATATATGACAAAACTTTGGCTCTGTTTGGGACAGCTTAGGATGATGAATAAGCCGCTAATTAAAAATTGATGGTTGAATAGAGATTTTATATAATCAATGATGAATAAGCAGTCGACTGTTTGGATAGTTTCTCCAAAAATGATTATCTAAAATTTCATTCATAAGGATTTGTTTGTTTGTACGCGTTTTTTTTATCCGTGCACGATTTTTTTGCCTGGGGGCGATTTTTCGCTCGGACGTGTTTTTTCGCCCGTCACGATTTTTTTCGTCCAGTCAAGATTGTTTTCGCCCAAGCTGGTTTATTTTCGCCCGGACGTGATTTTTTCGCCAGGTTGCTTTTTTTCGCTCGATCGCGTTCTTTCGCCCGCTCGATTTTGTTCAACCGGGTGCATTTTTTTTATGTGGACGCAATTTTTTCGCCCGACGCGGTTTTTTTCGCCCGGGCGCGTTTTTTTCGCTCGAGCACGTTTTTTTCCGCCCGATCGCGGTTTTTTTCGCTCGGTCGCGGTTTTTTCGTCCGGGCGTGTTTTTTTCGCCGAGACGCATTTTTTGTCGGGGCGCGTTTTTTTCGCCCGAGCGCGATTTTTTCGACCGACCGTGTTTTTTGTCCCGGGCGCAATTTTTTCTCACAGGTGTGATTTTTTCCCCAGCAAAATTTTTTCAACCCGAAACACTTTTTTCGCCGGGAGAAAAACGAAAAAACACGTCTGGATGAAAAAATCATGCCCGAGCGAAAAAAAGACGCCCAGACAAAAAAATACGCGCCCGAGCGAAAAAATTGCTTCTTAGCGCACCTGGGTGAAAAAATCATTTTCGTGCGAAAAAATCTCCTCCGGGCGAAAAATTCGCGTTCGGGCGTAAAAATCGCGCCCGGGCGAAAAAATCGAGTCCGGGCGAAAAATTCGCGCTCGGGCAAAAAAATCACGCCCGGGCAAATTAATCGCGCCCGGGCGAAAAAATCGCGCACGGGCGAAAAAACGCGTCCGGGCCAAAAAACGCGTCCGGGCGAAAAAACGCGGTCGGGCGAAAAAAACGTGTCCGGGCGAAAAAAACGAGCCCGGGCGAAAAATACGCGCCCGGGCAAAAAATAACGCGCCAGGGCGAAAAAATAACGTTCCCGGGCGAAAAAATAACGCGCCCGGGCGAAAAAATAACGCGCCCGGACGAAAAAATAATGTGCCCGAGCGAAAAAATAACGCGCCCGGGCGAAAAAACGCGACCGGGCGAAAAAATGCGCCCGGACGAAAAAATGCGCCCGGACGAAAAATGCGCCCGGACGAAAAAATGCGCCCGGACGAAAAATTCGAGCCCGGGCGAAAAATTCGAGTCTGGGCGAAAAATTCGAGCCCGAGCGAAAAATTCGCGTCCGAACGAAAAAATCACATCCGGAGAAAAAATCACTCATATGGCTTTTTTAAGAAATAAGCGCTTATGAGTAATCGTAAGCTGGACCCGGATAGCTTATAAAAAATCAACTTATAATCTGTTTTAAAATAAGTGATTTTATATAAGCTGCACAAACAAACAGCTATAAAACAACTTTTGTGTTTTAAGTAGAGATTATAGATCAGCATAAGTTGTCCCAAACAGAGCCTTTAACTCGAATCTTGTCAACACTACAAAAATCTTCTAGATTCTTCTAGGTTAGATTTCCTACTTATTTAGTTCTAATTTCTCCTTCTAGTCATTATTAGATTTATACTTAGACAATGAGCTATTCAAGTCTTATTTATTAGTGTCATTGACTTAAGATAGATATATCATTCATTTAGCATTGAGTGTAACAAGCACCACTTTGAATAAATTAATTTTATATGCATCCCAAGATCCTCATTCTGCTAGACATTTCTTGAATGGTTGACCAGATTTTATCTTCCACCACTGGGTTGTCTAGCATGCTTTAGAGTCTTAATGTCTTCATTTCCTGGAAACCAACTAACTCTCTTATTCTTACTCCTAGTGTTCTTAATCCATAGTGTTCCTTAGGCCACCTTATGTCCAAACACCTTTTTAAATTTAAGAAGGCAAATACTTGCAAGACAACATTTCTTATTCTAAGGAACACAGATGTTTCTATGTACTAGGTTTTTATTAATTCTATCAATTGGACTTCTCATTACAATGTTTCTAGCAAGCATCACATTCTTTGCTCTAGGCATTGTTGGGTTGAACCAACAGTCTATGGCAAAGTTACCAATCTTCCCATAGCACCAACACTCATACTTATTATATCATCTCCTCTGAATTTCTTAATTATGAATATAAATATCCTGCTGACCAGAGATGCAGCATTCAGAGGAAACTGCCCTTTGATGGT